>OW799206.2:3756246-4379787 GCA_941918905.2 Xestia sexstrigata
CTGTTATTTCTTACCTGAAATAGGCACGTCCGGATGTAGCTCCATACAGACACACATTTCCTACGATGACGTTGAGATGAGACTCGAACGGTGACGCCTTTGGTGGGAAGATGATTACTTTGCCACCAGACAAGCCCTTACCTGAAAGAAAATGAAATAACACATAAATAATGGGGATGGAAGATAGTCACAGTGGGTTCCTGAGGACAGCCGTCGTAACCGAGGCCAACAAACGCTGGCGTGTCAATCTGGACTCATTCTTAGGGAATATGCATGAAATAAAAAACTCTTTTTATTTATTAAAAATACCTTGGCGCCTACAAACATTGTAGTACACTTGTTTAAGTTGCTAATACATCACTTATTTACAATTTACTGTTTTATGTAGCATGTTTTTGGTGAAACGGAACGCACTCTCAAAACGCGTCGTCCTCGATAACGCCGGTAGTGACGTCAAAGTCTTCATGTCAAAAAAACACTTTTATTTGAAAAGTGTTTAAAGTTTCACTAAGATTTTATTATAATATTGTTAATGCAATTTTTACTTGACTAGAGAGAGCAATTAGTAAAATTATTCTACAAAGGGCAAACAATTAAATGTAAACGAGGCAGATTGTAGTAAATGACGTCACATCATGGCCGCGACAGCTACGGACGTTTGAACTGTCGTAGAAAATTGCTGGAGTTTAATATTATATTTAAGGGGCTCCCCCATGCACACTAGCGCCACTTTAGTAAAAAAATCAGAACTCGTTAAATACGCAATTAATATAAAATCTGATTGACAAAATCAATGCTTTAGAGTTCTAGATTATTGACGTCTATTTAATTCATGAAAATATACTTCACTGTAGTTACAGTTAGAAAAATTGCTAAAAACGGCCGTTTTTTTCCATTTTGTATCTGTAACGACAGCGAGCTATGTTTCAATGAGTTATGCAGACGTAAATAATTTAGAAGACCAAAAGATTAATTTTGTCAATCGGTTTTTTTATTAATTGTGTATTTATCGAGTTCTGTTTTTTACACTGAAGTGGCGCTAGTGTGCATGGGGGAGCCCCTTAAGTGACAAGTAGTAGTTGAACTTAACTTTTATTACCTTTCTTAGGTTGATAGTTCTGTTTTTTATTGGTTTTAGTGATGGATAAATAACGTGCATAGTCCCTAAAATTGGAAAGCCATTGGAGAGGCCTTTGCTGAGAACTGAGACAGAGCAGGCTGATGTAACAAAAGACACATAAATACAGGTGTAGTTTGGTTTGGTTTGTGGTTTGTTTTTTTAGTGTTCAGGAGCTTGTCACAAAATACATAAATAAACAATTTAAATTACGATACCTAGTCAATAATTAATAAAGCTGCTATTTTTAAATTGTTTAAATTTGACAGTATTTAAGAATAACATGAAAGTAATAAACAGAATCACCCATCGCGTGACATGTCTCTGTGTGCGTTTATTTGTGTGTGTGAAGGCGCGGTTATAGGGCTAGTTACACTTATCAATTTCCGTAAATAAGAGAAAAACTACCCATTTTACTATCGATTCGGGTCGAGAATCATTAGCATAGATACCTCCTTGAATTTGACCAGGTTGCAAAGTGACACCTTGTATATAAAATTGTAAAGAAATAAGCCTGTGTTCAAAATGCATTTGCTAAGTTGTAACTCCCAAGTCCTGCCAAGTTGTGTCTTATGATGCATCTTGAAGGACTGCCCACTCCGGGGGGGCTCTACCACCACATCTTATGATTATACTCAAAACTCAAAAGAATTGAGCACTTTCCCTCACCGAAACGAGATTAAATTGTTTGATTAAAAAAAGTGAGTTGTCGCGGGAAGCCTGGCAGATGTGAAACATCGAAATTATTTTGTACAACAACAAACACAAAATAAAATAAAAACAAAATAACTCGATTCACAAAAAGAAAATCATTATGCTGGAATCGTACTCGAAGTCACGAGATTGTAACTCAGCGCTGTGCCCTGAGACGAGCTGGCTTTTTGTAAATCACGGCGGATATGTAGATCTTATGCTGCTCCAACAGGTCGGTAATGTTCGGGATTGTACGGGCCGGGTTCGCTCGCCACGAATATTTCATTTGTTTTTTTGCTTTACCCGCGCCTATGGATTTTTCACATCAATAATACTTTTATTAAGTGCGGTACAGTCCGATTTATTATACCACGGCGTGACGTATTAAGAATTTTAAAAGCGTCGTATCTTCGTCAATTTTGGTTTCCGTAACAAAAGAAAAAATACGTGTCCAATATTTTTTGGAAATCTATCTGACGGACTAATTCGATTTTTTTAGTCATCTACCCTATTTACTAGGGTGAAGGGTTGTGTACTCACCAACATAGTCGTTAGAATCGCCCTCTAGTGTGACAGTGATGCCTTTCGACAGGAACGCACAGAAGCTCTGTCCAGCCGAGCCAGTCAGAGAAATGTTCACCGTCTTGCCGTCTGGGAGCCCGTCGTCGCCGTATTTCCTGTTTATCAAACCAAGTTACATTAATTTATTCGATTCGATAAGATTTTTCTCGAGAAAAAGTTAATACTAGGCTTGAAATTTTGATAGCATTCTAAAAGGTGTTCTAGGTAGGTACCCGAAAAATTAATTTGCGCTCTGGTCATTGGAAAAAAATCCTTCATAAGGACCGACCATCTAGTGGATGGTGTCGATTCTGTTGTGCACAAACAAAACTTAATTTAGGCTATTGCTATCTTTTACTAAAAGGCAGTGCGAGAAAAGACGGCTATAGCTATGAACTAAGTTAGAGATGTCAAACTGTTTTTAGTCGACATGTTTTTACGTGCACCTTTCATTTGTATGGAAATATTAGTTCCAATTTAATTTGACAGCTCTAAATTACGTTCGTATCTTTCTCGTTTTATTAGAGAGAAAAAGATAGCAATAACCTAAATTAAGTTTAGTTTGTGCACAACAGAATCGACACTAATGACTGGATGCGCACACCAAATGGTAACAGATCGATCGCCAATGTGATTGCACAATGGGCGTCAATGCGTCTTTCGACGAAGATGATGATTGAAAAATATGAAGTGTCAACTTTTGTCGCACGCGTGAACTTTATTTTTTGTCTGTCACTTTTCATTAGGACATTAAGTAATTTCTATGGCGTGTTAGATGGCTTGCTTGGTATGCGTCCAGCGTCCTATGACACAACCTCTTACTTAAAAGCATAATACTAAGATTGTCCGATAAGATCTTGTGGAGTTTTGTGTTTTAGCCTGAGGATTCCTTTTTTATCCATGATATGGTTTGCCAATATGTTTGGGTGACGAGTGATTCTTTCTTTGTATGACGTATGAACTGACATGCCTTCTTTCAGTTTAGCAACTTACATAGCGATATGGTAAGAGAGTGTAGATGTGAACGCTCTGTCCTCGTTGGTGATCCTCATGTTGATGTCCACATGTTGTTCAGTTCCGTCCCAGATGCTGCTGCACTGGGCGATCAGCTGGTTGTCCAGACGCTTCTCCAGTTGAAAGTCCTGGAAAACGGGGGGATTATTGAAGCTGGTAATTTCAGCGAGGTAACAGGTTATCTTGAGTACAGTTATGAAACACATCCTACTTATATTTTAAATGCGAAAGTTTGTGAAATGGATGTATGGATGTAAAGATGTTTGTTTCTCTTTCACGCAAAAACTCCTGAACGGATTTGGATGAAAGGAGACGTAACATTTTTGTATGGGACTCCGGCCATAACCTGTATCTTTTAGGAAAGCTGGGAAACTAACCCCTGAATAGAATAAAGTAATATTTTTTTCCTTTTTATAAAGTGTTTGTTTTATTGTGTGCATACACACAATAAAAACAAAAAAAAATTGATGTTTATTATAGATATGACGTTTAGCTAACCTAGAATTTGTCAAACCTACAAAATGTCATTTTGAATTATTCGTTCAGATGTACACTTCAGAAAAGTAAAATAAATAAGTATATTTTTAGTCGAAAAAGATGTTTATGTGAATATTATAAATTATTAATAGTACGCGAACACTTATCTTTCACATTTAACGTCTACGTTTATGCTTTGATGTGACGTGATTTCAGAACGAAATGCAAACTATGAGACGCAATGTTGAATTGAATATGGCAATAATAGGGTATATGCATGTATATGTTTTTTTTAATATCTATATAAAAAAAACCATTACTTATAAGCATTTGAAAGCTGATTAGACAGAGAGATCCGATACAGCGAATGAAGTCATTCGCTGGATCGACGTACAAAATCCATACTAAATTCCGTTTATCTAGAAAGAGATATAAACAGTTTAAATGGTTATAACTTTTGTATTGTTTGGTCGATTTATGTTTTGTTTTCGCTTTTTGTCATTATTTTTATAATACTTTATCATTCCGTATCGAAATGAAAAAAAAAAAAAGAAATTTTATGCAGATTCCCCATTGAAAAAGTATTATTTTGCGTGCACAAGAAATTAGGTTTCAATTCACGAAAAAATAATTTTCCTCTATTTGTGTGATTTTTTTCCTCTGTTTTGATATAATGTACATCTCATGGCCGAAAATGAAACATCTCCTTTTGCACACAGATAGTTTATACCCTAGATTAAAACATAGGTGAGGACCATGACCGTGAGGACCATGTATTTTTAAGCTACCATTTGCATTTAGTTATCTTTCATTGACTTGAATATGCCTTGGTGGCTGAGAGAATGTCATCCTCACTCAAATGTCTCGCTGATGGTGGCGGGTGTGTCGGGTCATTTAGTTCCTTTCAATATGGTTGAGTTGAATGGCGCCGATACACGCGTCTTGTTCGTGATCGGGCGCTGTCAGTTGGGACTGGTCATCTCTTAGCTGCCACGGTTCATTTTAATTACTTTATTTTTAATTTGTTGATCTAATGTTTTACTCTGGACGCTCATAATGTGCACGTCTTCCTACATCGTTCTCACATATATCTATAATCTCAACATGAATGATGTAACCAAGATTTTGTAACAATATTTTGATTTAAAAGAGTGTCCATGGAGTTTCTTGCCCGTTCTTCTCCATAGAGATCTACGCTAGGGAATGGGCAACTACAGTACTTTCTCAAGTTATTATGTCTTGTGATTGGGACTGTAGCTTTGTTTTGTTTTTTTTTGTATTTTTGACTTTCAAGTGCCATAATGGTCTAATTGAAATAAATGCTTTGAGTTTGAGTTTGAGTTGAGGATACTTTATATCCCGGTAATAAGATCCCATGGGACAGTTATTAAACTTCACGCGGGCGAAGCCGCTGGCAGAACCTAGTCTCATATAATTGCTGTTTGTATTATTTGGAGAACAGTTGAATAATCTAACTAAACAGTTGGTTGGCTATAAAATCAGGAATTTCGGATTTACAACATAAATCCTTATTTCTTGCGCTGACAAACACAATAAGTACTACGTTTTATGTTGTGAAGAAAGTGTTACCTGTGACTTAGATCCTCCAATGATATTAACACCAGGTCTCATGTGCAGCGCGTTCTTGAGTATGAGGCTCAGGTTCAACATCCTGGCCTTAGGGTTGTCGTTGTTCTCGCGCACCTTCAGCAGGTCTGTGCGACCGATCAGCTCTTGGAAGCGACGCACTCCGACGTCGGCCATGTGCTGGCGGACCTGCATGGGGAAATAACAGTTAATAAACAGGAAACTGGCTAATTAACAACTAGCCCTTCGCCCGCGACTTCGTCCGCGAAAATTGTGATAGCTCGGCTAATTTGCATGATATCAATATAATTTATAGCCTATGATACTTGGAACAGATGTAGCTTTCTATTTTTGAAGTCAGTCCAGTAGTTCTTGAGTTTATTCGTTACATACAAAACTACAAATCTTTCCTCTTTATAATATTAGTGTAGATAGAAATTGTGTCACACTGCAGGTTCAAGGCATTTCTTGCCGTCTTATATTTATCTCTACCTATTGTAACGTTTGAATTTTGTACCAAAGAACAACCTTTAAAAAAAATTGCACATTTACGGAAAAAATATGGTTTACAATAAAACCGAGTCGAACTCGCGCATGAATGGTTCCGTACTATCGTATATTTTTTTATAGCGGCAACAGAAATACATCTGTGAAAATTTCAACTGTCTAGCTATCACAGTTCATGAGATACAGCCTGGTGACAGACAGACGGACAGAGGAGTCTTAGTAATAGGGTCCCGTGTTTATGGGTACGGAAACCTAAAAATAGGCCTTAAGGTAAGTATAGTTGTACGTTAGAGTTGCAGCCAATACCTTAGCTGGGATGACTTAATATCTTGTAAATATAGGTTGATACCTATATTTATTTATGCCTTCATTATTAAAGTCAATGTATTGTGCTAGTTGGTAGAAATCATCTTCTTTGATAATAGAGTACAAGCCCGCCACACTGTTCCCAAACCACTGTAACTCCTGAAAGCCAGAATCAACAGTGGCGACCACCAGAAAAGCGCCGAGACAATGAAGCTCGACGAAGTCCCAGAGAATGAATTTTACTGTCTTGGATCCCGCAACGAAATTAATCAGAAAAGTATAGTGGAGGAGTAGGAAAAAACCGTAATTTCCACTTCCCTCCATATCAGCAGGAGTCTGAACGAAACAAGGCCAATAGGCACAAGGGGACGTTTACAACTGGGATAGGCCCAGTGTTAATAGAGTACAGTTCATCTCGCAATCTCTAAGCTTGTCGCGCTATCGAAAAGTAGAAGAAGAAGTTTATTCACCCTATACAGCCAGACATAAACGCCGAAGATATTTTGTTTTATTGTTTAAAAACCAATTAATGTAAATAACACTTA
Organism: Xestia sexstrigata; assembly: GCA_941918905.2. NCBI lineage: Eukaryota > Metazoa > Arthropoda > Insecta > Lepidoptera > Noctuidae > Xestia > Xestia sexstrigata. The sequence continues at coordinate 3,763,054 of OW799206.2, forward strand.
CCTCTTCAGCCAACATGAACAGATAGTTGATGACATGTTCGGGTTTGCCGGCGAACTTCTTGCGCAGTACGGGGTCCTGCGTCGCGATACCGACGGGGCAGGTGTTCAGGTGGCATTTCCTCATCATTGTGCAACCTGGACAAGAGAACATGAACTTGTGAAGAAGAGAGAGAAGATTTATAATAGGGAATATGCAAATAATTAGAAACCAATTCGTAATGTTTAAAATTAGTAGTCGAAATTAACTTTTAATACTTTTCTAGAGTTAGTGTTCTAGTATTATAAATGTGAAGTTTGGATGGATGGATGTTTTTTACTCAATCACGCCAGAACGGCTCTGGATGTTTGGCACAGAGATAGACTATAGTCTGGAATAGCACACAGGCTACTTTTTGTTTTTCACACATATGTATGTGTGATCAAAATGTTCACGCGAACGAAGTCGCGAACAACAGTTAGTGTGTATTAGTTTCGACAGGTTCTCCGCAAGAAAATACTTCAATGGTAAGGGTTGTGAAGACAATCATACGAAAACCGAGTCAATGAGAGGTTTTCTTTTTGAGGTATTAAAAAAAAACTTAAGTTTCAAAGAACTCTATAGATGGCGTTGAACTGACTACGATAGTTGGTGCCAAAGCCAAAACGCTTGGGGAAAAAAACATTGCGGCACGTCACATACGCTCGTTGACTGACACTTTCGTTTGCTTAACCTTCCGAATATAACCTAGTCTTCTCGCGCTTTGTTAAAATCAGTTTTTTTAGGTTCCGTTCCTTGCATTAACGAACTAAGTTCAGCGCCATTTATCCAGCGACTAGGGAAGAGCTAAAAAGAAAATCCTTCATTATGTAGTTACAAACTTACCAAGCGCAATAAGTGGTGCGGTACTGAATCCGAACTCGTCAGCACCGAGTAGGGCAGCTACCATCACGTCGAAACCTGTTCTGATTTGCCCATCAGCTTGTACTACCACCCTAAAACAAAGTAAATACAGAATCTTAGATTGACGTTATGAAAAGAAAAGCACCGAAACATCGAAAGCACGTTATACAATTGGTCCCGGCTGTCATTTGTACATCTTTGACAGTCGTTACAGGTAGTCAGTGACCCAAAAAGTCAGACAACCAGTCTTACCAAGAGGTATCGTATTACCCAGTACTAACTGGGTTGTGAAGGTCAGATAGGCAGTCGCTCCATATAAAATACTGGTATTCAGCTGCATCCAGTTAGACTGGAAGCCGACCCCCAACATAGTTGGGAAAAGGCTAGGCAGATGATGATGAGATTGACGTTATCAAACTTCACAGCCACCTAGTAAAGCGCGATGGGCAGGTGCAGTAAAACTGTGACCCAGTGGCGTACAAGGACTAGGAAAAGAAATATCGGTCGTCCGGCAGCGAGGTAGGCATACAGACGACACAAAGGATGTAAATAGACTCTTAACGAAGCTGAACTCAAGACGAGTTCTCCTCGTCATTGCGATCATTTTTTTGTTCTACACCATACCTGGGAACTTTCTAGTTACGGGGATATTGGGTGTCAAAAATACAACATTTTCACTTTACTTTAAATACCTCTACGACCCCGTTTACTACTCAATGCATCCATCAGCACAATTCGTTGAATGCGTTACATTGAGTTTTACCGAAGAAGTGTTTTCCCAGCAATATTTTTTGTGCAGTGTTACATAGTTTGATGTACAGAATGCTCTTGGTTGACGGGTTCGTGAATGGTCTGTTTACTTCTGTGTAAATCACAGAAACGTGTAGATTGGCACAAACAAAAGGAGGCCGATACCCGGCAGTGGGTGAGTATCGGGTTTTCTCAGTATTTTTATGTTTTATGTTCACTCACATACCTGGATCTAAGATCGTTCAGCACGAGCACTTGATGTGTCTCAGCTACTCCGAGCTCCCACGGCAGTCCGGCGCTCTTGATGCCGGTCCACGAGCTGGCGCCCGTGCCGCCGTCGTGCCCGGAGATCACGATGTGTTCCGCTTTACCCTGCAATCAAAACAAACAATGAAGCCATTGATTACACACAATCGAGAGGTAAGGTACTTTAGCAGTGAATGAGGAAAGGCACCAAAATTTAGAATCACGGCGCATGTCAACAAAATAGTACCACTATCAGGCTAGAACTCGAGTGCGTGTATAAGATTAACCGGTGAACAAGAGCTCCCAATTTACGATAGTATCACGATATAATTTGTCGAATAATTAAGCGCCTGACCGAGAACATCTAAATTACCTTTGAGGGTCGCGGGTAGCTTAACAAAAGCTCTCAATTTACGTGATACAATTATCGATAAAATAATTATAACGTTATGATTGCGCCTGATCCTGATAAAAAGCATTAAGGGGCCTTTGTTTGAAATTTACGTTTCTAGATCGAGTTTTTTCCAGAGAAATCACCATATTTAAATTCGGAAAAAAATAAGTAGTACAGATACATGTTTGATCTAGTGACTTTTGTGGTTAAAAATATTAGAGATTATAAGATATTTAACATTTTGCTCGGTAAAAAAAATCAGAAGTAACGTCGATTTTGAAAGTATTTTAAGTTTTATGAGATTTGGAGAAACGCATTTTTTCTTTAATGATTATTTAACATTTTATTTACTAATCGGGTTTGTCAGTGATATTATTAGATAGATTTGTAATATAGCACTTTTTTTTTTTTTAATAAATTCGTGAAAAATAGGTCGCGTGAAGCGCGTGCACCGCGCCAGTGTCCTGCCGGACGTCATCGAGGGAGTACCTATGTAATTATTTGCTCGCGACCACAATAATATCGTTGCCGCGCGGGTAGTAGTAGATACCTACTTTATTGTCCTTCTCTAAACAGATTAACGAAGTCAGTATGACTAATATCTTCGCCAATTGTGAACCGATTTCGATGATTCTTTTTTGTTTGGAAGAAAATTACTTCGCTTCCCTTTGGTGAAGATCTGATGCTGATCTTCGGAGATATATAATTGAACTCTTCAATTATAGGCAGCAAATCGCTTGGATGTTTATTGTTTTCACAACATCACGCCTGTATGCTCTGAGGGGGTTAGCAGAATTGTCTACAGTACACCCACATTTCGACAGATAGGTATGTTAGGTCATTTTTTGCAAAAAACGTTTTTAGTGTTTTTATTACGACGTAATAAAACAAAACAAATATTTTATTAATCAGCTGATAACTACCGTTCTTACAGTAGGTACCTACGTAAACCTTTATTTGGGGTCAACTAGTACCTACTACTTTCATTAGTAAGATTTCTGCATTGTAATGATTCTCAAAAATAAGTTATTTATCAAGAAAAGATTCATGACAATAACTTAGGTGATATAATTAAGTAATTTTAAAGACATTGAACATGCCTATCGGTTACATCGGTACCCTAGAGCACGGTTTACGGTCGCGCTGCGTTTATTAGGTAGAAAAATGTTTTATGGTAGTACAGACAGACCTATATATTTTATTTTATTATAATTAATCACAAATTTGTCTTTCATTATAGTACTCACCAAATCTTCTACCACCATTCTTTAAATTCTATATATCAGTCATACATTCATAACAATATAAAGTGTATTAGTGTCACATAGTGTTATACGCACAACAAGCTATACGTGTTTGTTGCAAACTAGCTCTTATTACCAGCACGCAATAAAATTTGAACTACTGATTAATTTTTACTGTGGCGTGTTCGCTCGCCGCCATAAGTCACCGGAGTTGATATCGCGACGGCTCCTATGCAACGCGGGCGCAAGCCGTCTCGACTCGTAAAATACCTAAACTGCCGGGAAAAGGAGCCCTTAAATGACCTTACAGGCACAGTCATCAGAAATGTGCGGACGTTTACTTTGCAGATACCAGTTTTATATCTATTTAAACATGCGGAAGTAGCCATAAAAAGGCGTACTTTTTTAAAACGTACCTTAGCCACACCGGAAGCTACAACTCCCACACCGACTTCGGACACCAGTTTGACAGAGATCCTCGCCTTAGGATTAGCAGCCTTCAAGTCATAGATGAGCTCAGCCAAGTCCTCGATGGAGTAGATGTCGTGGTGAGGAGGCGGGGAGATCAGACCCACGCCCGCCACGGAACAACGGGTCTTGGCTATGTCTTCCGTGACTTTGTAACCTGGAGAACAGAACATATTAATATGGATTAGTAAGGATTGAGAAAAGTTAGATATATCACAGGTTATTGACACGGGATTTATGGACTCAGCGATACTTGTTAGATCGCAGGCTGAATGTTAGTAGTTTCTTGCCCGTTCTTCTCCATAGAGATCTACGCTAGGGAACAGGCAACTACAGTACTTTCACAGTTTTTATGTCTTGTGACTGGGACTGTAGCTACATTTAATTTTCATCTTTGTTTCGAATTAATTATAAATAAAATAAATATTGCTGGACATTACACACAGCGCCATCTAGTGCCCCACTAAACAACGAGGCTTGTGTCGTAGACACCAGATAGTTGATATACTACATAGATACTTTTTTTTTGTTTGTAAATACATACTTATTATATTTTATTATATATATAAATGAGTATGATTTTGAGTCTGTTTGAACTAGGGTCGTATTTTTTCTTTCATATAAACTAATATTTTATAGAGGAATGATTTTTATTTTTGTATATAACAAATACACTTAAAAACTACTTAACCGACTTGAAGAATTCTTTCAGCAATAGATAGCTACATTACACATAACATACTACAACTACTTAACATACTACACAACAGGCTATATTTTATACCCGTACGCGTAACGTCCGCTAGTCATCAATATTTTTGGAACGACGTCGCGACTGAAAGTTTAATCGCTAACTGGTTCCGCTAAATAATAAATGATGACCTATTACATACCGGGCAGCTCCCCGCCCTCGCCCGGCTTGGCCCCCTGCGCCATCTTGATCTGCAGATCGTCTGCGTGCGCCAGGTACGACGCCGTCACACCGAACCGACCCGACGCCACCTGCTTGATGGCCGAGCGACGGTTGAACTCAGGATCCTGAAACAACAAACGTTGGAAAGATAACTTTATATTGGCAATTTTAAGACTCAAAATAAGTATGGCATTCTACCATGAATATTTTTTTTTATGTGAAACATCTATAGGCGCGGGTAAACCAAAAAAAAAAAGAAAAATTCGTGGCGAGCGTGGAGATCGAACCCGGCCCGTACAATCCCAGCCTGTTGAAGCAGCATACAACAAGCCAGCTGGTTTCGGGGCACAGAGCGCTGGGTTATCTCGTGACTTCGAGTTCGATTCCAGCATAAGGATTTTCTTTTTAGGAATCGAGTCATTTTGATTTTATTTTGTTTTATTTTATTTTATGTGTTTGTTTTTAAAGTGACTTTTTTTAAAACATATTACTTGTACAAAATAATTTCGATGTTTCACATCTGCCAGGCGTCCTGCGAGGGCTCACTTTTTTCTTTTGTCGTTGCACCACTTCCCAGTAGGCAAATTCATACAATAGGGTTTTACACCCATTTTTGAAGTGTTTCAATTAGATTCTATAGTGCTAATAAACCACTAAAAAAGTCATAAAAATTTTATTCAATCGTTAAAGTGCCATAAAATGCATTTAAATTTAGTATTTTCAAATTTCGCGCGTAATTTGACGAAAACGCTGGACGCAGTGGACGCCATATTGCTATTTGGTCATGACGTCAGTTGGCTGTGTAAACAAATGCAGTGATATTTGAAGTTGACAGTTGACACTTCTAAGTTTACATAGCCGTATGGCGTAATAACATGGCGACTACTATAATAGTGTTATGAAACAGATTAAAAAAGCTGAAACCTTTGAATTGAATTTTAAAATTTATTTTGTTATTTTATGAACTAAAACTAACGTTTTCCGACTGCTTTTTGCCAAAGCTAGCTAAAAAATATTTAATTTAAAGCTTTAATATATTTTTAGATTTTTCTCATATAGCGTAAAATACCCTATTTAGTATAAGAAATGGTTACCTGGTTCAGATATCTATCAGCATTTTCTCCGCCCTCTCCAGTGTTGGATTTCCCACCAATCCGGTTCATTGCGATGGCTAGCGTCGAGTGCGCTTCCAGAGATATTGAACCGAATGACATTGCACCTGGAAACATAATACACAGGGTTTAGGCAGCCTGAGTGGCTGGGCTGTTAGGGATATTTTTGTACCATCATGAAGCTGTTATGGAACTCTTGGCTTAATAGAGTAGATGAAAAAAACATCTAATTAGCCCGTCAGATAGATTTCCAAAAAATATTGGATACATATTTTTTCTATTTCCACGTTAACAAAAAATTAAGACGATAAAGTGCGTCGAAAACTCGTGTGACGTCACATTTGAGTACATTTTTTACTCAAATGTGACGTCACAAGCCCCCACTCATGACCTTTGACACGTTTTATCTTCGTAATTTTTTATTAATTTGATAAAACAAAAAACATGTATCTAATATTTTTCGATAATCTAACTGACGGATTAAACAGGATAATTTTTTTAAGTCAGTCATCATCCTTATTATAACAGACGCTCGGATCAATCGTCAGGTTAGGCCGCGCTTGGTCTGGGGATGGGTGACTACCCATTACATACCACCCAGTATGTAATGGGCGGTCACCCATCCCCAGATCTCGTTCCTCCGTGCCTCGGATAGCACGTTAAGTTGGTCCCAGCTGTTATTTGTAGATCTTTGACAGTCGTTACAGGTAGTCAGTGGCCCGAAAGTTGACAACCACCACTCTTACCAAGGGGTATCGTATTACCCAGTGCTAATTAGGTCAGATAGGCAGTCGCTCCATGTAAAATACTGGTATTCAGTTGCATCCGGTGAGACTAAAAGCAGACTCCAACATAGTTCGTAGATCTAATCTTTTACTCTGGACGCTCTTAGTGTGCACGTCTTTCTACATCGTTCTCACATATATGTATAATCTCAAAATTAAAGATGTAACCAAGATTTTGTAACAATATTTTGTTTTTAAAAGAGTGTCCATGGAGTTTCTTGCCCGTTCTTCTCCATAGAGATCTACGCTAGGGAATGGGCAACTACAGTACTTTCTCAAGTTATTATGCCTTGTGACTGGGACTGTAGCTTTGATTTTCTTTTTTGTATTTTTGACATTCAAAAGTGCCGTAATGGTCTAATTGAAATAAATGCTTTGAGTTTGAGTTTTGAGTTGGGAAAAGGCTAGGCAGATGATGAATGCAGTTACTGTCTAACATTCACTATTATTATGCACATGTCGAATATAAAATACAGGGTGTAAAAGACCTCATCACGAAGCCGCCAACCAAACATTCTGTTCATCAAACTAAATAACTTTACGCAAAAATTATTGCTGGGAAACTACTTTTTTTTTTTGGGGTGAAAAATCATGTTTTGTGGTAGAACTCAATGTAACGCACTCAAAACATTGTGGTGGTGGATGGATTGAATAGTACGGGGGTCGTGGAGGTGTTTAAATTAAAAATCTTACATCAAAAACTTGTATTAAAAAAAAAACTTGTCAAAAACTTTGACCCCCAATATCTCCGTAACTAGAAGGTTCCCAGGTATGGTGTAGAACAAAAAAATGATCTCAAAGACTGGGAGAACAAGTGCCTTTCGGATTCGTTAAGAGGTGTTTTACACCCTTTATAGTGGTGGTTACACAATAATTACCTGTGGCAAATCGCTTGACAATTTCAGCAGCAGTTTCCACCTCACTCAGAGGAATAGGTTCATCCAACTTGACGAGCTCCAACTGACCACGAAGGGTGCACGCCCTCACTGACTCCAAAGAACTCTCCCTGTTGAATACGTACTTATTAATATACTGTTGGTGTTTAGTCTGATATCTTCTTAATACCAGCCCGCGTAGCATGACCAACGTAGAAACGAAAGAGAATCAACAAATCTTTTGTTCATCCGTCATTGAATCGACAAAATGACAGATGAACAAAAGATTTGTCGATTCTCTTTCGTTTCGATGGTGGTCATGCTACGCGGGCTGGTGTAGTTTTGCATCCTAGTCAAAATTCAGGAGCTTGTCTCAAAAGACATAAATAATCAATTTAAATTACGATACCGGGTCGATAATTTTAAAAAAAGCTGCTATTTTAAATTGTTTAAATTTGTCAGTATTCCAGAATAACACGAAAGTAATAGAAGAAAAAGAATCCCCTATCGCGTGACATGTCTCTGTGTGCGTTTATTTGTGTGTGTGAAGGCGCGGTTATAGGGCTAGTTACACTTATCAATTTCCGTAAATAAGAGAAAAAAAACTACCCATTTTACTATCGATTCGGGTCGAGAATCATTAGCATAGATACCTCCTTGAATTTGACCAGGTTGCAAAGCGACACCTTGTACAAATAACTTTTTTGTGCGTAACCATTTAGTTTTCAATTAATGTACAAAACAAACCAAGTATATAAACTCACTTACAACAATAAAAGAGTTACCTGTATTTATCGTAAGCAGACGAGCTCTTATTGAGCGCGGCTTCCTGCAGGTTGGCGATAGACATCGGGTCATTGATGTGTTTCTCACCGCCCGCGCGCCAGTGGTAGTTACCGGGGTTCCTGGTAACATTATAAGCCATTGTAATCCCGAAGGGTTTGCCAAAGGTATACCTAATACTACGCCCACATTTCGCCAGTTATGTTTAAGTCCCATGTAATAGGGGGCGAGCCTAATGCCATCAACGAGGTCGCAATTCCAGACTCCGTGGCTGCTACTGAGAAATTCCTAATGGAAAAACCCAATAACACTTTGCCCGACCTGGGAATAGAACCCAGGACCTTATGCTCAGTAGTCGTGCTTGTGACCACTAGATCAACGAGGCAGTAAACATCATAAATCATCGTGAGTATTTGTTATATTATATATTATATTATTTACCTCAAAACTAATGCGTCCTTGACGTCGCCATAAGTTAACGCATGTCTGTCAAATATTTCCTTCGACAAAATCTCGAAGTTAACGCCACCTGAAAAGAAAACAAAAGATACTCACGAATCAACAATTGACATCATTGTTATTTTTGACTTGTGCACACGGTACATTTCAATTAGTTTGTTGTTTCAATGGTTTTAGTGACTTTCTTATTCCCTGATCGATTTTAAAATGTGATTATAGGCTTTCAAGTTCTCCTAAAAACCGGTTAAGTGAAAGTCGGACTCACGCATGAAGAGTTCCGTACCATGGAAGTAGGAGAGCCCTATTTAATTGGATTAATTGTTGTTATAGCAGCAACAGAAATACACATTCTGTGAAAATTTCAACTGTCTACCTATTACGGAACATGAGATACAGCCCGCTGACGGAGACGGACAGCGGAGGCTTAGTTATAACGTCCCATTGATTATCCTTCGGGTACGGAACCCTGTAAAATAGACTGTCTAGTTAGACAGTTTACTATAGTCGTATGATATTTTAGCCACTGTAATAAAAACACTCACCAATCCTAGACTGCGTCCCTCTGAAGCACTTATCAATAACTTCTTCACATAATCCAACCGCTTCAAAGATCTGCGCGCTCTTATACGACTGCAGGGTACTGATGCCCATCTTAGCCATGACCTTGGCCAGTCCAGTTTCGATGGCACCCTGGTACGCCTTGTAGATGTCATCGTCAGTGAGGTTGGGGTCCAGGATGTTGTCGCTGCGGAGAGAGAAGGCGAGCTCGAAGGCTAGGTAGGGGCAGATGGCGTCGGCGCCGTAACCTGGGGGACAGAACATTCATAGCGCGATGACCTACTAAAGGCGAGGATCTATAAAACTAAATAATGTCTGCTACTATAAGATAGCAAATATATTAAACAGGGCCAATTAAATAATAGGTGAGGTATTAATAATAATGACTGGGCGGCTAATATTTCAAATGTTTATTTAAGTAATCTTTTATGGGCGGCACGGGCACCGGGACGTAGACGGAGGCCCGGCACTTCGGGGACAGAAGTCATTTAATATGCGAGCGAAGCGACCGCGTCATGGAGTCGTAGCAGGTTCTAAATCTCAGTTAATTTTATAAACAACCTCATTGTATAATTTATGAAAGCCTTTTTTTCTACTCTTTATCCACCGTCAAATTGTCGCCACACAAAAAATTCAGTTGCCACACCAATAAATCACTGCCAATTTAAATTTAAACAAAGCTTACAATTCAAAATATACTTAAAATGCTACTTCACTGTAGTTGCCAACCTATTACTTTTGTTACCCATTTTAATTATTTTTAAAACCCTAAATCATATTAGTTTGTCGCCGCATTAAATACATGCCTATCATTAATACAAAGTTTGCAGCAGAAGCATGGAATGTCTTACCTAATAGAACGCACATGTGGTGAACTTCCCTGGCTTCAGCAGTTTCCAGAATGATGCCAACCTTCATGCGCTGACGAGTCTCGATCAAGTGATGGTGGACGGCTCCTGTAAGTGGTGACATTAATATTAGTAGCTGTTTGAATTGATTGTTATTCAAAACTAAACTGACCCGGTGAACTTCGTACCGCCTAACAGTCGATTCTTTTTTTTTTTTTTCAGGTATTTTTTTTAATTTTTCTCCGTAAAAACCATCCTCGTACTTCCAGGCATATTATAAAAAATCGGTTTAGCTGCTCTCGAGATTTGCGCTTGGCAACACATTCAGCAATTCATTTTTATATTGCAGATAGTCGCTTTATTCGGTTCTATATTTGCAACCTGTCTAGTATTAACAGTTTCGACACCAATTAACCATAGTAGGGTTGGTGAAGCCCGCAAAAAGTTGTGGCTTCTTAAACATCCCCCTCCGGCTCACTATGTTGAGCCTGCAAAAAAGCTCCCAGCGGGTCACCAACTGCCGTGGCCCACCTAGAAGACTCTAAACAGACTTAGAAGCCAGGTGGGCCGTTGCAGGTACAACTTGGTCCGGTGGGGGTATACTGATAAAGCCCAGTGCGATTGCGGAGCTTCATCCCAAACCATGGCCCATCTCCTGACCTGCTCTTTGTGCAACTCCACCTGCACTTTAAGGGACCTGTCCGAAGCCACCACCAACGTCGTTGACGTGTGACGTTAAATAAGTAAGCATGGGAATCATCGATAAGTAGAAGAAGAATGAATAGTTCAGCTTACCCAGAGCCAGCAGCATGCTGACAGGCACCCGGCTGGGCCCCGACGCTCTGTCGCTGAGCACGATGAGCTGGTACCCGCACTGAGCGGCGCCGTACGCCTCCGCAGAGATGCGGCCCAGTGCCGGCTCCATGCCGGACGGGCCCTCCAGGTAGTCGAACGAGCAGTCGATCACCTTCGTCTGCGGGACGAAAGGAAATTTAAATAGTAATAAACATCGCTGGACACACAGCGCCATCTAGTGCCACACTAGGCAACTAAGCTTGTGTCGTGGACACCAGATAGTTGATATACTACACAGATACTTATTATACATATAAACATCCATGACTTCGAAACAAATGCCCATGCACACAAACATTTGCTCTATCGGGATTCGAACCCGGGACCCTAAGAACGTAAGGCAGCCTCACTACCGCTGCGCTATTTGGGTCGTCGAAATATGGTGAGGTTCATTGTTGATGTTCAAATGTTTGATAGTAATTTGAGTTTTGAACGCCAGAGCATAAACGCAAGCGCGTACCCTCCACGCTAATGGCCGTGACCAGCCCGTTTCGGCCTGGGATGCTTTTTGTCTTTGTCAATATTCATTGATTTACAAAAACCAAAAATATGTGTCCATTATTTTCCAATACTCTAACTGAAGGACTAAATAGATTTGCAATTTGTTGATGGTGGAAACTAGCCTGTTGTATTTCGACGCAGTCGGCGGCGATGACCGGTGAAAACAAATGGTAGACAAGATAAGAAGTACGCCACAGCTACGGGCGACGCGCACTGTTGCATAGCTGTGGCATACTTCTTGTTTCGCGTTCTTCCGAGAGTTATGTCATGCTCACTCAAATGTCTCGCTGATGGTGGCGGGAGTGTCGGGTCATTTAGTTCTCTTCAATATGGTTGAGTTGAATGGCGCTGATACATGCGTGAAGTTCGTGATCGAGCGCTGTCAGTTGGGACTGGTCATCTCTTAGCTGCCACGGTTCATTTTAATTACTTTATTTTTTAATTGTTGACTTAATCTTTTACTCTGGACGCTCTTAATGTGCACGTCTTTCTACATCGTTCTCAAATATATGTATAATCTCAACATGAATGATGTAACCAAGATTTTGTAACAATATTTTGATTTAAAACAGTGAGCATAGAGATCTACGCTAGGGAATGGGCAACTACAGTACTTTCTCAAGTTATTACGAGTATGCCTTGTGACTGGGACTGCAGACTGTTATTTTTTTGTATTTTTGACATTCAAAAGTGCACAAGTCATAACAAGCATTTTACACAAATTGTCACCGGATAAGTCTCCCGACGTTTTAGTGACCTCCTTGTAATCCAGGGGTCGCAGGTTCGAATCCCAGTTAGTACTCACTTTATGTGATTATTCGAAGTCGGGTTTACTGGTACCCGACATCAAAAATGTTTAAGCTTGTAGCTAATTTAAGCAAGACTCTCCTAACATAATCTCCAAAGGGTAAGAGCAGGGATGTACCCTATAGTAAAACCATTTACATTTCCTCAGTCATGTCAATTCTTATTTTTTAATGCACACAAGATTAAAATATATACACAAGAAATTACAATGTACAGGATTAATTTTCAATGACCAGCAAAATTTTCAGAGATGGTTTAGAATCGATAATATTTTAAATATAATGAAAAAAAAAACAACAACATGTTTTTTAAATAAAATTTAATTCCTGTCCACCACTAAAAAGCGAACGTGTGGATATTGCAACAGCACAATTCAGTTCAACAACCTAGATAGGTAGCAGTTAGCACACACATACATTTGGCGGTGCATGCACGCACACAAGTGCATTGATTCCCACTAGGTTTATAATAGGCATGACGACAGTATCAAAAAATTGCAAATCTATTTAGTCCGTCAGTTAGAGTATTGGAAATTAATGGACACGTATTTTTTGTTTTTGTAAATCAATGAATATTGACAAAGATAAAACGCATCAAAACTCGGGAGTGGGGGGCTCGTGACGTCAGAACTAGCGAAAAAATAATACCACGGCGTGACGTATTGAGAATTTTAAAAGCGTCATACCTTCGTCAATTTTGGTTTACGTAACAAAAGAAAAAACACGGGTCAAATATTTTTTGATAATCTAACTGACGGACTAATTAGATTTTTTTTGTCGTCTGGTCTATTTAGGAAAGTATTAGGATATTTTCAAATGAATGCTATTATTTTATTTTATATTTTTCGACAATAATATTTAAAACACACTTTTGGTTTGATTTCTAGATTCTAATTTTAAATTTTGGCTGGTCATTGAAAACCAACCCTGTATAGCTTATGTCAATGATAGTTAAATCTAAAATAAGCAGTAAATCAAGTCCAGGATGTGTTTACCTTCCAACCCCTATGAGTGGTATGCTTCAGAGCATGTAGATCAGGCAGAGACAGGATGGGCTGCGGTAGGAACAGACGGTGAACGAACTCCGCGCTGGGCTGCAAGATGTTGGGTGCTGGACCGATCGGACATAGCAGGGACATTACGATCTTCTCTCTGTAACGAAATAATAATGAAGAGGGTAGATGACAAAAAAAAACTAATTAGTCCGTCAGATAGATTTCCAATAAATATTGGAGACATGCATATTTTTTCTTTTTTCACGTAAACAAAAAATTGAAGACGACACAATGCGTCGAAAACTCGTGTGACGTCACAATTGAGTACGTTTTTTACTCAACTGTGAGTACTGTGACGTCACAAGCCCCCAGTCATGATCTTTGACACGTTTTATCTTCGTCATATTTTATTAATTTGATAAAACAAAAAACACGTATCCAATATTTTTCGATAATCTAACTGACGGACTCATCGAAATATAAAAAACAGGAGCAGTGGCACGGGGAGCGTGTGGGTGTCCGCGCGACATACAGGCCATGTCATAAGTAAACGGCCGTCTCCGCGAACTAGTGTGCTTTCGACCGCGATCGTGACAACTTATAGCAATGCCGTGTTGTTCAGTGGTTTTTTTGTAAAAACCGAAGCACAAACCAAAATTTTGTTAATCACGGAATTACTTTTCACATGTTAGTACAAGTATTTTACTATATTTGTCTTTAAAATCATGAAAAACAAGAAAGTTATTGTTGTTTTCAAATACCACAGGGACTGTACTATTTTCGCAATACATACATTGCTCCTTGACCACTACCTAAGTTTGCCACTAAGTGACTGGACAAGCAATGTAAAAATCATAAAACGATACTTCATTAAGCGGATGTATCGCGTAGTACGGCCACTGGTTCTTGCGACAAGTTAGTGATGTGCTTGTGCAGATCCACTAACGTAGGCTATCGACAATGTCGATTGACAAATGAAATACATTTGCTGATACATTTTCGTCTAGCGGGCATGTGATTTGTTTTTTGGTCACCCATCCACAGACCAAGCACGGCTTAACCTAAAGATCGACCCTAGCTTCAACTGGAATTACTGAAAGAGAAGGACAGAAAGTAGCCAAGTCTTGCGCAAAATCTCCTCCAATAATTTCCAAATCTTTCTCGCTCTGTTTCATTCGATATTTTTATTGGTTAAATGGGGATGACAACTGTTGAACTAATGGCGCTAGCATCGCTTGAACCAAACATCGTAATTGGTTGAAAATCTGTCAATGTCATTTTATATTTCAGAATAGTTTGACGTCATTGGGTCTAAGCTTATGTACAATCAGCTTTGACCAGCCTTCCCCATTGAAGGTGGGACAATGATCAGAATGAGATCTAACCTGAATGGATCAATAGGTGGGTTGGTGACTTGCGCGAACAGTTGCTTGAAGTATTCGTAAGGCATCGGCTGGAACTGCGACAGGCAAGCGAGCGGCGCGTCGTTACCCATGCTGCCTAGGGCTTCCTTCCTGAAATAGAGTAAAGCATTATAGAGGGCACAAGACGCGAATAATATTTTAATCAACATACAACCTAGCACTCGCCTACAAATTACAAAAAACGTAAGAAAATTTGAATTTCGCGGGCTGGCTGGAGCATTCATTTTAATATAATCATTTGACAAAATGTATGTGTGTTTATTCAAGCAAACATTGCAATAACAATATTATAATAACATCTTTGTAGAACTTTAAGCAGTTTTCAAATTTAAGTGTTTCCTTGACACATATCGTTTGACCTCACTACCGGCGATGATGCGTTTTGAATTTGCGTTCCGTTTCACCAAAAACACGCTACATAAAATATTAAATTGTAAAATAAGTGTTGCATTAAAAAGACAAACAAGTGTACCACAATGTTTATAAGGGCTAATTTAAGGCATTTTTAAGAAATAAAAAAGTTTTGGAATTTTTTGCATATTGCCTATTGCATAGATTAGATCTTGATTGAGTTTTTTCCTCCAGAACAACATATGATATGATTACAATTCCTTAAGGTGGCACATCACACGGGCTCGAACTCATTGGTGGGCGTGGCCAAAAAGCACGCTGTCTCACCTGGCATCGTGCCCGACAGAGATAGTATCAGTGATGAGCAGTTAGGCGCTAGTCTTCACGCGCGTCTAGTTCGTACGCACACACTCAGCGTTCCGAACCGTTCCGAACAAAAACGAAGTTATATAATACTTTCGTCTGACCTTTTATTTAAATGCGCTAAAAAGAATAAAATAAACTTTTTCTTTAAAACTTTTACTATCAACTTATAACGTCATGGTCACTACACAATTCGCGAGATTAGTGGCAACAATAATATTGTATAACTATATTGTTTGTTATTGTTGGCCTGGGGTCACCATGTCCTGGACGCTTTCCGCCAGGTCTGCTAATCCCTCGAGAGAAATAAATGGCTGTGAAGCCAGCAGAGTCTGGACGTTGGTCGGCAGACGACTGCTTTATGTTTTCATCGTGGTACTGTGGATTTCCTTGGCCTGATAAAGTTTAGGATTTCCTTTTCAGGGCGTATCATGTCGGGGTCACCAATTTAGTGGTTGTTGTACACTATCTAAATTAAATTAAAAAAAATCATAATTCTATATAAATTTAATCAACACAAGACAGAGAAGTGACAGATCAGAAGAAAAGTAAAAATTATATCGTGAAGGTTTTATGTATATAAAGTTTCTAAATAAGTAGGTCGCTACACCATATTATAGGGTGTGCGTTTCGATGGCGCGACCACGGCGTTTTGTTTTTAAATAACTATGCCATGATTTTGTAAAAATATGTATGTATGTGGTTCAAATTTCCCAAAACCTTAAATTTGTCAAAGTTATGGTTAAAAAGTTATAAGGGTTTGAACGTGGCCACGCCATCGAAACGCGGAGAACCGCGCGGCCACGGAAATCTTAAAAACTAAGTGTTGCAGAGACCTGAAATTTAGGTAAATAACAGATTGAATTTGTAAAAAAAATATAAAAAATCCTAGGTTTATATTTTAGGAGCATACGTACGGTATCGCTTATAACCTTTAAAATGTTCTGAATATGAAATTTAAAATTGAAATTAATTAATTAAATTTTAAATTATTTTTTTTACAAAATCTTGCCATAGTTTAAAAAAAAAATAATTCCGTGGTCGCGCTATCGAAACACACACATTATAGGAGTGCAATAAAAATGCACAGGCCCTTCAACTTCAGCGAAAAACAACTGACACGTCACTGACGTCATGCATGAAATGAAAAGGACAGAAATATAGGTCTTGTTCTTCTATCAAACGAAGGACATGTCAATATCGCGTGTCCCCCCTCCCGCACCGCACCGGGGGAAACATTCAGTGAGATGCACGAAAATTCATAGTAAAAGGCGCGCGTAAAAAAATATGAAAAAGCTTTTGGGAAATCGAATTTTATGAAAAAAACACTGCATTAATCATTATCAAATAAAATTTATTGAATTCTTCGATAGTTGTACTGTGTCGGTACGGACTTTGTTTTGGAAATTTGACACTTCTTTTGTTACTAATTTACGCCCAAAGTTACGTTAAAATTGGCAATAAAAATGAATCTTTGGTAGCTCGTAACTTTTGAATGGCTTTTTATTTTACTATTCTGATTCCGTACAGACACAATTAATAATCAGACAAAACGATATCATGTTTAACTTTAGATGTACCATGTCAAACAGTGGAGTAATAGCCCCCCGAAATTTGTATGGAAAATATGTTCCGCAGTTCAACCTTAACTACGTCTTACAGTCACGAACAATATTTTCATCAACATACAATCTAGCACTGGCCTGCAAATTGCAAAAAGCGTCAGGAAATTTGAATTTCGCGGGCTACCCTGACGCTTTCACCTTGACTTACTTGTTCTGAATCATAGGCAGCAGAAGCATGTGGATCGACTCGATAGTGTATCCAAACAACGGGAGGCGCCTATCTGCCAGACCTGTGATGATGCTGCCGTTGGTGCCGTCAGTGCTGTTAGTGCCGTTGGACACGACGGCAGGCGTGCCGTTCTCTGTAGCCACCGACTTGTGGATGTCTTCCATTGTTATCTGGAATTGTTGGTCAAGATATTGTGGTAAATATGTGGTGTAAAGACTTGATATCAACGGCTGACTATATAAAAGATATTAAGACCCAAATTTATCGAAGTGAAATCGGCTTGAGCCGATTAAAATTTTTGTATGTCCATGCAATAAAGTCAATAGTCCGACATTGGTGTCGATTCTGTTGTGCACAAACTAAAATTAATTTTAGGCTATTGCTATCTTTTTCTCTCTAATAAAACGAGAAAGAGACGGACGTAATTTAGAGCTGTAAAATTTAGTTGGAACTAATATTTCCATACAAATGAAGGGTGCACGTAAAAACATGTCGACTAAAAACACGGTGAAGCGCAAAGTATGAACCAGTTTGACATCTCTAACTTAGTTCATAGCTATAGCCGTCCTTTTCTCGCACTGCCTTTTAGTAAAAGATAGCAATAGCCTAAATTAGGTTTAGTTTGTGCACAACAGAATCGACACCATTGTCGAGATATAGCAACCAAAATGAGACAAATTACGTATTTTTCGCTTTGATTGCATAGACATGCTCTTTCCGCATTACCGGCTCAAGCCAATTCCGCGTCGATAAGTCTAGTCACTCCCTTATGGAGTAAAAGTGACAAGTATGTAGGCAACTAATAAAACAATTGTCATCCCATAGTCAGCTGTGAAAGTTTGCTACAACATCTAACAATTCCTAAGAAAGCTTATTCAAAAATAAATCATCTGAGAACGTCTAAAGCTGTAAACACGACGCCCGTATTGGCCCTCTCAGTCGTGGAGATTAACGCTACATATTGCTGCACAAAAATACGAAAAACAGTAACTCAATGTGTTAGAAGAAGCGGCTCTTTATGAAGTTAACAACATGCAAATGTCACACTTGTCGCGAGTAGGATTGAAGACGTGATTGGCTCTAGTATATTACTCAAAAAATCGTTGTTTTTCAAATACTTATTTGAAACTCAATATTTCAAACGTAGCTTTTTCATGAGTAGCCATTACTCCACTCAAAGGTATAATAATAGTATGAAAGCAATAAATGACTAACGCCTTTAATCCCCGAAGGATTACGCAGACGTGTACCTAATAGTACACCCGGGTGTACTATGCCATATTGAATGCCAAATAATCGAATATCAATTTATTTATCGACAACTATACATCGAACTTTCAAATACTCGAACGTTCATAATATCGAATGTACATCGAATATCATCGTACACTTAATACACCCACATTTCGCCAGTTATAATTTTAAGTTCCATGTAATAGGGGGTGAGCCTATTGCCATCAACCGGGCACAAATCCAGACTCCGTGGCTACTACTGAGAAATTCCTGATGGAAAAACCCAATAGCACTTTGCCCGACTCGGGAATCGAACCCAAGACCCCATTCTCGGCAGTACCCAATGAGTCTAGTGACCAATGAGGCAGATACTGATATATCAATCTTCATCCTCATTTAATACATTAGCGCTACGTTCCTCGTTGGTACGGTACTGGTATGAAGTTGACCGACACGGAATGATGTTTTGATCTAAAATAATTATGTTGATCAATAAACGCGTTAGGTGAAGTATATTTAGAAGAGTAAACGACAAAGCGAATCACGTCCATTACCGACCCAAATCTCACGCGAAACGATTTTGTAGTAGGCCCGCGCTCGTAACATAGTGAAGGCAAGGCAGGGCGCACTACCCCGCCCCTCTTACTGAACAATACTCAATAGCTGTTTAGAAATTCGTCACTCCCCATGCGTCTAACCAAACTCACCATCTGATCAAATGTTTATAATGTATTCCCCACGTACGGTAATGCATAGAAAAGAGAAACAAATGTTAACAATGTGGATGTGTTTGTAGAATGTATTTACAACTTTTCTTGTATTTAAGTGTTTGAAGAGTCAAACACACAAATAAAAGAAAAATTGTTATATTTATTTAGAACACTCCCGAGAGAAATAATCACACATCTAAACTGAGAGTTTTGGTGTGTGATTATGGTTTAGATATGGCCACAAAATAAAATCAAAAAATATCCCCAAGAAAGTTTAATTATTTCTCTCGGGAGTGTTCTAAATAAATATCACAATATTTCTTGTAATTGAGTGTTTGACTCTTCAAACACTCAAATACAAGAAAAAATATAATTAAAATAATATAAAGAATGACTGTGTTTGTGTTGTGATACATACATACACAAATAATGATACGATACATATTATGGAATATGAAGTTATTTTCAGGGAGTGCACCTCCACCTCTTATAGCTATGAGTATACGAGAGGTGGTGGAAGGCCCTCACGTACCCAACTTTGGGCTATGAAAGAATTTAACAAATATTTTATACCAAACAAATATTTTGAAAATTGTATTGTTTTTACCTTATCTCGAAGCCACTCAGAGTGCGGTCGGCTTCGAGCGATTTCTATCTTGAGTTCAGCATCCTGAACCAGCTTCTTTTCTAGTGTATCGACCAGCAACATACGACCGGGTTTTAGACGACTCTGGAACATGGTAAATATGGGTGATGAGTATCAAACTAATGGAAAGAATAAAGCATCATAGCCTTGATCTGACATGAGATGAAATTATAGCTGGAACTTAATGTTTAGGATCCATGAAACTATCAGTACTACAATCTCGGCTCAGTACTTTCCTTTCATCTACTCAAAAGCATGGGAAAACAAAATGCAGAAAAAATAAAATAAATATCGCTGGACATTACACACAGCGCCATCTAGTGCCACACTAAGCAACGAGGCTTGTGTCGTGGACACCAGATAGTTAATATACTACTTAGATACTTTTTGTTTGTAAACACATACTTATTATACATAATACACATCCATGACTCGGAAACAAATGTCTATGCTCATCAAATAAAAAATAATAATAAAACAATTGTTTGATCTCACCTTCAGGATAACCTTGTCGGGGTCTACATCATAGACACCAACTTCGGAAGCCATGACGAGTATATTCTCGCTAGTCACGTAGAATCGTGAGGGCCGCAGACCGTTCCTGTCCAAAATGGCACCTGAAAACATTAATTTTAGCTTGTGAGACAGAAATCTCTTCATTTTCTGAAAATTATTTGAATGTCAACCCAATTTAATGAAGATAAAAAATAATAGAACCACTAGATGCCAAAAACTTTTTTAGAACCATACTTTAAAATAATTTTTAAACAAGAATTTATGTGGATACAACTTAAAAACCAGACTACTGTAAAATTACGCTCTTATTAAATTCGGGGTTAACAAGGTAAAATCGACTCCTCATATTGTTGAAATCGATTAAAATGTAGCCTATGTTACCCGGCCATAATAACGAATCGATTGACACCTTATTTATCAAAATCAGATGAATAGTTTAGTAGGCTCTACGGAGGAACATACATTCATACATAGACTGCTAAAATCATAACCCTTTCCTTTGGCTTCGCCGTAGTCGGGTAAAAAATGACGAAGAACCGACTGTCTTCCTAAGTCAGACGTCATGGACGAAGTTAAAGAAAGTTGTATACCACTTACCAATGTACCGTCCATCAGTGAAGGAGACCAGCGCTGGTCCATCCCAGGGTTCCATACAAGACGAAGCCCACTGGTAATAGTCCCTCTTCTCCTTAGGCATGGTGACGTCATTCTGCCAAGCTTCGGGCACCATGGTCATCACAGCTTCGGGCAAGGAACGTTGGCCAGCGTGCAAGAGGAATTCCAGCACGCAATCGGCTGAACCAGAGTCGGACAGGTTCGGTTCCACGACTGGGTAGAGTTTCTTGAGATCTGGAGACAAGAGTGTTTCGTTTTATATTTATCCTCGAAGGGTGAGGCAGAGGTGTACCGAATAGTACACCGACATTTCGCCTATTGCCATCAACCGGCACAAATCCAGACTCCGTGTCTGCTACTGGAAAATACCTGATGGAACCCATTAACACTTTGCCCGACCCGAGAATTGAACCCAGGACCTCACGCTCAGCAGTCGTGCTTGCGACCACTCACCAACGAGGCAGTCAATATATCAATGTTTTTCTGTTACCTCAATTTAAATTATTAAAAGCACTTATCTACTCAAATTGAATCTGTGTATGTCCCATTGCCATAACTTTAATAAGCTCATTTGGGTGTCAAATATTCTAGCGTAGAACAAGCAAGATTGTTACATAGAAATCTAGTAGAATTTTAAAGGAAGAAGTAGAGTTGGATAACATTCCTACCTTCTCCGAAGAGTTCGCTCTTCATGACACCTTCACGAGCTTTCATGAGGTTGACATTACCTCGCAGCGTATTGATCTCGCCATTGTGGGCGAGGACTCTGTAAAACAATACCAAACAGCAGGTTAATAAGGATACCCCCCCCCCACAATTTTTGTACAGAGCAGGTTTAGTTTAGAATGAGGTTTCCAATTTTCCATAGATCATTTTTTCACCCAATTATTAAACTAAGTTGTACCAAACTAGTGATAAAGAACTAAAGGAGATTACTGATTTAGTTTTTTTATTCAGATTATATTATCGAAATCCTTTAGCGGCATCTCTGGGAAGGCTTTCTGTATTTTGGATGTGACATTAAAAAATACTGGTATACAGCTGCAATCGGTTATAGTAGAAAAGTGGAAACCGACCCCAAGATACTAGGGAAATGGCTGGATAGATGATGAATGTCATAATTACATACAAACCTCAGAGGATGAGCTCTCTCCCAGCTGGGGAAGGTGTTGGTGGAGAATCTGGTGTGCACCAATGCCAAGTAAGTGGTGAAGGCTGGGTTGGTCAGATCCTTGAAGTACTCCTGCATAGAAAATAATTGAGAATGAGCTTATATGCCTGGAACCATCAAAAGTTTTTAGACTAAGAGGTCTTTTAGAAAGATATATTTTTGTCGAAGCGTTGTCACAAACTGATATTAGAGAGAGCAGTCATCTAGTGCATATTTGCATTTTTTACATTAATCTGAGCACCGAAAGTTGAAAATCCAAGGGCACGCTTAATGCTTACGGCATAATTTGACATGTATATCCAGTGGGTCAAAGCAGCGGGAATACACCTCCAGTGCCTCTTTAGCCGAAGGTTCTACAAATAAGGATAAAAACCTGCAAGTTTCCACTTACCCATAGCTGCTGAGAAGTCAACAGCCCCTTGTATACGACAGTCTTCAACGCAAGACTGCAGATGTAGAACCTGGCGCCAGGCACCACCAGTTCATGGGACGCGCGTTTGCGTAGCACGAATATCTGAAAACACACGAACACACTCCACATACGGAAAATATAGCACACGGTGGGATGCCTGCATGGAAAAGTTGGTTCAGATTTGTACACTATAACATTGAGTTTCTTTATATAAATAAACGTCTAGAAATTTCTATAAATAAGTCGCAAAGACAAACATCCCGTGATGTGTTCATTAACATACAAATGCTCGTATGATGTTATTATTTCAAGATATTTTTTAGTTTAGGTTTGTGTTTGCACCTAACTAAGTGTACGACCAATTTTAGAATACAAGCATCCCTTAGGGATTATGAAAGGGTATGTAAAATTTACGTTTGGCACGAAGTGGTCGCGTCCGGCCGGCCAGTGCGCACGCAACGATCTGAAAAAACACCTATAAGAAGAGTTCCTTACGTCCTAGATCCGCGCTTACTACCACTCATTTCAAGAGGATGAATTTGCAACGGGTAACATTGCAAGTTCATACTCTCCATACCCTCTCTCGCTCTTGTGTGTAGCTCCGTCTCGTTCTTACCTGTCTGGCTAGTTGTTCGTCGTCGGTATCTCCGGTAACAAACACTTGACGCATAAATGGCTCCGAATTACGAGCCACCTGACCTGAAAGCGAGCCAAAAGAGCCCATTACTAACTTCACCAAGGGGATGTGTCAACTTTATACTAGCAGATTTATATATCCTATTTTATTCGATACGTTAATAAAACACTTTAATGGCAGAGAAATCGAATGGTATCTGGAAATGTCATAAATGTTTAATGTATTTGATACTGTATGTAATTTGAACTGAACAGATGGCTACATTTATGACAAACTTGAATGACGGTAGTGACCACATTACCATTTAAGCGTTATTTAATGAAAAAGGCTTCATTTGTTTATACTTAATTGAGACATTTAACTAAAGATTCAACAAAAAATAATTAAGGCTATAATTTAAACAAATAACACAAAAATAATTTCTCTTTATTGAATCTCAAGTTAAAGTTACAAATAATTCTATATTTTTTTATCAAAATCTTAATTCGCACTGTCCAAGCATCAAAATATATCTGAATTTTAATCTCCTTCGATGCTTGTAACAGTACGTACCATAACTATGTATTTGCAATAATTTTCCAAGCGTATCCACACATTTGCAATGCAAATCATAAACATTGTATCCATGCAAAATCATAGCTTTTATAATTAATGAATCCATTCTAAAAGCGAACGTAGTGGATACGTTATGGAAAATTGAATAAGAACCAACTATGCGTAAAAGAATCAGTGAAACAATGTAACTAAAACAAGGCTGTAACACAAATTGTCTGTGCCTTATTCAGAAAATCAATTTGTACTACTGCTTTTAGTGATTCTAAAACGCATATTAGGTACCTTATCTTATGTCAAATCGCACAAACCGTTTGGTCAAGCATCGCATGACCGCATTCAGCCGCGTTTAAACGACCCGACATTACTACGACCTGCAATGATAGTCGCAAACAAAAATCGCAACGTCGAAATTGACCTTATATCGAACGACAAAATAATATCGGTGGTCTGTGGACATCGTCATTGAGTGATAGGACAATATAAATGAAAATATATTTTCAGCCTACTCTAGGTTAGCTTTACTGAGAGCCTTTTTATCATTTTCCCGTAATGGCACGAAGCAATTGCTTATTTTAAATGTTTCATGTTTATACAAAGGTAACAAACAGCGAGATTATTACAATATCATGCTTGTAAACAACAGCTTATAACAAAATCAATACGAGCTGTCGCTCTTCGGCCAGCCAATCGGTCCAATATGCTTTAAATTAAAACACTGATTCAACTCAACTAGTCGAACACTCCCATTGGCTACAATTACTACGACGCCATGTTTTCTAGGCAGGGTCCTGACTTTGTGCTCTATTTAAAACACGCCTTGTCGTGTGAGTTCATCAAAAAAGGCTCTCATTGTTTGTTGTTGTCTGAGGTCTCATTAGTTATCAATGTATATTATATGGAGAAGACCAACTAATGAAGTTATTGATTTTTCCAAGTCACATTTAGCAAATGTTCTGAAATTAGGTTAACTCAATACCCTGGTTCCATGGTCCAGCGCGAGACGGAATGGGAAGCCGTCACCTCCTTCTGTCATGCTAGAGAAGGAGGTGGCGGAACGTGAAGGCAGAGAAGCTCACGTCCCAGCAGCCGCGGGAGACGCACCGGCCGTCGGGGCCACGTGGTGGCCCCCGGCCACCGTAGGCGCGGGCCTGTGGACGGAAAGCTATGGGCTAGCTCGCCGTCCGTCCGTCTTATGAGGACAGGCCGTGTCGACGACGCGTTCGTGTGCCACGCGCGCCTTAAAGTGATGTCAACAAAAGGAAGGGATCCGCAAGGGCCGATGCCTGCCGGGGCATAAAGGGCGAAGAAGGAGCATGGATGGGATTTAGTCAGTAAAAGTCTGACACTCCCTCCCGCTCCGCCCAGGGCGGGAGGAGTCATTTGATGATGTGCCATTCGAAAAAAAAAAGGTTAGCTCAATTGACATAGGTCTGGTAATTTATTTAGATCTGAGAAAGGGATTTATTAAATTATAATTTACAGAACAAGTCAATTAGTTTAATTATAAAACTGGAATAGTACTTAAATATTAAGCTACTGGCTTGGCTTACTTTTACAACAAGTCAAGGCAAGGTAGGTAATTAAAAGTTGGGCTGAAAGCTACTCCGTTTCAATTCTGATTAATTAAAACTGGGAAATAAGGCGTGTACATAAATGTAGAGAAATGATGCTTTTATCGTTAACATTGGATAAATGTGGTCTTGAGCAAAAAAAAACTGTTAGGGATTTCTTTTAAAATTGTACAATTTTTATTTTTTTTCGCTTTAAATTTACTCATTGAGAGTGAGACCCTCATGAAAGTAAATTATAATACTTGACAATCATGGTAGAAGATGGCCAAAGTATTTCCAAATACTATATTTGTTTTAAAAAATTGGACAACTTCGATAGCAGTATAATAATGAGCATGCATTCTAACAAATGGCCCTGACACGAAATTCCTTAACCATTATGAATTTGAACCTTTTCCCGAATTCATGCATGAAAAGTCCCATTTTGATAACGAAAAATGATTTCTATGAATGTTAAAACACTGAATGCTGTAACAACTGACAAATGAACTGCTTGAATTTATAATATTCCTAACGCACAAGTCATAAAGAAATATGAGCCCTATAAACTTAAGCTTGTAGATCTCTGGTGTCTTACCGATGGTGGAATTGTTGGTAGGGACCGTGCGCCAGCATAGCACAGTCAGACCGAGGCTCTCTGCAAGCTCCCCGAACTTCTTCTCGATATCCTGGTGGTGAAGCTTGTCCAGGAAGAAGATGCCGGTGGCATATCTGCCGAACGGAGGCAAGTCGATTTGGTGCGTATCTCTGTGGATAAAAGAAAAAAGAGCTAAAAATATATGTATTTTGTAAAAAAAAAACATGAGTGAACGTATGCAGTATACAGATCTTATAAATAAATGGAAAGTAGCTCCATGTTTTGCCATTTAGGTATTATTTGGTATTGGTGAACATAATTATAATATTTCTTTCAAAGTAGATTAGAGTAGATTGTAAGCTCATAATGGCCAAATTAAATGGCCAAACAACAAGTTCAACGTTTTTTCTCCTTCAAGGTTGTACGGTCAGTTAAGGGCTATATATCCCTCAACCTCAAATGGCTTAGCATGATCCTCCGTTACTCCTAAAATACTGCAGCATTAATTTTGAAATAAATATATGGTAAAGTTGAGGATTAATGCTAAGTGAAAAGTGTGACGACAACACGATTCGCGAAGTTTGAACCACCACAAATAGAGTTGCTAATTTCAGGGTTAGAAGGGCCGGGGATGACATGGGATGGGATTTAAATTTTTGTCAATGGACATTCAAACGTATTGATATAGAAATACGACCGTCGCGCATCTTTCAATACAAATCTCTTTCGATGCCACCGGCATGCCCGGTGTGCTTTTTCTTTCTTTCTTTAAAATGATGCCGCGGCATCATTTTAAAGAAAAGAAAGAAAAAGCATTTATTAGCCCGCACAGGACAAAACACAATTTAAAAAGGTTAAATTAACAGTACAACTAATAAAATAAAAAACAAAGAGATAATGAAAAAAAAAACATGAAATGAAGCATAGCAACTTATGTCGTATTTCTATTTTGATACGTTTGAATGTCCATTGGTAAAAAATTAAATCCCTTTGTCATGCCAGCCTTGTTAATCCACAGGCATTTCATACTAAACTATCAACGGACAATAAAAGTGGATTCTCACTATGTTTAGTACTTAATAAATATTAGAGACTTTAAAAGATCAACGCAATGTTACGTAAACAGTACCTAATGCAATTATGGTGAAAGATTTATCTTTTTGAAGATATATTTTGGTAATACTATCACTAACATTCCGATAACTTATGGTATGGTTAAATTTAACAAGCAACTATGGCTGGGGTCAAAGTTTATATTTTATCGTAAAACCATACTATATCGCGTGATATTTTATGTCAAAACGCGTCCTTAACTAATGTGGTGAAGCCGATAGCAGTGCGCAATTGCGCATTAACAATGTATTGTACTGCTTGATTATTTCTTGAAGCAAGAATCCCTGAGTGTAAACAGCTGTCTACTAAAGATATTTAAACTTGAACTGTTAGTAAGAAAACTAGTAACAATGTCATCAAATCTTGTTAGCAGGAACAGTAGATTGGCAAGCTATTGAAGTTTTAAGTACCAATTAGGCAGCTTCATATTTTATGAAACAATGTCGGGAATCCTGAAGGAGTATAAACTTCCAAAGAGCTTCAGGTTGTCTCAACAGTATTGACGTCGTTAAAATTATACAAGACAACAAAAGGTGCGTAGTACTCGCAACCAGCGTGCGTGTATGACCAGATGTATGAACGTGGACGAGGCAAAAGGAAGGATTTAAGGATCGTAGCAGCTGGCGTTCTATGGTTTCTGCCTACCCCCATGGGAAAAGTCGTGAGTTTACAACAAAAAACACCTCCTACATTTACCAAATCAATAACAAACAACTTCATCATAATTTCGGCTCTGTAATATCGCCTAACAACATTTCTACTAGGTAGCCCATGATAAGATCATTATTACCCATGATTAGACCACCACGGAGGCTGCTACCACATGCGGTAATATCTGTTATCGCGTAAAGGTCACAGGGACAGCGGCGCGCGCACCTACGTCACATTCAGACCGCAATATTGACCAACAAGCTGCGAACGCGATATATGAGAGAGAAATTGCAAATCTAGGCTTCTGCGTCATGTATGTGCACTAATAAGTAAGTATTGATAGTTTTGGGGTGTGTCAGGGTTGTATAGTTTTCATTGCTGGTAGCGTTGGATTTCATTGATTTTTGTTCAGACTACGGCGCAGATTTGAGCACTCGACTGGTTTTTTTAATGCCGTCGTCGACTCGTTGCCGTTTTTAGCAAAACATAGACTACTCCTACCCTATTGGTTTTGTTTACTATGAGTGGAATAGTGCCAATAAAGTTAGCAGCTTCCGCCCGCTGGGCAAATAAGTTTAATAGAATTGATCCTAAACGTTTGCAATGTTTCCTAAACAATCACGAACGTTCTTTTGAAAAATATGCAAAAAAAAAAGTCTCAAAGATCAACGAAGGGAATGTACAAATTCTTGAGAACAAAAAAGAAAAAGAATCGATTCGTAGACTAAATACAATCAGAAGATAGTCCGTCAAACAGTTTTGAAAGGACACTGAATAATAGCAATAATAAATCTCGCATTTCAATACCCTTTCCATGTACTTAAGTAGAAACAAGAAATATGTATCTAGTTTATGTCTATTTGAAGGATGTTTCAAAATAATGCTAAGTGAACAAGTCTAAATAATTTATGGCGCCTCCCCGAGCAAATGACCTTGAACGAGCAGTTTTTTGGAGCCTACTCCTCTTTATCCAAAAGAAATACCAACTAATAAAAAATACATTAAATTACTACATATTCTTGACTCCAAAATTGTCGTTTCATATTTTTTTTTAAGTAGTTTAATGTTTAATAAATCCCCTCACAACGAAACCACAGAAATGAGAAATAATGATTTATAAAATGCTACTCCTCGTAAAGTAACCATTATTTTGATTTGCTACTTATACTAATGGATAGACAATTTAATAATGAACATAATTGTCGTTTTATTTTTTCCAAAAGACGTAAATTTGATTTTATAAAGAATAAAAACCACTCGTTTCGCACTATTCGGCCTGCAGTGACTGACGTAACAATCACTTTGTAGTGCAAGCTGATTAGAACTTTATTCTAACAGTATTTCAAACGAAGTTTGAACCACCACAAATGGAGTTGCTAATTTTGTTTGGGGAACCGCCTTAAGAAAAACTGTTATTGATCACACTGTAATTTCAAACGAAGTTGAAAAGTACGATATGTAACAGTTACTGATACTGTTAGCCTGCGTCATCTCGGTGCTAGGCAAAGGCCTCTCCCTTAACTTCGAGTGGTTTCGATCCAGGGCTAATGTAGACCACTGGTATTTGGTTTTGTCCAGCTCGTACCGCCATCTTGTACGAGGTCTGCCGCGACGGCTGTGTCGGGGCTCCAGAAAGTGGCTATGTTCACCCGCAGTTCATTGGCCAAGCGACAGAGGTGGTCAGTCCAGACCCACTTCAGCTTAGGGTTCTTACAGACGAGTGGGCACGTTGCCAACTGCACATAAGCTGCAGCCGTCGCCACCTGTCGACGGCTGCCGGCGCGTCGTCGGCAGCCGTCGACACACATTTACGCGGCATGCCACAACTGCAAGCGTCGACGGCTGAGTTTATCTGCCGTTGGCAACGTGCCGCTTGTCTGTAAGAACCCTTAGCGGTTGCTACATAGTAGGAATGATAGCTTCTCATTATCTTGAGCATTGAAGTCATTATATTATCATCATTAGGACAACATTATTAACCGATCAGTAAACATTGCTCTAATGACCAATTATTATTTAGTTTACCAATTGTTGATCGAAGGGTTTACCAGTCGAAGTGGTAATCAAAGTTACACTCAATACATGCTATCATTACAATTACAATCAATGCGGTAAAATTTCTCTTTCACAGACCACAGTCCAGCATCAATCAGTTCAATATAAAGTCGTTCATTGTTGATTTATATTGATGGCACTTTAAATAGACCATTAATAATAATAGTTTGGAGAGCAATGGCTTATATAGTTGTGGTAATAAAAGGAAAGTGGTTCATTATGCAGGAAGAATGAACGTCTCGAATAAATAAATAAATAAATAAATTATGCAGGAAGAATGAACGTCTCATTATTTGAGGAACCATTCCGTGGGAATTTTGTGGTTGCGGCCAACCGCAGCGACAAAGAAGTTTATAGCGACAGTGTCGGTGGGTCAATTTTTATAGAGTTATTTATAAACCAGTCGTGTCCCTGCGGTCGATACCAGCTAGTGAACAAATGTAAAACGAAGCTAATAGTCCAGTCCAACCAGCCCAGTCTAAGAAAATTTACAGCAAGTCGAATAATTCGCGAAAGCAAACAATGTTTTTTGCTAGCTATTTTAGTAAAAACTACGTACTTTTATATTGTTCATAAAGCTGGCTCTGGTTGCATAAATCAAGGAATATTTTATCCATCTTTAGCATCATAACAGATTATTTAAGTGGCAGGATGTCAGAGGGAAGCCCGCACACATCTTTTGTTTGGCACACCGAGACTTAAACCAAAATTAAATATTCATTTAGTTACATCGTTAAAGAAATCGTGTATTAACAGTCATCATCATCACCTTCCAGTCCTTGTCTCATGTTATTTGTTAACAATCATGATAAATGATAATGCACTCGAAGAATCTGAGTAATTAATCAATGAATTAAATTGTTGAATCAAGTGCATCCAATGATTCATGCAATTTAAATGAAAGAAACTGCGTCGCAGAATTAATTGATTTCAAGAAGCGTAGACACACAACAACTACATGGTTTCATACGAGGAATGGACCCTCCATTCATCGTATGAAACCATGTAGTTCTTTGAAATACTCGTAACATTTAGAGACGTGCAGTGCAGTGCAGTGCAGTGGTAGTAATAATATAAAAATCTTTCCGATTCGTAACTCTAATATAAAAAGAAATTCGAAAAACGAAAAAACCCGACTGAATAAACTGTACTTAAAAGAAAAAACCTCCATTTTTAGAAGTCGATTAAAAAACAAGCGCGTTTTAAATTATAGAAACTTCACTCGCGCACTCCATGACGAATCTAAGGCCCAGCGCACACCGCTGAAGGCGCAGCAGACCGCATTTGAAGACAATTTAATCTAAACCTTAACTACCTTGATATACGGTCAATTTAAGAATAAAAACGCACGCGGTACTCGGAGCGCCCTCAAGCTGCTACAAGAGCATGCGCGTGACCGTATATCAAGGTAGTTAAGGTTTATATTAAATTGTTGTCTTCAAATGCGGTCTGCTGCGCCTTAGCAGTTACGAAGGAACAAAGAAATGGACCACTGCTGGACATAAGCCTCTCCCATGATGGGAGGAATTTGCCGTAATCTCCACGCTTGGCAGGCGGATTGGAGATCGCAGTGATGAAAGACTAACAGAAAACGCTGCTGCCCACAGGTCAAACACATAACCCTCATTTTGAGCTTAACCGCAGTCGGGTCAAAAGTAAAGGGAAATAAGTACCTAAGTATCGGAAAGTCCCCAAGTCTCAAAAAGCTCGGAAAGTTCCTAAAATAAACGTGACATTCGACGAATCAAGAGTATAACCACAACACCTACTCGTTACAGGTAAACGGCGCCATAAAACAAGCCAAGTCAGTGTATGCGCATAATAAAATAGAGGATTGCAAATAAACCACAAGTTCGACTGAATCCAATCCAAATACCTAACACTTGTGAATGTTTGGATGTAATTTTGAGTGGAACTGGAAATTGGTCCTAAATTAAACTGTGTAGCAAACCAATCTTATAGCTATCTACTATGTTATTATCAAGTAGCAGTTGCCCGCGATCCTCGCTCGCGTGAAATTATCATAGACAACATTAATGCCCTTTTTGACTCGAATTTTGTTACCAATTTCAAGAGTTTACATTTTTTTGGCATTCTTATTCTAAAATAAAAGTAGCCTTAGTTATTCCTTATAACATCAGCTATCTGCCAGTAAAAGTCCCGCTAAAACAGGTCCAGCCGTTTCGGAGATTAGCCGGAACAAACAGATAAAAAAAAAACAGTGTTATTGTTATAACTGCCGTATATATTTTCATATGCATTCAGTAAAAAGGTGTTCTTTTGATATTACAAACAGACACTTAAATTAGGTGTTCTTTTGATATTACAAACAGACACTTAAATTTTATTTATTTGTATGGGAAGTGGAAAGATTTCATATCTTCCTAACTTTATTGACCTTTACGAGATCTAATCAGTGTTAGCCAACTTTTTCATGCGA
This sequence comes from Xestia sexstrigata, assembly GCA_941918905.2. Taxonomy (NCBI): domain Eukaryota; kingdom Metazoa; phylum Arthropoda; class Insecta; order Lepidoptera; family Noctuidae; genus Xestia; species Xestia sexstrigata. The sequence continues at coordinate 3,795,360 of OW799206.2, forward strand.
AACCGTAATATCATTGCAGTTTTTTTTTTACACTTCATTTAATTTATACTTTATTAACCAATTCGCTAGGAGAGGAGCTCATGGCAAAATAATAACAGCAGCTTGGGTCGTTCTTTAGGTTAAGCCGTGCTTGCCTAGGTTGGTCTGTGGATGGGTTACCCATTATATACCGAGTTTCCTCCGCGCCTCGGAAAGCACGTTAAGCAGTTGGTCCCGGCTGTCAATTGTGATCTTTGACAATCGTTACAGGTAGTCAGTGGCCCAAAAAGTCTGACAACCAGTCTTACCAAGGGGTATCGTATTACCCAGTACTAACTGGGTTGTGGAGGTCAGATAGGCAGTCGCTCCATGTAAAATACTGATATTCAACTGCATCCGGTTAGACTGGAAGCCGACCCCAATAAAACTTGGGAAAAGGCTAGGCAGATGATGATGAACCAATTCCCTACGAATTTTGGCAACTCATCATGTATAAAGATACCAGAGGATCTGTATCTCTACCCATTCTACCTAATACACCTATTCACCTCCCAAAATACTTGAAGATTTCAAAGAAATAATGCCTGAACTTCTTGAAAGGTATATGGTTGAATATTTTCCACTAAATAATGGAATTTTCACGAAAGATATGCGTATTTCGCGACCCAGATCGTCGGCTGAACAGTGAACAGTCTGTATTTACGGGTTGCCAGGAATTCCGGCCGGAGTTCGTCGAATTCTTTCGGGAGCTGTTGGCGACACGAAGCGTTATTACTTAGGTCTTGAAAGTTATTGGTCTGGAAGCTCTGGGACATGACCGGAATCTAGAGCATTCTGACACACAATCGGGCGTATAATAAAATGTAGATGCAGAGTACGGGTACTGATCGACCAGACTTTATCTTTGATTTTCACTAACGTATGCAATGGCAATGGCAACGGCAATGGTGATGTTTTCTTGTGCGTATTGTATAATTATCACTTGCTTCGGTGAAGGAAAACATCGTGAGGAAACCAGCATCCCTGAGAGATATTTCTCGACGGCATGTAGAGCCAAGTCAGAGACCCATGGGCGGCGTAAAAGCTCTGACACCAGGTTTGGCACTAACCTCACGATAAAGGAAGAAGACTTGTAGAAGTAGAAACAACTACTATTACTTTCAAGAGCAATTACAATTTGAATTTGATTAGTAATCTAGCTGCCGATTCTCTGTTACACGAGTATACAAATACAATCTAATCAAGTGAGAGGACTATTATGATACTAGAGAACTACTCATTAGTAAATAAACAACAATACGTAAGAAATAATGTAAACAACGGCACTGCCCATATTTTTCTTTTACTTACTTTGAACTATTATATGCACAATAATATTCCTCGTCTATGATAATCGTACCATGATTGTTTACAAAACATTACTATATATAGAACTTATAGACACTTATATAGCATTCTAGAATGCCTTGCCTCTATGTCATTATGAGACCGGATAGTACTGCCAAAAGGAACGACGTGGGTACAAAGAGAAAACATTCTAACAGAAAATTATCCGGGATAGCTCTTCAAGCGACACGTACGTTCCCTTAAGTGCCCTATGAAGGGCGGATAGTTTGCCCCAACACTTTTCTAAATGGACGCTCAAATTGCAAAGTCCGATGTAGTAGAATTAAAGCATTTTGAGAAAGCTAGAAAAATATAAGAATATAACTGTTGACCGTGGCTTCTTTTGCATACAATCGACCTCTTTAGAAGACCCGCTTGGAAGTTGGGTTTAAAAGGCGTTTCCTTTAACTACAGACTTTCAAGTTCGTACTTTCAGGTATTCCATTGTCTAGGCTGCCTGTTTTCGGTTAGTCAGAGACGAAAAGTATCAGTCAGTTATGGAATATTCTGTCTTTCTGTTTCTGTTCTGTTCAGCCTGTGTTTCTGTATTCTATTCTGTCTGTTCTGTTGTTATTTTCTTCCGTATCTAAGTAGGTGTGTCACTACGAGTACGTATGAGATCCATACTATCTCACGAGATAAATAAACATGTTTCTTAAACACAATTACTTTTGACGAAACAATGTAAATGTCACAATAATGTGCAGCTAGATAACCAAGGTGAGGCGTTATCATGCCTACGATTCGGAGACGAACGCCAACATCAGTTTGATAATAATGCACGCGTGAATGAGGATAGATGACACGACATGATAAGGGCGGAACAATGCTTTCTCGGTTCCATTAGGGCTAGGTTAGGGTAGAAAGAATTTTAAATATAGATAAGGGGGTAGCTATAAATTTAATGTGGTGGCGCTTAGTTTGGCAATGGCTCCTCCTGGTTGCCCAGAAATATTTCTGTGTTGGTGAGAGTATAAAATGTTAAGTTTGATGTTATTAGCTGGCCCTCCAAATCTAACATTGAGAATACAACATCATTATAACAATCATTCAACGCGTAGCAATATCTCAAGTGTTCAACAATACACACAAAACAGATCGCAAAGCGGGCTTGAATAAATTGCATCACCTTACCACACAAACAACATCAATTCAGCATCATGATGTACGGAATGAGAGCACGTGACCGCGCACATGGCGTGATCGATGTCCGCCATAGGAGAAGCCGCAGGAACGGTTGGAAAACTGCCAAGATGGCGGCCAAATCGGGATATTTACAATAATACTTAGGTGTCGCCGCGGACGCTGAACTTAGTCAGTCTGTGCACCCTAATTGTGTGATTAATCGTCGAAATTCGCCCGTTACATCACCTTCATGAAAATAATCTGCTCTGGTTTCCTTAAGTGTTCAATCTCAAGAGGTAGTCACAGTTGCATTTTCTCTTGCAAATGAATAAGGAAATATGCACGTACCTAGGAGATTTATTGAGGAAACAATAAACATAGCCACAAATTGTTTTTAACTGAGCGGTTGTCGATTTGCGTATGAATGTGAAAACCAATTGAATCAGTTATCATGGTACTTACTTGGAGCAACTACAACGATGTATTGTTTATGCAACGGACATAAAATTATTCTCCCATTGATTTATGAGATGAGGCATGGATGAAGCTTGCTCAAAAAGTCTATCAAATCTCTAAAAAATTATGAGTACCTACCTAGTACCATCTACAATAGAGTAGGAGACAAAACAACAATCGTAGAAGATGTTTTATTTGAACAACTGCACGAACAAGTATAATACGTCATCTTCATAATTGGTTCGATAAACATTGTTTGCAGCCATAACCTTCAAAGAAAATCGTTTTAAAATAATACGGATGGCAGAAAAACAGTGAAGGACAAATCAAAGACGAGGTGCATGATCAAGTGATGGGGCATGCTAATTGCAGATTTTATTGGAATTTGGAACTGATTGGTCAATAAGTCAGTCGATCTATTTAACTTAAGGGTATTCAGAGCTGCATCCAATAGGAAAATGGCTGATGACATTGGAATCGTTTAGAAACTGATGTCATGTTAGCAAATCTGAATTTTAGTTCTCAGCTGCACAGTTCTCCAATCTAGTCTATTTCTTTAAGGGGAATTTTAATAGATTAAATCTCCAACTCCACCTGTTTATGCAAAGATAACAACTACAATGACTTTCAGTGACGCAACTGAAGTTCATGCGAGTCAATGAAATCGATACAACATCGTGTACAGGTTATCGCAGTCCGGTGAGCGTGAACGACCGACAGCTGACCCAGATTGAACTGGTTCCATAATCAATATAAGAAAATATTTTATAATAAGCGTAATTTTATTGTAAGAGAAAGGAAAAGTTAACTGCATTGAAAAGTGTTGGACAAAACTTGTCGATTTAAAGGACGTCGAAAATGAAATCCAAAAGTCAGCTTTTGGATTTTCATATATTTATACTCATTAAAACTTGTCCGAGCGCAAAATTACAAGCAAATCCCACTTAATTGTGAAGTATTTTATTAAATGCCACGGGAGATATAATAGGATCGTGTTCCAGGGCGGTAAAGGTCAGAGGTGAATTGAAACGTGCCAAGATTGCATGTGGAACATTTTAAGATGCGGTATTAAATATGACGAGGACGAGGGTGCTGTATACAATAGCTGAAATGAAGTGTGAGTGAATATTCGAACAAAATCAGTAACTATGTAGATGTAGATTGTGTTATAGATATTGTAGAATTTGAAAAGAAAGAAAAACTAGGCGACAATAAATATTCATATTAAAGGGATATAGGTATGAGTGAATCACACTTGCATATCACAGGAGCTGATGGATGCTACCGAAAGTACCAAACTCGTCGCCAAATTTTGGGCTGTCTCAATTTAAATTGTCACCGACACGCTAAGAAGAAGACTGTACTCGTAAAACCTACTACTGAAAATCAGATAGATCCAATGATAAAGAAACACGACGTTGTAATTCCAATAGAAATAACGCCGATGCAGTTAGCTGAGACAACTCTAAATGGAACATAACATCTAATAATAGATGAAACTGTCGTGTTTAGCTGCACAGATCTGCCACCTACGTGCGAATGGAAAGATTCTGCATTTGTTACTGTTTACAAAAAGCTTCCCAATTTAAAACAAATGACGATTAGCTTGAGAATACGACGAAAAATATTCTACTTGGGGTTAGCGCTACACGTGTTTTTTTCTTCTTCCATTATTTCTGGTCAGACAAAATATTATGAGTATCGTTGAGTAATATGAGATAGAGCCTGTTGTCCAAGAAATATTTGCTAGGCCATGAATAGAGCTTTATTGATCGACCTAAAAATAGTTCAAATTAATAAGAAATGTAAAAACCGTGTGGGAACAACATCCAATTTTTATTTGCCGTCAAACGTGGATTTCGCTAACAATATTCACGGTATATGATTCTTTCGTTTTATGATGAGTCGGTTTTGTTCTACATAAACGTTAGCTGATTCAATTAATGCAACCTGGCCAGAATTTAGTTGCGTAATCATTTTTTTCCGTAATTTAGCATTGCCTATACATGCAAAGATTGCTTGAAAAGCTTTTTATTACTAAAAACGTAATTTTAACAAAAGATCGTGTTCAACGAAAAAGCAACATTATTAAGTTTTCATTTTATACTGCTTTAACTTTCAAGACTGAAATGAAATTGCTATTATACCCGACAAGCGAGAAGAAATGTTTGAAGTCTTTTTATTTTATAGAGCGTTGAAGAATTTAATAAAAGCACCGTTTCTTAGTGCTTCAGACTGGCTAGTTATTCAAGGTAGTGTTCTCGGGATCAAAGTCCCCACTCCACAAGCAATTTGCACAGCATACCGTCAGCAATCTACATAGTATCAATTTGTGCGGGCGTTGTTTTTATAGTCTCTACGAACTGTTATCACAAATAATCGTACCTTATGCCAACTACTAGTCTGAAATTCATTTAGTTGACACCTGCTGCGTTACGGTTACGGTAATGATAGAAGATAGATCATGGATCTAAAATACATATAAAAACTTAATTAACAGTGTTAATGTTTGCTGGCAAGTTTCCAAGAACACAGAATATCATGAACATGATCTGGTTGGAATTTACAAAATACTTTTTAATAAAATTAAATTAATGTTATTTGCCAGCTACGGCAATTCTAAATCACTACTGATAGTGTTCTGTCCACTTCTGTCACAATAGGGTTATATGCATGTTTTTTTTTATCACTCTAAACAAAGCGATCATCAGAAATAGCAAAGTGAAATTATTTTTTTAATATCTATATAAAATACTAAGTTATTAGCATTTGAAACTGCTGAATAGACAGAGAGATCCAATACAGCGAACGACGTCATTCGCTGCATCGACGTATAAAATCCATACTAAATTCCGTTTTCTAGAAAGAGATAGAAGCAAAACTTTAAATGGTTATAACTTTTGTGTTGTTTGGCCGATTTATGTCTTGTTTTCGCTTTTTGTCTTTATTTTTATAGTACTTTTCCGTATCGAAATAAAAAAAAAATACTATATATCTATTGGCATCAAGATTTTTCATACACGAGCATTTTCATTCTTCGTATTTTTTTATTTCATTCAAGCTTCTAATGACATTCAGTTGCCAGAATTCTTGAATGAAGATACGAAACTGCAATAATTTTACTAACACTAATAACGATTGCCAACTATACCTCACATTACACAAGATTTGTCAGCCAGAGTTGCGTTACGGTAACATCATTCATTGACTATCTTTATGTCTCAATAAACAAAATTCAGGTCTTTTTTATCTATTACATAATTATTTATTAAATTATCTTGAACTGTAAGGCGGCCCCGACTTACGTACAGTAAGTCGTGGATTCGAACCCAGGCAGTCGGCATTACTTTGTATAATTTATTTCAACACCACTGCTCTCAAAACGGTGAAGGAAAACATCGTGAGGAAACCGGCATGTCCTAGAACCAAAAATTCGAAGACATGTGACATCTACCAATCCGCACTGGGCCCGTGTGGTGGATTATAGCCCATTCCCTCTCATAGAGAGGAGGCCTGCGTCCCAGCAGTGGGAACATTATTAGGTTGATGAAGATGAACTGTAATTGTATCTCAGTGTAGCGATATATTTTGCACTCCAGTCTTCTGGGTTTTATCAGACTTCCATAGCTATCTTCTCATTGTTAATTACTTTCTTTATCTGGTATTTCGTCTACGTATTTTATCTGTCTGCGTCTGTTTTTAGTAAAAGGATGATGTCAACTTGTACAATAATAGCAACAAAATAAGAAACGCGTGTAATTTTTTTATCAACGGGCCATTTTTTCTAGTCGTGTTCTTCTTTTTAATGTAAACAAAACTAGATTCAAATTTATTATTAGTATCTTGTCCGACTACTAAATGTTTACGTTGCATACATGTGCAAAAGTTGTAGTTATCAGTAGGCCTATTACGTATCTTTCTGATATCCAGTGACTATCAAGCTTCGGTTGTACACCGATCTTTGATGACAAATTGACAACCGAGAATGTCATAATATTGGTATTACGTATCGCACTGAGTGGATATCAGTTTACGGTAACTAACAGCCCGGGTACGGTGTAACCGTGTGTACTGAGTTTGAAGTCAATTTGTTGTCTACTATGCTTACATAAAAGAAATAATATAAGTATCGATACGAAAGCGTCTGTCAAAATGGGTTACGGTGACTATCAGCCACGATGACAACCAATGACGTCATATTTGATCGCGACTGGTCATACTTATTACGAAAATAACCTTTTGACAGTTAATTGATGGACACTGAGCCCAGTTACTATCATTTCGAGCTGTCAATAGAGATATGTAATAGCTCTACAGGAGTAGCAAAAAGAATATCGGGTAATTCACAGACTATCCCGTTACAGGGTCCTTAAGTTGGATTAAATATTCAATTTCCTCAGTTTCAGAGAAACATTACAGCAATATCGATTACCTACTCGATTGTTATGAATGGCAATCAGTCGAAACATCCACGCACGACCGACTGATCATCGAGACGATAACGATACGTTATCTTATCACCGAGTACGTTTATTTCCTACACAACTACTTGTAATTCCATCATAATACAATATACAATATTGATAAATGCGATAATCCGACAATCGAGATTCTAATCTTTTAATCATGTTGATTTGGTCTCATAGTAACTGAAAGATAGAAGTTATTTCAGATATTTTTCAGGAGGCATAGACCTTTATATTTTGTAAAATTGGGAGGCCTAAGTCAGTCGCCAGTAAATGCGTAGCTGTCTTATCAGAGTGAAACAAATTCAACTGGATGGCGATTAAAAAAATTATCAACACAAATTTTGGACAGGATCGATGAACTCTAATCAGCACCAAACAGAAGCAAACTATTAAACTATCGTGGCTAATCATAGATGCAGACCTCAGGCAACCACAGATAAGTAATGGAAATAAAATAAAAGATAGCGGAATCCCCCACGAGCTCACCACGTGGTGACTGTGTGCAAACATAGTGGTTTTTATCGATAACAATGTTTTATAGTTACTATAATCCAACTGTTATTGAATATTATCCCGCTGTAGGTACGTAAGAAAAATGTAAAGTAGGTATACTAAGCTTTATGCTGGATGCGGGACGCACAGGACAGGCCGATGCTGATGTGGCGGGTGGTGCTTTGGGGACCTATATGTATGTGAGTCTAGCCACTGGTCTTCTTGCAGCTACTCGTAATATGAAAACGAGCATGAAGCATTGTAAATGGCAATTCTTGGAAAGATTATTTTCTTGGATACTAATACCTATTATACAAGCGAAAGTTTGTGAGGATGTATGGATGTATGTTACTCTCTCACGCAAAAAACTGCTGAACGGATTTGGATGAAATTTTGCACACAGATAGCCTGGATTACAACATAAGATACTTTTTATCCCGGTAGTTAGATCCCATGGAACAATTATCAAGTTTCACGCGGGCGAAGCCGCTGGTGGAAGCTAGTATGCCATAAATATTATAAATCCAAGGCGTACTAAGAAATCTAAGCGATGATGGAATTAGAAATGTCAATTTTTAACAAGTCATTGTAAATCATAGTGCTACTCCTGTAAAACTTGAGTTTCTTTTAAAAAAAGCCAACCTAATCATGGTTCTGGTTTTTGAGCATTCTTTGAAGGTGTAGTAGGTATACAGTTCCAGCACTCTATGAAGTTTTTACAAACAGCAAGAACGAAGCTATAAAGTAAATGTAAAAAAAAATAGGAACGTATACTATACCTATTTAACCAGAGCTAAATTGTATTTAAAACCAGCACGATCAAGAAAGAATGACTAACCAAGAAAATAACAAAAGCAGTCACGAATCGGTTGTTTTCGAAAACTTTCTTGTAACTAATATTAATTGTACCATAAGGTTGGTGACTTTAAACCTAATCTAGTTCGTAGTTCCACGTTTGGACCTAATCTAAGGCTAGGTAAACGTGCTAATCAGGTAGGTAACCCTAGCTACGAAGGCAGTGCGTGATCGTGTCGTGCTGTGGTAATCTTTTATCAAGGCTTCAGTAATATAATCTTTATACGCACCAATATCTTAAAATAGCGTCAAAATAAATAAATAATCTTTAACACGCGTAACACTCTAAATATTTAGGAAATTAAAGGGAAATGAACGATCTTCTACGAGGAAAGTTTAGCTAGCTTATTAAAATAGAACATTAGAAAAACACATTAGTTTTACTTAGTAATTTATTGGTAAGATTCTTACACGTCAACACAATAAAACGGTACGTCTTTTGGCATTACATGTAGCTGTGATTATGATTGTTATTACTGAAAAATAGGATGCTTATGTTTAAGCAAAAACAAATTACCAATTGAATAAGTAAATTAATTTCCGAGTGTATAACTCAATCTCATGTGTCGTATCTACTTTCGAATAAATTCGACACATTGCAGTAACGTATACCAGGAGAGGAGAAACATCGGTGCTCCCTGTATTGATCTTGCAAGGGAGCGCTAATGGGCTCGTCGATCATGTCTGAAGTCTGAACAGAGAATAATGAAGGAGCACCGCGTCGATTGACGTAACGCTAGACGTAACCACAGACAGTGACGTAGAGTTTCTGGGAAAATTCTCGAACAAATTAGAAGCAACTGTATGAAGGGAAGACTAAGAACTGCAAAAAAAACTAGTATTGGTTTTAGAGAGGCTTTAAAAGGTTGTTGATAAGCAAAATTATGAATTTGAACACTATAAGAATAGTTCTAATACCACACGTAGCCTTCTTGTACAAATCATAATGATATTATGACCAAGCGACAATAGACTATTGAGCTAGTTCAAAGCGAGCATTGTAGCCATAAATTCATGGTAAAATAGTTACCGACAGTCACGCTATCTATTACATGAATGATAACTACTGTTATGAACGAGCAAAATATTGTTTCAGTCAACTGCATAATATGTTTGCTGCCATACCGCATCAATCACATCATGTCCAACTTGTAATAAAGTATATTCAGTTAAGAAGGGATAACAAATGTAACTCATCTACGTGTGTATTTGATACAGAAAGCATAATACAATAATAATACCTATAATAGCCGAAACAGCAGAGTTTTGAAGATGATAATGAAGATCAAAATACCAAAACCACAAATGACATTCCAGTAAGTAAGTGCAATTACACTGGATAATGTATCACGGTAATCATAAAGTGTATAATGGTTACAATAAAGTTTACAAGGCCAGAGTACAATTGCATGCTCTTACAGTCCTAAGGTGTATAACAATAAAGATAAGGATGATCACTTATTATTAAAGACCACTGTTTATTCACGTGATCATATTATAGTACTCTATAAACAAACTACTGATGCAATTACTAATTCAAATAAGGGAAAATATTGTCAATAAAAAACAAAACAACAGCCTTGAGCATTTTATAGCACACAATAAAAAAAAACAATGAAGAAAGAAACAATCAAAACCATATCATCCAAAAACATTGACACGATATGACGGAACACGCAAACAAGTCTACACTTAATCAAAATGTACCTAAGTAAAGCTTACAACATTTCATCATTTGATTACTTAGTCGCGTGTATTTTTCCAGGGATGCCTCAAGGAAGTTGATTAACTCCATGAATCGTCGACAAAAAGTTCACAGAATAGGTAGGATTCCGTAAACATTTTTATCTTCAGAATGTCGTATTGTCGCTGGGAGGTATCTACTGTTGACATTAGACCCCCTGTGTGAACTCTGAAATACGTTTATTGAACAATGAAACCCCGATCGACAAACAACTTCACATCCAGAGCATTGTGTGAGGTCGTTCTCAGAACTGTCGTTTTTATTTGCTTCGTTGCAGTTATTTCTATTTTTATCATCTTGATGGAAGATTTCTATATTTTGGTTATTAAGTAATGAATGATCGTCGTTATCAATATTTACATCATTTGCGTAGATTGAATACGTCACTTATCGCAATATATTATTAACAAAGTAACAGAGTATGTTCATTAAAATAATAATGGTGGTATGATGCACAAGTGCTAGTTACAACGTCGCAGTCAATCAATATTTATGTTATACCTACAATAACCGGTTTCCTTCAGGTTATTTTTGCAATTGTTCGTATTCAATCTTTGTTTTTTTACTATGGTCTAGTATAGTGTTAGGGACTTGAATCTAATCAGAAGTTGTTTTAGGTTTTGCAAAAACAAGAAATCTTCGTCCAGCAGTCCTATACTCGACCAACAAACATTTACGTTACGCGCGTTTAATTGTTTATTTTGTACAAAAAAAAATACCAGGACTAGCCAAACCTGTTAACAGCGAAATAAAAATAGAAACCGCTGTTCTAACATTTATTTGCAAAGAAACTATTACCCCAAGAGTTGTACCCTTGTAGTTGTCAATCAAATGATAATTGCCATCTTTGAAGAAAAGGTACATTAACGTCTAAGACATAAGGAGGTGCCACGGTAGCAGAGTAGAAATTCTCTGCTATAGGTATACAATGACAACAAGTCTGACCTTGTCATTACGACGCAGTAAACACTAGCTATGTACTCACACATGAACTGGTCTAATGGGCACTAATTCTTTGACCACAAGCTAACATACGACTCACGTTACTTTCAAATGTAAATGAGAAACAAATACACGATAAAGAACAACTAGTTACTGAAGAAACAGATAATTTGATGATGAAATGAATTCATGTGCATGACTACAAGAGACTCTTCATAAATTGTTGTCTGCAGCAACAGCCGCTAAAGAGATAGAAGTCGTAACATGGATTCAAAACAACGAGTTTGAAGCATATTTTTGCGAGTACTGACTCACGTCATGAACATGATGCTATCTAGCACTGTCTGGCAGATTTTGTTTTAGATATCAAAAATATTGGAAAATTAAGTATGACAGACAAAATTATCGATGAAATTGTGTCATTGAATGATTCAAAGAATTGGTTTTGAAGTAAACAATTTGCAAAAACTTTGATTATGAATGGAAGTTTTATGAAAAACTGGAATTTGAACAGGTAAATGTGAAAGAATCTAAGTACTACAAACATATTGGTTTTTCTATTCTCAAGGTACAGTGGCTACAACACAATCACGACAACTACCTATAATGATCTAATAAAGCAAACAACAAATATTTAATGTTCACAATAGTTACAAACGTCACCAAAATAAAGAGCTTGGAAGACCTTCGCGAGCGTTAATCGATGCTGTTGACAAGGATACCTGACATATTCTACTTAGAGCAAATATTATTATACCTACTGCATGGAGCCATACGAATACCAGATCAGCAGCAGAATTAGGCATAGCATTACGTAATTGTCAGACTAGTGCTTGCTGACGTAGGTATCTATTCCAAATTTACTGGCGTCTAAATCGCTAGGTTTTAAAGCCAGAGCTAATGTCTAACGAGCATTCAGGAATGTGGCTTCCGAAAATCTATATCGGTCTTTCATTAGCTATTGTTTGTTGCTTTTACTTTGTTCTTCATAAAAATGTGGGTTTTCAATAATCGGTATGCAGAAACGCGAGACTTCGATGGTAAGTCGGAACGTGTGACAGAAATAATTCTAGATAATATTATATTATAATGGTTAATTAATAATCCGTGCCTCGGAAAGCACGTAAAGCTGTTGGTCCCGTGACAGTCGTTACAGGTAGTCAGTGGCCTGAAAGTCTGACAACCAAGCGGTTACTGGTTGTCAGACTTTCAGAGGTCAGATAGGCAGTCGCGTCATGTAAAATACAGGTTTTCAGCTGCATCCGGTAAAACTGGAAGCCGACCCCAATAGAGTTGGGAAAAGGCTAGGCAGATGATGATGGGTAATTAATAGATTATACAAAATTAGGGAAGTGAACCGATACAATATACAAACAAATGATAGCAGTACTTCACTCCACACCACTTCAAGATAAGCCTGTAGCGCCGTGTGAAGAATTTCAAGATCGTATTTATTTAATCCATGTTTGCACACGAAGATATCTATAAATTTTACGATGTTATCCAGTTTCATCTAGAGTCCGAATGTTTTAGGAAAAATGCTATCTAAAGTAAAGAATATTATGTTGGCCAGTATCAGGCACTGGACGCATGCTCGGATTATTTGTTTGGATGTCAATTTTGTGGTGATAGTAAGAATTTAACTTCAATGGACGTGACCGAGCGATGTAACTATCGTTTTGGTATCTTTAGAACAGTTATGTTTTGTTTATTAATGAAATGTTCTTTGCTCACGATATTTCGTGTCGTTGGAGCGTGTGGTTCACTTTTTTTTCTTACAAGTCTATCTGTATTTGGAGATTTGATCAATTCTTTTCTGTCTTGCTAATTATAATCATATAATTAGCAAGACAGAAAAGAATTGATCAAATTACTCAGGTTTCGTATATTATGTCAGTGAGCTTCAGAATCTCTTTGAAGTGTTAATTGGAAAACCGTAAATCAAATCTTATTTTAGAAGATATTTGATCACAAAACCTCGGTATTAATCGAACGTAATCAAATTTTGACGTGATAACGTCTTATAAATCGATGAACACCGGCTGCACGCACGAAAGTGTCACACCGTTACGCGCGCCGCGATCAATGTCCAGCCCAAACCCTTGGACCTAGAAAACTGAAATTTTGCACAGAGGTTCACTTTATAGTGTAGACAAGGAATAAGGAAGGATTTTTCGAAATTCAACCCCTAAGTGCCCTAAGGGGATAAAAATTTGTATGAAAGTCCGTCAGTTTTAAAGTTAGGATCTTAAAATTTTGTGTTAAGGCTGACGATTGAAAATTAATTTATACATGTCTCAGCGTTTTTGATAATTCCACCGCTAAGGGCTAATAGGGGATGAAAGTTTGTATGAAAAGTCCTTAATTTTCGAAGTTCAAATAACAAAATTTATTATCTAGGCGTATGGTTGGAAGCTAACGCAACGGTGTTGTTAGAATTTCAATCATTAAGGGGTTGAAAAGGGAGATGAAATTTTGTTTTTTAAGTTAAATCATTAATATCATCAAAAATGGCGTTATCACGTAAATTTATCGTCCGTAAACAGTTTTTTTTTTTTAAATCGCTATTGAATTTGATACGTCCAAACGAGATTATTTTTGTAAAGGAAGATGGTTTAAATTGAATAATTGAGACTTAGGTATATTATTGAGAATTTTGCGTAATCGGCTTGATAACGAGCTCGTTGGGACATAATATGGAATAGTGACGAAATTAATTTAACAGGAAATACGCCTTCAAAAAAGCCTCCCAATATGAAAAAGAAGACCGAAATCTGTAACCCTTTTTATTAACATTTTGACTGTAAGTTATGTACTTGAAATTTCACCGAAATCTTAACCAACCAACGAACGTCTAGAAATGATTGCTCCATTTCCGTTCCCACAGCGAGACTTCGTTTTCCAACTGTCAACAGAGTTACGGAGCTAGCCTATAATAAAGAGGCAGTCGGTCGGTTCCGCGGAAATACAGAGACAACTGCGCCACAACTTGGAGCTCAGAAAGCGTCCTTGATATTGCGGTTCTATGAAGATAAGAACTGCTTCGTCATAATGGTTGAACAGTCGGCTAATTTAATGGCGTGTTACTTGTTAAATTATTGGTTCTTTTTAAATGCCAAGGTTGAGTTATCAGGGTAGGTAATGTAATCGCGTGATTATGTAACGTTGCGGAAAACAACTTTATATACGATACTAGTTCTACTTTGCGGTGTAAACCGCAAGAATTCTTTTTCGGGCTGAAAAATTGTTTTGTAGGTCAGACTTCCTTTTTGCCGTTTTAAAATCATTTGGAAAGCTTCCCAGTAAATTTCCAAAACAAATATGCATAGCTAGATTCGGGGCGACGTTTTTGCATACCATGATATCAAGCGAGGGAAATACTTTGTTTCCAGTCTTAATGAAGAGCTGTCCAAAATAATAAAACATTACCAAAATATGACACGAGATACAGAACAGTTAGGAGAGATACATACGTTCCCACGCCCTATATTTATCATAAAATGAATATTGAGAAAGTATGTATGAAGAAGGAAACAAATATACACATAATTAAGCTCTTTCCCGAGATAACATTCAAGGTCTTGCAGCAAGGCTGTCCTATATTAGAACACAAATATTGATATCTAATGGTGAGGGGAACCGTCGACCTGGAACAAAGAATCGAGATGTTTATTCAAGAATACGATAATTTCTAATGACCATATCAGTTCATGGAAGTTGAATGTCAAGACTGTTACCAGGGATTTAAAATGCGCTTTATCTTCTTCTTCCTAGCGCTATCCTACTTTAGGTGGGGTCGGCTCTCCTTATTTTCTGACGCCAGGACAATTTGTCAGGGGTTGTCGGGTCGGGCCGGTTTTCCTCCAATAGGACCTTTGTCATGCTAGTATACCACGTAGGCGGAGGTCGTCCACATTATACTTGCAATGCTTTCTCCATTACATGTTCCTCGTCTCTTCGGATCACGTAGTCATACCATCTGAGACGGCTCTTTTCAATTCTTCCTGTTAGATTACATCTGAGATTCTGAATATTTCCATACAGCCGTAATTCATTCTGCGAAGACAACTAAGCTGTTGACTTATGCTCGCTTCTGAAGTGTTTGCTTTTTGATTAATGCATTACATTAGTGTCTGTGTAAACATTATTTAGTAGTTGTCGATAACAATAACATGCATCAGAAAGCAAGCATACGGTAATTTGCGGCACAGTCTGGTGTAATGGTACAATTTTCAGACTTAGAGGCAAACATTTTGGAATACGAACGGATAACATAAAGCTAAAGAAAGGGAGCAGCGGAGGAGAGCAGCGGTGGCCCAGTGGTGGCGGCCCCGACTTACGAACAGTAAGTCGTGGGTTCGAACCCAGACAGGCGCATTACTTTGTGTAATTTATTTCATCACCACTGCTCTCAAAACGGTGAAGGAAAACATCGTGAGGAAACCGGCATGTCCTAGAACCAAAAATTCGAAGACATGTGACATCTACCAACCCGCACTGGGCCCGCGTGGTGGATTATAGCCCATTCCCTCTCATAGAGAGGAGGCCTGTGTCCCAGCAGTGGGAACATTAATAGGCTGATGTTGTTGTTGTTTGTTGAAAGAAAGGGAAGACTATTAACTTTTGTGGACGACAAAAGATTAAAATATAATATAGACCTAACACCACAGGTGCTACAGGGTTAGAATCAATATGGTGTGTGTGTCATTGCTATGAATACAGCACCAGTCGAAGTATTTAACAAGCTGGTATACAATATTAGGGAACAGACTCACAATAAAGCAAACATCCCATGCAGCATTATCGATAAACCCCTGCCTAGTAATTCCCAGCACTACAGCATAGATAAATCAAACAACTACGCAGCTCTGCCTCAGAACGGCAGCCATTATCTATTTGTTGGCGAATAGGTGACTGGGTCAGACAAATTGACTGTTGATATTACGGACACAACATCGGGATGGGGTCTATTATACCTCGTACGATGACTATTATGTAATTGAAGTCTTTGAACTGCAGTACGCGAGGGGCAATGGCAAATTGCGATCTAGATATAAAAATGAGCATGAGACCATGTGGGTGCGTTTTTGCAGAATTGGCAAGAAAGATAAGAGTCGCTGTGCTTGTTGAACCGTAAATTCGCAGGGTTTGCAGTTCAGGCACTGTATCAATCCTCTTACTACTTTAATGCCAAATAAAAAGGCATCCATTAAATTTCTGTCTTCTCTTCTCTATTTTACTCTAAACATGATCACTGAAGTATTAATAATTAGTGTTTCTTTTTGCACGGAGTTATCATCAAAAATGTACCGACGCAAAATCTGGAGCTCTGCTCAGATTTTACATTATTGAGATACCATCTTTGATGGTAATTAGTCTGAATATTTAATTATCGACCGGCACTCAGAGCTGACTATGAGGTAGAACCTCTTAGCGAGCAAGTAATGTATACTGCAAACCGCAAAGGGTACTGTCACATGGTTAGATGTAACGTTAGACATAATTGTGTTATTTTGTCCTTTGACTTGACTCTGATCAATGAAGTCCTGAGTACATTACATAAATTGTCTTCAAAGAGCTCCGATGTCATATTTCAGCGTTTAATTAGGTCGTTCAAGAACAAAGCGTTTCGTATTTCTACAAGGATGTTCAACGGGATTAACATTTATGCTTTCCGGAGACTTGTGTCAAATTCTATACTTTATTGACTTTTCCACCATCCTGTTATTGGTGATAGAACCACCGTACCTCTTTATCTAGGACCTTAGGGATATTTTCTTAGTCTTTCTTCTTTTTAGTGTGGTTAGTGCGTAACCTGGTGACAGAGTTTTTATGCCGCCCATGGGCCACACTGACTTGGCTTCACATACCGTCGAGAAATTAAAGGCTTGCTGGTTTTCTCACGATGTTTTCCTGGACCGAAGTAAAAAATTACTAAGGAGGGCGTCCATTAATTACGTGAGGCGTTTAGGGCGGGGGGAGCGGGGTCAAGCCGAATCTCACAAAATTTCACGTGGGAGAGAGGGGGTCTCGGCAAATGTCACGTATTTATTTTTCCCGCAAGAAACAGTGAAAAATTGCGTGAAAACTAGGTAATTAATGAAGTAAACATGTTTTTCCTTAATATGGCTAAATCCTACACAACAATATTTAATAATAAAGAAAAGAAAAAAAATCTTCGTATTTACACTTAACTACGCATTTTAATAAATCTCACGAATCTCAGAGATTTAGAGGGGGGTGGGGGTAAAGTAAAATATCACGATGTCCCACCAAGGGGGGACGGGGCGTTGAAAAATCGCCAAACTTGTCTCACGTAATTAATGGACGCCCCCTTATATAATACGCACATGAATCCGCAAAATTAGAGGTATCTTGGGTTCGAACTCGAGATCTAAAACTTGACAGTCCGACGGCATCATCACTAGGTTACGAGTATCACTGCTATTTGCTAGTTGCATATTCTTAGTTGTACTCGTATTTCACTAATACTATTAATTCATCATTGGTATTAAAATTTGTCAGCATGACTATATATTTTTTTTCAGTAACTATTCTGCGAACATACAAAAGGATGAGGAGAAGCTCGAAGCTAAATAATAACAGCCACTCGGGTCGATCTTTAGGTTAAGCCGTGCTTGCCTAGGTTGGTCCGTGGATGGGGGACCACCCTTACATACCGAGTTTCCTCCGTGCCTCGGAAAGCACGTTAAGCTGTTGGTCCCGGCTGCCATTTGTAGTTCTTTGACAGTCGTTACAGGTGGCCCAAAAAGTTTGACAACCAGTCTTACCAAGGGATATCGTATTACCCAGTATGAACTGGGTTGTGGAGGTCAGATAGGCAGTCGCTCCATGTAAGCTGCATCCGGTTAGACTGGAAGCCGACCCCAACATAGTTGGGAAAAGGCTAGGCAGATGATTCTACGAACATACAGGCGCCTTACAGGACATAGGTATGAACTCGTTTATTCATAATTACAATATACGATCAATGAGTCTTTGTGACGCAAAATATGTAGGGGCAATGGACTTGTTATAATAATATATGATTGAATCGTTATTCCCTGTTCTTTTCTATTTTCATCTTGTTTTTTCTGAATTTATCATTCAAATTCTAGTGTTTGCGCAGTCCCCAACCGGTCTATGAATTATTTTACATAAGAGATTTATTCCTTGTATATCTAACGGTAGTCGTATTAACTTATATTCAGTGTTGAGTGATATGCATTATTTAAAGTACCGCATAAAAATGTCTGGTATTTTTAAAACACTTAAAAACATGGGAAATAAGCTTTACAATCTCAAAGATTAAATGTTTACTATTCACACTTTGTTTTCCTTTTAGTCGCGTTTGTGTAGTTAGAGTTATGTGAATGACCGTCGCCTTTAAAACTGTTTGAAGTTATTGCACTTGAATGTACTGAGAAAGGACGCTGTTACGTTTTCGATGAACTCAAATTTAGGTATCTAAAGTCGCACACAGCAACATAACGCGTACGCACACATTAACCACTCTGAGCGTTCGATTTTTTACTTCACTTATATAATCTTGGTCCTTGATATTATTTTTTAATTTTATTGTAATAGGGAATAATTTTGCATGTATTTTACTCTTCACTTAAATCAATAAAGTCAAGAAAAGTATTAAAAGTTCAACGACTGCTTGTCGCTCAAAAATAATATTAAATTTCTGCAATTTTCTACGACAGTTCAAACGTCGTGGCCATGATGTGACGTCATTTACCTCAATCTGCCTTGTTTACATCTAATTTTTTGGCCTTAATAAAATAATTTTACTAATTGTACGTGCTTTATTCAAGCATAAATTGCAATAACAATATTATAATAAAATATGCGTCAAACTTTAAGTACTTTTCAAATAAAAGTGTTTTTTTGACATATATACTTTGACGTCACTACCGGCGTTATCGAGGGACGATGTGTTTTAAGAGTGCGTTCCGTTTCACAAAAAAACATGCTACATAAAACAATAAATTGTAAAATAAGTTATGTTTTAAGCGTCGGCTAGCTCGCCATCCGTCCGTCTCATGACGACAGGCCGTGTCGACGGCGCGTTCGTGTTCCACGCGCGCCTCAAAGAGAGTCAGCAAAAAGGAAGGGGTCCGAAAGGACCGATGCCTGCCGGGGTTGCGGGACTATTCGAAAGAGATACCGTGGCCCCGGAACACAAAGGGCGATGAAGGAACATGGATGGGTTTTAGTCAGTAAAAGTCTGACACTCCCTCCTGCTCCGCCCAGAGCGGGAGAAGTCATTTGATGATTTCCCATCCGAAACAAAAAAAAAAAAGAAAAAAAAAAAGGGTAGCCCTCGAAATTAACATTTTCTTACGTTTTTTGCAATTTGCAGGCGGGTGCTAGGTTGTATGTTGATTAAAATATTTCTCGCGACTGTAAGACGTATGTAGTTACAGAATTATAATCATCAATACAATCCTCCAAGTTCATAAAGATGTATGAACCAAAAAAAAAAACAGCATAAGTCATTTCTACACCTTTATGAACTTGGAAGGTTGTCAATCAAACCTGTGTGCAATACACAATACTGTTAGGAAGAAATGAGGTTTTACGTAGTATCGGGTAGATGACACCATAAAACAATAATTCCAAGACACCAATCACTAAAAAAAAACTTTATTTTGGGCGTGAAAACCCGATTTATTTTCAATTAATTGCTATATTGATTTTTAGTTGCTTTAAAATCAATAAATAGTTGAGTCATTGAGTTGAATAAACAGTGACGTCACAGTTGGCTATTGCCATACAAAATCTATAAGAGAACCGCGTTTTGACAGCTTTTAAAAAGAATCTCAATTGTTTGGTGTGTCATCTACCCCATTATGAAGAAATGAGGTTGTACGCAGCATTGTTGCGCATTACAGCTCCGATTTATAAATCAAAAACACTGTTATTTGTAGAAAAAAGTTAAAGCGTCCTTATTATCTATGTTTCCGTAATGTTACGGCATAATGTATTACTGATTGATTTAATAGATAATTATCTGGTTTAACAAGGGATAAATAATGATAATCAAGCCAGTAAAGTCTCATTATCATTACAAAAGATTTATACATTATAATATTGTGCTAACATATTGATCTTTTTGTTGCATAGGTTACTTTACTACTGGGCAAAACAAGGTCATGGCGTAATTAAAAGAGCGTCACACTTTATAGGTGCTTTACATACCTATATACCTACTTTGTAAAGTATGCTTCTGAAGCAATTCTTGTCTACTTATTCTATTTTTTTAACATGATAGCAGAGATCGGAATAGGTAGAGTATAATTTGCCTTAACTTCAAAGATGTAAGAATAATGCCCCCTCTCTCCTTCGAATTAAACAGTTTTATAAGGAACTTAAAATTATCCCGGGAATTTAAAGAGCAGTTTAATCCACGTTATAACTTTGACGTCTGATGATTAACCTAGAATCTGTAAATCCATCACATATTGACAGGGAATGCTGTTTCATACTTGAATCATCAGCAATCCGAAGAATACTTTCAGTTTTTCTCACGACGATATAATATCCGACTCCCTACTCATCAAGGACTGTCGAATGCTTTTCCAAAACACACAACTCAGTGCCCAAGATTGCATAAACATCTTTTGCCATTTTCTCAGTACTTTTCCCACGCTGGAGAACGTTTGCTCCAGTTTGTCAAGACGTATCGATTTTCCTACCAGCTGGCTAAATGCCAAGTGTAAGGCTGTAAGCACGATTGTTCCGATACTGACTGGCAACTTGCCAAATGCCACAAAGTTTAGACTTTTAATCAATTAAAACTATGCTGAAGTTGCATGCGTGTTGTGGTTTTCCGTCGACTCTTTTCGTTGACGTTTTAGGAATTTATTTTCTACTATGTCACGAACTAAAATTAGCCTCGTGCTGTTTTGCACACGGTTTAAGTTTGGATTAGTTCGGATTCTAATATGACTTTCATGGAAACACTATTGTATCTTGGTTCTTTGGAGTAAAATTTGATGATGGCGCTTTGGTTCATGCAGACGTATAATTTTCTTTAATCAACGGCTGTGTAAACAGACCTCATCGTACATTATTCTTATTTCGGTAACGACCTATAATAACTATTCGTCTCAGTACTTAGTAAACTAGTACATTAGTGACGCATTGTTTTGACCAAGAGAAGATTTAGGTCTTTGCGTAAAATAACAACTCCGGCTGCCAGCACGATTATATTTTGTTTTTGGTCCTTCATAAAAGAAAAAAGTCTACTTATTTTTGGACTGGTTTGGCTACATCTGCACACAAATATTTGTAGTGAGTTATAGATAAGTAATTTACGGTGTACCAGTGAATTGTATACCTAGTACTAGTAGGTAGCTGTAGAATGGCCAAATCTGCGCTATACAGTGAACAATCGCAGCAGCACGCAGAAGTAGCCACGGCAATGCAGATGCTGGATAAGTCATGGATGTGTTTCTACTATAGAGGTATGGAAACGGAGAAAATTCCTCATCCTCCATTGAAAAGAGTCCCTTTGATCAGACTTGTTGTAGATGCCGCTACGCTACTAAATATTTACTACCGAGGCTTAGAGAATCTTATATCTTAGAATCTTACCTTAGCTGAGCGCAGTAGAACTGGTGCGGAATAGCGGTTAGCACTCCCGCGCCGTCTCCTGTGTCGTTGTCGCAGGCGCACGCACCTCGGTGCTCCATGCGTTTTGCGAGCGTCTCTGCATCTCGGACGATCTACGGAAACAATTTGAATTTGAGTATCGACAGCAGGCCAGCTACAAATCTAGCTGAGTTTAATAATTAGAACGAACAGACTACCGATAAAATATTTTTTCAAGATTATCCGTAAGGAAACATACTTAAGAAAAATACTTCTATCGCTTCACTAGAGATACTTAAAATAGGATCAATTAACCAGCGTCACAAACACGAGGCAAGGATTAAACTAATGTGTTTAACACCCTTGTTTGATTTCCCAGATCATGACCAAAGCCATCAAATATCCAACCTATTACAACGACGAGACATTTGTCTCGTTGCGCGTTACACGCCAATTCAAATTGGATCAAACCTGAACAGACGGCACGAAACTCACGGTACCACGCAACTCCCAGTCACGGTACTCACGATCTATCGGATAGACGACACTTAGCGTTTTTGATAACTTTATCAAATATGGATCATTATTTTGTACGCTGTTTTAATTTTATGGACTGTATCATGGATGTTTAGTGGCAAGAAAAACTCCATAAAACCCAGTCTTCCTTTGACCAGTTTCCAAATTATATGCAGTTAGAATGACAAGTTTGTCCATAAAACTATGGCGTAGCATTTTGAGATGGCTAATGGATGCTAGCCAAATGCAATTCATAATATGATTCAGCTGCTAAAGGATTCTTCCTGGGGTATAAACTATAGGAAATTATTTATCTTTTGGCTTGAATATAGATCGGATCTTGAGGAGCTCGTGGCTGAATAAAAACAGCCGCTCGGGTCGATCTTTGGATGGGTGACCACACATTACATACAGAGTTCCCTCCGTGCCACGGAAAGCACGTTAAGCAGTTTGTCCCGCCCAGCTGTCATTTGTAGATCTTTGACAGTTGTTACAGGTAGTCAGAGGCCCAAATAGTCTAACAACTAGTCTTACCAAGGGGTATACCGTATAACCCAGTAGTCCCAGTACTAACTGGGTTGTGGAGGTCAGATAGGCAGTCGCTCCATGTAAAATACTGGTATTCAGCTGCATTCGCTTAGACTGGAAGCTGAACCCAACATAGTTGAGAAAAGGCTAGGCAGATGATGATAATTTCGTTTCTGGATGCAGTTCAAATAATTTTGAAATAATTTCCAGGAGGGAATTCCCTTAGTCGCCGATATTGTTGATACATAAACTCGCACCTTTTTTCCACGAGGGTAGGAAGAAACTACGATCCTTACATAGTCATTTTGGTTGCGAGTACTCCGCACCTGGCCTGGCGTCAGAGAATATTTCCAACTCTCTATGACTTATCTACCCCTTTGAGCATAAGCTGCCCAATTAGCATCGGTTGGCTTCAAAGGGACATCAGTGTATTGATCTATAGATTCTCTGGACAATGGAGAGCGCAGACGGCTCTCGTCGCAAATTAATTAGCGTTACTAGGCAACATGAGATAGGGGCGCAACCCCATGCGGGATCCAATTTCGGCTTAGACCGTTGCCAGGGCTTATGGAGTCTGGCTTTCGGGTGTGAGCAGTATTGACAGGTAAAGCGACTGTTTTATAAGCATTATGCATACATGAAATGGGGAATTTGTGCTTTTATTCACAGTTGAGAAAATCTTCAGCAAAAACAGTAAATTCAACGTGCCTGGAGTCACGTTGTTTTCCGCCAGGGTTAGTTAAAATGATTTCCTAATAAATTACAAATTGAAAGGGAATTGTTTCGAAACTTCAGTGTTATAAATACAGGTAACAGGAAATTTTAAAGAAAGTTTCAGGTAAGAATGGCTGGTTGCGCAAGATCTTTCTGGAGTTGAAGCAATTATGACGCTTCAATGGTTTCGCAATAAAAATTGTGAGTGAAACAAAAAGAAATGGAAAACTTTTACACAAAATTGGTTTTTAAAACAAATGGGAAGGGAGGAGTTTCGGTTAACAATAACTAGACGCATTTGAGGGGTTTTGATGGTTGAATTTGCATGAAAAGCATACTTGAGAATCAACAAGGACCGGAGGAAATTTATTTCCTGGTTTCGAAGGTTTTGCAAGAAAAAGACTTGGTAGTTAAAATGGGACCGTGAAGATGTAAAGTGTTTTTTTAAATAAGAATGTTTCGAGAATTGAAGCTTTGCTGGTTGATGGCTGTTGCGCAAGAGTGAGTATTACTTACTTTATGAGTACGTTTTCCGTCGATAGCAACTACGAATCCAACTCCACAGGCTTCGTGCTCGTTCTGAGGGTCGTACAAGCCTTGCTTGGGCGGCCCTTCCCACTCCATACCTGCAACAAGAAGTTCAGACTTGAAGAGCTAGAACTATACGTTTTTCAGAATTATTAGTACACGTTTTGTTGTGAGGATGGTCCACAGACGCTGACGCTGCCTCAAAGTGTGGGAATATTTAACAGGATAATGCACCTATTGTGTTTAATATAACGTGACCTTTTCAGTTAATATTGATTAATTGAATTAAATCTGAAATTAAGTTCATATTCTTGTGACATTTTATTTATTAATTCAATCTGAATTGTTTTTTTTTAATCTATATGTAGGTACAACAGTACATTTTTATTGTTTTAGCCATCGTACAATAGGCTTGTGTCCTAAAAATGTAATTAGTCCGTCAGTTAGATTATCAAAAAATATTTGACACGTATTTATTCTTTTGTTACGTAAACCAAAATTGACGAAGATACGACGCTTTTAAAATTCTTAATACGTCACCGCGCCGTGCTATAATTTTTAGTGCGTTGTGACGTCACGAGCCCCCACTCTCGAGTTTTAATGCGTTTTATCTTTAATTCATTGATTTACAAAAACAAAAAATACGTGTCCATTATTTTCCAATACTCTAACTGACGGACTAAATAGATTTGCAATTTATTTATGGTGGAAACTACCCTATTCATACAGAGAACAAACTCTGGCGAGCGAACACGTGCAATGGTCATGTTCAAAGTTTTCCAAGGCTCAAATAAAAAAGCATTTCGCCTTGTCCTAGAAATAGCAGGTTCATTGACATTACTACTATAAACAACTGCACGATCCGGTTTGCCTAGCGTGTTTATTATCGTCGAGTTTTCTTTGCGATTAAACTAGATTATAGCACGTGTAAAGAAAAATTCTGGAATGCCAGCTTGTGATACGAATTTTTATTACCTAGTGAATGTTCATTTGATGAGGTCGAAGTAGTTTTGAGTAGAGAATAGTTTGGAAAAATTGGAATCTCAATTTAGAATAGAGTTCTATGCTAGAGCAGGGCTCTATCAATTCTATCCCTTTCCGTCTATTTCGGGCAGTTGTGGCTAAAAAACCTAGCTGACCGGTGTCAGACCCTTTTCACACGTGCCCATACGTACACACACGAAGGCAGACAAGATTTACCTTATTCAATTTCGACAAGGGATATAGACAGGTACTATTAGGTACCGTTATAATATAGTTATTTCTTGGTATATTTTATATTATTAACGGTTGGATGACGTTCTGTATTGAATTTATCTTTAACAAAACACGACTGCATTAATATCAGTCTATTTGTATTCGTATTTACATAAACTTGGGAACATTCTTGAAACATTTACAAATTCTATAGTTGTTTATACCTTTATGTAAACCGTACTCTACATTCCCTTCAATTCTCTAATTGATCTCAGCTCAGCGTAGCGTAATTAGCCTGAAACATTTCTTCTGCTAGACCAGAGAGCTCACTTTTATGAGAGGTCATAACTCATAATCTACTTTGCTTGAGGGTTATTTTTGGTCCTGTGACATGCCTCATGTCCTCACGAAGTTCTCAACGTTCTTGCGTTTTGAGATAGTGACGTAACAAAATTTGTAAATTACGTTTGCTAGGGTCCGAAGCCTAGAGACTTCGATGTTTAATTTACAAATGGATTTGAAGCGGTTTGTGAACAAAGAAGACGAAGTAAATGCACCATTACTTAGTTCATCATCATCACACGTTATTAATAGGATACAAAACACTTGAGTAAAATTCCACAAACACACGTAACCTAAGTAAATCGCAATTACCGTATTAGGAAAATGTATAGGGAAAAGTATCTAATTATTATTGCAATTGACTACCCAATGAAACACATTAAACTGCAAATTGCAATCATTTTGATCCTGCCTAAGGCTACGGAAAAGTTTAAGAAAACATGGACGAAGGTTGTCGCCTTTTTTTCTTTATTTCCACAACACAAGATTTCTTCATCGCAGACTTTACGACGCAGGAGCAAGAATATGACCTACGTATAGGTTTATTTTATGTATTTTATTCGTCCGTATCAATTAACTTGAAGTTTTGAACATCTCGTATTATCCTTCTTTACTAATACCAAGTCACTGCTACGCCGGAATAAGTATTTTCGGATTTTATTGCATTGTTTTTGTTGGAATTTCAGCTCTTAGCACTGAGGGTCTACTTTCTAAGGCCTATTTCAGAGTGAGACCGGCACGGGGGGCGGCGGTTGGGCGTTTTGTAACGTGCGATTGTAACAACCGGCGCACGTTGAACAGTGAACACTATCATACATACAAATCTAAGGGTATCGAAACGCCCGACCAGCGCAGGTCTCGTTCTAAAATAGGCCTAAGTCCGTCAACGAAGTTTAGGGCCCATTCGAAAGTAGCTCGAAACTTCGCTATGAATCGTACTCCCTATTATTTTCGGATTCATGAGTTTCGAAAACCAATCGTGTTGACATTCATTGTTAGATCGGGCTCCTAATTTATCTTATGTCCGTAATTGATACGGACTTACGGAGTAGAAAACGCCCGAAACTACGGGTTTTGCGATTTTAAGGCAAACATTGAGGGTCGTATAATGTAAGTGAATACAGGCATTGCTATCCAATTTAGGCGAGCCATTGACAAACAATATCGTCAAGTCAAGGCAGCACTTAAATCACAATGCTTGCACAGGCGACACTGACGGATTGGGCTATCACTCCTCAATCTAATAAATGGAAAACTTTTCACTTGCATTGATAATGTTTTCTGTGGTAATAGGGAATATGTATAAATTTTCTTTTTTTATTTCGATACGGAATGTTAAAGTACTATAAAATAATGACAAAAGCGAAAACAAGATATAAAACGGGAACGGCCAAACAACACAAAAGTTATAACCATTTAAACTTTTGTTTCTGTCTCTTTCTACATAAACGGAATTTAGTATGGATTTTGTACGTCGTTGCAGCGAATGACGTCATTCGCTGCATCAGATCTCCGTCTAATCAGCAGTTTCAAATGCTTATAACTTAGTATTTTTTATAATAATAATAATAATAATAATCATTTAATTCAGGCAAGACGCCCATACGGAAGATACATTTTTCACAAGTATTGTATATATATTTACAATTGCAAATCAACTTAAAATTAAAATTTAAAATTATTAAAATTAAAATTACAAAATCATTAATAAATAAAATAATTAATTAAAAATTGTTAGCAGGAATATTGACAGCCATATACAAAGAAATAATTAGCTTCATATATGGCTCTCAATATTCCATTGTCAGAATCATGTACACGGCTCATAAAGGAGGCCCTCGCTTTTCTTAATACGGCATAGAAATCATCGACTCTGTTTTCCGCAAACATGCCGGACGCACTACACCTCCACGGTAGCCCAAATATACACCTAAATGCGTTGTTGTATTGCACACGTAGGGTGTTATAAGCGCGTTGTGTGTGCTTGTACCAGAGGTGTTCAGTGTAAAGCGAGCGACAGTACGCATTGAACAGAGTGACTTTAACTTGATTGTTACATTTAGCGAATCGCCGAGCAAGCATATTACTTTTCGCTGCCAACATTCTCCTCTGTCTTTCTAAATCCTCGTCGTCTCGCAGTTTATCCGTTACGATATGACCAAGATATTTAAAACTCTTAACAACTTTTAGTTTGGTGTTATATAGTGATATATCAGGCGTAGGTAATGGACTGTTATCATGTCTAAATACCATCAATTCCGTTTTCTTAACGTTGTATTTGAGACCATGCTTACTGGCATACACTTCACAGATGTTCAGTAGCTTTTGCAACGCCTTGACAGAGGGGCTGAGCAAAACCATATCGTCCGCGTAACTGAGATTGTTTACAGACACGTTATCAATAGAACAGCCGACACCGGCTCTGCTCAGCTCCTCTATCAAGTCGTTAACATATAAATTAAATATTGTAGGGGAGGTCAAACCACCCTGTCTCACTCCGGAATTGAGGGTGTATTCACCGGAAATACTTTCTCCCCACTTTACAACATTAGTTTGACCTTCGTACCAGTATTTCATGACATTTATCACTTCAAGTGGTATACCTGCATTGTACATCTTATTCCACAGGACATTGTAATTTACAGAGTCAAAAGCACGACTTAAGTCAAGAAAACAGGCATAAATATTTGTTTTTCTATCCAAATAGTATTGGACCGTCTTCTTTAACGAGAATATGGCGGTATCAGTGGAAAGATTTGGACGAAAACCAAATTGCGCATTATGTAACTTTATGCTTTTCGATAGATGTGGGTGCAATAACCTTTCAAATATTTTAGAAAACACAGTTGCTAATGAAATAGGTCTATAGTTATTAATATCCGATATGTTACCTTTTTTATCTTTAACGAGTGGCATTACTACAGTTTTCATAAAACTTTTCGGCAAGTAACTGTGCCTCAGAAATGAGTCGTACAGCACAGAGAGTTTTTCGGCTATCAGAGGACCTCCTAGAAGAATATGATCCAGCGTCAGACCATCGTGCCCCGGCGACTTACCACGTATCATTCCACGCACACACTCCCACACCATATCGGGTGTTACAGCGATACTCAGCTGATTAACCGCCGGCGCACAATAGCCGACACCTGTATCACAAGGCTCGTCAACGAAACCTGTTTTAAATTGCTTGACAAACTCCTCCGCGATTTGTTTTGGCTCCTCAATACCATTAACACTTAACGCGCGACTCGGTTTGTGTGATAATTTATTTGTTGATTTCCAAAATTGTTTAAAATCACGGGAGGCTCTTTGCTGCGCAATAACATCCATTTTTAATTGCTCTTGGTGTTGTTGACACCATCGTAACTTATTCTTAAACATTTTCCTGCTATTATGCATGTTCTCGAATACACGCCCATGCGTCGGCCTACCATGCAGCGACCAAGTATGAAAAGCATCCCGGGCAGTTGCATGTAATGATTTCACGTGATTATTCCAATCTACAATAGTTTTACACTTTTTTGAGAATTTTGCATGCGAATGCGAGTTACTAGCCGCATTTGTAATGGCCTGTACTAAATCATGATGGAACTTATCAATTAAATCATAGCATTTAGGATCACTACACGATGACCCCTTACAATCATTACAATATGTGTCAATGTCAATATAGTACAAATATTCGTCACATAAACGACTGTACTCGGAAAGTTGCATCTTATTTCTGTTATTAAGCGATATTGTGATATGTGAATGTTATAGATATTAAAAAAATAATTTCACTTTGCAATTTCTGCGTATACCCTATTCCCACGCCGTCATGTCATGACATTCATTACAGAAGACATGGTAGTAAGTTAGTGACTTCAATCAATATCATATCGAGTTACCTCTGTGCCTCAGAAAGCATGTAAAGCTGTTCGTCCCATCTGTCATTGGCAGATCTTTGACAGTCGTTACAGATAGTCAGTGGCCCAAAAGTCTGACAACCAGTCTTACCAGGGGGTTTTGCATTACCCAGTACTAACTGGGTTGTGGAGGTCAGATAGGCAGTCACTGAATAAAATACTGGTATTCAGCTGCATCCGGTTAGACTGGAAGCTGACCCCAACATAGTTGGGAAAAGGCTAGGCAGATGATGATTATCAGGTTACATATTACATCATAATTTCTCCTAACTCATTTAAACTCTTTGACTATGATCAAAGTCAATTATCACTTGATTTCATTTAATCAGCTCCACTCAGGCAATCCAAGACAGGCCACCTAAAGTAAGAAGCAAGTTATGGCAAGAGAAGTGCCCACTACCACACGACTTCTTAAAGCCCCAAGAACACCTGGCTCCCGGCAGTGAACAACAGTGGCCTATTTGGAAAGCTCTGAATCGATTGCGTACCCAAGTAGGCCACTGCAAACATAACCTGGCAAAATGGGGTATAATTGGTTCTTCCAACACCGAGTGCGAGTGCGGCGCTCCGGACCAAATAATGCCACACCTGCTAGAGTGTCCCAGGTGTGCGTCTACCCGCACTCTTGACGACCTGTATAGCGCTTCTACTGCTGGACTAAACGTGGCCACCTACTGGGCCCACACCGTGTAATTGGAAGAAAAATCAATAAGATAAGACGAAGAATTTTTTAATCAATGTGAATTGAACACCAGACAATGTGAAAATGCTGGAAATTGCTTTCATTCTGAAAGTGGATGATGGGCACCCGGTTCAAGACCTACACCAACATCAACATAAAAAAATGGATACTGTCAATGTTGTATGACTGTGATTGGGCGACCAAAATTTTAAAAGCTAATCAAAACACTTCTGTTTATTTTCAAACAACTTACAGGAACTGAGTAAGATCATTACAGGCCGAACATAATTATTTGAACTCTTGCCGAAAGTACAAAAGCATGATTTAATATATTTTAATGAATTTAATAAACAATCATTATTTTATCATAATCTCGGTTAATGAGTACCAAGGACATAATTAAACATTAACAGTAAGTAATAAGTTTATGATTATTGCCCATTTTTGATGTGCAAATGAAAGCCAGACAGATAGTCTACCAACCTAGAGTATTAAATAAAGATTAAATTATTATCTGTACATAAAGATGAGGTGACTGGATAATTGAGATTTAATGATGTTAGGCAAGTTGTCTAGTTTTTATCTTAATTACTTGGATTGTGTCATAAAAGGTCTAAAGATTTCGGGTTAAGGTCATTGTAGACGTAGAATTTGTTTTTTTTTTATAATGTTTATTTTATCTGAACTAAAATTAAGACGAAGAGAAGAATAGGTTCAAAATCGCTTTTAATACTTTTATATTACAAGAAATCTGAGTGTGGATGCAATTATTACACTTCACACAGAAATACAGCGGAAATATTTTAAGTATTGTTAGTTAGAAATAAATTATAACTTAATGGTATGCTTGACCTACCTAGTCATTGAAGCAGGGAAAAACACAGGTAAGAGTAAAGGGTAAGAGATAATTTAATGTACTATGTATTACATTAATTTATTGCACAATACAAGAATAATAATTTAATTCTCTGTAAATCGTACCTTCACGTCTTGTCCGTACCGTAATTGGTGCGAGATTTTAAAGAATATTTAAATTAGGAATATAAAGCAGCTGACAGATCAATGACCGCCAAATCTCAGGTCATTGCTGGCGCTACAAAAGACCGGTTGCGGCGCGGAAAATAAAAAGAGATTCGATTCAAATCAATTGAAAATCCAACATTAATTTTGGGGTCGGGACAACGCTTACCGTAGAATCTCAGATGCTCAGATGTTATTTTTTTTAAGATTGTTTTTTTTTTTTTAATTTTGGATCGACGATTGAAGGTTCCGGGAATTAAATTATTTCACGCTGCCGATTTATCAAGTAAATACAAACAAAACATGTGCAGCCGGCTAACAGGAAAATAGAATACATAATGAATTAGATTTTACAAACAGAAATAAGCGTGTTGAAAAATTTATGAAGAAACGGAGTGGATTTACCACTGAATGGGCTGTGATTTTAGACCGGTAGCACAGATTTTTCACTACATAAGCATTACACGTGGAGAATCAAGTGCTTGCGAATTGCGAAAGACGTGCCAGAAACATAGCCCGTGAAAAGATCTAAAGAAAGCAAAAAAATCCCTTACCTCAAAGTACTTTCGGTAAATTGAGTGAACTTTTCTCGCCTCTAACACAACTTAGTTCTCACTTTCACACACAAATGTTATCAAATAACAACAGATGTGCTGGATGGAGAATTTGATCAATTATAACACTGAAAGATACCGGCAAGCGCGTAGTGACCGCTCTACAGACGACTACGTTACCCGGCAGACCGCGAATAACTGAATGAGATCAGCTATTGAACGGGAAGGGAACAGGGAACTATTTGTAGCACTCGATTTGGATTGGCCGGCGCTCAAGATTGAATGAACATGATTAAAGGAAGAAACGTTTTGATTGGTCAATGTTTAAAATCAGTGTTGCCATAAAAAAGGTCTACTTTTCGTACAAAATTGTTTTGTGTAAATATTTTAATGAACGTTTTCGACTTGACAAATAATAATGTATCCGGATACAAATCATCATCACGTTGTATGTCGGATTAATTTACTATATTTAAGGGTAACATTTCTACTTGATTAATTTTTGAAATGTACCAACTTATGACTTCAATCGAAAATTACACGTTTAATTGTATTTCAACGTCTAATTTGCAAATGAAATTACCACAATTTAAGAACATAATTGATACAAATATTTTAAATTATTAATGGAAAGTTTTAGTACCTAGTAAAAAGTATGGTGTTAGGCAGGTAATATACACTGGTATCACTGATCCGTCAAAGCGTACTTCGATCGATCTCTAGCAGTTACTTTACTCAGCTAGTTCCAGTGGCTCTTGAAGTTGTAATCTTCTTCACACAGAGACCATTTTGGCCGTAGCCCATAACTCTTGGCTTACAATGGGTCCGGAATGCTCTCTCAACATCATGATGAAACGGGTGATAACATAATTTGGTACTACAAACATGTTTACTGCAGTCATTACATAATATGATCATAGCTGTGTTATTAGCCAATTCTAATTATCCAATAATATTATGTTCTACTTAGACCTACGGCTACGGCTACTTTTTGAATCCCGCCTAGATTAAAAAAATAGCAATGTTATCTCTACTTACAACATTGCTATTTTTTTATCCAGGCGCAACATCGTCAGGAAACTGGTACCTATGTCTTCAAACCAAAAATTCAGGGACATGTGACATCTAACCCGCAAAGACCGCGTGAAGGAATCCTGCTCCTCACGGCTTACACAGTGGGGAGGCCGGGTTCTCAGCCGTTTGAACATTATAGGTTGAATAGCTAGTGCCAACTGGAGCCCCTAACTTATAAGACGATCAACTGACCCTGGAATTGGTAAGTAGGGATGCACTTTTAGAGAAACTTTTAGCTTATTCGCATGCAAACTTGCCAGTGCAAGACGAGAACCATTAATTGAATGATTGTTCTTGGATTGCATGTTTTCTTATTTTTTTTTAAACTGCCACACTATAATAAATTGGTAAGAGGGTCATCTTAAAGGCGGTGTACAACAACAACAACAGCCCGTAACGTCCACTGCTGGACATAAGCCTCTCCCATGATGACAGGAATGAGTTGGTTCTATTCTACTCTGCCGGATCATACCACACGGCCGGGGCGGTGTAAGTTGGGAATAAATACCTTACCTACCTACACTCGGCTACACTGACTTGAAAATTTTGATCGATATTTTTTCATTCTAACTACGTACTTAGGTATCACCTCCGCATCTTATTGAAGTATTCATCATTGGCAGTATCGGGAATTTCTATCAAAGTATTGCGAACACTATGGTTTAGCCCCCACGCAAAAACATACAGAATCATTCCGAAAATGCAGTTCAATGAGAAAATGTTATTTGTCAATTCACCGATTAGCGAATCCGACGTCAGCTCATAGATTT
Source organism: Xestia sexstrigata (assembly GCA_941918905.2). Classification (NCBI taxonomy): domain Eukaryota; kingdom Metazoa; phylum Arthropoda; class Insecta; order Lepidoptera; family Noctuidae; genus Xestia; species Xestia sexstrigata. The sequence goes on from OW799206.2 coordinate 3,829,243, forward strand.
CATTCACCATTCAGTCAGTCAACCGATCACGCGCGAAAGTTGTGCACGTTCGTAATTCGTCGTTCAAATAATTTACGAAATAAAATCTATTTTGTGCAACACTTGCATAGAAAGATTGATTTCGCTACAAAGTTTCGCTCGAGGGTTCTTACTGAATTTATTGAGTTAGGCATAAATTCTGTACTTACAAATACCGTGATTTTGTGCTAGTCTAGTGTTTGTTGTACAAATAATTACTTTCGCGCTTTCGAAATTCGAATTGCGTAGTCTTTGGTATTCCTGGGTTAGTGCAGTTCGTTAGGAAAATGAGTCTGAGCCGATTGTGTCGTGTCGTGAAGTGCGATTTGGTGAAAGTTCAGTCATCTAGTGCGTTGGTTTCGAAACTTTGGGGACCTTGTAATGCTAGGGAAGTGAACACATGTAGCACGCAACGAGCAAGTGTTGCCCAACACAACTCGAAGCCAGATTGGAACCGAGCAGTGAGTGAAGCGGAGAAGATCGTGGGATATCCGACCTCCTTCCTGAGTCTCCGATGGGTATTGAGCGACGAGATTGCGAACGTAGCGCTCCACCTACGCAAGTTGGTCGGGAGCAACCATCCCTTGCTGAAAACTGCTAAGTACGTGTCTAAAATCATTATTATTCGAGCCAACATAAATATATTTGTAATGAACCATATGAATCAATACCTGCCAAATGGCACACTTACTGCTTGCTTATTACCTTTTTTATTGCCCCCCCTCGCACCATTATTTGCTTCCCTATTGAACGTGTTAAGTAATATAAATCTTTCGACCATTTACACGCATTTTGTTCAGTGCAGAAAAAAAAAACTACCTACGGGTTGAAGTACAGCAAGCCCGTGGCTCAACGAATATGCCATAGAGCAGACCCAAGATGGTCAAATTAATTTTTTTTTTCGATGATTTACTGTTTTGAAGCGGCAGTAACATTTTACGATAACATTAGTAGCACAGTAAAACTACTTGCTTTTACTTTGCAAAGCCTTTGATTAAAAAACTAGATGCAAATAGCCTGGTTTTGCATTTTTATTAGGCAATAACAACAAACATAGCTGCATGCACTTCCAGTAAAGTTCACCGAAGCTATAAAAACAAAGCCCGTCCAAAGACTAGTTGGAATTCTACTTCTGCAACCCTAATAAAGGGTGTAAAACACCTCATAGCGAAGCCGAAAGGCACTTGTTCTCCCCGTCATTGCGATCAATTTTTTTGTTCTACACCATACCTAGGAACCTTCTAGTTACGGAGATTTTGGTAGTCAAAGTTCCAACTTTTTAACGTACGATTTTACTTTAAACACCTCCACGACCCCCGTACTATTAAATCCATCCATCAGCACAATGTTTTGAGTGTGTTACATTGAGTTCTACCACAAAACATTATTTTTCACCCCAAAAAAAAAAGTTATTTTTGCCTAAAGTTACTTAGTTTGATGTGCAGAATATTGCATGGTTGACGGCTTCGTTATGAGGTCTTTTACACCCTGTATAAGGTGAACTACAATTCAATTATTCTGACATCACCCTGAGAACGATGACAAAGGAGTCTTTAAGTTACTTTAATGAGGGTCTCCTCCATGAAAGATTTGTTTTTTTTTTTGTCATGACAGAGTCCATGAGGTTACCAAGAACCAACCTGCGGATTTTGGAGGTTAGATAGGCAGTCGTTTTGTATTTAGATGCATCAGTTTGGAAGCTGACACCAACATAGTTTGAAAAAGGCTGGGAAAATGACGATTAACAAACTTGCGTGTGATACGGACAGACAGACATAAAGAAGTACCCAGAAAGTAAAACATTACAGTTATCTATCATTAAAACATTAAAAACAATGATGAACGTCATAAAATTTATGATAGCCATTTGTTTTGAGTTAACAGCCCGACTTTCAATTAAGCTAAATAGAAAGTTAGTTTATATACCGAAATCAATTATTTACTCAACCATGTGTACACTTGCACGCATGCCTGACACATACCCCATTCATAAACGACTGAATATGTATTTTGTAAGTGTTTAACTTACATAAAAAAAGTCAAAGATGCAAGATTTTATGAACAGGTTTAGTGGTTAGGAGTTTCTGTCATCAGCGCTGTTATCGACCCTTTCATCTCCTTAATCTACGACTCTGTCACAACTGTTGGTCCATCGTCTTTATCATCAGACAGTTTTACTCATTTGGCGAATCCAGTATATATCTCTCATAGAAATTCTTACTACGTACTCTTCAAATGTCATTGTCATCATGGTCCTTCTGTTAAAAACCAATATAATCAGCGCATCTTATTCCATACACCTGAATCAGCCGTCATCTCTAGTTATAATATCATCTTTCACTGAATCAATCGTGTCAGAAGTCTCAGAATTCCACTCTCGTTTCTTAAACTGCCTGTTTCGTACCTGTAATTCCGCGGCTACCAAATTCTGCTTGATAAGTCTCTGTAGTCTTGTCTGTTGACAAAACAAAGCCTTTCATAATCCCTCTTCCGGCATCAGGTTTCCATATGAAGTTCATGATTGTATTGTAATTGTAAGACGACAAAACTTTTTGTTCTTAATAAAATTACCATGTTATTTAAGTAGAAACTGGTTTACGAAACTTGCATGTAGTTTGTAAATGTTAACGATCTTAATGTGCATTTACAACACAAGAATGCTGCCAATGTAAATTGCAATTGTTCTCTACTTAATTCTTTAGTAAGAATATTCTGGCAATTCAATTTTTATTTGAAGTCCTTTCGTCTTTAAAACTATTTGAGAAATTATAATTTAGTCTGCTTCTAAACTTACTCCAAAGAATACCCCTTGAAAATTTGTTTTTTTGCAATTACTTGACGGATCTCCCTTGCATTAAATGTATCTCGAGCTTCCCATGCGGTAACATCTAGGTTCTGAAGCGCTCTATGGATTTGGTCTAAGTCGTCTTGTATTATAATATGCTTTGAAAGAATATACACAATATATTCTTGATCTAGACTACCTTTTTCGGTCCTACAATCTCTTAAAGCAATTCAAGTTAAAAGCCCACTACCTGTAGAAGAAACTGTCAAAGCAATACTCTACGTTGCGTTGTTAAGTTAAAGTTAAGTCCTTACGTCATGTTCGCTGTACAAGCTTTATTTTGTAGTATATGAAATTATCGGTTTACCTTTGTTTATAGTACTATAGTACGTAACACCTCGCGTGTGGAGGTTACTACCGATCGCCGATCAAAGCGCATTCCTCATTGCAACACTGCACATCATCGCTCATTTAATCGCTTATTGTTACATTGATATTAGTATTCCTCCAACATCCTATAATGTAACATCACGCACTGGAAGTTTACGTCATAGTTCCATTTAGCGTAGATAGTCAACCTTCAAAGTTCAGCCGACCCCAGCGTCGTAGGAAAATGACTACGAGGGTGATGATGCTGAATCATCCTTCAAAGTTCCCACAGCTGGGACATTAGAGGGCATATGTAGAAGTATTTTAAGTTGTTTTTTTTTCCTAAAACTACCCTTTCGTCCCTTTTGTATTTCCTCACACAATTTTGTCTTCCTTGTTCTTATCGGGTCTTGACTCAACTTGTGAACTTGCTTCAACTTATGAAACTCTATCAGCAGCTAAACACCATCTTCAATTTCCTTAAGTGCTATCATTTTTGGCAACACAGATTGTGGTTTTAACATTTATTGCAAGTTGTTGCTAAACTGTTGTTGTGTAACGTTCAAATGACCGTGCGAAAATCTGTCAATAGGCGGTACGATCTTTAAATTCGGCCTAGATACATTTAAAAAAAATCGTATTGGCATGCTGGCGCATCTTTATTGGTGAACTTTACTATGAACTTAGTATCGTAGGATTTTTTAAGAAGGGCCGCAACACACCATAGCCAGGTCTTTGGGCAACTTCGTCCTGAGCATACCTGAAACGATTTTAATCCCAGTCCTATGTCCTATGATTTAGGAATTGCGTTTAAACAATATGTACAGAATCAAACCAATGGTCATTTAATTAAAAGCATGGAATTAACACTTTTTGAAAGTCATAGACACTCCCTCAAAATTCCCGCCTTTCACCAGTTCCTTGTGATTTAACTGGGAAGAAGAATGCGGCGGAACAAACTCTTCATGGAGAGTTTGTCAGAGTTGTTAGCCACTTCTTATTTCATTTAATTTAATCTAAGAGACAAATATGTAGCTGCAACTACATAATTGTCTCTTAAATTAAAAGAATTTACGAGAAATAAGTGTCACGGGTCTCACCTGGCTCCTAGCAACAGCAGACTCTCAAAAGTCCACGAATTAACGTAGACATTAAGTAGTTATTTGACCAAGAAGAGTAGGAGCAGAGAATGCTCCTTACAAATAAAATGATCATAATCCACGATTCTTTGTCCAGGAACCTGATCTACAATGGCAAGAACAACATGCAGGCGTGGGGGCTCATCGTGCTGCTGGTATCGAAGGCAGCTGGGCACAGCCCTGAGATACCTGACATGGAACAGGATAAGGCAGCTGGAGTTCTGCACAGGTCAGCGAAACAAGCTATGAACACTAAAAATGATTTAAAGACAAACTGGGACAGGATACCTACTCGCAGATGGGGCAGAGGGCCTTCGCAGTAGACTATACTTAAAGGGATACATATTTGTAGTTCTAAATTCACCTCCTTTTTTGCCATATCATCCTGGACTATGTAAAGGGAATCCTGGAATGTTGATGTAGGTGGAAATTGGTTAAAACTTAAAATATAAACGATGGATGGACTGTGTGAAGGATGATATGGCAAGAAAGGAGGTGTCTGATGAGATGACGAGTAATAGAGAAGTATGGAAGAAGAAGACATGCTGCGCCCACCCCAAATGAACTGGGATAAGGGCAAGAGAAGGATGATTTGGAGCTTTCTAAATAATAAGTCCTGTGAGTAGCTACATTTGCAACTTAGGTAGTGTCATGCTGAAAGTTCTAGTCAGATTTTTGAGTAGGCAAGTTAATTACGTCAAATATACATGCGTCACGTTCGTGTACGGGCGCGCTGTCAGTTGGGACTGGTCATCTCTTAGCTGCCACGGTTCATTTTAATTGTTGATTTAATATTTTACTCTGGACGCTCTTAATGTGCACGTCTTTCTACATCGTTCTCACATATTATGTATAATCTCAACATGAATGATGTAACCAAGATTTTGTAACAAAATTTTGATTTAAAAGAGTGTCCATGGAGTTTCTTGCCCGTTCTTCTCCATAGCGATCTACGCTAGGGAATGGGCAACTACAGTACTTTCTCAAGTTATTATGTCTTGTGACTGGGACTGTAGCTTTGTTTTTTTCTTTTTATTTTGCATTTTTGTCATTCAAAAGTGCCGTAATGGTCTAATTGAAATAAATGCTTTGAGTTTGAGTTCAAGGTATTAAATATTTCAAAGGAATAAAAATGTTACGTCATGCATTGGGGTTGGCAGTGGCAAACTTGGCACGTCTAGCTTGTAGGGGAGGAAAGGTCGGCTCCAAGCAATTTTAATGTTGGGGCTGATCCAATACCATTTCACAGCATCCATACTAGCTAATATTGTAAATGCGAAAGTAACTTTTTTTGTCTGTTTGTTGCCTTTTCACGACTAAACGGCTAATCGAATCGTAATGAAATATGGCATGGAGATAGATTATATCATGGGAAAGGACATGGTCTATTTTTATTTTCTCACACACACACCCTTCAAAATTTCCACGCGAACAAAGTCACGGGAAACAGCTACTTTTTAGGGTTCCGTCCTTAAAAGGAACTCTTATAGTTTCGTCATGTCCGTCTGTCTGTCTGTCTGTCCGAGGTTTTGCTAAGAGACCGTTAGTACTAAAAAGCTGTAATTTTGTTTAAGCGTGTATATCAATAACGGCGACAAAGTGGTAAAATAAAATTTTGGAAAATATTTTTTTTAGCATAGCTCCCCTACATGTGAAGTGGGGATAATTTTTTTTTCGTCGCGTACCCCATCGTGTAGGATTTAATGCTCCATTTACGAAATATTAAACTTTAAAGTGCAAAGTTTTGTTCCAGCAGGGTGTCCCCCCCCCCCTTTAAAAGCTATACTGCTGGCTTGAAAAATCTGGAAAAACTCATGATGATAGTGCATTTTATGAACTTTAAAGGAAAACTATAGCGGTTAAAATAACTTTATCAGTTGAGCAGTAATAGTCGTTGAACTTGGGTGTTGGATAATTTTGTACCAAATACAAATTAATAAGCATGTCGAATAATTCAAGCCGGTTTACAAAAAACCTTAAGTCAATAGAAATCCACAGTCCCTAGACGTTCCCTGCGCAAAGGAGCCCATGACACTTGCAGCGTTTCCGCGTTGAATTGCCAGGGCCAGCCTCGGCACCAGGAAAGAACCAGAGCGTGGGTCACCGCCCTCTAAGTCGCCGGCCGATCTCGGCCACAAATTTGATAGCGTCGGACCCCCAGCAACCAGTGGTTTCCACAACCAGTGGGACAAAATAATACTTCGGCTCTAAGGTTGCATATTTGGCCCGCTTTTTGAGAGCGACTGATTCAGCCGCGGCACCGGGTGACCCGACAGTGCGGGGGAGATGGCTGGCGGCAATTCCTTAGATTAATTCATTTAAAGTGACTAAGATGTAGTAGTTGCTTGTTTATAACGGCTAAAGACTTGCATTGAAAAACAATCTAAACTAAAAAAACATAATTAATTATCATAAGTTTCACTGCTGCCGCTGCCGCTAGATGGCGCTGTACCAACGGGTTCGTTCTATATTGAACGGGCTACTACAGAACCCTACACTGCGCGTGGCCCGACACGCACTTGGCCGGTTTTAATAAATTATCACAGCAATTCTAATTTTAAACTTATCATTCTAACTCAGTTTCATCATCATCACTTTCGAAATTCAACCTTAGAGAAGAGAACGCAGATAGGATTCCATTCAATATTTTATCAATCTTTCGATGTACGACCTCCATAATTTATAAAGCAGACGTTAAGCGTGCAATTTGCTGCACACTGCACCAACAAATTATCAAAAGGGCATCGGCCGGTCGAAGGTTCGACAGTGAAAATTCTACTTCCTTATTTATCACTGAACACAAAACCAAAAAACTTCCTGTGTACATTACGGATGCGAGTGATGTATAAGTGATTAATTGTAAAGATATTTATAGTGCAAAGTGATTTTCATGTTCATGATGCTGATGTATTTCTCCGTGACATTATCATCGTGTGTGGCCGACTGGGATAATATGAATAATATGAAAAACCGCGGGTTTAATTCCGTAACACAGTCGTAATCTCCACCACCCATAGCGTAACAATCCGTCAGATCGACTACGTATAATAAATACGTAGTCGATCTGACGGATTTTTCTAACATATAAAGCAATGCACTACAAATTTCTTCAAAATCAGACAGAAGAAGAGAATAATACACATATGTGTATTATGCATAAGCAATGGTGTATCGTTCACAATTGCATTAAGGTATAGAGAGAGATATAATAGCACATATGTGTGTGTATACACATGTGTTTTATGCTCTTCTCGAAGATGAGCAGAGCAGAAAGAGTGTCCGGTTTTCTGTGTGATTATCTGGCTATTTGGCTGCTGATTTTGAATACTCCAAAATCCTCTTATCCTAGCTAGCTCTCTCTACCTTAATGCAATTTTGAACGATATACCATTGCTTATGTTAATGGTGATGATGTTGATGTAGGTGGAAATTGGTTTCATATGCACTTGAGGAAAGAACATAAATAAAATTATAACCGATGGATGGACTGTGTGAAGGAGGTGTCTGATGAGATGCCGAGTACCTAATAGAGAAGTATGGAAGAAGAAGACATGTTGCGCTGACTCGGTGACCCCAAATGAATTGGGAGAAGGACAGGAGAATGTTATTGATGTATCTACTTGAGGAAAGTTACACATCAAAAAGCAAATCTACACGAAGTTTGTTATTACTTTTCGCTACACAGCCTTCGTGCTTCATCAGTACATGAGTAAAGTCACAGCTTAGCGCCTTATAACTGGTCACTTAAGCATTCGACTCGTATCAAATATTTATCTATGCACATGTGGACATGGAATCGGGACAAACCGTTAACTTAAACTTTCTATGTAACGAGTTAAACAACGTAGCTAAACGTTTGTTATTCTAACCTCGTAAAAAACCGATGGGAGTGCGAAAGTGATAGAAACTATCACCCTAAGGCTGCTTTGAGCTAACGAAACAATAACTATACCCTGGTTACGGCAACCGTTGAATATGTACCTAGTTGTTGTTAGTGGGAGGCAAGTGAAGAGCGGTCGACCTCCAGGTTAAACCGCGGCTGCCTAGGTTGGTCCGTGAATTGACGACCACCCATTACATAGGTACAGAATTTTGTCCGTCGAGGCACGGAGGAAACTCGGTATGTAATGGGTGGTCGAAAGCACGTTAAGCCGTTGGTCCCAGGTGTTGTTTTTAGATCTTTGACAGCCGTTACAAGTAGTCAGTGCCGCGAAAGTCTGACAGCCAGTCTTTGCCGAGGGGCATCGTTTTACCCAGTACAAACTGGGTTTTGGAGGTCAAAAAGGCAGTCGCTCCATGTAAAATACTGGTACTCAGCTGCATCCAGTTAGACTGAAAGCCAACCGAACGACGAATTTAAATCTCCTGTTTGATCCGTCCCTCTATTTCTGCCTTCTGACTGATTAAATTATGAAACTTTTATTTTATTTGGTTATCTGCCACAGCTTTTCAGAACAAGTTTGTTACCATATTTAGGCCCGGACTACACCAAAGCGGAGACGAGCGTAGCTGACAGATTTGCAAAATTCGACCAATCACAGGAGAGGCGAAAGACGAGATGTAAATTTTAACCAATGTGATTGGTCGGTCACACAATCGCACACTGCGCGACGCAGAATAACACAGACACAGAAAGATCATCGTCACTTCCCAAACGTCATTTTTCTCTTTATTAGACAATCTACCCTTAAACCTAACCTTCAAGTGTTCATATCTCATCTCCATATTTTTTTCTACCAGCCAACGCGCCCTCGCAGAAGTAACAGAGATGATCCGGACCTCCCACCTGGTACACAAAGGCCTGGTCAACATGAACTCCCGGCAGCCCATCGCGGCTGAGCCTGATGACATGATGTTCGGCAACAAGATAGCCTTGCTGAGTGGAGATTATCTGCTGGCTAACTCTTGTTCTGAGCTGGCTAATTTGAGGTGAGTGAGTTCGCTACGAGTATTGGAATTAACATGTTATAACATAACGCCTATAATCACGGAAGCAGAGGTGTACCAAATAGGACACCCATATTTCGCCAGTCCCTTCCTCTGTGAAGCCTTTGTTTGTTTAACTATTGTGTCTACTTCGCTAACAGATTAAGGATTATGTGCCTCATGTAATAGCCTCAATTAATCATTAACGGTATGGTACAAATCCAGAGTACGGGGGTGCTACTGAGAAATTCGTGATGGAAAAACCCTATTACGATTTGCCTGACCCGGAGTCTTATGCACCGCGGTCGCACTTCCGACCAATAAACCAACGAACGTAACATCTTGCAAGACATTCGAAACTTCGAGAGTAAGAGATTGGGAATTGCTATGTTTATTTACGACATTATCAAAGATTATTTAATCATTTGATCATTTTGTTGTTTGTCTTAAATCAAATTGACATCCAAACCTGTTTGTTTCGCGTGACACGTATGTAAATGAGACAGTTTATCTAGGTGAGAGGTCGCATAAATGTTTATTGCGATAGACTGAAGAGGGGAGCTAGTCGTGTTGAAAATGTATGATAATTGGGCAGAGGAGGGGAAGAGACGAACACATCGCGAGTTAAACTCGATTGAAGACGTAATCGGAATAGGTGTTACAAAATAATATGTTGAAAGTAGGCGGCCAAATGAAATATGGGTAATCTAATTATATACTAATAATTTTATAAAAAGGTGAGTTGTATGTAGGGGGTAATCTTCGGAACTACTGATCCGATTCCGAAAATTCTTTCACTCACGGGAAGCCACATTATCCCCGAGTGTCATAAGGTACGTTTACGAAGCCGCAGGCAAAATCTGGTACTGAATAAAAAAAGAAGGTTATCAAAATAAACTGTTGCCATGGAGGAAAACGTTGCACGCAAACTGAATTTGATTTTACAGTAGACATAACAACCAACGTACGTCTTCTTTGGAGATTTAAAAACAAAAGACTTGAAGAGCCACTTGATGGAAGTAGGTACCGAACTAAGCAGTAAATAAAACCAAAGGACATTGAAGTCATTTTCCTGTCATTATTCTCCCGTAATGTATTTTTAGTTGCCCCCTAGTGGCGTGTAGAGAAGTCAACATTACGGCAAGCTAAGGCAAGCAGACTATTCAAAAACCTTCAAATTACAAGCCAGGCTTGTTCGGAGGAATCGCCACCGCCACCGACCTGCTAAATCTTCAAAAAGAGAAAACATTATTCTAGAATTTACCTAGGTACCATGCACGAATATGATTTCAGCCACATCAAAATAATTGGCTTGTCGACTGAAAAAAATCTAATTAGTCCGTCAGTTAGATTATCAAAAAATATTTGACCCGTATTTTTTCCGTTGTTACGTAAACCAAAATTGACGAAGATACGACGCTTTTAAAATTCTCAGTACGTCACGCCGCGCCGTGGTATAATTTTTAGTGCGTTCTGACGTCACGAGCCCCGAGTTTTGATTCAATGCGTTTTATCTTTGTCAATATTCATTGATTTACAAAAACAAAAAATACGTGTCCATTATTTTTCAATACTCTAACTGACGGACCAAATAGATTTGCAATTTATTGATGGTGGAAACAACCCTATTGCCTTTTCTCCAAAATCTATTTCTCAGGCGATCGTGACACGACGCATGTAGAGAAACACAGATATCGAGAGAAAACTGCGTGTTTGTCTGCAAAGGTTACTTTGTAAATGGAAATGATTGGATCATTGTAACTTGAGAAAGTTTTAGAGAGATTACTTGTTGAATAGTGCTTGAAGATTTCACTTCTTAAAACTTTGATGATGACGAGACCTCACGCTGTAAACTGTTAATCCTCGACATGATGTGGTGGCAAGATAAAATAATTAAGTTACCTCACATCACCAAAAACTGCTCCAAATAAGTGCTTACTATATAAGCTGGTGCTAGTGCTAGCTAGTGCTTACTTGCTTACTTGACATCTGAATGAAATGAATTTATTTATTTATATGGTACCACCATATAAATGAATAAACTACCGCTTCCTCAAATGGCTTAGCATGATCCTCCGTTACTCCTAAAATACTGCAGCATTAATTTTGAAATAAAAGTATATAATAGTAAAGTTGAGGATTAATGCAAGGCTTATGTGTGACGAAAACACGATTCCATAAACTTTTCTCGATAGAAAAAAAATCCAAAGTTACCTCCAAATTGAACAATAAACCGCTGGTATTCAAAAAGTACTTGAAATTAGATCATGAAACTTTGCATACTAACTGAACTAACTATAAAGCTGGTCTTATGTGTTTTATTTTTATAGTCCAATCAATAGATGTTTTGTAAATCGCAAAAAACCACTCATTTTGCACTATTCGGCCGTAGTGACTGACGTAACAACCGCTTCGTCGTGCAAGGAGATTAGAACTTTATTTTAACAGTATTTCAAACGAAGTTTGAACCGTCACAAATAGAGTTGCTAATTTTAGGGTTAGAAGGGCCTTAAATCCCTCTTTCCTATCAAATATCATCGAAAACCAAGTAATGGTAAATTACTTGACTTTACTGGTAAAGTAATAAACTAGTGTTAAAGCATAAATACGTACCACTCACAATCCAGTCTAAGACGCAACGTGATATTCTACGTTTCAACTTCTTCGTTACGTAACGTCAGGCAATGATGAGTATCTTTGACTGCAATAACAGTGAAAGTTAAAGTTAGCACAGCGTTATATGCTTTTAATGTGAAAGTAAAAAATAATAAAAAATAAAACATTTATTTCAGGTCCGAGACCCATAGTAAACAAAAATACAAACACATAATTGAAATTGCAGAATTAACATTAAAATTACAGTCAAAACATTATTTAACAACAAAAATATATAGACACAAATACAAACACATAAATAATTGAAATGTTAGAATTACATTAAAAACATTATTGAATGAAACTAGATTAAATTAACAGTCAAAAGTAAAAATACACAATCAATTCAGAATAAATAAATAAATGTCAAATAAATTATCATTTGCAAAATGTGGAATTATTAGAAAGAAATTTAAAAACACAGTCACAGACAGTGACTTGCAGGTTTTGGTGTATATCAACATGTAGTTGATTTTAACGCCCGCGTCTAATGCCTCGTTAGCTTGGTCGCAAATGCTGCTGTTGACAATGAGGTCTTGGATTCGATTCGCAAGTCGGACAAATTGTATTTTGGCTTTTCCATTATGTATTTCTCAGTAGCAGTCTGAGTTTGGATTTGGCGGCCGGTTGATGGCAATAGGTTCGCACCATTTTTTGATAGCCTATAATGTGTAGACGACCCGAATGGCGCAGCGGTAGTGAGGCTGCCTTACGTTCTTAGAGTCCCGCGTTCGCATCCCGAGGAGAAAATGTTTGTGTGATGAGCATGGACATTTGTTTCCGAGTCATGGATGTTTATATGCATACATATAAACATCCATGACTCGGAAACAAATGCTCCTCTCATTGCTTTGTGTGGCACTAGATGGCGCTGTGTGTAATATCCAGCGACTTTTATTATTTATTTATTGTCCACTGCTGGGCCAAGGTCTCCCAGGGAATAACCTCCAACTCTTCTCTCTGTGCGGTTTTCTCCGGCCAATCTCTCACAAACGCCTCTAATTCGTCGCGCCCGCGCCTGCATTTTCTAAGCCTCCATCGGCGACGACTACTATATGACTTTGAATACAAACGGTCAAAATATGTGGGGTACCTACTATTGGTACACCACTGCCTAACCCTTTGGAGATTACTGCTGCAGGCGTGATGTCATGTTATTGACAATGACATATATGTTACCAATGTCGTAGCTATAGCCCCAGTATTGCATCTAGTCTCAACGACTTTCGAATTCCTAGGCACAGGTGTAGGTCTAAACTAGTTCATTGGCAGCCAGATGTACTTAGTTTTTGCTTAATACATTTTGCTATTAACAAAGTATATAAGCCGGAGAGGTGACCTGTACTTCAAAATCTTCCTACTTCAGACATCTGTCTCTGTGTAGATATAGGCATTGAACCAGTGCCTGGAATTATAGATGTCAAAATAAATAAAGATTTACTATTATGATTATTAATATAACATCCCAAAAAGTCTGACAACTTGTCTTACCAAGGGGTATCGTATTACCCAGTACTAACTGGGTTGTGGAGGTCAGATAGGCAGTCGCTCCATGTAAAATACTGGTATTCAGCTGCATCCGGTTAGACTGGAAGCCGACCCCAATAAAACTTGGGAAAAGGCTAGGCAGATGATGATTATTAGTTAAACTTACAAAATAATATAAGGCAAATAGTTACTAGTGACGACCCGAATGGCGTAGCGGTAGTGAGGCTGCCTTACGTTCTAAGGGTCCCGGTTTCGAATCCCGGTTGGAGCAAATGTTTGTGTGATGAGCATGGACATTTGTTTCCGAGTCATGGATGTTTATATGTATAATAAGTATGTATTTACAAACAAAAAGTATCTATGTAGTATATCAACTATCTGGTGTCCACGACACAAGACTCGTTGCTTAGTGTGGCACTAGATGGCGCTGTGTGTTAATGTCCAGCGATATTTATTTATTTAGTTTTGACCTTAATACCCCTATTGATGATGCAAACTAAAATATTCATTGAATGCATTTTAATATTCACTTACATCGACTTATGTACATTCGAATGTATTATTAATTGCGACCATTTTTTTTTGCATAATTTGAACATTTTACTTGACAGTTTATTTATTATAATGATGCCAATTGAAGTTTATTTTACTTTGTTTTATTTTAATGAAATTTATTAAATTACTTATTGTATTTAACATAATTTAGATGTAATCTAATACATAAACATTTATCACACATGTAATAGTTTCATTACAATACAGTAGTCACGCTCGATAATTATATTAAGCTATTTTTACTACTACTAATTTTATTTATATATTTTTGTGGGTCTGTCATAATTGCTCAAAGATGATTGAACCAATTTCTGAGCCAGTAACATTCCTGATTAGCTAACTAACTGTACCTACCGTTGCATCGTCCTCTAGCGGTCAGACCCACGGAACAGAAGTCAGACCCATGATCTATGGTTCGTTTTAAACTTGCGCCCGTTGGTGACTAGATTTTTAAGTACTAGAAATGGCTCCGGCCCATCTCGTAACTTTCCCATTTCGACAACTAAACAAAATAGCTAGAAATTAGTTCAGAAGAGTTCTAGTGTTTGAAATAAAAATAATAGAACTGTTCATTAATTAGGTACTTCAATCATACACACACAAATATTTATTTTCTTTCTAAAGACGTTTATTATTCTTAATTCGTTAAACAACTGTTGTGAAATAATTGTCCACGACTATCTCGGAGGTGGTAATATGGCAGATGACCACAGGCTACAGTGACCCAATGACCCAGCTACGCAACATCTCCCTACTCGAAAGAACATGGTCACAGTAGACATATTAGTATTAACATACAGTGTTTCAACTTGGAACAAATGGTCAGAATTGACTCATACACACATGCAAAACGTTTGTACACTAATTGTAAGCGTGCGATAACAGGTTACTCTTACATAAGTAAGTCAGAGTTGCTGCATCGAGATAAGTTGTTACGTTTTATGTTTTTGCACTCTGTACTGCAGCGACAACATAACAAAATGTTTAGTTGACAATTACTGTCGCGGTTGGTCGCGCTCCGTCGGGTGCGTACGCCAGCGAAGAAACAAAAGCAAATACGCGCCGCTGCAATGACGTCAGCGTCGTAGTATGGTGCTATATAGAACACAATGTAAACTCGTACGCGACGTACGCTCCCTCGTAGACAATTCGCTTGTAATGTGTCATAACACATAATATCACGCCTGTAATCCCCGAATGGTTAAGCAGAGGTGTAAATAATAGTACACCCACATTTCGCCAGTTATGTTTTTTAGTCCCATGTAATAAGGGGAAAGCCTATTCCCATCAACCGAAAAATTACTGATTGCAAAACCTAATAATACTTAGCCCGTCTCGGGAAACGAACCGGGTTGGGTGGGCGACTGCTGAGCACGCTCAGCAGTCGCGCTTGCTATTACTAGACCAATGAGGCAGTCCTGTGTAACATGTCGTTGTTACAAAATGTATCATTACACGTTGCACACGGTAATGCTCGGTTCTCCACATTCCTACGAAATGCTTAAATCTGAACTGTTACATTACGTCCTTTGATTTCACAAAAAGGGCCTCAGTTGTTTTACTTATTATCTTTTTACTGTGGCAAGGTAAACCCGCCCATTGTTAGATTAACACGCAATGCGTGGTCTATGGGCTTTTAATAGCGATAATTTTGCATTAGAAGAACGTGATGATGAGATTCGTTTATGATTTTAATTGTGCCTCAATTACTTGTTAATGAAGGTAGTAATGTGAAGATTTAACTGCATGGTTTGGGCTCACGAGTGAGACTGTTGTTGATCATCATACAAAGCTAAACAATGTGTTGATCGCTCAAAACACTACAAAAAGTCACATCATTATTACACATTTACAATATTGGAGGGAATTTTTACTATACTTTTCTTTTTTTCGGTATCCTTGGATGTCCCGCTGCTGGGTAAAGGCCTCCCCCATATACTTCCAGGTACTCTTCTCCTGCGCCGCCGCACGCCATACGTAAAGTCGAATTATTTGCAGGTCCAATAAAGAAGAATTTATGTCATTGTACTTGATAATTACTTTAGAAGAATAAGTAAAAATACTTAAATGCTGAATTATGTGCCCACAGAAATCAAGAACTGGTAGAACTGATGTCATCAGCAGTAAGAGATTTGGCAGAAGCGGAGTTCCTCGGTGAAAGGGACGAGCAGAACAACCCTCTACCTTCAAGACCTCTGCCCAAGGAGCAGATACAGTCTGCATCAGGTAATAGTCACCTTCTTGAAGAGCTAATTATGGTAAAACGAAATACTGTAGTACCAACTCTAGGAACAGATGTGAGCAAGCAGTAAGACACATCAGATATGTAGTAAGCTACTGTGTGTACGCTACTGTTTATTGAAATCTATTTTTCTACTCCGTGATTAAAATAGACCCAGATGTACAGTCGTGGTCTTTTCCGCTTGATCAGTTACATTTTTTTTCGCTTAAATCATGCGGAGGCCTCGAGCCACGCCCTCTTAAAGTTTAGGCCTATTAGGAAAGCGTCAACTTTGGAGCACAAAATAACAATAACTCTCGTTTGGCGTGCGTCGTCAGTGCGCTCGGCCGATAGGTATCTTTTCATTCATTATTTCTATACGAAGTCAACGGGGCGGGGCTAGAAGGCGTTTCTATGTTGTAAGTGCAAGCAAAAATTAGCTTAGTGGTGGTCAGGCGGGAGTGTCCTTGATAGTACATCCGTATGCGCAGCGTTAGGTAAAATACTGATACAGACTGAACAAGTGGGGTGCCGTGCTGTCAAAGTCTGTTTTTTTCAATTTTGGGAACACGACAAATATACATTAAAGTCACATTTTTTCCTTTGAGGATTGACAGACAGAACGCCAGAATCTGCGTTTTGATTAAAGATCGCAGAACTGACGCATCATCATGGACAAACTTTAAATTAACTTAAAACACGATAAAAAATATCATTCGGCAATCAATCTTAGTAATGAGTACTTATGAGTAGAACTGGTTCTAGCGTTGAGGATGTGCGTTAAGTAATTATCTCTACTTCAAATTTACTTAAGCGAGAACAAATTTAGGCGAAGCTACATTATTTGCATGCATGCTAACTAAGTAGAATACGTAGATGATCACATTGTAGGTTGAGGTTGCGTGTCTAAGAATGATGAGGTTACCAATCTGAGTAACATGCTTAATTATGTTCAAATTGAGGATTTAATTTATATGACTCCAATAATTAGAATATCATCGGGATCTTGGCTCCACCAAGAGCCCAATGATATTGCTAGCTTGTTATGAAATATGTAGTTATAATAAACGGAATCGAGATACAATTTACTTTTGCAGGAAACCTTGCTTTCATCAGTAAATTATATCTCTTTTACGATTATCTGTTTTGTTTCCATCCACAGCGTTCCACTAACATAATCATTCTTCACACTTATCAAACAAAACGCACGCAGCAACATAGCTTCAAAAACAAAATCAGGCTCACAAATACATTGGAAATCAACGCATTCCGATCTACAAGTGGAACATTATGGTAGTACATGTAGGTACATTAGTATTCAGACCGCGGCGTACCGCAAGGAACTATGCTGCGCCCTCCATTGGTACGTGACAGAGACAAACAATGGGAACAAATGTGGCTCTTTGACCAATTCGTGTTTGTATAGTTCTAGTGCGACTTTCGGTTTTCTTGGGTTTGTTCCGTGTTGACGTCATTATTTGGATAAAAAAAAATAGTTTATGTGTGACTGAATACGGCGATGTTTATTAAGGAATGACAAGAGCGGATAAAAACTCAAAAGCGCAACTTGTTATTAGTTTATCATTATTAGGTTGGTGCTCTATCTACTATTATATGGTTGAAAAATGTTTAACATTTAATAATTACATTAGATAGCCCTAGGCCAGCTTGCGCTTAACCTCTGTCCATTTGGGTCACGGGCAGCGTCAACTAAACTCCACGGCCCCAGAGGTTCGAACCCAAACTCCTTAGGAGAATTGCTACTTGGGTTACTGGAAATAAAATTACTGTGAATGGTATATTGATTTTAATTTAGTTTTATGTAATTGTATTTGTGTTATAAGTGTGCAAATTGATTTTAATTTAATGTATTTTATGGATTTTAATGATCTGAAATAAATGGATTAATAATAATAATATGCACATTTTCTACACTCTAATGTTAGTCCAGTCAAATTAGCTCAAAAAATAGGGGTAAGGTTTCAATAATTTGCACAGAAGATATATAAAGAAAAGTCAAAAGTCCCCATCGTATAGACAATTCCAAATGAAATGTCAAAAGTCCATGGGGAAATTTCATTTGGAATTGTGTTCCCAACATTCGTACCAATTTTCAGCTCTATGCGAATTATTGTAACCTTGCATGTCTAATTTGACTGGGCAATGTATATAATAGAGGAATCGGTTTCGCTGGACGTTTTCTCTGTCTTAAATGTTACAAGGGTTCCGGTTACCTTGAAGGTAGGTAGGTAGGTAAGGTAGGTTTTAATAGGTTTCTACGCAGCCGTGAACTTTCATTTTCAGTTCAATGTAATGGTAACAACTTTTCCATATCGTGCTTGAACTTACATGTGGTACATTACAAGTAGAAATGTTCAATTCATTGGGTTTTATGTTTAAGTTAAAAGAGACACGATCACACGACCTTCAAAGTTAGGCTGTACCAACGGAGTCTTTGTTTTTGTGTTGCGTTCGTCAAGAAGAACTTCCTGCATTCTCAATTACTTCTTTGTCTTCATACAATTTAATACGGTCAGTTATTAGACTTCTTTAAAGGACCTCGCCGTGCACTACGCGGTTACAATCTCGACTTTTAGCCGCAGAAATTTCGACTAACCCCGGCGCCGGCGCCACACATTGCCGCCAACGCTCGTACCAACGTTGGTCGGTTAATTTTGTGATTCGTCCACATGTTGGCTATTATACCAGTCCGGTCCCGGCCAACGTGAAGATGTCCGATACAAAAATTTGAAATTGCTCCATATTATTGGATATGCCTGGTAAACTTAAAAAAATTCGATAACTTTTTCATTTGTCTATGCGGTTGGCGATTTTTAGAATGAGGATTACATTCTCGCTCGTCGCGTGTGTTGCAACAGGACTCAGGACCAAGCAAAGCGCCAACATGTGGACGGATCGCGAATGTTGGCCCAGATTCCTTTAATAAAACCGACACGCCTCGGCCAACTCCCAACGCTCGTACCAACGTTGGTGCCAATGCTATTTTCTGATCCACACGTTGAACGAGTGACGTTGGGACCTACGTTGGGGCCAACGTGTGTAAGAGGAAAGCTTGGCAGCACAATCGGGCATCCGACTAGTTTTATTCAAGATAGCGGCCGGTCATGTAGTGTGCGAGGCCCCTAAATATTAAAAGAGATTTGAATCCTTACAGTTTGTGAGTGATATTAAATCTATTGGTTGTAACGTTTCTGGTTCTTCTCTTCCAGATTGGGAGATCTTAACCGATCCTCTGCCAATGGGTGGTGTGATCGGTTGCGCTGGTCGGGAGTGGTCAGCCCGCCATGTGCTTGCTGCCGGGGCGTTGTTGGGCAAGAGCTGTTCCGCTGCCCTGAAGCTGGCAGGACACAAGCCGCAGCTTCAGTCACAGGTGAGCATTAACGATTTTGACTGTAAGGAGTGATAAGCTTATACATCAATATTTTTAGATCGTTCTGGAACCGAAAGCCATTAACTCGATCATCCAACTCGGAACGATTGGGACTATATTTTTCAAAATAAAAAAAATAAATTTAAGTTTTCGTGATATTTTTAATTTTTATTAAAATTGTACTTCCATTTAATTTTAAAGCGAAGATTAAAGTCATCTCAACATCATTCTTCTTGTCCTAATTTATTTGGGGTTAACGCAGCATGTCTTCTTCTTCTAATAAACAGAACGCGTCACCTAAGAAGATAATCTCGAAGAGACGTATAAGCATACCTAAGAGAGACTTAAGACTAACAAAAGAAAAAACACACGAGCTCTAAGAGGCCTCACAGCCTACACAGGTGTAATTCCTGACGTATCAACGAGAACATTGAAATCTACCTAAATCTTTACCACATTTTTCATATTTCCAGGGCTACCTCTTCGGCTGTCACCTAGCCCTAGCCTGGCAAGCGTTCCTGGACCTGGAAACGTTCACAGGTCCCGAACCTTCGAGCTTCTCCCTGGTGGGGGCGCCCCTGGCCTTCACGCTGGAAGCCCGACCTAAGCTGTACGAGTACATCGAGGCTGGCAAGAAGAGCGTGCAGGATGTTGATTATCATGCTGTGAGTATTTTTTCAATCAGTCTAGCCAATGTAACAGTATATTGTTGGAGTTAAGCCTTTCGCAAGGTGCACAAAAACCCCAAGTTCTCTCCCTTCCGCATCTACTCCGTACCTTTGACTTTTGTTTAACTGCAACAGGAGGCCTACCATGATCTAATTAGAAACGATTCAAAAGCAAGGCATTTCAGTTTAGGTTCCTATACTGCATCGCTCAAACTCGTACCATGACGTCCAATCCGCTCAGCGGCATTTGGATCGTTAAAATTGAATGAAAGATCGCAATTTGTGACTGAACCGCGTTTGAAACGTTTTTGGTGAAAAAGAGACAACGCTATTAGTATCAAATAACTTTGTTTCGCGCACATTTTAGTGTCAGACACGCTCAGAAGCAAGTAACGTTTTATTTGTTTTTAACTCAGTAACGTTACATATGTAAAAAAGACACTCAACAGTTTTTATTGAGATTCCACGGTACGGTACGTTCATACGGTAACTATTGTTGAAATAATTCTTAGTCAAAGTATATATTTATTTACCTTTTGCTATTTATTACACATTTTTTTTTCGGCGTACTAGAGCACATTAAGTTTCTGTTTCGAACGTACCAGAGTAAAAAAAGTTGTGGGAGTTGTCATGTCACTGCAATGTGTCACTGTCAGTGTCAGTTTGACTAGATATCTAGGTAGTCTGTGGAGTTGTGATTACGGTAGGAAAATTAAAGTGGAGTGTAGTTTTGAATTCGATAAAAAAAACATTATTTCAATCGGCATCCTCAAAGTTATTGAAGGGCTCCAACTGGCCGCGTAACTGGAGCCTTTTAGGTTTTTGGGCATAGTGTGAGGCAGAATCTTTAAAAAAACTCAAACAAAAGTAGTTAGAGTAGGTTAGAAAAAGCATGTAAAATAGGTATTTTAGACTTTAAAAGACAGATTAAAGTACACTTACATTGGTTTTTGCCAAATTTCACTAAAATAGAACTAAAAAACTTTATATTTTCATCAATAATTCACCAAACGTTTCAGTTTATTTTAAAGAAATAATAACTTTTATTGAATCGCTTAATTTGACAGTTGAGCGTTTCAGTTGAGCTGCTCTAAGGACGTCATGGTACCAAACAAATATACATTTGACCATATGAAACCAAAACTTGCGACTCAGTTTGGGGACAATCGCTGTCAGATGGCATGGCCTAAATTGAATCGTTAAAGTGACGTCATGGTACGAATTAGAAGAACAGTTCAGTTTAGGTCCTAAAATGGATCGCGTTAAGAGCTCGTGGTAGGCCTCCTGGGCTTACTCCAACGTAAACGACCTTTTGTACTTTATTAGCTTAGCTCCATTTTGTCCCCTTATTGATAGGTGAAAGTTGAAATTATGTTTTTTTTTCTCACTCCTCTGTCGAAATTTTCTGATTAATTTCGTTGCGGGATTCAAACAGTTGAATCGTTTCTCTGGGACTCGTCGAGCATCATTGGTAGTGCCACGTGATTTTTCTGCGGTGGTCGCCACTGTTAATTCAGGCTTTCAGGAGTTTAGAGCTTAAAAATAGTGTGGTAGGCTTGTCCCAAAACATGTTTAGGCTCTTTGGTAAACACCATGTACTACCAAGTTCACTTTTCAACCTTATTATTTAGGTTATAAGTATGAGGAACTCGTGGCTAAATAATAACAGCCGCTCGGGTCGATCTTTAGGTTAAGCTGTGCTTGCCTAGGTTGGTCTGTGGATGGGTGACCATTCATTACATACCGGGTTTCCTCCGTGCCTCGGAAAGCACGTTAAGCCGTTGGTCCCGGCTGACATTTGTAGATCTTTGACAGTCGTTACAGGTAGTCAGTGGCCCAAAAAGTCTGACAACCACTCTTACCCAGTTAGTACTGGGTTGTGGAGGTCAGATAGGCAGTCGCTCCATGTAAAATAAAGATATTCAGCTGCATCCGGTTAGACTGGAAGCCGACCCCAACATAGTTGGGAAAAGGTTACGCAGATGATTAAGAGTGGAAAGGGAAAGGGGCAGGCTGTCAGTGAACTGGTAGTTCATAATTCTACTTTTCAGGTTTTACTAAGTTTCAATGTTATTACCAGCTATACAAAGCAGTGCTAGAAGGCGACGGCATAGAGCAAACCAAACGCCTGCAGCGCTCGCACATCGCGCGCGCCGTCCACGTGTTGGACAGCTTCCCGGACTGCGACGCCAGGACCGCGCTCGCCAACATCATTGTAGCCATGCACCATGAACATCTTTGAACCAGCTACACTTTGTTAGGTTTAACTAGGGACATACAACAACTTTTTGTATGAAAAAAACCTGCAATCGCGAGTAAAAACAGCTTTTCCATACACTATATTTCGCCTGTCGTAAAAATGTAAAGAACGTTTTTTTTTTCACGATTTCAGGGTGTGTTCCGAAGTAAAAGTTGATTATAACCTCCTTTTTACAAATAGGTAGCTAAGAAGCCGTTAGAGGATAAGAGTTGCTTGACCGTCAAGATGTGTGAATGCCCGACGGGCATAACGAGTCTTCCATTCCATTCCATAGACATTTTGTCTCTCGACGATAGAGAATCTCTTTGTTTTATACGAAGCTTTAATATAATAACTGTTCCAGCAAATCACAATCGGGAATCAGTGTATTGTAATTTTGGTGCCAATGGGGAAGACCTTATTGTAGATGGCGCGACCATAGCTAGGTCTCAATCTGACTAAAGAAGTCAAGCTATTTTGAAATATAAAATGACACTCAAACTCAAACTCAAACCATTTATTTCAATTAGACCATTACGGCACTTTTGAATGTCAAAAAAAAACAAAGCTACAGTCCCAGTCACAAGAAATAATAATAACTTAAGAAAGTGCTGTAGTTGCCCATTCCCTAGCGTATAGATCTCTATGGAGAAGAACGGGCAAGAAACTCCATGGACACTCTTTTAAATCAAAATATTGTTACAAAATCTTGGTTACATCATTCATGTTGAGATTATACATATATGTGAGAACGATGTAGAAAGACGTGCACATTAAGAGCGTCCAGAGTAAAAGATTAAAACAATTTAAAAAGAAAGTAATTAAAATGAACCGTGGCAGCTAAGAGATGACCAGTCCCAACTGACAGCGCTCGATCACGAACTTCACGCATGTATCAGCGCCATTCAACTCAACCATATTGAAGAGAACTAAATGACCCGACACTCCCGCCACCATCAGCGAGACATTTGAGTGAGCATGACATTCTCTCAGCCACCAAGGCATATTCAAGTCAAAGAAAGATAACAGAATGCAAATGCTTTACAGTACATGGTACTAACACATGAGCTATGCAATTATACAATACTGAGAGATGGAGTCTATACAGAGCAAGGATATTTTTACAATCTTCTGCAGCTGCCACAATAATTTTCCCAATTAGTTTGCCCCTATGGTTGTGGAGCGGGACCAGCATTGAGCCAAGCATTTTTATCATCAATGTAATCCCCCAACCTACTCGTATAATATGCTTGCCTACATAGTGTGCGTTTTATACAAGATTTAAATTTAGTCTCATATGTATTTTATTGTAACATTTACGTTACCACATTTTAAACCAATGACGATATTGAGAACCAGCTATGCTATGCTAGCGCCATTAGTTCCACAGTTTCCTTCCCCATTTTAAAGTGTCTCGCATTTGTACACGAATCCGTCCATTTCACCAGATTTTTGCTCCAGAAGTAAACGTCATAATTATATTTTATATAGATTCTAATAACAATCCAACTGCTTTGTCTATAAAGTAATAATGAGTCAATCATTTATGAGCTAGTGTTTCAAGTTACCGACCTAGTTATTTTATTGATTTATTCAGAAATCCCTTGAGTGCTTCTCGGTGAAACTTTGCATCATATGAACTAAAATGTGCATATACTAAGAATTTATACTAGTAAAATGGGTTTTGGTTTAGGAGATCATTGAAGTAGTTCAGTTATTACCTACGAAACTGCATGTTCGCCATTAGGTCAATCACTTTTGGATTTTCAGCAATAACATTTATATGAGACTCAGAAATGTACAATAACTATAGATTTTTCATCTGTTTCAAGATTACACTTAAACTTAAAAACCAAAAAATACATATTTTATGTTGAATTTAGCGTTAGAGAATGTGAATTGTAAAGAGTTACCATTTTATTAATTTGACAACTCGAAAGTATACAAAGAAAAAGCAGTACTTACCTATAAATATTTTCTAGATAATAAGTAGATATTAAAGAAAAAAATATGACATGTACTTAATGCTCAAAATAACTATGTATTATTTAGTAAAATAAGTAAGTTTGTATTTTTTATATTACAAGAACTGCTGCCGTCTAGATTTAATGATGTTTTGAATACTCTAAAAAAGCATATTTTTACACGTGTAAGTACGAACTTTATGGAGAAATTATACAGGGTGTAAAAGACCTCAGCACGAAGCCGTCAACTAACCATTCTGTACATGAAACTAAGCAACTTTACGCTAAAATTATTGCTGGGAAAAGATTTTTTTTTTGAGTGAAAAATCATGTTTTGTGGTTGAACTTAATGTAACGCACTCAAAATATTGTGCTGATAGATGGATTGAACAGTACGGGGGTCGTGGAGGTGGTTAAAGTAAAAATCTTACATTAAAAACTTGTAATAAAAAAAAAACTTGTCAAAAAGTTGTAACTTTCACCCCCAATATCTCCGTTACTAGAAGGTTCCCAGGTATGGTGTAGAACAAAATAATGATCGCAATGATGGGGAGAACAAGTGACTTTCGGCTTCGTTAAGAGGTGTTTTACACCATTTATGTAATTAATTGTAAGTATTAAAATTAGTATGCTTAATAGTATGTATTTTGATAAAGAAACCATATTGTTCAATAGAACCAGGGTATTTGTAATTTTTATACATCAAATAAATATACAATTTTACTAAGAGGAGTTATTTCATCCCGTCCAGAGTACTTCACCTACCCAAGTCCTCAACCACGCGTCGCCATCTATGAAGTGTGTGGCGAAATAGACTGCGGGCTTGCGGCATTTGTTGTAGTCGCAAGCCACAAGATGGCACTGCCTACCCACATCACTGAAATACAGACTGATAATCCCAAACGTCATCATGGTCGGATGGTGGATGGATCGAGTCCGCGTAACACTGGTCAGTTTCCATATCACTCGTCAGTTTATTTAATTCGACAGTTTCGTTGATTCGTCACTTTCGCTGATTGGACAGTTGTGGGTTTTTCAGCAGGCACGCTGAAGTTATACTATGAAAAGTTTGTAACGGGAGCGGGCGGGGTCCTTTTTTATTTTCAAACGTAACCATACCATCACGCCTGTAATGCCTGAAGGATTAGGCAGAGCCTAATTAACACCTCGGGCCTTTATTACAATACCTGTGTTCACAAATAAAGATGATTAGATTTTTTTGATTTGGGGCGTACCTAATAGTACACCCACACTTCGCCAGATGTGTTATAGTCCGGTGTCATAGGAGGCAAGCCTATTGCCATCAATCGGGCACAAATCCACACTTTGTCCGACCTGGGAATCGAACCCAGGACCACATACTCAATCAACCACCCTATGCCTAACCCCTTCGGTAATAACAGGCGTGACTTTATGTTAGGTTGGTTGAACTTGAACTTAGCGTGCCAAGTTGACAATCTACAATCGTTAACGCTAGTAGAAAACTAATCAAATGAATGGGAAACATCTTCTCAACTTTAAATCACGTTGATCAACACAAACGAATAGAAAATTTGTAGACAAGTTTACTTCGTTCAAACTGATAGAATAGAATGTTATCGTTTCTACAATGTTGATCGCTATACTCTTTGGTAAGAACGCTCACCATAGACTAAACTGTAGGTTTTTTTTACAGACAAGAGAACGAGCGATCGACTGGGTCGTGTCAACTTGGCTAGCAATTTAGCGGTTTCTACAATCGCTTCGCCGAGGCGTTTACGATTGTAGAAAGAGAATCGATATGAAACGTTTGTAACTTGGCTAGGCCTGCTGTTTTGTTTGAGGTTATGAGGTTAGGTCGGCAGGCGCCAGATGGCGGGATGTTACCAGTTTCTGAGCTAACTGTAGTTTATCAAACACTGAAAAGGTAAAAGTCGGTGCAACAAATAAAACATGCTAAAGTTTTTTTTAAATTAATTGTATTAATAAATAATGGTAGTTCTATTTACATGACACATTCGATTACTCTTTTGTTTTGGCAGAAGACAATAAAAATATTGTTACACAATAAGATCGCCTAACTCAAACATGGCGGGCGCGAGGCCCGCAACCTAACATCCTTATTATAACGACATTGGTAATAAACCCAGTCCCACATCATAAGAATAACATAAAAAAAAACTTTTTGGTTACAATCTGACAATACTGGTCGTTTTTGGTTTTGAAAAGTGTTCACGTTTCGCGACAAATTTGCTCAAACTCCTTGTCAATCACGCCGAAGACATACATATCCAAGCATCCACTCGACAGTTAATGTATATCACAGGTTTCTAATGTGACCTACATGATACAATTTACTTACAAATGAGGTTGCTTCCATAATTTATAATTTAATTTTTTGGTGTCAAAAGTTCGCCACTGCAATATGTATAAAGTTTTACAAATATCCCAACTGTACTGCTTTATTTTATATGTGTATATTATGATTTAAAAATACTGTGATTGCTTTTGATATGTCTTGTCACACAATGCATTGAAAATTGAAGAGTTTACTACGATTGGCAACTTTCTATTTAATGGCAAGAATTACAGGGCATTTTACCAATGCTATACACAAATAATATCCGAATACAATTTTAGGCATATTTCGGTATGTTACCAAACGTCAAGCGTACCATAAGACCGTCGACAATATCGCACCATTTGTTAATTTTAATATTTTTCACTCCTACGTTACAATGTACATAGACCCCGATGTCTATTATTGCTTAGTTTTTATAAGTTCTGTTATATCCAAAACTTGTTACCTATAAATAATTTTCACGTTCGTCCCAATAAATTTACCATTCAATAAATACGTACACGTAAAAAATATAAACTATATCAATAGTTTAATCTTTAAAACAAACTTTCCTTACTCTAATTATATATTAATAACTATTCATCAGTATGGTTTCATTCATTTTCAATAATATGCCTACTTTATAATCTTTCCAAGCGCCTGAAAATTGATTTTTTAACCTTGCAATATTCTATCTTATATAAATGTAATTTATTATTTATTCATCTTTTATTGTATGGTATCTAATTTTATAAAATTTTATCGTCACTAAGTTAGAAGAAGTTCGTATAATGCAATCGCAATTCTTAAACAATAAGGTCACAATTCATAATATATTCGATAACTCAGATTCATTATAATATCAATTATATTTATAGCCAAACATACAGGCACTCGATTTGACAAATAAAGAAGGCGAAATTGAAACATGCATAAAACAACCTGTAATAATTTAATGATCGAGCCATAAAGCAAATATATTAAATATTAATGTCTACAGTAACACTAAAATTATTACAAAGAAAATGATACGATAATGGTTCACGTAATACAATATAAATAAGTTAAATATTCTAAAAAGTTAAAAATACACACGTCTTAACCTAATAGAAAAGCACTCGTATCTTTGTGGTGAAATACTAGCGGGGGACCGCATGATTAAATCGATTTAAATTATATAAGCCAAAACAAATGTTCAGAATGACAGGAATGATAATAAACATTACAAATTAAATAAAATAACTAATTGACAGACAAAGGTACAAAATAATGAATAACACGATCGCCAAATGTCTGCAGCATGTCCGCAGCGCGGCGCTACAACCGTTCTCAATGTAGGTAGTGTTTTGTACTTTTGTTCTGATAAACGTTACATTATGTAGGGTTAGTAGTTTATGAGATCATTGTGTCGCACAAAACTTTCGATTATGCGCTTAATTAGAAAAAATACATCGACAAAATATGCAGACAAAACATACATTTACGACACTATTTTATACAGCAAGAGTCTGTTTAATTAAACTAACCGCGCAGTGGCCGGCTCAACGATCGTCAGCTTAAAATAAGACAAGAATATACAAAAAAATCTACACGATTACGGTCACTTTGACAAAATACACAATCGATACTAACGTAACGTAAGACTAGCTGAAATGCGATAAACACTATTTAAAATTAAAACTTAAAGTTACATCTTTGATTAAAACTCACTCGGTATACGTTTTAAAAAATATTTCAGTTACAAACGGTACTCAATTCCAATCTTTAAATGCATTAAAGGAATCGCATGGATTTTCAACATGGCAGCACACTGGACCAGTGCTGCGTCTAAATACCTACTTATAATAAGTCGAGGAACTACAAAATATATTGGAAAGCACAACGGCTCTACTCGACGATTAGAAAACTTCTAAAAATCGAAAGGCAACACAGAGCTTACATAGCTAGGGAAGGGACGTCTGTGCGTCTCGGTGTGTTCGCGCGGGAAGGCGCGAGCTTGCGTCAGGTGCTGGACTCCTGGTAGGGGCCCGTGACCGTGCACGGGTGCATCGGGAACAGCGTGGTCCACGACATGGTGGTCTGCGTGTCCGCGCGCAGGCGCACCTGCCCCGCCAGCCGCGCCGCCGCCGTGGCCTCCACCAGCGCCGACAGCGACGCGAACCCGCCCGGGAACGCCTCCTCGCCGCCCTTCCACTTGTCCGGCCCGGGCGTCTTCCGCTCCGGCCCGGGCGTGGTCGCCGGAGATACGGAGTTCGAGTTCGGTCCCGGCGTCCCAGGCGTCGGTGGATTCAGTCCCAGTTTCTTCAACCTCATTTTCTCCTCCCACTCTTCGAGACCATGTTTAGGACGATTCAAGTTCCTGTGTTGGTAAAATACAAGAGATATCCTCGTGGGATTGACTCTGTTCGGGCTTTTAACTGCAGTTGTGGAGTGCATTTCATGCTTCGCGCATTCAAATAGTACGCTTCCGTGCCCCAGTGCTATGGCCACGCCACCCATCTGACCATCTTTGAAACAATCCAAGTTATCAGTAAATTCTGTAACTTCGCCAATAGGCTCAGCTTTTGGTGGTTCAGGCGGATAGGGAAGTGAAAATGGTGGTGGGTATATGCACCAGTTTGGTGATGATTGGCACCAGTTTGAACTTGGGTTTTGGTAGAAGTTAGGGGCAAAGTTTGGATTGTATTGATACCCATAAGAATTGTAGCAATGTGGGTTTCTAAGCAGTTCTTCCCTTTTGTATTTCTCTGCATTGTAATATGCCAAGCTGTTGTAATCGTTGTAGGTGTTCTCGTAAGGATTGAAGTGCCCGTAAGGGTTAGGTGGGAAGGAGTAGGCGTTGGCTACTTGCGGATAGTTGCCGTAACTTTGTATCTGCGCCTGATTCCCGTACGTATTCTGGTTGACCGGGTGAAAGTTGTTCCCAGCGAACTCAGGAACTGGCTTATTAGCCGCCGCTTGCATGTTCTGCTCATCGTGGTTGATCGTGAAATTGTTTTGAGGAGTTGAATTCTGCTGAGGCGTAGTATTGTTCAGTCTACTGTCGTAAGGACTTCTGTGCTCGTAACCCTGGCTTAAATGAGGCCTGTCTGAAGGTGGATAGGGTTTTAGGAATGTGGGGTTCTCAACAGCTTCAGGTGGGATCGTATGTTGAGACCGTGATGGTGGTCTTGCTTTGGGAACTCTAAATAACGCGTTCTCGTTTTCAGGTGTCGACTGTTCTTTGAGCTTTGGATCCCAATTCTTTGATTCAGGCGACTTCCACACGCTTTGACGGGCATCTGACTTCATCATTTCGTTATTTGGTGATTTTAGTTCCGGGATCTGTGACGGTGCGGGAGATGCGGGCGTGCTTTGAGAGTTTTGTGATATCTCGGTCAACCGCGGCGAACTTGGCATGTCAAATTCAGGAATTTTGTTTGTGATATCAGCGATCAAATTCTGTTTCTCAGGCTCTGGAGTTGCTTTTGGTAGTAATGGATCTGAATTTGTTTCACTCCTACTAGAATCTGGACTGTAGTTATTCGGAGGGACGTTCAAATGAGCTGTTGTGGAGTCAGGATCCTCCTTGACGACATTGTTGAATAATTCCGTATTAGCAAAGTCTGGCCATTGGTTTTGTGGAGCCATTTGATTCGGAAACGGTTGCTCTCTCTTCTGCAACCCAGCTGCGAAACTTGGCAACTGATTTGGATTCGGATTAGGAGTTTGACTTTGATGATTCTGAATTTGAGTACCTTCAACTATCGGCGACACATGATTTTGATTGTAAAGCGCATTCTGGTGATGCAAGTTATAACTCTGGTCATAGGGATTGTATGGAGAGTCTAGAACAGTGCTGGATATCTGGTTGCTTTGTAACTGAGCATCTGTGAAGTTATCTATCATGGTCGCCATGTCTAATAGCGCAGGGTTGCCTAAGTTTGGGTTGATGAGTCCTTGATTCTGGTGTTGCATATTAGGGTTGACAAAAGCGGAGTTATAATGAGAGTTGTTGGTGAATGCTGATGGATTGGACTGGTTGAGAGCTGGAGTGATAGCCCTGGGTGACGCGCTACTCTGACTGCGAGGACTGGCATTGTTCCTCGCATCGGCTGGTTGTGGAGTTCTTGGAGCTGGTGATTGTTGAGCCTTCTTCTGGTTGTTGCCAGGACTTTGTGAGTTATTGCTGTTCGCTGATGTATTTGATTCGGAATTCTCGTCGTCTTTTCGTTTCTTCCCGTGACGACGGCATGGTTGTAGTGGAACCGATCGGACACGCACCTCCATTGGGTATCTAGAAGTAAAATAGCATAATAAGTTACGTGTTAGTACGTTACGTTTAGTTGAATGTTTAGTTACTTACACAAGCTATTTTAAATAATTAATGTTTAATTATAATATTATTATGAAATAAAAAAGGCAATTTTTAGTTCTGTACTTTAAGTTAGCATTCTGAAAATTTATTACTACTACAGCTTCGGCAATAATAAAACTTGTTACATCACCACTCACTTATCGAGAATCTCAAGCGCCCCGCTCTTCACCTTCTCGTCCTGTCCATCCTTGGAGCCGAACTCATCAGTGGTATCCAGGACATACAGCGGTAACACATGGAGTTGTTCATCTGGAGGCCTGGTTAAGGACCGATGTTTTGCTAGGGTCACTACCGCTGTGCAGCCGTTGTTCATATTGTGGAGATCGCGGTGGGCATGTGCGCAGAAGTCTATGCATGCTGTTACTCCTGGAATTATGAAAGGATGAAGAATGTAGTAAAGGTTTTGGGGAAGGCAATATTGAAGCGGAGTGAAGTAGATTTTGAGCTAGATGAGTTCAGTGGTAATGCACTAATTACGCCAAAATTGGTGATTTAGAAATTGCTTCTTAAAATCATTCTGCTTTTCAACATGTTAGTAAGTTTGTATCCATAAATGCTATGTGCAGCTACAGATGTGTCTTGAACTTGAGCCATCAGCTTTGTAATCATATCCTACGAATCTTTGTGTTTTTTTTAACCTATCAATAACTATATATTGTGTTTCTACATAATCCAATAGCCACTTACCCGAAAACGGTCGTCCGGGCTTAAATCCGAGCCTGCAATCCGACGCTTCCTTCTCGAACTGTATCTGGTTCTCAAAGGCCTTCGGAGCCAGGTTCATGTACAACGGGCTGAGCAGTGTTGCTAGCACGTGGATGCGTTCTTCTATCTCGCTTTCCTCTGTCTTCACTGACAAGCGGAACTTGCGAACGGTTTTTGAACGGGCGTATTTGCATCCATTGTAGTACATCGACCAGGAACAACCGAAGCTGTAGGAGGCACCACAGGTCTCGGGATCTAAGCCTGGAAAAGACGGTGGTTTTAGATATTGAAGGTGTAAAATACAGTTTAAAGTTGTTCGAGTGTATTTTGAATCACATTCTATCTACGGTCATATAACGAATGTGAGGAGTCTTGAAAATATTCTTGGTGGTATAAAAATGGTAATGACATATTCACCGTTTTTCGGAAGATCTAAATTATTAATATTTAAAAATACTTATGAATTTGTAACGTTATCGAAGATTGGAAGATAATATTCAAACCAGTAGATTAGATTCCTCTGATCCTTCGAAGTTCATGTTTGGCTAAGGGACCGCCTCCACGAGCGAGAGAATCGCCGCTATTCAAAGTATTTCTATACGAAAATATCGCCGCGATTCTCTCGCTCGTGGAGGCGGCCCCTTAAACAGCAACGAAATTTCAACTCTTCACATTTGTAATATGAATAGTTAAGTACATGTGACGAAAATACTTACCTTGACAAGCGCAGGTTCTATTCTCATTTGTGGCACATCGCCTTGTGGTTGGGAGGCCATATCTGTTCAGTTTATGTGATAACAGTGTGTAGTCCAGGTCTGCTTCAGATTGTGGGATCCCTTCCCAGGCGACCAGGCATACGACGATCCAGGATGTCGCACATTTGTGTCCATTACGAAACTTTACTACTACTAGCACCTTTTCTGTGTAGTTTGCGCGTCTTATAACCTGGAAAGGTAGCATTAATGATTTAGTCAATTTATTTGTTGATAGATTAAACTTTAAGGAAGAATTTTTAATGATGTTTGCTCGGATATTACGAAATGATGAAATTGTGGTGGCTTATTGTGAGGAAGTCACTTTTAAAATAAACTAGGAAGATGGATATTTGACGGAGATGCTCAGTTTTTATTATTAGAAAGTTTTGGGATCCATACACTCACCCACTTAGCCATCGGACAGCCCTGTGCCGATTTCCCTTCCTTCCCAGTATAACAGATCTTTTCTATCCTCAATTCCTTCCCTGACAAACCAGTTCGAGCTTCCAATTCTTTTCTTAATTCTGCTAAAGTTGATGCGGCTCCTGAACGAAAAAAAAAACAAAAATATACTGAAGATTCTTGCCTTCATGATCAGAAAGTAAGTAAATATAGTTTTGCTTACCTAAATGTGTGTAATAACTGCCAGGCTCCGGAGGATTCTTATCAGCCGGAAAACAATTGCAATCAGGAACTTCTGTTCTAGAATTATTTCGTAACCTTTCCAAATTATCAAGATACTCTTTAGAGTAATTAAATTGGTTCTCTTTAGGTTTTGCTAAGTCAGGAACTGGAGTACTAGGCTTAGATTGTGCTTTAGGATCACCCTTTTCTGCTGCGTCAGGATCATCTTCTAATACTTCATCTTTGGTTTGTAGTCCAGGGCAAGCACCGTCTCTTAAATGTTCTGGTGGAGGTTTCTTAGTTGATCCTTGACGACAACAAGAATACCCAACTTCATTTCTTATAATAGCCGGCCCGCCATCTCCCGAGAAGAGATATGGCTCGTTACGTGGAGGCTGGTGATAAGGCATGTTCTTATAAATCTTGTGCCCCGGTGGAGAATGCTCAGATTTTATCTGCTCTATGTAATAAGGCGGTTTTGGATCGACTGGCGCAATCCTATCAATGACTTTTTCTGGTTCTTTTTGCTTGGGATCAGTGAAGTTCCGGTGATATTTCTGGAAGCCCATGTTTTCTTGCACTCGTGGTATTTGTGCGTAGGCTTCAGCCGGCTCTGGTCGCCTCATGGGCTCCCCAAAAGGAAAATTTTGGAAGTTTTGATAAGGCTGTGGTTTTTGTCCAAAATTCTCCTGCTTTATGGTCGATATCGGTGGAAGAACAGTGTTTTGTTGGGGCCTTACTGCTCCATTCGGAAAATCCCTAAATGTGTTATTCACAGGCATTTCAGTTGGTTTGATATATGAAGTCTGGTTCGATGGTCTCAGCGGCTCAGTTTTCAATAACCTATCGTCCTTGTGATATTGATAGGTATCAGGCATTTCCAATTTAGGAACTAAAGGTGCTGATGGATGTCTAAATTTTGAGTCATAAGCTTCCCTACTCTCATAAGCTCTTCTTTGTGCGTTTGTGTCCCTTGATGGGTTACAGTTTTGTTGATTCATCTCCGATACTGGTCCAATGAGCATTTTTGATTGAAAATCCTTACTATCTGGTTGAGTATAACTTAAACTATCGTTATTATAAATTTCTGCATACTTTTGCGCTTCATAAGGTACGTTCGAGAATGTACCGTATTGTCCTCTCATGTCCGCGTAAGACGGCAACTTTTGAGGTGCTTTAGTTACGTTCTTAGTCGAAGCTTGTTTATCAAAAGTTCTCGGGATCTCCGTCCCCCCCTCCCATACGTGGTGGCCACCACCTCCGAACTCACCCGCGCCATAAGCTTGGGCGTTTTGTGAATAATTACCAGCGACAGGGTACGCCTGTTCGCCTAAGCGGTAATTATCTCGGAGATGGTGGCTATACGATAAAAAATGACCGGTAGTATTTCTGTCGTCATTGACGGTGACAGCTCCGGTCTTCCTATCGTCGATCACCCGAGGTGGCCCCTCTCCTGGGTCCCCTTTGTCCGGCGGCGTGTTGGTGCCGTCGCGGGTGTGGTTCTGCTTGTTTAATATCATCGTTTTCAGTCTCGAGTTCAAGTTAACCCTGTCTGATTGCGAGAACATTTGATTCTGCTCCTCCTCTTGCCTCTGCATCTGATTTTGTATTTGCTGCTGGTTTTGTTGCAGTTGATTCTGTAACGCTTGATTCTGCAATTGCTGTTGTTGATTTTGCATTTGCTGATTCTGTATCTGTTGTTGCTGATTTTGTATTTGCATCTGTTGGTTCTGTAATCTTTGGTTGTGCTGCCACTGATGTTGTTGCCACTCGTTCTGGTTTTGTGGCTGGCCGTTCTCTCTATATTGCCCGCTGTTATAGCCGCCCGAATACCCGCTACAGTCGAGTGAAGCTCGCGGACCGTTGCTCCCCTGCAGGTATCCAGGCTCGGCGTTTCCCGAATGTTGTCCACTAGGTGTATTTTGTTCTTGCCTCTCGCCTTCGTTACTGGTGTCTCCCGACCCATTTTCAGGGTTGGAATATTCTTCTTGCTGGTCTTGAGAGTAATCTGTGCGATCATAAGATTGTTGGCTAACATTATAGCCACCTGCCGCAGTTGTTGGTACGGAGTTTTGGTATGATGCAGCTGAGGCTGGTCGGGAATCGTTGCCTGATGTCGCACCGGGTGTTGCCGCCTGCGCGTATTGTTGTTGGTACTCTGCAGCATAATGAGGCGCTCTGGGTGATGGTACCGGAGTGTAAGCTCCACGGTTAGAAGGCGGCCGCTGTACCGGCACAGACTGGATACCAGCCTGGTAGTAAGTGTTGTTACTGGCGTCGAAGGCGGTGGCAACATTCTGGACGGTGTACGTGGTGTTGGCTTGGTAGTGGGGTGACGTAGCGTACGCTGTGTGGTTACCCTGGTAGTCCAGTGTCGTCTGTCCAGTCTGGGTGGGGAGTTGTTGGATGAACTGGTTCTGCCAACCTGGAAATATTAATTTTTGTTTAAGTAGAAACTTCTCAACTAAGTATCCTGGATCGACAACCAGAATATGTAGCATTGTAGCTGACATAAAAAGGTACCCGCAAAAGAGTCAAACTTCTAATACCTGTGCAGTATTTGCGTGTGCTCTATTAAATGTTATACTGTGCATTGTGATCACCTGATGAATCAGTAACTTTGCCGTATTTCTCCATCTATCTTCTATTCATCGTAGAGTAATCTTTATTCATTAGAATTGTGTTAAATTTTGTAGGGAGTGTTAGAGAGTTTCATACCTTGCGATGGATCAGTCTGCCACGCTGTCGGGAAGCGGTTTGGATCTCCGGCGTAGAACGGCATTGGTGCCTGAAACAATACGAAACACTGTTGAAATTATTATTCAAAACCAGTTCAAATCTTGTTTTTGGAACACAACCTTTCCAACTTGACGTGAGAAAAGTGAATAAGGACGAATACTCCGCAAAGGCGGAGTATATGGTGACTGCAAAAGTATAATCAGCCTAACTAGGCTCCCACTCCTGGGACACAAGCTTTTTCTCTTCTCTATTAGTCGGAGTCTGCACTCTGCTATAATTCACCAGGCGTGCAGTGCGCGTTGGCTTGAGACTTTTTGGTTCTGACACATGCTAGTTTTACCATTTTGAGAGCAGTCGTAACTTCGTAAGCATGTGATGTGGTGTGGTTTGAATGGAATCATGATCGTTTTCTTTAAATTGATTGCAATTGTTTAATTCCTTGTTTTTTTTCCTCTTTATGTATTTCATTGCGTTCATTTTTGTATGTGTTGTCTTATGTCGAAATATATTTGTAGTCACTGTCCTCGTAATTTTTTCTACAATAGTCGTACCGTTTTAGATAATTAGCAGGCGCGTCATTGAATATTGTGTTATGTATGTCGAGGCTGCCTCGGTCACTGTTTACTATATTATGCGACGTGAGAACTGCCCCAACGTAATCATATGATGACCGAGGTCGCGATTATTCTGTTTATACAAGCATCATGCTGAATTACAAGCATTTGGCAGACATGTTTGATGGATTTATTTCTTGAGTGTTGAGCGTAATAGTGTTTTAATGTGTGAGACTTTAGATTTATCTTGGGTTAGGTCTTTGCTAAGATTGTGAGGCTCTATTTTCAAAACATGAAATTCATATTCATTTTATATAGGGTGTAAACAGACTTATCACGAAACCGTCAACCAAGCATTCTGTACATCGTACTAAGTAACTTTACGCGAAATTTTTTGCTGTGAAACGACTTTTTTTTGGACTAAAAAATCACGGTGTATAAAGGCACAAGTTGACGTGTAATTAAAAAATAAACTTTCAAAGCCTATTATCGTTCGTTTTTCTAGTAAGGCCACGTAACTGAAGGAAAATTATGAAATTACAAAACTTAAGCATGTTAAGCGTCGGCAGGCCAAAGTAAATATGTTACGTAACAAATTATAATGTAATGCTCCTTCGAAACTCGTTCAAGTTTCTAAGATTTTAATTTCTGTGCGAAGGGGGATGCCTTTTACCAAGTTAGGTAATATTTTATTAACATGCCAACGTACGAACGTCGTTCGTAATTAAAACTTTGTTATGTCGTCGTAATGAGATTCTATAACGAGATTATTCTTGTTTATGACTAGACGCGTGCTGTTTACTCGCTTTCTGACTAATTACTAATACCCTTTTTATTCTACCACGTTTTTATTCTTTGAAAATATTATACTTCTACATTTTATTCAGCAAGGACAAAAAATATGTAAAAAATTATACTCTAAAATTACGTACAGATGAACACCGTAAATGGGGGTACCATTTACGGTGTTCATCTGTACGTAATTTTAGAGTATAATTTTTAGTATATTTTTTTTAATGGATCACATGGCAGTTCCTTTAATGCCTTTTGTTTTTGTTTACCTAACGACGTGTCATCCCGACCGTTTTACTGTAAAATGTCGTATAGGAGAGCGCCTTGTAAATAGCCGCTATAGAAGTTTTTTTATTCGAATTTCGAATTGACGCATGACGTCTCAGCCAGGATGATTTGCAGATTAAATGTTGCCAGCCAAAAAAAGACGCCATTATTTACTACACCTTGTCTTTTATGATAACAACCTTATTAGTCATTCCGGAAAGGCGTGTATGGAATAGATACATTGTAATTGAGTAGAGGCGACAACACAGTACACCTCTATTTATTACCCAATTACATTGTAACCGTTAATTACAATTGTTTGCGTAATTACTTTCAGAGCATAATTGAACACAATAATGGGGCATCCCTCCCCATACGATGGAAAATTTATGACCAAGGAGGATAGGCCATGAAATTATAAAATTATGAATTTGAGAGGTGAGTTCGTAAATTATTTGGTATCCATCCATAATGAAACGATAAAGTTATAATTTGCGATTTGGCACAGGAATATCCATTTAGTGAGTTTGGGACATAGAATAGTTTATTTACAAGTAGTAAGTTCCCGTGGAATAATTTTCGGTCGTTCCATCATGTGGGCGAAACATAGTAAAAAAGTCATGAAACGCTTCTTTCTGTACATTTTAATTCCACATAAAAAAATATTTTGTTACAATTTTCCTCATTTCCCGAATTTTATTAAACCCATAAAAGTTAAATGCTCCACAAATAAATTATTGTCGCACAATAACAACGCGAAACAAACAATTTATCGAGTTTGTTGTTATTAATGAATTATATCTGTGAACAATGCCAGGCTGATAACTATGGCGATTATTGCCAATTTCAAATCTGAATGGACATTCCAATTCATTGTCTCACTCAAAATTAATTAATTTATAGCATACCAACTTGGTATGAGTACCTACATACTTCTAATTTTATTCCTCTCAGTGTAGAAAAATTTGAAAAAATATAAAAAAACATTTATTTATAAGAAGCAGATAAGTTATGTACTACTTAGGTAACCGGTAAGTCCTAGAATTGAAAAATCCAAGACATGTTGTGATATCCATCAACCAGCACGGGAGGGGCACTTGGTGGAGTACGGCCTAATGTTTCTGACAAAGAGGTGTTTGGGAAAATTATGACCTGTCTTAAAAGTTATATAAGTAGCCAAAAACAGAAGATATTTATAAAAAAAATGGACTATCTATAGGAATCGACGCGATCAGCATTACACGATAAACCTTGATGAGCCTAACGGTAAGCGAGAATATATATAAAAGAAGAAATAAATAACAAACTTTACCGCTGGTAAGTATTAAAGTCAAACCATATCGAGTTAAAGAAAAAGTCCTGCTGTAAGGAAGTTAAAACCTACTTCGGAGCAAATACTTTTAAAAAGCAGTCGTAGAATTTAAATTGTTTCTTTTAAAATTAACAAACTTTTTGTTCATTACGTAAAGTCGACAGTCTCAATGCCATTGCCACATAACTGGCCAGTTTAAAATAAAATAGAAAAGCTTGGAACGAACATAAATTCGGGCCGTACTGCACTGAAATTGGCAAAGTTTGGGCCGCGAGCGCAAATTAAAAATTTCCCACTTTGACATCTTGTTATGGAAAACTAGTTATTGGAACTAGACGTAGTGTTGTTAGAGTTCAGTTGGAACTTGAAATTCGGTGTGAAAGTCTTGGAAATATCAGGCGTAAAATACCACATGTTGTGGAGTAGTTATATATGCGGAAGTGATGTGGATTTTTTCTATAATTTGTGGAATTAATGTTTTTCGATTGAATCATTGAACCATAGACAAATGATGATAGGAATACGAAATATACAAGAAATACGAAACTCTTTTTATTGTTTAAAAATGCATTGGCGCATAAAACATTGTAGTACACTTGTTTAAGTTTCTAAAACATCACTTATTTTACAATTTATTATTTTATTTAGCATGTTTTTGGTAAAACGGAACGCACTCTGAAAACGCGTCGTACTTCATAACGCCGGTAGTGACGTCACAGTCTATATGTCAAATAACACGCATTCATTTCAAAAGTAGGTAAAGTTTCACTAAGATTTTATTATACTATCGTTATCGCAATTTTTGCTTGAATAAAGCATATACAATTAGTAAAATTACTTTATTAAGGCGCCTCCCCGAGCAAATGACCTTGAACGAGCAGTTTTTTGGAGCCTACTCCTCTTTATCCAAAAGAAATACCAACTTATAAAAAATACATTAAATTACTAAATATTCTTGACTCCAAAATTGTCGTTTCTTTTTTTTAAGTAGCTTAATGTTTAATAAATCCCCTCACAACGAAACCACAGAAATGAGAAATAATGATTTATAAAATGCTACTCCTCGTAAACTAACCATTATTTTGATTTGCTACTTATACTAATGGATAGACAATTTAATAATGAACATAATTGTCGTTTTATTTTTTCCAAAAGACGTAAATTTTATAAAGAATAAAAACCACTCATTTTGCACTATTCGGCCTGCAGTGACTGACGTAACAATCACTTTGTAGTGCAAGCTGATTAGAACTTTATTCTAACAGTATTTCAAACGAAGTTTGAACCATCACAAATAGAGTTGCTAATTTTGCTCGGGGAACCGCCTTAAGGCCAAAAAAATAGATGTAAACAAGGCAGATTGAGGTAAATGACGTCACATCATGGCCGCGACAGTCACAGACGTTTGAACTGTCATAGAAAATTGCAGTAGTTTAATATTATTTTATTGATTTAAGTGAAGAAAAAATTACATGCATATTCCATATTGATATTGACACCATTGTGTAACTGACATAATTAATTCGAATTAACTATTACTCACTCCCTAAGCCTATCTACATAAAACTGTAGCATTGGTGTCAATTCTGTTGTGCACAAACTAAACTTAAATTATGCTATTCCTATCTTTTACTAAAAGGCAGTGCGAGAAAAGGACGGCTATAGCTATGAACTAAGTTAGAGATGTTAAACTACATAGTTTATGCCTTGCGCTTCACCGTGTTTTACGTGTTAGTCGACATGGTTTTACGTGCACCCTTCATTTGTATGGAAATATTAGTTCCAACTAAATTTGACAGCTCTAAATTACGTCCGTCTCTTTCTCGTTCTAGTAGGGGGAAAAAGATAGCAATAGCCTAAATTAAGTTTAGTTTGTGCACAACAGAATCGACACCCGTGTATCTTATCTTTGACCTGCAAATATTAAACGTTTTTCAGCACCCATTTTTAACCCCTTTCTTTTACAAAAAGCAATTGTGAAAAACAAACTCAATTATAATTTTATCAAAACAGTCACTAAGACGTTTTTGACAAAAGAAAACGAAAGAGGAATGAACAAATTGAATAAGTTTCTCGAGCGCATTTACCTACGAAAATTTAACAATTCAATTTGTTTTTTTGAGATTTTTCATGTCATATTTTTTTTAGCACTACAGACGAAGATTTTCTCTGTTACTTTTTTTTGGGACTGCCGCGTATTTTGTCTGTGACGATTAAGTCTTTATTCAGTTCTTTCTCATAAGATATTGGGATTATTCATTACGTACTTGGTCAAGTAAAGCGGAAGAAATTGCAGTGCTATTCTTAAGAAATTATTGCTACAAAACTAAATAGGTACCTAATTGAACCATTTTGATTACAATATTTATAAGCCAAATTGAGCATTATCTAATTTTAATGTTTTTTTGGCGTATCTTAATTTTTATTGTTTTTTTTTTGCTTTGATGTTTGAATCATTGTAACCGTGCTAATAATAAGTCCTTTAGGAACAGCATGATATAAGTACTAACATTAACCATCGTTGGTGTTCCTACCATCGTTAATAATAAACCAAGCATACGTTTATAAACACAATTACCATGTCCGGACCCCATAATTACTTATAAAGCAATCATGCAGCTTGTTAAAACCGACCATTAAATGACAACGATTATGGTAATGGTTCGTTATGATACACTTATGCAAATCCCTCACTTTACTGTTATAAAACCATAATCATGTGTTATTCCGCTTGTAATAACGTTGTAACTGGTCCCCGTACAATTCCGCGACTGATTTTATTTCCAAAAATGTTAATTTCGTGGATAAAGGCGAGCGAATGTGTCATTTATTTTAACGTCGACAAGTCAACTGACCAGTAAACATTACCATTAACTTAATTATTATGTACTACGTTATTGGCGTATTAATTATAACTTTTGGACTGAATAACTCAATGATGTAGCCGATGTTCGCCATTCACAGTAATTGCAGTTGTACTTGTATCCAAACAAACTACGAGAACAGATAAATTTTTATGACGTTGTGTTCGAGCTGTTAAATATATTTTACGAGTGTAACAAGGTTGTATTGTAAATAAAAATATCGATAAGTACATAGTAAACAGTTGATTTAAACCTATTGGATTAATTTAAATACTGCAATAAACATTCCTAAGAGAACTTTCATGTCTTTTCTAACGATCAAAGAGAGTATTTCAAATTGCATAATTACGTTTGATTGCAATGAAAACCACTAACGCGCATCCTAGGTCTTAATTTGAGCGCAGAACCTAATCAAGTCCTAGATGAAGATTGACTTGAATACGCTAAATTGGTTTTATTATTTCCTTTCAGTAAAATAGACGGGAGAATTGCAACGAATCTGCATAACGGTACTTTGAACGAAGAAGGTTCTATTCATTTATGCGCCATTATTGGATTAAGAGGCTTTTGCTGTATCGTTCAGCTTTGCCAAACAGCAAATTGGTTTTGCTTAGGTAGGCGATAAATCGATAGAAAGAATGTCTGGGATCTTTGAATCATGAATTTTATCATGTTTTACTTTGCAAGTTCAGTTGATCTCTTTTATTGAGACTTCTTTAAGTACTTTAAATAGTTGAACAATCTACTCTCATATTAAACCTGATTCCTTTCCATCGTAAGGGTCGTAGTCATTGAGGGGTCTTGTTTTGAGCAGAAGAAGAAGGAACTCTGATGCAAAGAAAAACCTACATCAACCAATTTGTTTGCCAAGTGAAAAGATCATTCACGGATCTGAAGGCTCATGTTAATGCCACATTTACTGAAGGAAATACTCAATAGATCCTTACCATGGGCTGGCTGGGATGTTCCTGCTTCATAGCTGGCGTGGTGGCAGGGGCCGGGCTGGGCGCTGCTGGTGTCTGAGGAGCGGGGCTGGGCGACGCTGCGGCTGCCACGCCGGGCACTCCTGCGCCGGCCACTCCCGCTGTGCCGCCGAGGGGCTTGCGACCGCGGTAGCTCTGGAAAG
The DNA here is from genome assembly GCA_941918905.2 of Xestia sexstrigata. Lineage (NCBI taxonomy): Eukaryota > Metazoa > Arthropoda > Insecta > Lepidoptera > Noctuidae > Xestia > Xestia sexstrigata. Next base: position 3,872,076 of record OW799206.2, read on the forward strand.
AGACGGGAGATGAGTGAGTGGGAAAAGAGATTTTGGAGATTAATATGAGTGAGACAGAATAAGAGTTTAATGTTTAGCTCTGGACAGAGAGGAGAAATGACTGAGGGAGAAAAGAGATTTTGGAGAATAGGATGAGAGAAAAACGGAGTTTAGTCAGGAGAGTGTTTTATAGCTGCTACAAATATTTAAAAGGGTAATAAGAGGTAAAAGATGCACCATGGAATAGATGCAGGATCGCAGGTCGCAGGAGGCTTAATAGATAGCAAAAGTAGCTGAGGACTAATTACCTAAATGGGACGCGAGTATATGACTTAATATATTCGAGTCACGAGCTGTAATTGGCAAAACCAGGGATACATAATTTTACATTGGTGACTAATGATTTGAGCACGAACGATTAGTAATAGACATTTCATAATCGTGATCACTACTTCGGGATGTCTTTGACGATAACATTGAAAACAGTTTCCAAAGAGCGCTCCTAGAATCAGTTTCTTGTAAAAGAAAAATAACGAAATTCCGTGGTTCGCCCGGAATAAAATGGCAACTAAAAGGTACATAAACGGAATTGAATGAAATTGGATGTTCTATATTTCTCGACATTCTTTTCTAGTAAAAGAAAACTTAGTATTACAATCTCTAGATCCTATAAGGACGTTGTTTTCGCTTTGTAAGTCGGTTAACCTCGTGTCTGGTAGAATCTACCAACTTTATCGTAAGTGGATCCTATTGAACGAGCAATAAAAAGATGAAATCTTCAAAATGCCTAGCGGAGATTACACTAGAATAGTACTTATAATGGAAGACAGGAAACAACATAAACAATGTTATTATAACAAGCGAGTAGGTGTTTCAATAGCCACTTTCACACAAACTAAACCCATAACCAATATTATTCCTTGTAAAGGTTTCTCTAACAAACTGGCCAGTAATAACCGACGAACATTAACGGTAATGCGGCCAGTCTACCTTTTTCAAACCCAGCGCTGCGATTGGTCAATTCAAACCGACGTTAACCGAACTGTACCCGATTGCGCTTCGTAATTTTAAGATTGGAAATAGAAAATTCAAAATTACACGTTAGGTACTGTTATTAGTTATTACATGGGGTAATAAGGCTTATTTACAGTGATTCCTATGTGTTTGTAATATAAATAGCGGTTTACCGGTTGAATTGCGCTGTTAATTCGTGTTTTACAATGTTGCACAGGTATAGTTTGTTTGCTACGATTGAGTAAGACGGTTTTCTTGATGGCAGTAACTACTAGTTGAAATGTTAACATGAAATTATAGTTTATACTGTGTAAGCAAAGAATGGCAACATTAATACCAGCTATTTAGACTTTAATGTAAGTTAATTCAAGAAAACTGCAATTTAACTGTAAAGGATGGCTAGATAAATATACAGGGTGTAAACAGACTCTTCTCGAAGCCGTTAACAAAGCTTTCTGTACATCAAACTAAGTAACCCTACGGAAAAAATATTGCCCTAATAACTCCGAAACTAGAAGGTTTCCAGGTATGCTTTAGCTAGAACAAAAAAATGATCGCAATGATGGGAGAACAACTGCCTTTCGGCTTCGTTAAAAGTATTTTTACATCCTTTACGTAATAACGATGAAGTCGATTTGTGGTGATCAATGTTCGTGCCTTCTCTGTATGAAAAGAGGCCTTTGCCCAGCAGTGGGACAGTAACAGGCCGGGATTATGTTCACGATACTAATATTATAACACTGAAGAGTTTGTTTGAACGCGTTAATCTCTAGAACTACCAGCTGGTTTTAGGAACCGAGCTAGTTCGTTTATTCATCATTATCGCGTTATCATTTCATTCATCATCATTACCCTTTTCCCAACTATGTTGGAGTCGGCTTCCAGTCTAACCGGATGCAGCTGAATACCAGTATTTTACATGGAGTTCAGCGGTGGCCCAGTGGTGGCGGCCCTGATTTACGAACAGTAAGTCGTGGGTTCGAACCCAGACAGGCGCATTACTTTGTGTGATTTATTTCATCACCACTGCTCTCAAAACGGTGAAGGAAAACATCGTGAGGAAACCGGCATGTCCTAGAACCAAAAATTCAAAGACATGTGACATCTACCAATCCGCACTGGGCCCGCGTGGTGGATTATAGCCCATTCCCTCTCATAGAGAGGAGGCCGTGTCCCAGCAGTGGGAACATTATAGGCTGATGATGATGATGATGACATGGAGCAACTGCCTATCTGATTTCCATAACCCAGTTAGTACAAGGTAATACGATACCCGTTGGTAAGATTAGTTGTCAGGCTTTCGGGCCACTGACTACCTGTAACGACTATCAACGATCTACAAACGACAGCATGAAATAAGAACGAAATCTAATCCAGCACTTGAAAAACATCTTCAACAATTAAGAAGAAAAAACAATCAATTTAGAGCTAACGAAACGTGAAACTGTGTTCAAACAGGAATGTATGGCTGAAATGATGCGAAGATGTATAGCGGCGTGGTCACAGCGGCGTGCGATGGCTGCACACGCTCGGATGCACCCTGTTTATCGCACACTGTATCGTCTAACATAACCTACTTTTACTTTAAACGAATAGGCTTGTGTCCTGAAAAAATCTAATTAGTCCGTCAGTTAGATTATCAAAAAATATCTGACACGTAGGTATTTTTTCTTTGTTACGTAAACCAAAATTGACGAAGATATGACGCTTTTAAAATTCTCAATACGTCACGCCTATAATTTTTAGTGCGTTGTGACGTCACGAGCCTCCACTCTCGAGTTTTGATGTGTTTTATCTTTGTCAATATTCACTGATTTACAAAAAATACGTGTCCATTATTTTTCAATACTCTAACTGACGGACTAAATAGATTTGCAATTTTTTGATGGTGGAAACTAGCTTAGTGTCGGAATATTTTGCTTAGCTAGAGGAGCACGTGGCTCAATAATAAGAGCCACTCGGGTCAATCTTCAGGTTAAGTCGTGCTTGCCTAGGTTGGTCCGTGGATGGGTGACCATCTATTACATACCGAGTTTCCTCCGTGCCTCGGAATGCCCGTTAAGCCGTTGGTCCCGGCTGTCATTTGTAGATCTTTGACAGTCGTTACAGGTAGTCAGTGTCCCGAAAGACTGACAACCAGTCTTACCAAGGGGTTTCGTGTTACCCAGTACTAACTGAGTGTTAGAGGTCAGATAGGCAGTCGTCATCGTCAGTGCATCTGGTTAGATTGGAAGCCGACCTCAACGTAATTAGGAAAGGCCCAGGATAATGATGGTAATTTTGATTAATATCTAGTCTGTGTAGTTCTGAGAATTATTCCTGTTAAGGAAATAAAAGAAAAAAAAAATATAAAAAAATAATTATTTTTAATAAAAATATTAAATCATTTTCCTCTGAATTATCAGTGTTTCTCCGATAGTAGTAATACGTATATTTTTGAGAAAATCGACGAGAGCGCTTCACAAGTACAAACAAGAAATGCAATCAATCAAAGCAAAGCAAGATTACATTTTTCGTATCACGGATTAGCAATTGTTTGACGTTCAAGATTAATTAGTTTTCATTTTGTAACACATTGGGCCCCACTTTGAAAATACACACCTAGGTCTTATAAATGCCTAATTGTTTTATGTTTAAATAACATCACGCCTGTAATCCCCGGTGGTAACAGCAGAGGTGTACCTAATAGTACACCCACATATGGCTAGTTGTGTTTACCTCCCATGTAATCCGTGGCTGCTACTGAGAAATTCCTGATGGAAAAGCCCAATAACAAATGGCCCGACCCAGAAACCAAACCCGGGACCTCACGCTCGGCAGTCGCAACCACTGGACCGACGGGGCAGTCAAGTTTAAAAAGAACACGCTTAATGTAGACCGTGTGTTAGTTGGTGAACCATTGTCATCAACTGGACCACCACTGCGCTAAGTTAAATTACAAATGGTTGATTAATTACTTACTTCTGAACACGTTTTTTCATGAGCTGCATTTTATAAGACCCTTATTTTTATGGTTGCGTACCCAAAGGGTAACCAACGGGACCCTATTACTAAGGTTCCGCTGTCCGCCCGTCCATCCGTCTGTCTATCAGCGGGCTGTATCTCATGATGATCCGTAATCGGTAGACAGTTGAAATTTTCACATTTTCGTTAACGAAATCAAATTTAAAACTAAATTGGGTTTCTCTACTATGATGGTACGGTACCTTTCATGCGCGAGTCCGACTCGCACTTGGCCGGTTTTTTTTGAGCCGTCTTTAAAAGACCCTTATTTTTACTCACGCGGTAAATCTTCGGCTAATGCAACTTACGCATTTGCACCAACAATGACTTTAGCGAAATTGGATGTTATGCAATACTCTCGTTTTCAAAGTCTATTATTAGAAAAATATAATATTCTTCGCTTCGGTAAACTTATTGAATGCATTTCATACTAAGTAGACATTTGGGATGCACCTGGGGTTTCAAATTGCATTTCTTCTTTCTTACGGGCCCATGAGTTTTAAACGTATGAAATATAATATTTTTTATGCTTAAAAATTTAATGTTATTGGTCTTTTATTGTGTAGTTATACGTAGTTTTTAATTGTTAAGAAGCTTTTTAATGGGATTGGTATATTGTTGTTGAATTTGACGACGGTATGGAATTAAATTGGTAGCATAAAGTCAGTCTCGGTGTACTTCTCTCTACCTCTGAATGGAAATAATCAAGAAAATAATTATGGAATTTCAACAAGGACTCAAAACCAAGCTTTCAAAATCTCTTTTTCTTAGCAAAATGTTCAAGCACCTGTACACGTCCTAAGTGCCAATTTATAACAACTCATAAAGCGGACAAGTAGGTACTTACTGGTGTTAAGTGCGATCTAAAATATTAAGACCGATAAAAAAGGACAACGAGAAGAAAATACTGTTTCATTTAGCGATTTCTCTTCAAAGTCAGACTTGAGAAATACGATTTGTTCTTTTTTCTCAATTTTTCTTCATTATCATATTGAGACCAACATTTGAAAGTGGAACATTTGAGCGGTATCCACACCGCCGCGTTGGTCCACGACAATAAGTCAAAATTTAGCCGCAGTGACAAAGCACGCCGTACATTAGCTGTAAACAAAAGACCTTTGTCCCGACCGCAAGTTGCCCGCTCCTGGAACACTGCTTTTGTTCAACTTTGTGTAACTGGCTTTAGGCTTTATTTAATTGTCTTTGGGATCTAACACGAACTGGGATCATAATCCTTCCGTAAAGCCCTAATGTCGGCGGCCACTTAAGTGGTATTTATTGTTTGAAAAACCGGAGAAACGGATCGAGCGATCGAGAATCGGCGGAAAAATAGCAAGAAATAGGAAAATCTCCATTTTCATATTTCTTGCTATTTTTCCGCCGATTTTCCGGATTTTCAGTCAAGTTGGGAATGAAATGTGAAACTAATGGCGTTAGCTTGCTAGTTCGTCATCATCATCATCATCACTTTGTCTCATACTATTTGGAGACGTTGAGAAAGTTTTAAATGATGCCGTGACATCATTTAAAACTTTCTCATTCATAAAAGATTGTGTCATCATCTGCCCAGCCTTTTCCCAAGTTTTATTGGGGTCGGCTTCCAGTCTAACCGGATGCAGCTAAATACCAGTATTTTACATGGAGCGACTGCCTATCTGACCTCCACAACCCAGTTAGTACTGGGTAATACGATACCTCTTTGTAAGACAGGTTGTCAGACTTTTTGGGTCACTAGTCACTACTACCTGTGACGACTGTCAAAGATCACAAATGACAGTCGGGACCAACAGCTTAACGTGCTTTCCGAGGCACGGAAGAAACTCGGTATGTAATGGGTGGTCACCCATCCACAGACCAACCTAGGCAAGCACGGCTTAACCTAAAGATCGACCCGAGCGCCTGTTATTATTTAGCCACGAGCTCCTCCCATAAAAGATTGTGTGAGGAACCATAATATGAATCCTCACACAATCTATCCATCTTTCTTTGGCCTCCCTTTCCTCCTCCAGGAGGTCTAAAATGGCAGCTCTAGTAGAAACATATTATGAATCACGTTAAAATTTTAAGATTAAATTTTTTTAACGTGATTCATATTAGGATTTACTAAAGCCGTCCGGCCATTTTAGGCCCGCAGTTCCAAGCATCGTCATTGGTTCAAAATCACCTAGTAATTTTATATTTCAAAATAGCTTCACCTTATTGGTCAGATTGGAACCTTGCTATGGACACGCCATCCACAATGACTTTTGACAAGCCTCTCCCAAATTGATGGTATTGTTGACGCAGTGGTTGAGTTATTGGTTGATGTGATACGTCAACTTCAATTCCTGCATGAAACAAATATTAGGTGGGCTTATTCTGTGGGGTGGGCTACAAATACTGGTTCTAATTTGAGACGTCTGTATCTGTATAGGTTAGATACATGAAATTTGTGTCCGTAAACTCACCCGCACACAGGTGAAATTCTTTTGCGCATTTTTTTATGGCTCATAAAAATATGACGTCTGAAATTTTCGTGATATAATATACTGGGTGCACAGTATAGCTACTGTTTATCAGCGTATGCGTTCCCCAAGGTCGCTTCTTTGATCTTTTTGGCAAAACATCAAAACTCGTAACAGATTTCTTGTGACTGGCCATTAATATCGTACCGTATTTACATTTTCTACAATTCATTGTTTGTTTTCAGAGCATTGATTTACGTTGGTTGTAATTCTTGTGATACTATTTCCCGTTGTTTTATTTGAAAATAAATATGGCTGCGGTTATGGGTGAATAAATTTTATTTATGAGACGTCCGTCACGAGATATTTGTGATAAATATCTTGAAATGTATAATTTTGAATTTATGTACTGACGGGAAAAGTCGAAAAATCGTTTATTATTTCTACTAGTTCTATCACAATTCACAATTCTTTACCAAGTTATCAAAAATATAATAACATTGACCTTAGCGCCATTTTAGAGCTGTCAAACTAACTTCAGTTACTCTCGTTCGCTATTGTTTATCTATACCAAGAAATACACTGACTTTGCTGAGAAATATTCAAGCTACATATTTTAATTCGCAACCTTTTGAATAATTTGCTAAGAAAGATATTTAAGGTAGTGATAACAATTTTATTTATGTTACCTCTAAAAAGGTTCTTACAAAGGTCAATGTAATCCGTAGGAAAACCAATGGTTAATAAATCCCTCATCTATCTAATTTTGCATGACGTTATGAAGTAAGCTTGTTTAATACGTGTTTGAGAGAAGATTCGCAGGTGTGCGCCATGTTTTATGTTCGGTGTGACGTCAGCAAAGATATGACGTTGACGTTTATGACAAACCTGCATGAAAAAAAATAAGAAAAATGTTTTTTCCTGAAACTTGAAAGTATCTACAGATTTTTGTTGTTTAAATTTGATTTTCCATTCGAAGTAAAAATAACTTGGTGGCTTGAGGAAGCGTTTCATGAACATATAAGCAGTTGTTGTTTTTTACAGTTACAGTTCACAAACATATAAACTGTATTATCCTACAGGGTAAATGACAAGTTCTATTGTGATATTTTTAAAGAGTTTTATAATTTCGGTTTTAACTATTCAACTTCAAAACATTAAAACTATTCCCAGGCGGAAGCAACCATTTAGCACCAAAGATATCAGTATCAAAATAGGTTGTTTACCATGATCGATCAAACGGATTTCGGGTTGCCAGTTAAGGCGTAACCGCGACCTAGATAGATAACGTTATCACGCGGACAACAGCTCCACGTAACTAATGGTGCTAGGCCACCTTAACTAATAACTTATTATGTTGGCACTACTGTGGAAGGATATTAAGAAACTTAAACATTCGAAACATTACGGACGACATGGGTCTACAAAACGTAAATTATTTTTAAGTCCCAAGAGGGAGCGAGCTTATTGCTATTAACCGGGAACAAACCCAGATCAGTAGTTCATCATCATCATCATCATTTCAGCCGAAAGACGTCCACTGCTGGACATAGGCCTCCCCCAAGTGTCGCACACTTTGACCGGTCCCGTGCGACTCGCATTCAACGGATTCCCGCAACCAAAAACCAAGTTCTGGAGTGGCGACCGCGAACCGGAAGACGTTGCGTTGGAAGACCTCCCACAAGGTGGACCGATGACCTGGTGATCAGTAGTTGCTACTGACCAATTCCTGATGGAAAATCAAAATAACATTTAGCATGACCAGAATTCGAACCTAGGAACTCGTGCTCAGTAGTAGCGTTTTGCGACCAATAGAACAACTCTACTGTCATAAACACTTAGGTACACTTCTGCTTAACCCTTCGGGGAAATACAGGCGCGATGATACGAGTATGTTACGTATTCGAAAGAACACTTTTAAAAATATCTATCAAAATCTTTACGTCTTAAATTCATTTACGCAATCGTATTTGAAAGATCGTGTTTCTATGGCTTCTCAAATTTTGTTATGTTTTTTTCTACATTTATTTACGTGGCGAAACATTGAAAGGTTGCGTACTAGAAGTCGTTGAAAAAAAATAGCAAATTTCAAGGAATTGCTACATTTTAAGAAATGCTACCACTGTGCGTCACAGAAGGACAGAATTATATCAATAGCTTTCTCCAAATTTGATCAATAAGACCCAGGGAAATACAAGTACCGCCATTTTTCATCATCTAAAAAATTGTCTGCAACCAGACTATAAACCAACTGCAATTTCACGTAGTGTGCAATGTGAACGGTGAACCTTTACTTCAAGTTTGACTATGAAAGAACTCATCATACAAAATGTGACAAACAAAAACCACATTTCTCATCATCTGCCTAGCCTTTTCCCAACTATGTTGGGGTCGGCTTCCAGTCTAACCGGATGCAGCTGAATACCAGTATTTTACATGGAGCGACTGCCTGTCTGACCTCCACAACCCAGTTAGTACTGGCCCCTTTACTGGTTGTCAGACTTTCAGGCCACTGACTACCTGTAACGACTGTCAAAGATCTACAAATGACAGCCGGGACCAACGGCTTAACGTGTTTTCTGAGGCACGGAGAAAACTCGGTATTTAAGTAATGAGTGGTCATCCATCTACGGACCAACTTAGGCAAGCACAGCTTAGCCTAAAGATCGACTTAAGCGGCTGTTATTATTAAGCCACGAACTCCTCAAAAAAACCGAAAAACTCCATAAAAAACCGTTGCATGTACAGAACCCCCATAAATACAGCACGAAAGTGGAATGAATCACAGACAGCGACAGAACAGTATTCTGTAGATACTAATCGTTGTACATACAACATTTTGTAGTACGCTACTAAACACAATAAATAATATTTTAAGTCTTGCAACCCCCGATAGTGTTCCGTGCCAAAGATTTGTGAATTTCTGTACACATTAATATAAGTTGGTAAGTGGTTAATTTATTGTGTTTAATTCTGGAATGTTGTTGTTTTTAAGATAAGGGGTTATTAATTGCTTTGTGTTGTTTCTATTGGAATGGTAATCGTTCCTTCATTTATTTCTACATTAATTACGTTTAATTAAATTAAATAATATTTAAAAAAAAAAACATGAAAAATAAAACGAGTCGGTTGACAGAGGAGAGTGGAAGAAAAAAACGTGTTGCGCCGACCCCAAGTAACATGAGACAAGGGCAGGAAGGTGATGATGATTATTAAGGTTTAGAGGCAGTTAGGATAATCCGCCTATAATGTTCCCACTGTTGAGACTGGGTCTCCTCTCTATGAGAGGGAGTGAGCTGTTTTCCACCACGCGAAAGAGAAATAAAGGTATAATTTGGGATGCAGCCAAAAGAAATCCTTGCCATGGCTGAAAGCAAAATTGTCTCATATTTTTCCTGAAAAACTAAACTATTAATCCTATTATCATCTAAGATGAGCGATGTGGTGAGATACCATAATAAATAAGCAAGATAAATAAACTACGGACAGAAATTCAACTCGAAATGCGTTCTATATCCCAGTGCACACTTGACCGACTATCCCAAAATATACAGAGTGAAGACATCAACTATTCAGACAATAATAATTGTCAAAAGCTCATAAATTATCTCTTGAGACATTCACTATTTTTTAACTATTTCGCTTGGCAAACTCATAGGGTCATTATTTTTTTAAACAACATTTTATTTAAATACAAAACAAATTTCAGGATTATGTCACATTTCTCGTCTGTTTCTTGTATACGAGTAATATATTAAGCTTTTAATCCCACTGATATTATAAATACGTAAGTTTGTGAGGATGGATGGATGGATGTTTGTTACTCTTTCACGCAAAAAGTACTGAACGGATTAGGATGAAATTTAACACACATACTTTATAGCCTGGATTAACATAAAGGATACTTTTTTTATCCCGTGGGACAATATCGAACTCCACGCGGGCGAAGCCCCCGAGCATAAGATAGATATTAAATAAACGTTACTTAGCACGTGTTTTGACTTCTTCTTTAGATGTGTCTTTATCTTGCATTAGGAGTTTGACAGTACGCGCTAAGAAAGTTTACAGATTTCGCCCACAGTGTCTTTAAACCTTAGATTAGAAAGAAAACACATTTGTTTGGCACACTCCACAAGTTTCTCTCCACGTTTAGCTGCGTGTCTATTACGACTACTACATCCGTTCTACGCTAAAACGTAAATCCACTACGGGAGTTATTAAATATTCCACAACTTCTATACTACCAATGTCATGGACTACGAAGCCCCGATACCGGAGTGGTTCTATTCTCTCCTCTCCCGAATTAGAACGGCAGGGCAAAGATACCTGGCACTGTGTATCGGGGGATGTTTTTTTAACAGTTGGTGTATGTGTAGGAAAAGATTTTCTTTGGGGTAGAACTGTGTAGGTTGCAGGGAAGGTCGATTTTGGTAGGTAAGAAACGTAGGAATAATTTGGTGGTGGTAAGTAATGGGGAATCTCTTCATTGATATACTACTCAGTATGTATGCAACAGAAGGTTCAATTTACTAGTTGTGCAGGTCGGGTCTTAAAGACGACAGTTCCCGTTAAACCAGAATTAGGTTGTAAATTTTATGACTTTCATAGTACTCAATTTGTGAAATATTAAAAGGATCTAAAGTGTTTTAGAGTGAAAATACGGAGCCATGGCATAGGTTAATGAATGCAGTAGGTGCATACAACATGGCTATTTCAAGGCTAACGAAAGGTCACAGAAAATGTCGAGAAAAGAAAATTGCTAAACTCTCAAGAAAAAGATGCTAAGAAAAGCTATCCTAGTGAACACAAATTGCTATCAAAGTGAAGATGGACTACCAGTTCAGGACCAAAAAGTGCTAAGCGCAATTATAATGCAATGCGCAAAGCTTGTAAAAGGCTGCTAAGTCATAAGTACTAACTTAACACCACATTGTACACTTGGTTCGCAATAAATGTTTTGACTTTGACTTTTATTTCTTATAGTCATCATTATCTGCCTGACTTTACCCAACTATGTTGGGGTCGGCTTTAAGTCCAACCGGGATCTGAATCCGCAGCTGAATAACAATATTTTATTAGGAGCGACTGCCTATCTGACCCCCAAAACCCAGTTAGTACTGGATATTACGATATCCCTTGGTAAGACTGTTTGTCTGCGACTACCTATAACGACTGTCAAAGGTCTATTAATGACAGCCGCCGGAACCAACACATCATCTCTTATACTCATATGCCACAGTATCTTTGCTAACTTTACGATTTTCCAAAAAAAAAAAGGTTTAAGAAAATGTCGAATTAAGTGACAAGTTCAAGACGAAAAGGTGCTAAGTGCTATTCAACCTCTATAGTGATACACCACATCAATTCCCAGGTCGTGTGAACACATGTAGCTGTAGTAGACATGGATTACACAAGTGGCAGTCACTGCGGGACACGTGTTCCACCACGTTGGCCGGCGGCTATTCTTGAGCGAGCTGGGTGTGAGTGCGAGGGCGGTGCAAGGGATGAGGGGAGCGGGGATAGGCTTGCGGGGATAGGGTTAGATATTTGACGTAATAAGGCCGTATGTTGATGACGATGGTGCCCTTAAGTTGATGAAGCTGGTCGGATTCGAGGATTTGAGATGAAAATTGATGGAGATAATTGCAGAATGTTCAATGTTTCCGCCGTGAGACAGACTCCAAAAAGGAAATGTCCTAAAGTTTGGATGTGACAAAGCCACCCCTTTTGATGTTGCGGTTAAGCTCAATAAAGAACACGATATTGCGTTTCACAAACAAAAGTAACTTAAACAACGACTAACGGCCATTTTCAATAACTTACTCGCTGGTTTCGGTAGGTTGCTATCTCTGTCTGTTTGACATTTTGCTTACGGTTAGAAACAAAAAGGCCCAGAAAAGCTTTCTTTGATTTTTCTATGGATCGAGTGACAGGTAGGTGACGCGGATAGAATATTCTTTGTTTATAGAAACACCGATAGCTACGGAAGTAGGCATATTAACCAACAGTTATACGTTAGTAAGTTATAGAAAAATGCCGTAAGCCACCTTGCCCAAGTATCAAAAACACCTAATTTTAAGAAATGCTACCACTGTGCGTCGCAGAAGGACAGAATTATATCAATAGCTTTCTCCAAATTTGATCAATAAGACCCAGGGAAATACAAGTACCGCCATTTTTCATCATCTAAAAAATTGTCTGCAACCAGACTATAAACCAACTGCAATTTCACGTAGTGTGCAATGTGAACGGTGAACCTTTACTTCAAGTTTGACTATGAAAGAACTCATCATACAAAATGTGACAAACAAAAACCACATTTCTCATCACCTGCCTAGCCTTTTCCCAACTATGTTGGGGTCGGCTTCCAGTCTAACCGGATGCAGCTGAATACCAGTATTTTACATGGAGCGACTGCCTGTCTGACCTCCACAACCCAGTTAGTACTGGCCCCTTTACTGGTTGTCAGACTTTCAGGCCACTGACTACCTGTAACGACTGTCAAAGATCTACAAATGACAGCCGGGACCAACGGCTTAACGTGTTTTCTGAGGCACGGAGAAAACTCGGTATTTAAGTAATGAGTGGTCATCCATCTACAGACCAACTTAGGCAAGCACAGCTTAGCCTAAAGATCGACTTAAGCGGCTGTTATTATTAAGCCACGAACTCCTCAAAAAAACCGAAAAACTCCATAAAAAACCGTTGCATGTACAGAACCCCCATAAATACAGCACGAAAGTGGAATGAATCACAGACAGCGACAGAACAGTATTCTGTAGATACTAATCGTTGTACATACAACATTTTGTAGTACGCTACTAAACACAATAAATAATATTTTAAGTCTTGCAACCCCCGATAGTGTTCCGTGCCAAAGATTTGTGAATTTCTGTACACATTAATATAAGTTGGTAAGTGGTTAATTTATTGTGTTTAATTCTGGAATGTTGTTGTTTTTAAGATAAGGGGTTATTAATTGCTTTGTGTTGTTTCTATTGGAATGGTAATCGTTCCTTCATTTATTTCTACATTAATTACGTTTAATTAAATTAAATAATATTTAAAAAAAAAAACATGAAAAATAAAACGAGTCGGTTGACAGAGGAGAGTGGAAGAAAAAAACGTGTTGCGCCGACCCCAAGTAACATGAGACAAGGGCAGGAAGGTGATGATGATTATTAAGGTTTAGAGGCAGTTAGGATAATCAGCCTATAATGTTCCCACTGTTGAGACTGGGTCTCCTCTCTATGAGAGGGAGTGAGCTGTTTTCCACCACGCGAAAGAGAAATAAAGGTATAATTTGGGATGCAGCCAAAAGAAATCCTTGCCATGGCTGAAAGCAAAATTGTCTCATATTTTTCCTGAAAAACTAAACTATTAATCCTATTATCATCTAAGATGAGCGATGTGGTGAGATACCATAATAAATAAGCAAGATAAATAAACTACGGACAGAAATTCAACTCGAAATGCGTTCTATATCCCAGTGCACACTTGACCGACTATCCCAAAATATACAGAGTGAAGACATCAACTATTCAGACAATAATAATTGTCAAAAGCTCATAAATTATCTCTTGAGACATTCACTATTTTTTAACTATTTCGCTTGGCAAACTCATAGGGTCATTATTTTTTTAAACAACATTTTATTTAAATACAAAACAAATTTCAGGATTATGTCACATTTCTCGTCTGTTTCTTGTATACGAGTAATATATTAAGCTTTTAATCCCACTGATATTATAAATACGTAAGTTTGTGAGGATGGATGGATGGATGTTTGTTACTCTTTCACGCAAAAAGTACTGAACGGATTAGGATGAAATTTAACACACATACTTTATAGCCTGGATTAACATAAAGGATACTTTTTTTATCCCGTGGGACAATATCGAACTCCACGCGGGCGAAGCCCCCGAGCATAAGATAGATATTAAATAAACGTTACTTAGCACGTGTTTTGACTTCTTCTTTAGATGTGTCTTTATCTTGCATTAGGAGTTTGACAGTACGCGCTAAGAAAGTTTACAGATTTCGCCCACAGTGTCTTTAAACCTTAGATTAGAAAGAAAACACATTTGTTTGGCACACTCCACAAGTTTCTCTCCACGTTTAGCTGCGTGTCTATTACGACTACTACATCCGTTCTACGCTAAAACGTAAATCCACTACGGGAGTTATTAAATATTCCACAACTTCTATACTACCAATGTCATGGACTACGAAGCCCCGATACCGGAGTGGTTCTATTCTCTCCTCTCCCGAATTAGAACGGCAGGGCAAAGATACCTGGCACTGTGTATCGGGGGATGTTTTTTTAACAGTTGGTGTATGTGTAGGAAAAGATTTTCTTTGGGGTAGAACTGTGTAGGTTGCAGGGAAGGTCGATTTTGGTAGGTAAGAAACGTAGGAATAATTTGGTGGTGGTAAGTAATGGGGAATCTCTTCATTGATATACTACTCAGTATGTATGCAACAGAAGGTTCAATTTACTAGTTGTGCAGGTCGGGTCTTAAAGACGACAGTTCCCGTTAAACCAGAATTAGGTTGTAAATTTTATGACTTTCATAGTACTCAATTTGTGAAATATTAAAAGGATCTAAAGTGTTTTAGAGTGAAAATACGGAGCCATGGCATAGGTTAATGAATGCAGTAGGTGCATACAACATGGCTATTTCAAGGCTAACGAAAGGTCACAGAAAATGTCGAGAAAAGAAAATTGCTAAACTCTCAAGAAAAAGATGCTAAGAAAAGCTATCCTAGTGAACACAAATTGCTATCAAAGTGAAGATGGACTACCAGTTCAGGACCAAAAAGTGCTAAGCGCAATTATAATGCAATGCGCAAAGCTTGTAAAAGGCTGCTAAGTCATAAGTACTAACTTAACACCACATTGTACACTTGGTTCGCAATAAATGTTTTGACTTTGACTTTTATTTCTTATAGTCATCATTATCTGCCTGACTTTACCCAACTATGTTGGGGTCGGCTTTAAGTCCAACCGGGATCTGAATCCGCAGCTGAATAACAATATTTTATTAGGAGCGACTGCCTATCTGACCCCCAAAACCCAGTTAGTACTGGATATTACGATATCCCTTGGTAAGACTGTTTGTCTGCGACTACCTATAACGACTGTCAAAGGTCTATTAATGACAGCCGCCGGAACCAACACATCATCTCTTATACTCATATGCCACAGTATCTTTGCTAACTTTACGATTTTCCAAAAAAAAAAAGGTTTAAGAAAATGTCGAATTAAGTGACAAGTTCAAGACGAAAAGGTGCTAAGTGCTATTCAACCTCTATAGTGATACACCACATCAATTCCCAGGTCGTGTGAACACATGTAGCTGTAGTAGACATGGATTACACAAGTGGCAGTCACTGCGGGACACGTGTTCCACCACGTTGGCCGGCGGCTATTCTTGAGCGAGCTGGGTGTGAGTGCGAGGGCGGTGCAAGGGATGAGGGGAGCGGGGATAGGCTTGCGGGGATAGGGTTAGATATTTGACGTAATAAGGCCGTATGTTGATGACGATGGTGCCCTTAAGTTGATGAAGCTGGTCGGATTCGAGGATTTGAGATGAAAATTGATGGAGATAATTGCAGAATGTTCAATGTTTCCGCCGTGAGACAGACTCCAAAAAGGAAATGTCCTAAAGTTTGGATGTGACAAAGCCACCCCTTTTGATGTTGCGGTTAAGCTCAATAAAGAACACGATATTGCGTTTCACAAACAAAAGTAACTTAAACAACGACTAACGGCCATTTTCAATAACTTACTCGCTGGTTTCGGTAGGTTGCTATCTCTGTCTGTTTGACATTTTGCTTACGGTTAGAAACAAAAAGGCCCAGAAAAGCTTTCTTTGATTTTTCTATGGATCGAGTGACAGGTAGGTGACGCGGATAGAATATTCTTTGTTTATAGAAACACCGATAGCTACGGAAGTAGGCATATTAACCAACAGTTATACGTTAGTAAGTTATAGAAAAATGCCGTAAGCCACCTTGCCCAAGTATCAAAAACACCTAAACAAAGTTAAGGTAGGTCAAAATTAGTTGAAGAAAACGCTACCTCCTATATCTCGCACCAAACATAACCTAACAAGTATATTTCAGTGGTGTTGTTCGTGAATGGCATATGTTTTCTCGGCATATTGCACAACAAATTAATTTGTTTCCTTTCCTTATTGCAAGGCACATGTTTGGCTCCTTATTGTTTCAAGTGTACAGTAGTAATAGTCATAATGGATGAGTAATTACAATATTTGTGTACTGTTGCTATTTACTTGTTAATAATTGTACCGTCATCTGTTAGTTGTTTGTTGTTCCAAGAAATGTGTTAATTGATGTTATTTTGAAATGAAGTTAAGATGTATTTCGTCGATTTCGTGGTTTCATCATTTAGTTTGCTAAGTCTACTGACCTCGGCAAAATCTCCACTAGTCTTTTTCATGACTTAAATATGCTTGCTTGACTTTATCTTCTTCTCCTCTTAACCTCTTCTTAGTAAGAGCTTATATCCATAGAGGATACCTATCGCCAGAAGAGAGACAGAACTCCAAATTGGAACTGCCCATTGGACTATTGAAAACTTACACCAGTTGGAGGATTGCAACGAGCTTTACAATCAATTGCAGCAGACACAGAGTCCTCAAAAGTTATCGCCACTATACCCGCGAATTAACAGGACCATTTTCCGTCGTTATTTTCACCAAAACCGAATAGGTGGTCGTGGAATGGCTGTTCGATCGTGGCGGTGGATCGTCCAACCAGAGCCACTGTAAACGACCAACAATGCGGCCACAGTTCGACGTAAACTGTGTTCAAGGTTTTGCGCATTTGCTCAGCGTCGGTTTGGCGGACGGCCGCCTAAATGCGCGGTTTACAGCTGCCCGCAACGATTCTACCTTCTATAAAGAGCGGAATTGTTACAGGTTGGTTTTCGTCTACGGGCCGTTCAACAAAATGTTCTTCTTTTAATTATTTCTGCTGATGATTTAGTTGTAAAGTCACCATTATCATTTTCGGAGACATGTTCCTAAGGACCTAGTTTGGAGTTGCCAAGTTAAAACAACTAAATATGATTGTATACATAACTTGGTGTTAATTAATTCTAGATAATTGTACTACTTTATATTCCGTGACCTTTAAAGAAAATTCTATTAGGCTTTGTGAATTTTAATTTGGCCACAAACTTATTCATTATAACGCCAACATTATCCGAACGTGGTTTATTAGGTGCTATTATAAGATTTGAACATCAGGAAACACGAAAAAAAAATTCAAGGTAATCAAGCCAAAAAAGTTTTTAGCCTGGTTGGACAGGTTTAGGTTATTTTTTAATGTTCACATTCATTGTAGAGTTTAGATTACGCATTTTTTGTCCACCTGTTCTTATGATTTCTATCCTATACAAATATATATTCCGGAAAGTTCCGAGTCAATTTCTATTTGACCGTTTTATTTAACTTTTAAGTCTCTGGATAAAAAAATATTTTAGGAAATATTTTAATAGGGTCAGACAGAATCAGGTAAACCATCGCTGCCTAATGGAGACAAGTCAAGAAAAAGTAAATGTCGATAACGGACTTAAATTCGGTGAAAAAAGGATAAGTCACACTTATTCCTCAAAAGACCACAAAATAAAGAACTCCATAATAGATTTAACAAGACACTTCTATTTTAAAGAACGCACTAAGTCCGTGATCAGTTTAACTGAACCCGAAGGTTAGCAGCATTGTACTCCGATTGATCCTTAACCTTCCTGCATTGAGTCTATTGTGGCTTGAATTGATTGCTTCCGGTGTTGCTCGATGTCTTTTTATTGTGTATGTAACTAAGCCATTTGCTGGCGGACAAGTGGCAGAGCAAGTTGTCGGGAATGTACGGGATATTCTGAAAGAATTTAGAACTGAGGTTGGAATGATTTTGGTAAAGGTGATCATTTTTGTTCCTACAGTTTGATGCATTGACATACTCATGAATTGGAAGAAGAAGAAAACAAGGTTCAAGAATTTACTGAAGTCTCAGAAAATTGGATCAACGATATTGAAATGCCCAACACAACTAAACGATACTCCAACAGGAAAAATACCAATCAAATATTATCAGAGGGTTCCAAACATGTTTCCTTATTGAGAACCACTCGTTAGGAGACATCCAGAGAAATAAAAACAAAACACAATCCAGCCAATTGAAAAAACAACTGAATTTGGAAGTATAAACAGGTAGAGCAGGTCACAAAAATCATGCAATTTGACCAAGGTAACCGTGTTGACGAACCCAAGGTTAGATCTAAAGCACATAACATTGATGTGACTAATTGGATCCTCCTTGAAAATGCAATAGAGATGACACCGTTCCATTAAGTAGATTAAGGACCAATTTGTCCAACACTCCAAGTGGACAAGTAATTTCTGTATGAAAAACTCATTTGTCATAGCCTGTGACAGGTTGACGGAAAAGTTTAGACTTGAAGTTTATTTTTGTAGATAATTCTTATGGGGCTTGAGACAGGTAGAGAAGTATTGTCTTTCAAGGTGAAAGGATAGCCCGCGAAATTCAAATTTCCTTATTTTTTTGCAATTTGCAGGTCAGTGTCGGGTTGTATGTTGATTAAAATATGATTCAGAACCGTAAAGAATATCGCTTTACAGAGTTTTAATCACTAAAATCATCAATTCAACGTAAGTCCATGTAATCCCATTGAATGTTTTTTTCATGAAATAGTAATTGATTGGGATTAAAATGAACTAAGACTGGGTTGTATTGATAATTTCAATGATTATAATTCTGTATAATGTTGTTTAATATACAGGTTGTCAATGACCTACAAATTGCAAAAAGCTTTGAATTTTGTGGGCTCCCATAGCGCTTCCCCCTTAAGACAAGTAAAATACGAGAACTATGGAATGAATCTCTATTATTCAATTCAAAGATTATACAGTACTAAGTTACAATTTAGGTCTCAAAATAGCTCCTATCGTGATTCCAATTCAAAATCCAATCAAACAAAGATTTGCGAAGACCCATCAATTTTATGTTCCAATTGTCTAAAACGTGTTCGAATAGCCAATATTATTGCGGTATCACGATGTTTGGATATCACGGGCGGATGTTATGAAAATAACAAGGCAAATTATTAGCAATTGTTGCCGTGATCATTTGTTATTTAATAAACATCACAGCTATTGTTATCACTCAAAAACATAACAATAGAATGTGGTAGAAAGTACTGTTATACAATATCATTTTGTCTAGCGGCTATAACATAATCAATTACATTTATTTTGAGTCTGCATATCTTTCGTATGACCATTTCTGCTTTTGTGTGGGCTTTTTAATTGTAAGCACCTACTAGAGTAATAGATTTGTTTATTTATTCATTTAACACTTCAAGCATAAAGTACAGAGGCGGACTTAATGCCATAGCATGCCATTTGTTTCGTTTTCACCTTTCTTTTCTGGAAGATTCTTAGTCATAATCTTCACAATTTTTAATTATTTTAAGGTGGCAACAAATGCTTCGGGCGTCTACAAACGGTGAATGTCTTTGGAACTCTCTTCTTTCAATACAAAACACTTGACAGATAACTCACTGTCAAAAACAGTTCAAAGTACTCTCAAAAGGTAAGAACGGAGTTATAAATAGACAAGGAAAAGTTTATTTTAGTATCAGGAAAGTTCCTAGACAAAGCAATGTGTCATAAAGGAATAACGTAACATTCATCGACTCCACTGACATCATCAAAACACTAGATGTAGGTAACATTAATTATGAAAATAAAAGGGAAAACGTAGCGAATTCCATTCTTATGTGTATGTTTAGCCGTCACAGCCTCATTCAAGGGATACTAGGCATTGTGTTTAGACTCGCAGAGCCTACTCGACTCGCCGAGATTTCATGCAAATAATTTTAGCTTGAGTACCTTACTCGTACCTTTTTTAGTATTTCTGCTTTTCACGTAAACGGAGGCATTTTTCTTGCGTTATCTGCTTATAAGGCCTATTTGTCTTCGTAACTGTCAACTAATTTATTAAATCCAAATTTAGTAAACGTATAATGACACATAAGGTCATCATCCCGGAACAAATTTCCTTTTGTCGTTATTAATTATTGTTTTTATTTTCCGATACGTTTCCAACAAGTCATTTAGTACTTACACAGAACTTTGCACAAGTTCTAAACGGAATACGGTCTGTTTAGAAAGAGAAACGTAGACAAGGACAGTGTTACTCCAGCTCGTGACGTCACCGGCGCAAGCGCACAGCAGGACGGCAACGTCGCGCACGCCGAATGTTTTGTAAATAGAATATTGGATAGCGATTGTTGTGTGAGCGAGAAGGCATCATTGGGCTGAAAGAGATGGTGGATCTGTCAAAAACTGTATGAAACAGGACTTTATGTAGTGGAATTATGGATTCTACAATACATTTATATGCGGTTGTGAATTTGTCTGATATACCGCCGGGCAGTGCATTTCTGTAATGGTGGCATGTACTGTGTACCGTATACAGCAGTTATCGAGAAGGATAATAGGCATTTCGGTTGGGCCTGATAACGTTTATCAATGACCTGATTAATTAATTAACAGTGTGTACAACCGTGAAATCATAGAGTTATACGACGTAGACTTCTTGGAAATCATAGAGTTATACGACGTAGACTTCTTGGAAATCTCATTTACTACTTTCACATAATATATGGTTCTATGAGCAGCGGTGGCCCAGTGGTGGCGGCCCCGACTTACGTACAGTAAGTCGTGGGTTCGAACCCAGGCAGGCGCATTACTTTGTGTAATTTATTTCATCACCACTGCTCTCAAAACGGTGAAGGAAAACATCGTGAGGAAACCGGCATGTTCTAGAACCAAAAATTCGAAGACATGTGACATCTACCAACCCGCACTGGGCCCGCGTGGTGGATTATAGCCCATTCCCTCTCATTGAGAGGAGGCCGTGTCCCAGCAGTGGGAACATTATAGGCTGATGATGATGGTTCTATGTTTCTGGTATTCCTGACAAACAGTACCATTATATAGGTTTCCAGAAATCGACAATTTGTTCGTCGAATCCAAACTCAAATTGCGATTGCAGACTATATCATCATCTAAAATATTTATAAATAAGAGGGTAGAAAACCAATCGACCTTAATGTTATCCCAACAAAAGAAAATAAAGAAAGCCAACACTTTATTTTTCTATTATCTCATTTATAAGATGAAAATTAAATTCCGTCCCTTATTAAACACTCGCTATAGAACAATGTAAGTAAATTTTAATAAATAAATAAGTGGAAGGAGGAGGGGTGGCATCGAAATCCTCCCGAGGTCGTTGACCCATCGACCGCCCCCCCCATGCCCCCTCGTCGCTACCCCTCCCTCACGACGTATCGAACCTTCGCGGATGTGATGTGTCTTAGTACCTATGTATTTTAAAATATTTTCGTTGGTACATAGACTTCACATTTTTGCTAAGAGACATTTTGAGCAGTCTGGACGTGAGGAGAGATATTTGAACGAGAAAATGATTTTCATTTTGTGAAATGGCAAGGCATGGCAAAGGATACCGCAGATTTTCCTTCCAATATAATATGAAAAAGGTTCAATAACTAATAAAAAAAAGACAGTCCAAAGCTTCAATTCCTTGCTATACACATGTACAGGTGAAGATGATTAAGTATCAAAACGATATTGAATTAATGTCCATGAGAAAAAGTATGGAGAGTCTTGAAACAAGAAGATCGAACTGCAAATGCACCTTCACAACACTTATAAACCAAAAGTAAATGATAATGTGAACACCAAGACAACAAAATTAACTAATGATGATGACAAAAACAATTACGAACTACAAAATTAGTAAAAAGAAAAGAAAAAAGAAGCGTTATTAGACAGACAAAAACAAAAGACAATCGTGCAAATAGAAATCGCAACTAAAAGAGACGAGCTAAAGGTGCGAGCGAGACAAAATGAGATAGACAAGGATAAAAGATATTTACCTTGATGTCTTGTAAGACCTGTAAACAACAAACATACATTAGTGTTATTAAACATGATTATATATATAAGGCTTTAAATAATACGTAGGACTGTTGTTGCTACAGTGTGTATAAAACGTTTGCGTTTAAAAATAAACAACCAGTACTTAGCTATTTATAGGAAACAAGTAAACAACACATTATTTTTTTCTATATTGAAAAATCAAGTACCTACGTAATTTCAAGAACAATCTTATTTGCATATTTTCTAACTTTTCATGTTTATTTTCTAAAACGTTTTTAAAAACTCGTTTCATATTTTCATTTATGACAAAAATTTGGAGCGGTAGTTTTTTTTCCTTAACTCTTTAAAGAAAAAAACTAACGCTCCAAATTCAAAATTCGTTTACCAATTTTCAGAAACGAAACGCAGTTCCAAATTCAGTCATATTGAATTGAATAATAAAGTTTACACTTTACAGAAAGCTCGTGCTTCATACTCGTAGTTAATTTGTAGTAAGTTTAAATAAACAAAGTCCTGATTGATAAACTTTGACCGTATGCGGGCAGGTTATCGACCGGACATGTCTGTTAACCCGGGTAACTGATAAAAACCGGATGAACACGGTCTACGTGGAGCAAAGAGGTTTTGTTATGTAGGTATCACGATGTCTGTGTTACCATTTTTATGATAAAATGTCGAATTTAGTAGTAATATGCCACTTTACATGGTGATTTTTTAAAATAATATTTATTTCAATTTGGAAGAGGTTTAGGGGGTTTGAAGAGTTTAAATTTTTTGTACATTGCTATACGTAATGAGACTCAATATCGGTGATTGTAATTTCGAAATTGTCAAACTTATATTCGAAAGAAATAGTTTGCGCTGTATCCCAAGTAGATGCAATCTTTTCAAAAGCTTAAACATGACTAAGCTTCAAGTAACCTTGCGTTAGTACTTTTTTACGTCTCGTCATTGATCAGGAATTAGGGATAACCCTATTGTTTAAGTGACGCATACAAATTACTCAATTGTGATAAGCATTCTTTTGGAATTTACTCATCGTGCACAATAGTGCGCGATAACTTTTAACTCATAGAATTTTGTGCAGTTTTACATTTTTGAAGCATGATTCGATTTTCAAATTGATTTCCTGTTGTGACTTTCTCATTCGTTTTTCAATCTTACTTCAATAATATTAGTTGGCCCTGTATTACAAATAACAGGGCCAGTTTGTCTAATCTAAAGAAAAACAGCCTGTACACGTACAGATTCATAATTTTCATAACCTCTCTACCTGTCGAAGTTTGACTGAAAACTTCTATCGCTGTCTCATCTGCCATCTCTATTTATACCTGAAGGTCTGCCAACAAGGTAGGCATAATAAAACGAAGGTTTTTAACCTCAAGGTGTGTTTGAAATGTCGCAATTTCGGGGCCGTCCGTAACCGTACCAACATTGCTTAAGAAACTGCTTTCTTAGTTCTTATTTCAAATTCAAATCCTTTGTCTAGCCTCTTGTCTTTTTAGCTCCCACTTTTTAAAGATCAACGACTCGAGGTCCATATTAACCCTGGATGGAAAGAACTGGAAGTCAACAGGCCTTTGCCTAGCTGTGGGACGCAGGCTAACAGCAACTTCTTTACCTAAGAAAGCACCAAGATTGTTGAAAAACTTTTCAACATTAAAAACTTTAATATATTTTCCTCAAGTATCTTTAATTATAAGGTCGATATCCGGAGGCGGTCCGGGGTTATCGACCGGACGCCGAAGTGACCCGGCTGAGACGGATTTGAACCGGGTAACCGTTTGTTGTTACCGTAGGTCCGGGACGTTTATTGTCTGGATTTGAAATGGATCGAAATCTTAAAAGGATTTTCAGTAAAAAAATGTAGACCAGAAATCTTAGACTGAATTTTCTTTTTTTTTTTCTGTTGTCTAACAAAATATTCAGGATGGGATGGATTGGGGGCTGTTTTCAGTAAAAGACAAATCTTACAATGTACATTTTATTGACTGGCTAGGAGAGAAACATAGCCATTTTTTGATGGGAAATCATCAAATGACTTCTCCCGCTCTGGGCGGAACAGGAGGGAGTATCAGACTTTTACTGACTAAAACCCATGTTCCTTCATCGCCCTTTGTGTTCCGGGGTCACGGTATCTCTTTCGAACAGTCCCGCAAAAGAAACATTGCCCTAACTTCCAAGTTTCATCAATAACTTATTTTATGTGACTTTATGTTTACTATCTAACTACCCGGAATATTTTCTCAACATGATAAAATACCAAACTAGATTTCAATATTTCGGATCGGCTTCCAGTCTTACCGGAATACCAATATTATACATGGAGCGACTACCTGACCTCCACAACCCAGTTGGTACTGTGTATTACGATACCTCTTGGTAAGACTGGTTGTCAAACTTTCGGGCCACTGACTACCTGTAACGACTGTCAAAGATCTACAAATATGACTACAATATAAAATGTCAAACTATATAGATTTACAATTCATTTATCAGAGTAACATATTTATTGCTAAGATAGGACATCTTTCTAACCAACGCCCTGAATACCATAAAATCAATATCACACAAAATATATCATAAAACACCTTGTCACACAGGTACACGCGATACCAAACACATAACTCTTCTTTTGTTGCATCGTAGTCGGATAAACAATATACCCTGGATTTATTTTAACGACCTGCGAATGTCAGAATTGGAATGAAGACAAATAATGTTCAGAACGATTTGCTGTTTTACAGCTTCATTTAAATTTTATTGAATAAACTTTAATTGTAAAAACATATGTAGTTACATATGTTTTTACAATTAAAACGATTAAATGAACTAAAAAAAACTAACAACAAACGATAAAAGAGCATCAAAAAACTCCTCCTCAACGCTGTCAGTTGGTAATGTGGCAGCAGTGATAGTCCAGTGCTATGACCGGCTGACTGACAAGTCATAGGTCTTAAAAAAAAAAAAAAAAAACAGATTTACGAAATCCATAGAATGTACCTTACCTATGGTCTCAAGTTCGGACGCAACCCAAGACACGCATCTCTCCGTGACCCCGGAACACAAAGGGCGATGAAGGAACATGGATGGGTTTTAGTCAGTAAAAGTCTGACACTCCCTCCTGCTCCAGTTTGATGATTTCCCATCCGAAAAAAAAAAAAGACACGCACCTCTGATTTTTTGGATTCATGTGCGTATTATATATTTATCACTTGCTTTGGTGAAGGAAAACATCGTGAGGAAACCAGTAGGCGTAAGAGATATTTCTCAGCATGTAAAGCCAAGTCAGAGGCCCATGAGCGGCATAAAACTCTGACACCAGGTTAGGTACTAACCACACGATAAAGAAGATTAGGAAGACTGCTAAGGTGATGCTAGACCGTCAGTTATATCATATAAAACAAAACGTCTTAAATAAAGCTAAATACAATTTCCCTACATTTTCACTGCTTTTAACACGAAAATACGTAAAAGCCAACAAAGAAAAGCTGATAAGAGCAGTCAATATAACATTTTGTGGCCGAGAGGTCATCGATAAGGTAACGAGAACCTAACAGACTGTTACCCGGGTCTCGAACCGCGTCCGGTCATTTGTCACCTCGTAGGAAAAATAATCTAGAAATAGGTAACGGGTTTTCTTGCTAGAGAAGTTTACTTTTTCATTTTGTAGATGTTAGTAGCTGACTAAGTTATTAACTATGCCAATGTTTTTAAGAAGTCCTCTACAAATCAGCAATTTGCTAAACAATAACGAATATTTGTCCTCACATTATAAAACACAAAGGAATTGAATTGGTCCGGCGCCGTAACGACCACCATTTCGGTGTCATTCAGAACTCCTTGAAATAAACCTAATGTGAATACTAATACATCATTCTGACGTAGCTCCGCGCACCGCGGCTGAGCACATTAGTCTCCACGCTCCGAAGATGGATCTCTCGGGGAGTGAACTTGTAGGCCGTGTGACGGCTGGCTCACGCATAGTTTCACGCACATCCGACCGCTCTATTGCCGGGTAGAGTTCAAGGGCCGTCTGCCGCACGTCTACGCGTATTCCCCGGCGACCGGATATATTTCACCCGGACTTGGCACCCGGCTTTACCAGTTCTTTGCACGAACACCCGAGGTGTAAACACGCCAGCGAAAGTTCACACGTTCGTGGTTTAACGACGGTTTTATTGCCACTAGACTGGAGCTAGACTATTGCTAGTTTAATTTTATATTTTTACTTCGCGGAATTGGCCATTCAAAACGTTGTATACAATTTTCTCCGCCGCGTTATGGGCGCACGTTATTGTGAATGCTAGGGCGCTTATGTTCAACGGTTCCGTGGGCCACGATAAGCTTATGTTATCTTGGAAGTTTGTGCGGAAATATTATCAAGTAATTTTTAAATACATTTTCCGTGAACGAAAATAGAGCTGGAAAATAGAATCTCCATTTGTATAAAAAGTAAAGAGGTAAACGTCCCTATTGTCGGCGCGTGACGGCTTCAAGTTCAAGGGCGGGATCCGCAGGAGTGCGGGATATCTTACGCTTGTCTACCCGATCCGATCCCGGGGGCTTGCTCGGGAAATATGAGGAGGGCGCCCCGGGATTCCGGGACCGTGAATGAAGTCATTTGGGTTCTGTTTGTAAACAACGTTCAGGATTGCTCTTTGATTGTTTGTGCTGATAAACTTTGAATTGCTATTAGACGGCTGTAGAAATTTTCGAAACAACTTTCGCTCGATGTAAAGGTTAATTGGTTTTTAAATGTCATTTATCTGGTCTATTAGTCTTCTGTGATATTATTTTAAGAGGCGATTAATCTACTCGAACATCATTCTTGTCACTTGTCAAGTGATAAAGTTGTCATAGATTGATGACGCTTCCTACACACTCAACGGCCTTGGACAAATCCTAGTGATAAAAGTGCAATAGATAGCAAGCTCCGTATAAAACGTACATAAGTAAACAAGTGTGAGTTTTCTCGGTTCACGTGGGCAGCATGAATGGAATATAGTGGATGTCACACGTAGCATGCGTGACTGGCCGCCACGCGGTCTGTGTGTTGCCACTTACTTGCGATTACGTTGAATATAAAAACAACTTGTTACTATCGATTGGTTTTTGTTGTTGTTGATAGTGAATCAGCTGGTTGTTGAGCAAGTTTCTGAGTCAGTTGTTTAATTGGTTGTTGTGGAGCTATTAAGACTAACTAATGTATTTTGAGAGCTCATTGCGATTCAGTTTTTGCTTACAATGCGAATTTGTTCTTGGACAATTGTATTCTTCCTTATGTACATCATGCAAAATATGATGGTCTGGTCTGTGGCTTCTATTCACCAATCCTCTAATAACGCTTGGGTTGTTAATGTTCTCATCATACTTTTGTGACACAGTTTAGCAATAATATTAGGTTGATAGTGATAGTGTCACTCTCTTTGCACCAGTAACCTTTAACGCCCTTCTATCTCGTTAATGGTGTCGATTCTGTTGTGCACAAACTTAACTTATTTTAGGCTATTGCTATCTTTTACTAAAAGGCAGTGCGAGAAAAGGACGGCTATAGCTATGAACTAAGTTAGAGATGTCAAACTAGTTTATGCCTTGCGCTTCATCGTGTTTTTAGTCGACATGTTTTTACGTGCACTCTTCATTTGTATAGAAATATTAGTTCCAACTAAATTTGACAGCCCTAAATTATACGTTCGTCTCTTTCTTGTTTTATTAGAGAGAAAAAGATAGCAATAGCTTAAATTAAGTTTAGTTTGTGCACAACAGAATCGACACCAATGCCTCGCTCGATACTTATCATTTTTTTAAGCCTTGTCTATGTAGGTATTAAAACTCTCTTCTGTGCTTGGAATAAAGTTGCAAAGATGTAAAAATAGAATTGTAAGCAAAGAGGTTATACATACCAGTAAAACTGAAGCGCTGACAAAAATTAAAAACCCATTAAGGTTGCCAGAACAGTTATGCAACCCGACCCCACTACGGTTTTCACAAAAAAATGCAAATGTCACCTTTTTTCTTCGTAGGAAGTTCATGGTGAAAGTACTTGGGTCAGAAGTACATAGGAACTGTATGTGGTACTGCCCTTAGGTACTGTTCCCGTAGTTTAGTGCCATTCAAATGATCGTAAAATCTATAAAATGTGAAGTTCGCATTCGTTTTATGGGCACAAGTATGATAAATTGAGACAAGAAGTTGTAGAAATATTTCTAAGATATTTTGCGACTAAATGTTTCGAGAAATTGAATAAAAATATCGTACGTCTATCGTAGTTTGAATGAAAACACCTTCTTTTTTTACAAATTACAGCCCCAATGAAGCATCTTTTGTTAAAGTTTTAAATAATGCCACCTTTAGCGAAACTCCCGACATCACACCGGCTTCATAATCTTCTTTTGTGTTAGAAGTGCCCGAGTTTTTGAGAAAACACTTCTTGTTTATAAAATTAAATCTCGTCGGGCGTTGTCCAGAGATCTTGCCAGGTTATAACTTATAACAGATTGTGTTCCAAAAAGATACGACTTTCTTGCATACAATTACTGTATTTCCATCAAGGAAGAGTAATACAAGTAAATACATCATTTCTAGCTCTAAGTTAATATGTCAAAAGTAAAATAAACACATTAAAAGGTGGCAGGAGCCACGAGACCAACTAATTGCAGTTGATATGACTCGTAAAGTCAATTATGGCGCTCGTGAAAACGTCCAGAATTAAAATTTACGTTTACGGTTAAAAGCCTTATGTACACATAAACTGTTCTTTATATTATTTTTATGGGTTTATTCAATGGTTAATGTCAAATAGGTGAGACCACACGCAGGTAGAAGTTAAAAATAAACAGCTTAAAGGAGGAACGGGTTTTGTTCCTTTTTTTTCTGAAATGTAAGCACGAGATGGAGCTAGT
This sequence comes from Xestia sexstrigata, assembly GCA_941918905.2. Classification (NCBI taxonomy): domain Eukaryota; kingdom Metazoa; phylum Arthropoda; class Insecta; order Lepidoptera; family Noctuidae; genus Xestia; species Xestia sexstrigata. Next base: position 3,901,437 of record OW799206.2, read on the forward strand.
GGTGCACCGATATCGACAGAATCGATTTTTGTATCACCATTGCATCAGCCTCACATAAGTTATACCAAAAGTTTTTAAAGTATAAACTTATAGAACACAATTCCCAGCAAAAAACGCGTCACTAGCATTTTGTTTTAATTTATTATCCTTAATGCAACACGGAAAAGTTTCTGCGTGGACAAAAGTGAAAATTTATAGCTTTCAACGTGCACAGAATTTTCCAATTATCCAGACTCCTGGCCGTCGGGCTACCGACGTTATTGATTTTCACTTTTTATGCGACCGCTTGTCCGCAGACAGCTTTTATGGTTTGTTTTAAAAATACACCGGCTTATTAAAATAATGCCTCGTTCGTTAAATACGAACACGATCACTCATTCTGATAGCTTTTAAACAAAAACCCACAACAAAGTAGAAACAACTTTTTTTTTACTTTTTAACCAGCCCTTTTTATGGATACAGTTTTCATAACTAATTCTGTATACCTCAACGAATGCATGAATATTAAAGCGTTTACTTAAGCACGGTTCAGAAATCAAAGTTTTGTAAATTAAAACGCGCCGGCCATGAATGCCGCCGTCAATGAATGTTAAATCTATTTAGCGCTGTGAATGGGGAAATAATATATTGTTGTTTCAGCGCAGTCCGAACGGTTTGTATTTCCTAGTAGCGCGTAGAGGTTATCTGTGCGCGGCCAGATGCGTGGGCCACGTGTTTTTATTTACAACACTATCAAACATCGACCTGGCATAACGCACGATCGGCACGAGCTCAATGAATCGAGGCCAACGCGAGAGTGACCTAAATTTTTATTCGCTACCATGCGTGTCGTCACATGGCAACATTGGTCACTAACACTAACAGGGCCACATACCCCACGCGAGACTTCTGATTCTAATTTAGAACGCAATCAGCCGACATATTTTTTTATTTTTTAACCATACTTCGGTCAGAGGTCAGATGAAAAACATCGTAATAATATTCTTTTAAAAAATGGGCGAATAAGAAACCGGGACATGAGATAAGCCGTATCTTGGACACACACACACAATCTAAATCGACTATGTTGTGTAAACTTTACATCACGATAACAGATAACGGAGAACTATGAATCAGGCGACGTATTTGTTGACAAGAACGAAAAATATTCTGTTTAGTGGATATTTTTTAATCTTATCTCTATCGTCCACCAACTTAACTCAGCTTGTTTCAGTGCTTTGGCTGTTCTGTAATTGTTTTTGCTGACTCATTTTCTATTTAGCCGCGGAAAAGTAAACAGGCGTTGTATTTTAGAACGGAAATGCTTTGAACGAAACTTCGAACCATTTTCGAATATGATGGATGGCAGGAGAGAAGTATAGACGGAAATGCGTTAAATTGTACAGATATGAATGAATGTTCTAAAATAACTATCTCTCTGAATCATGCAACGTTTGAGAAGAATAGATTGTTGTTCAGCCTAAAATTTTCAAAGAGTAGGTAATCATATTGAATCTTAGTAGGTGTCAAACGTTTCAGCCTAGTCAATCCTATACTATTTCAACGTAAATGAGTCGCACTATTTTTAGGTATTTTTATAAAAGCTGTCGCCCTTTCTATAGTCATAAAATAAGTCAATTCCTTGAAAGATCTCCAATATTAATGGTTCTAAACACTAAGTACTCATTACTGAGCTATTCTTGTTAGGCTTGCATCAATCTTAATCCTGATCTTATAGAAATATACTTTTTTTGATAAAAAACAATAGGAAGCTGTGAAGGTCTTCTAAAAAAACATTTTATACGCATTATTTGATCAATTTATAACGCACATAAACTCCCGCGACCTTCCTCAAGATTTTAATGAAGCATTTTATTGGTTGTAAATCAAAAAAAGCGTTACTTTGAGAATACATTTCGTTGAAAATGAAAAATAAATGTATACATCGTAAAATTTAACGTAGATGGAATAAGTTGAGCAGTTTTATAATAAAAGATTGATTTTTTCATTGGGTGCCTGCATGCAAAGAATCGTTCAAAGAGCAGGTACATGTCGATAAAATAAGCATGTAATTAATTAATAAACGATGAGTTTATGAATTTCGAAATAATTATGATCATTTATCGAAAACTTCTCACTTGGTTTTTCTTGTGAGATTGTTAAAATGTAATGTGTAATGGTTTCGTTTATAAAACTTTTTGACAGAGTCTCGTTTTAATAATTTCATTTTAATATACTACTTAAAGAAAATAAATACACTTCTAAGGTCTACAAAGGCATTGACATCTTTCGGTGTTTTCACCCTACATTTTTATAAAAGTTTCAAGATGACGAAAGAAGTGTCCCAAATAAAAACTACATTGAACTGTCAAAAAATTAATTAAGCTATTAGTTAAATTATGTGAATTCTTAAATAAATTATAAAAGAAAAACATGCCTTAATTTTCAAAACTTCTCCAATAAAACTTTATCATTAAATAACAAGTCGAAGGTTAATTAAATTAAGTTATTTGCTTCCATTACTATAATTAGAAGTAATTGCTTAAATAACCATAAAACTTATTAAGACTAATTAAAACTTAACAAAGGTACATACTGAGTGACTCGGTAACTCAATAATTACATGTAAATTCTGTCTGTCGAAGAAACAAACAAAATGATACAGGGAAGACAAGGATGGATACTTATTGTAATTTATTTTTAAAGTTTTCTGTCTTGTTTGATCGCTGCTCGTGTCAGTCTGTCCGTATGTCCGTCATGCTGTGATCGACTCCAGCCGTCGCCGAGCCCGGCGGAGCATCGCTCCACATTCATCGTTGCGTCTTGCTCGCGTGCCACCGGGAGTATTGACCTTTTAACTAAAGCGATTTAGCGCAATCGAACCGGTTCCATTTTCCCATCATAGATTTACTCATTACAAAACTAACCTTAAAACAATATTCCAAACTTAAAGTTTAAACCCACCTCGAAACTCTTCCGAGAGCGAAGCTGACAGAAAAATCCAAGGCCTCGTCACAAAAAATAAATAAAAAATAAAAACACAACACACGCGAAGCTGACGTAAAAATCCAAAATCAAATTTGCGCGGGAAACCGAGTTATAGTGATGTGCATCGGCCGATCGGCGATCGATAGCTGCAGCGGGAATCGATATGTTACGTAAAGCGCGTTGAGAGCCGGCGTCGTCGCACGTGACTGCTGCCCGTGTGACGGAACGAACGGCAACCGAGCCGCCCCTCCCCCGCGCGCACCGCCGCCCTCGCCCCGCCGCACACACACCTATACGTATAGCAGACGTTTGATAAACAAATTACAAATTTTAGATATACGCCGAGATGAGCTGAGCTTTAATAGCTTGTTTTACAAGTCTTTTATAAAAAAGCGTAGAAAAGTGGCGCTTATGAAATTCTCTAACATCGTTATTAAACTTGTAATGAAGTTTTATAAGAAAGTAAAAGTTTGGTAATAGTATTTTATGACTAAAGATTATGCGGCTACTGAACAGATTGAATTGAATAATTTAGTTATCCGACTGAGTAATGTGTTTACTTATGAATCATTTGGACCGCAATAATGGTTTTACTCTATATTGACTATTTCTTTTCCTCAATCTATAACCCACTTTTAGATAGATCCATCCTTGTCTAGCATATGAGTAGTAAAGTAACTAACCGGTAACAACTGCTTACTTTCGTAAAATATCTTAGTAGGGATGGCATAACTTTAAGCGCGGTAAGCTCGCTAGAGAAAACTCAGTGAACACTAAAATTATCGCGCGATTGTAACGGTTGAATGCATTTTAAACTCGCACACATTATAAAATTGCGTAAATTTGAACGTAAGTAAATATCTATTGGTATTGGTTTAGCTTACTAGGATGCTATAAAATATTACAATTTGTACTATATTTTTTTAGGTAGTTTCACTGACATGCAGAATATCTTTTGCGCAATGGGCTACGACCGACCGAAACTAGAAGCACAAAAATTATATTATGGTATCGAAATAAAACCTTGAACCCAAAGTAAACGAATAAACGTGTTTTTCTAGACACATCAGTGTGTCTGGAAAAATTGGTAGGTTGGCTGTTGTTATTTTTTTTCAATATAACGTCAAGGACTGACTGCCTCGTTGGTGTAGTGCGACTGCTGAGCATGAGGTTCTGGGTTCGATTCCCGGGTCGGGCAAAGTGTTATTGGGTGTTTCATCAGGAATTTCTCAGTAGCAGCCACGGAGTCTGGATTTGTGCTCGGTTAATGGCAAAGGAAAAAATGTGTGTGTACTATTAGGTACACCTCTGCTTATCCTTTCGGGGATTACAGGCGTGATGTTATGTTAGGTATGTAATATTAAGGACAGGGGTACCCTTCTAAGACCTTCACAGATATTGTAACTTATCATCATCTGCCTAGCCATTTCCCAACTATGTTGGGGTCGGCTTCCAGTCTAACCGAATACAGCTGATTACCAGTATTTTACATGGAGTGACTGCCCATCTGACCTCCACAACCCAGTTAGTACCGGGTAATACGATACCCCTTGGTAAGACTGGTTTTCAGACGTTTTGGGCCACTGACTGTCAAAGATATGCAAATGACAGCCGGGACCAACGGCTTAACGTGCTTTCCGAGGCAAGAAGGAAACCCGGTATGTAATGGGTGGTCACCCATCTACAGACCAACCTAGGCAAGCACGGCTTAACCTAAAGATCGACCCCGGCTGTTATTATATAGCCACGAGCTCCTCCAGATATTGTAACTAAACAATCGTCAAATGTGATCGTATCCTAAGAAATCAAAGCGAGTAGAGAGTCCACCGAATTTCATCAACACACAACGCCTGCCTAATTTTCATTAAAATCGTAAAATCGTTGCGTCACGTTTCCATGTCGTTATACGTCGGATCTTTAATGCTTTATATAGCTATGTAATATAGTGATTGATGAAGGTAGGTAGGGACCTATACTATATATGTATATCCCTATGTAGAGGCGGCCTCCATAATATTGTATCGGTGTACTTCGTGCGAATATTTGTGGGTCAAGGTGAAATTTAATGTGTATTTTTAGGAATAACTCAGTGTTGAAACAACAGCTTGAAATTAGAAAGAATTTCGTTTGTTTCAAGACCAACTAAACTACAAATTAAATCAATCATTCCTTGTTAAAAGTCTCGCTTCTCCAAAATTGAAACCGTAATAATAAATTGTTACAACTTTAACTGAAATTGGAGTATAATTTATTGTGTTACAAAATTATATTTTACATTTATACGACAAATTTGTTTTCATAAGCGTCACAGACTCACAGTTAATGAGCAATTAGATCGCTACGAGTTCCGGCGTAGCGGCGGCGTAGCACATCGTGGAATCGTTTCACTCGAGTTTCGCGGCGGTGCTTATGCAAAAGAGGCCAATATTTCATCGCTCCTCCGTCTATTGCAGCCAGCATTATCATAACAATCGCTTACACTATGTACAAGTGTTTATCATATAACAATAATAATTCCTACTCATATTTACTTAGTGCTACGCCGTAGCAATTCCATTTTGATTAATTTTGTACTACCGATTGTGTCAACATCGAGTGGAAATTGAAACGACAAACGATATTATCGATTCCTTTTCGATTACTTGTCTAATGTAGATATTATCGATACAGTTGAAGCGAGATACCGCACTCCGAACACCATCACTGTCACTGTACTTCAGAAAAATTCCATTTATGAAAAAAACTTTTTTTTTAATAGTGTTCGGTAACGACCAGTGTTTATTTTTAATTCCAGTTTGTACAAAGGTGGTTAAAAACTCAACCTTATTTTGTGTGAAATAGCATTTATGTATAATGGTGGAGTTGAGAACTTTAGACAGACGTAGACGTCGGCTATATCTATGTGGTCGTCGGAATTATTCAGCTGAATATGCAATTAAACGAGGGCAGTTTGAGCGGTGCAAGGAGTGCGAGCGAGACAGCACACCCCCACTCGATATTATATTGAACAAGTTTATAACTACGTGTATTAGATGAACGAGTTCCTACAACGTTTTCTCATTTCCCGGGACAAAACTTTTCTAATATTATAGTTTCATTCATATTGTCGGTAGTTTCGCGGAGTTTTCTTTCGTGGAAAATGAAAGACTATTTCCATAACTATTATTTCGCTTTTATAGCTTTGTTAGTTTCTTTCGCTTCAAATAGATTTGTTAAAGTTTTCTACTTTATCGTTCGGAAATAATGTTTGTTCTTTGGAAGTGTTAAGCTATAGTAGTTCTTGTAGGCTGAAAGGAGTATTGAGCGATATCCTTATTACAATATTTGTGATCCGTTTCTTTCGGATACACGGCCTTTTTAGATAAAAATATAAGTCTTTTGTTCGTATTTGACTTGTTTATGTCTAATTCAGAACCAAATGCATAATGCAATGCACTTTTCTATTCATCATTAATATGTATTAGTAAAGCTTCAAGGATCTGTCTGAGATGCACGCCAAAGACACACAAAAATATTAACCTACACAAACGAAACCTGATTTTAAATATGAAGGTATACCTAAAATGCATCTACAAGAGTAAATCCTGGTTTGCGAACAAAAAGGTTTGCAATGTTCGAATCGGCAGACGGTGATGAAATTCAATAAAGTCTGCTGTTCTTTTTTTAAAACCGTGCTCGTATTGGCAAACTATGTTGGTAATATTATTAGCTTAACTCATATTGAGAGGTTTAATTTGAATTTTCAACACATTTCTACCATCTTGGTGAGAATTTTCAGAAATTCCTACTATTTTGGTAGGAATTTTTCCTCGTTTTTCGCCAGATCGCTCAGTTCTGCCTACCCCATTACTTCAATTACAACCATTAAATAAATTGCTGGTATCGGCTCTCTTGTTTACAAAAGGCATTATTTAATCTCATTACCGATTTCTTGCTCCAACGTTGACTATACTTTACTGATTTCGGTCCTTGTAACAAAAGATTATTACCTGATTTTGTTAAATTAATAACTCGAAAATTTAATTTCGTATTCTTGATTAAACCTTTTTAATTTACTTTTATCTCATTATCATATTTATAATTAAAGTTTTATTTTTCATTATTTAAAATAATCAACACACAACCTTAATTACTCTTACATTTAATCGATTCCGTATCTATTAATTTAAAACCAATATCATTACGTCAAAATCAGTTATATGAAGAACAAACAGTGACGTAAGAAAATAACATGGAGTATAACGTAGACGAAGCAACGAAGATCGAATTGAATGTAAATGTTGATTTTTAATTATGTGGAGCTCTGCAATTTATGCACAGGCGTGTCTCAGTTTTCTGTGTAAACAGACGAACAAGCTCAATTTGTGTTCGGAAATGTGCAGCTAACGAACCAAATTCGAAGGTCCAATGTTTTAACTGAACTTAGGTAATGCGATGGAAGGTTTGTAAATCTTGGAATATTTTAAGTTGAGGTGGGTGTGGTTCAAAAAGGGTAGTTGTGAAAAAGAGTACTTTCGGAAAAGGGAAATTATTAGAAGACCAAAAGTGCACAAAAAAGACTGTTTAACATGAAATGGAACTCCACCGTATAAACCGATATCTTCCAAATATTACCTAACTATAAAGTGGATCATTATGATCATCTTCAGTATTGAAGGGGAAAAGGTCAGGACCACATTTGCACCGCGGGAGACGCCCCGGGCGTCGGGGGCGACTTGGTGGCCCCCGACCACCGTAGGCACGGGCCTGAGGCCTTACTCTCTAACGTTTCGTCCGTATATTCGGATCTATGCGTCTCTCTCGCTCGCACTCATCTGCAGACATGCGCGAGAGAGACGGATAGATCCGAATATACGGACGAAAAGTTAGAGAGTAGGGCCCCTGTGGACGGTGAGCTATGGGCTAGCTCGCCGTCCGATCGTCTTATGACGACAGGCCGTGTCGACGGCACGTTCGGGTTTGAAAGTTGTTTCAAAGAGATGTCAGCAAAAGGAAGAGGTCCGCAAGGGCCGATGCCTGCTGGGGTTGCGGGACTGTTCGACAGAGATACCGTGGCCCCGGAACACATAGGGCTAAGAAGGAACATGGATGGGTTTTAGTCAGTAATAGTCTGACACTCCCTTCCACTATGCCCAGAGCGGGAGGGGGGATACATTTGATGATTTCTCATCCGAAAATAAAAGGACCACATTTGCAAAGAAGGCATAAAACACAAGACGTTTTCACTAAATTCGTGAAGAAAATTAAGGTCAAAATGAAAAAAGAACTCCATGAATGCACTTCATTTTGAAACAAAACGCCCATCCACCTAGATTTTTCTATTTAAACAAAAACTAACTAGACCAACAAGTACCTCAGTAATAACGACACCGCCGGCCAAAGTTTCATTAGAAAAAGTTCTTTTGTCGTCGACTTAAACTTAGTTCACAATGGTCGTAATTAAAAGTTGGCGGGAATGCGCTGGTGACAGCGGCAATCCGCCATAATCCCGCAGCTAGAGGGCGCAAAAAGGGCGCCAAACTCGCACAGATAAACAAGTTCCCGCGTTTTGTTGCATTCACTTTGATGTGGTCTAATGCAGCGGCTTGTTTTAATGGACTTTGTTGAATGCTGATATGTTGGCATTGTCTTTGGTGAGCTTCTCGTTGGCTTACTTTTAAGGCTTCGCGTTCTTTTTGTATAAGTGAGTGAGGGATATTTATACGGGTTAACAGTACGTTTTGTTTTTTTGTTAGGAAAATCCTATTCATTTTCTACCATTCCAATTCCAAGTTTCCTACCACGAACTAAATTCTAATTACTGCATAAACTAAACACGGGTATATAAATTACCAATACACATATACACGAACCAAATATCACTTTACAAATTAATGACCATACGATACGGAAATTAAGCGTCGTACAGGCGGGCGAGGGGGGTTGTCTGCCCCCTCCCCCAGACATAGAGAGGGGGTTAGAATAGCAATCTAGGGAGCCTGAATAGTCTGGGTGGTTGAATGAAATATCTAGCGTTGCGGACTGCCCATCAGGCCTACGAAAATGCATTAGGCTGGGTAGATGAGCCTTGCGTTAAACGCAGGCCGAAATAGACCGTGCGGTGAGCGGTATTGATCGCCGAATAGCCGTCGTTAGGAAATATTATGTACGTCCTGACTTGTCTTTGTGATGTCTTGTCAGGATCTTGCCGACGTTGAATGATTAATTCGTTTTAGTGCTCATCCTTCTTTTTAATCTAAGAAGGTTTTAGTGGCGGATGGTCTCTGACATGATTATTATTTATTAATTATTTGGCAGGTAGTTGAGACAACCAACTGATAGTTGTCTGTATCCTGTTGTTCAACACTAGATTTTCTTCTTGCAGTATGATATTATTAGACGAATTCTTCAGCTTATTTTAAAAATGAACATGTGCCAGTATTTTTTTCAATACAATTTGAAACCGACTTAGCTAATTTCATTTTCACCCTTTATAACGTGTATGAAAGTCTAACTTCGTAATAACTAACGTCTTTATTGTTTCAAAGGAATGGTAATTGTAACGTTCTCGCTAACTTATCTCTCGCGAATCTAATAAGAATTCTATTGGATTCTAGAACAAACATTATTCCATTATTAGCGGACGGACGACGTGATATATTATCAAGTTAAAATTAAATTAATTTCATCCCCTCTCCTTCTCTAGATTGACGCAGGGTTGCCAACACTCGAAAAAATTGAGGCTCCTATATTTTGTGCTGTTGATTATGTTGGTAAAAATCTGTATTTCGCATGTCGTTGTAACTGTTAGTCTGTATTATCCCACAATTGGGCAAAGGCCCTGTGGCTTATAGTTCTTTCAATCCAGGGCTTATAGCAGACCACTGGTCGTTGATTTTGTCCAGCTCGACTCACCATCATCGAGGTATTTGACAAGTAGTAACAAAATCACCATAAGAACAACATCTGATCTAACATGCATTCTGGGTTGTTTGTTCCGCTACTTCTTCCTAGCTAAAACACTTTCGAGTGGCAAGGGGTAGGAGTTTTGGGGTACTGTCTCTTGTAAACTTTGACATCCAACAAGATTGAAAGCTTATTTAAAAAAAATACTTTTGGTTTCGATCATGTCTGTGGTGAGTGATGACACAAAAGGGCCTCATATAGGCCTATATAAATCGTTTTTGAATTTGACTTAGATTTCATACTGTTGACTATCCTATCTATGCTTTAAGAAGCTGAAATGAATGTGGTTTTACTAAGAATCGTATATATGTATTTCCACTATCCGCTGAAATAAAACATATTAGCTATTTTCAGCAAAAAAAAAACCTTTTGCTCCCATTTATTTCGTTCTACTAATATCTAATATTAAAACGAGAACAAGCGTACCTTAGAAGGTTCGACCAAACCCGGATTGTTGCCAACCGTTGACATCTGTTACTAGCAACCCTACTCGCCCTATCTCCCTGATATATTGAGGATGTTTAATTAAAATATCTTTAAGTGATTTACGACAGTATCGATAATGTTAGGTTCAAGGCTGATTTATCGCAGCCAAGATTTATACGTGTCCGAGGAGATAGTCATTATGATTCATTTGTTTATGGCACTTTGTGCGAGGTTTGTATTAAGTTGGCTACGTCTGTTATATGATTTTAGATGACCCAGTGGTAATGTCCCTGATTTTATTTGTAGGTCGAGGGTTCTAAACTAGTTATAGTATAGGACCCCTTATAGAACGACCTTCACCGAGCTGGTTAATGGATGAAAAGTATTTTATATCAAATTATATATGTCAATAAATATATTGCAAATGGGTTGACTAAAAAATTTCAGTCCAGAATATAATGATTAATTAACACAACATAAACACACAACACACACATCTCAAAACGGTGAAGGAAATTATCGTTAGAAAGCTGGCATGTCTTAAAACCAAGAATTTCATGATATCTTCGTTCTTGTCAGGTTTAACCTGACAAAAATATTAATCAGTTTCGTATTAGATATTTAACAAACATTAACATAACCTTAAAAGTTGGCATTCCTTCAAAATTCAGACGTGGTACACATCACTTTACGAACATGTGTTTTCGTATCGAGTTTTAAGAAAACGGGCAATCGTAATACACGTTGCTGTCTTGTTTGACGTTTCGTATCGTAGATTAACGAATTGGCAGTTATCGAGAAAAACGTTACATTTTTCACAATGCTCTTTTAATAGTGGCCAGTTGTCTGGGAAAAATCTTGTGGTTCTTTCCCATATCTCTCACTTGTAAACAATATGGAGTAAACGAAACGCGTTTTGCTAACATCTTTGTTTGCAGTTTTTCAGATTGTTATGCCACAGCCACAGTCGGTCATGTTACGATGTTACCGTTGTTTGGTAACGTTTCTACTTATATGTAAGCAATGGTTTGTTCTACAGTCTGTATTGCTAGACGGACACAATTCACAAAAAAAAAGACGAAGATTCTTATCTGTAAAAACTAAGGAGTAATCAATCCTTAATCAATCCATATTTTTTTACAAAACATCTATTTTGGTTTCGTGTTTCTTGCTAAAGCAACTACGGTTCATACGTCGTTCTTTTAAATAGACAGCAAAGTATCCTCAATACCCGAACATTGAGCAAAAATATAACACCAATTAAAAACTAACCAATAAACTTCTACTAAATCAAAACGATACGCCAAAACAAAACTCGCTAACGATATTTTTCATATTATACCCCAGGCTCATCATTTTTATTAGCCGCTACCAACAAAACAATGGGTATTTATAAGAGTTTTATCGGGAAAATTCGATTCATTGCAGTACCGCCGTGCCCCGGGATACCAATTTCCCGAGAAAATTAAATTTTCCGTTCACCCGGAAAAAGTAAGGCCGTGAACGGTGACTTGTAGGTACGTTTTTATGTTCCTGTTCGTCCGGTGTACTCCGGGTTTACAACTATCGTAATGTAATATAAAATGTCCTCTGGTTTTATTTGACAATATTTCTTTTCAGCGCTTTATGAAAAATGTAAATCAAATCAGCGATAAAAGCGAACATGTAGATTCGGTTTTTGAATTTTAGTTTTGGAATGTAATATTTTGTCTTTTCTTCTATCTTTTCATAAGCCTATTTTTTACGGCCTTTTTTAATAACTTACTGTTGGGTTTCGGTAGGTTGCTATCTCTGTCTGTTTGACATTTTACTTACTGACCGGTTAGAAACAAAACGTCACAGAAAAGCTTTCTTTGATTTTTCTATGAATCAAGTGACAGGTCACGTGACACGGATAGAATATTCTTTGTATATAGAAACACCGATAGCTGCGAGACGTGGCATATTAACTGACAGTTATACGTTTGTAAATTTAACGTTTCTGAAATCGATTTATGAAAAAAACAATATGGCAACGTTTACTCCGTTTAGTATGTCAAATGTGTGTGTGTGTTTAGAGCTACTTTATTCCTCATATTTGCACGGCTTACTTGATACTTTACGCGGACATTTACACCACAAGCCTCAATTCAAAATAATTTAACGATCGCGCGACGAGACGCGTAGGCAAAGTTATGTCCTGAAATCCAAAGGATTACCAAAATAACCCAGGACAATTTGATAACATAAATATTGAAAACGGCAGTAAAATGCACGGTCGGATTTTACGTTATACGGAAATATAAGCTGGTAATAAAACAGATTTTGGAGCGTACCCGGGTAATCCACGATATATTAAAAGTCGTCTGTTAAGCCTCTTACGATACACGTGCCTATATGTGGAGAATAAATACCGTGTAACAATTTGTCTATGAATTAGTTAGTAGGGATGTAGCTTGTGTAAAAAAACCGGAGTGAAAATTATAGAATTATATTATTATCCTTTACGGTTCAGCAAGAAAGCAAAAGCGCGTAATTCACGTGGAGTTGCCACCATGAAATTTCTAAACGCTTAGTTGACAATTCCCGTGAACCAAGGGCTGGCTTTTACCATGGCCAAAGGTTTAGCGTTGCCATACAGCGTGGTAAGGTAACGCCGCCAGTCTTTTGGGGACATACCTGCAGTTGACAGCGTTGAGGAGTTTTTTAACGCCATTTTTTAAGTTTATTGTTTATGTTGGTTAGTTTAGTTTATTTTAATTAATAACAGCTGTATAAATAAAAATAGGTAAGCCCAATTGTTGTTTTTTTGCTGTGGCCTGCGTTTTCGTAGAGATACGAAGAGTCTTAGGACTTCTCCAGGCCCCAGGCCTATCTGGCAAATTTCATGACGATCGATTCAGTGGTTTAGGCGTGAAAGGATACAGACAGACAGACTTATTTTCCTTTTACAATACAAGTATGGATTGATATCATTATTTTAATAAACTGTTCAAAGTTGCAAAGGCCAAAAAAACAAAAAAAAATATAATTATAATATTGGACTGAAAAATGTTTGAAAAAGTGTGGGCTTTTTAACTTTTCATTTTTATGTTGTGTGTTCATCGCAACAGATGTTACAGTGTACAGTAACTACGTTGCAATATCGTACCTACCGGCCGTGGACAAAGTTTTTTCTGTCGCGGTAAATATTTAAATTAAACATAAGTTTTTTTTTTCACGTAGACCAGAGATAACATGTAAATGCCGTAGAACTTTCTGGATATCGACATGTGTCATGAATTATTCACGTTCATACATTATGTATATTTTATTATGTAGAACAAAGGCTGATTTAAGTATGTTATAATACGCTTTAATGATGTGTAAATGTGTTTTTTATTGAAATTTTCGAATCATTGTTTTTTTTTTTTTTTGTAAACTCCAACTTAAACGCATTTTCAGTCTACTAGTTATTTATGTTTAAAAAAGTGTTGTGATTTTCCACAAAACTTTGAAATTGTATTTTATTTCTGTTCTGAATTTCGTTTTTGGTAATCTTATTTTTTTAAGTTTTCTCTCCGCACTGCAGTCTATCTGTAGCTAGAGCATGCGGAACCGGGTTTCGGTCCAAAACCGTTTTTTTTTGGGTTTTACTATGGGACCGAAAATTAATTCGTGTTTCCGGAAGTGTACCACGACAAACTACCTTTTGACTCATGGTTGCGTACTTGCGCACACTCAAAATCAAAATATTTTATTTAACATAGCACTATGGGAAATAAAATATTTTGATTTTGAGTATTGTTAATCTAGGCTCTGTTTGTACATTATCGATAATCGTTTTAAATAGTTACAAAAAATGTGTCACCCATGTTCACAAAATTCTAACCCCTCGAACAGAATAAATGGAATAGTAAATAAAAACACTTTTCCTGATAACCATAATTTTCCCAATTCAAAGCCAATAATTCAGTCCAATCCCATAACGATAAAATTATACCCTGAGCGTACACTCATAGAATACAATTTTGATGGGACCCAATCGATTTGCATTAGAACACATTCCCGCGTACGTGACACGGGGGTACAACACTAGCTCTACGTCATTGAATATGTCGTCCAATTTATATTCCCACTTGTTGCTTAGATTCTTTCACGACAAATCGTACGTTGCGGTTTGACTGTCACACGTTGCACGAAAGAGTGAAGATCGCTTTTCAGTTTCTTTTTTCTGCTTTTTTTCATTCATTCTGGGGTGAAAATCGAAACTGAAGAAAGATACGATATATAAGAAGAATACGTACTTATTTGTCAAATGTTGTTTTATTTACAGCAAGCTTGTGGGTTGACTAGCAAAGACTCAATGGCAACTTGGGTTTTTGAATTAAAATTGTAAAAGTAGAATTTCTAGTTTAGAAGCTAATATCTTCCTAAAACATCCTTCTAATCTAACGTTGTTGAACATGGCCCCAACTTTTAGCTACATTTTAAAGTTCGACTGATATCTCTCTGAAGCCACGAACAAGCCACAATTCACTTCCAATGCCACACGGTTCATTTGGCACGTTCTTTAACCGTCAGCCGCAGCCCTAATCGCCTCCCGAGGGTTGTCACCCGTGTCTTATTAGCAGCGGGCTCAAAAGTCACATCGATTCACTTGTTGCACACCTCTAGTGCTAACGTTTCACGGTGGTTTGCGCCCCGGGACGTGACAGCCAGCGGGATTCCCGGGATCCCGGGGTAAGTGGTTGCGGGATTGTACTGTGGTAAGCACTATTTCTATGCGGTTGGCGCGAAATGCTGTTTTATTTGGAGGTTACATGGGTATTTTGTTTTTCACTTATCTTTACAATGGCAGACCTACTAAGACAATGACAGACCACCACTAGACGGGAGGATATCTCTAAGAATTGTAGATGATCACAGACCATATTTCCATCTCTATGAAAATTAGTTCGTTTATCAACTCAAGAAACTATTTCATAAGAGAATATTATTTTAAATAATTGCTTCAGTAACTTACGAAAATAACAGAAATAGGTCTAGACCCAAGCAAAATGTTATGAAAAGCCTCCATTCTAATACACTCATAATATAATCAAAACGAATAACTATTCGCATTAAAATTCAAATTATTTTATGAATTTTGCTTAATTTATGCCTATAACGGGGGAGAAACGGGGCCATTATTAAATTAAATTAACGTAGAGACTGAAATTTCCATATTTCTCAAAGACTAGGCATATGTTCGGAGTAATTTGACTGATTTTATTTGCGAACGAGGTTATTTCATTATGCAACGCAGAGGAGCGATCTCGGAAATATAGAATGAAGGAAATTGAACTTTTTTCCTTCTATCTTTTTGTTGTTATTGTTTAGACATTATAGTGGTCTTTTGATTCTTGATTTTGTCTTTGTTTTCAATTTGATTTGAACCGCTCACTTTGTTTTTTAAAAAAAAACACGATTCTGTCTCCATCTTCTATGAGGTCTGCCGCGTCACCTTCAGGCTGTGTCCGGGGTGCCGCATAGTGGTTATTTTGGCCCACAGCTCATGGCGGGAACCAAAGACCAGTTGCCCTTATCAGTCCTGGATCGAAAGAAATGGAAGTCATGGAGATAGGTTTTGCCCAACAGTGGGATAATGTATTCTGACAGTAACAGTAACATTCTGTCGCCGTCATCTTCAAACGATTGACATAAATAGAACTCAGGTCCGGTTGAAATCAGCGTCGGGCACTAGGTGCTTGGCAGTTTGCTGAACTGAAATAATAATATACTGTGTCTCACGGCTGCGCCAAATATGGGCCTATTTAGCGCAGCCGTTATTTATATTATTTCTCTTCTTTTTTTCCGTTTAGTTTTTAGTTTTTTTTATTGTGTACCTAGTTTTAAGTTTCTTTTTTTTTTAATTCTTATTTTGTTGTGTGCACTTGCGGCTAAAGCCAAATAAATACATTTTCTTTCTTTCTTTCTTTCAACTATGTTCTAAACTCGTTTAACGCTAAACGCGCTAAGTAAATTTTGGTGCAAGAGGATGCTAGAGCTGTCGTAGACACATTCGCTGACCGAGAAAAGTAACCGGAGAGAGATTTTCTTTATACACGAACTTACGAAAAGTCACAAGAATTGAAAAATGCCAAGGCAGCCCAAGAAACCATACAAAAGAAAACAAACTGACGTAGTAGACAGTTGAAAATAAGAGACCAAAAATAGCAGAAAAATGTGAAAAAAAGTGCTATTTGGGAAAAATAATGAGCAGCGATAAAATTATGGACGTGTGCCAATATTCTTTCAATATACGACAGCCGGTGCTGAAAGCGATCGCATGGCAGCTGACAAGTGATAATTCTTTATTAAATATCTTAATTAGCACTGAAATGTTCCCTGAAATATTCGGGTATTCCGGTTTAATATTTAGGCACACATTCTTCCCTGATAGGCCTAACGACGTCTTTTTTGAGTGGCAATGTATGTATTTGTGTGTGCAGTAATTGGAATGTCTGCTTTTCATAACTGAAATATTTAAATGGAGATTCCGATATTTGATTGAGAGAGTAAGAAAACACAGCGAACGGCACCTGCCATAATGGTTTATGGAACAATATTTTTCTTCTTTCTACAAATCTTTTTTTTTGCAAGTGCTGGCCGAATGTTACCTTTATCCAACTTATAACTTTTTCAAGTATTTGTACTGTATCCAATACTACCAACATAACACAACTCACATATTAATTGAAAAATAAAAAGCCGTACCGTTCGGATACCATTCAAAAATTGGCCGATTCAACGGAAGCAGATTGCAGGGCGAAATATCTTTTCTTGAAAACGGCGCAATAAAAATGTAATAGCGTGTTCTATCGGATTTTTCCAATTCAAAGGCACTTTACAAGATATCCAACGCCAGCCTTTGACCGTGGGCTATCGTTTTGTTGGGCTAAAGGCCAATGGTCTTTATGGTATTTTTATTGAAATAAACTTTTCATTCTTACTTTCTTAAATCGTACACGTTAACACTATCACTATTTATTTGATAGTGATAGTGTTAACCTTGTAATCCCTGAATGGTTAGGCAGAGGTGTACATAATAGTACGTACATAAACATTTCGCCAGTTATGTTTAAGCCCCATATATAGAAAAGGGGGCGAGCCTATTGCCATCTACCGGGCACAAACCCGGATCCGTGGATACTACTGAGGAAATCCCAATATCTCTGCCCGATCCGGGAATCGAAGTCAGGAGTCATGCTCAGCAGGCGCGCCCGCGACCATTAGACCAACGAGGCAGTGAAACTTTTCATCAAATCTTTCAAAATTAATCTCCAATCTACAAAAAAAATACCACTTTACTCTTAAAACTTTAAACAAATTCCCAGTTTCACATTAGTTTCTAAAGATAGGCAAGTTTGAAAGGCTGTCTGCAGTCGAAAGCATCAGCATATTGGCTCGTTAGTTAGACAGACGAGAATGTGCGCGATCCACAGCTGAAGCTTTTGTGATCGTTTCGTACTTGCGTGTGTCCGTGTGTGAGTGCAGACACAGGGTTACAATAGACCATTGTTGGCTGCAGTAGTTTTTTTTAGCTCCCGTAAGTTGGCAGTCTTGACTTAATTGACGGCGGAAAATTGGTAGACATGGAGCAGTAGTTTTTCTCAAGTTTTTTTCAAACCAGGAAATAAGATTAAATGTTTATAGTAAAATGCACATGTTTTTTTACTGAAAATAACTAAAAAATAATGAACTATAATTATTTTAGTCTGTTTTATTATTATTATATTAAAGGAAAAAAAATCTAATTTCTGTCTAAGAATTTCGTTACAATATTTAAAAATGGACATAATCTCCTTAAAAATCTCAACTGTGTTACGTTGTAAGTAAGCCAAATGGATAAAGTTTTACATCGAAAAGAAAAATAAGCTCCAGTACTGTGATTTGATGCTACTCATTAAAAAAAAATGCTCGTACGGTTCAAAACGACATTCGACGTCACATAGTTGACGTTAATATTAACGAAATCAATTGTAAAGGTACTCGCCGTATCCCAGGGGCTGTAATCAAAAAGAGCAATTTTGGAACAACTGCGGCCCAAATAAAATATTTAACGACTCTTTACAACATTGAAACAGCATGAAAAGTTATGAAATTTTCAAATATCTGCCGGATATTACGCGCGTACGCTAAATATTATATAAGCGCGTAACACATTTCATGCCCGAATTACAAAGAGAAAACGTTTTATTTTACAAGTCTTTTTAATCCTCATAAATGAATGAATTATTCATGTTTTTTGGGGAATTATTACAGCGTTAATTATTACACAAATTGCATTTTCAAAACACAGTTTTTATTAACATTTCCGACACTTAAAATGAAAATCTTTATACCAACGTGACTTTAACATAAAATTACGCATTCCGCAAAGCAATAGAATACCGAATATTGCATAAACGAGGTAATAGAATGCATTAATGAAAGTTTCAGGCAATAGTTTAGAGTAACTATCCAATAGGAGCGGGCGGTCCCACCCCTAGCCACCTCCCCGTCTTGACGACACAATTCATAATAAAAATTATTTCCTACTATTTTCAACGAAAGTCTCAAATTCGTAAATTGTATTTTCAAAAACATAACCTCACTTTTGGTGTTTTGGCGCGTAAACTGTTATTGTATTGTAAGAAAAAACAATAATAAAGTCTTGGCGTATTGATCGCCTTATGGCGCATGCGCTCAGTTAGGAAATTTGCAATTACAAAGTGCTCTGTGCAAATTTCGCCCGAGTTTATAATTCGAAGGCGGACTCTAGCGTCGATATTCGTGCTCGCGGACTCGCCGACGGAAAAAGAAGGAGATAGTTCGAAATAAATTTAAGTTGGCTACGGAATTTTTAAATTCGGAACAATGTTTTTGTTAAAAATAAAAAGAAGTTTGGTTGTCAACCCAGCGTCTGGAGTTGAAACGTCAAAATGAATTTTAAATTTTCCTTTTTTATCTGTAGTCATAAAAATACATTACGTAATTTAGTTACGTTTGTTGCAAAGGAAACCTAACCTAATTTTACGGGATATTTAGCTTTTATTGTTTCAATTTAGTTTTCCAGACGTTTTATGTTTACAGCGCTCTTGGTCACGGGCAGACACGGAGTTTGCAACTTTCCGTAACTATAAGTTTTATTATGGACTTGAAATATCGGAAAACGTTGTTATAAACTTTGATTTGCGAACTTTATGTAATTAATAATTGTTTATGGTTTTAAAAAGTATTCTTTGCAAAAATGTAGCTAAGTTTTCGTTGCTTTTGCTTGCGTTTGCATATCTGAATTTTCCGTGGTAGGATTTCTAGTCCGTTGACTTTTACGACTTGCCATATAACCAGCTGGTAAGGCTTTTTGCTATATTAAATGAAAACGAAAAGCTTTGGTGTCAGTTGTCTATCGTATATCTTCTACTTAATGGTATCATTTGACGCTGTGCTTTTTCTAAACCCGGATTTTAATATAACGTTTTTCTAGTAAACTTCCATGACAATGTGGCCATGTGACGAAAATAATGTTATTTTAAAATCAACTAACTATTAACAGTACAACTTAAAAAGATAACATCCAATAAATCATAGATAAGTGGTTACTCGGCGCATTTCCCGAAAATTCCAAGTAAAATTCCGAGCGACATTTTTAGGCACTACCAACATTTTAGGGCCCACAGACGCACCGCCATGTCTACTCGTATACCTATATTTACGCGTTGCTAATAGCAAAACATGGAACGCACGAGACACTCAACCACAGCGAGCACTGTCCTTCCGTTTTGTCTGGCTTCGCAATCATAGCTGAATTATTTGGGAGATGAATTGAAATCGAATGTAGGATATCTAATTACCCACCCGTATGTATATGGCATTTGCAGGGTTGTGTAGAAACCAGACACTTAATAAATGACGTTTAAAAAATAATAATATAGTATATATAATATATTAAAATATTTATAATTAATAATAATATGAAAGCAGAGAAAGATAAACAATTAAAATATCTAGATCTGGCTCGCGAGGTTGTCGACATGTGGGACGTGAATACAGCAGTCATTGTGCGGATAGTCGTGTCAGCCAATGGCTTAATAGCTAAGAGCCTCGACCAACATCTTAGGAAGCTCTCTCTTGGCAGCTGGATCAAGGGCTTGATTCAGAAAGCAGTACTTCTGGACACGGCACGTATTGTTAGGAGGTTCCTCTCTCAAGAGCCCTGACCACCGGCAGCTCGGACCCTGTTCCCAGCGCTCGTGAGCTACAATGTTTTTTAAATATATTGTTTTAATTAATATTTAAAAATGTAATTAATTTGTAAAGAAATAAATAAAGGAAATAATAATATACATAATTATAATATTTTTATAATTATTACAAAATTGGTATTTAAAGCCCTTTTTATATGTTAAAAATAAATTGTGTCATAAAAATAAATGAAGCCGCGCGGTGTTTTTCATCTGAATACTTTGAAGGGCATGCAAAACCCGGTTTCGGTCCCATAGTAAAACCCAGGAAAAATCTGTTTTACAGTGGGACCAAAACCCGGTGCCGCACACCTCAGTGAAAAGGTACATTAAACCAAACTCAGAGGTCACATTCTTTTTCTAAAGATAGTCTTGGTCAAATCATATGAGACCATGCTGATTGTTGTAGCCATTGTTTGAAATTAAAAGAATAACCAAGCAAGAAGTATAGATGTGTAAGGAGGTGAGGTAGCACGTAGTTTTCGTCTACAACTTTAGGAAAAAAAAATAGAAGTACTATTGAAAAAAAAAAAAGAGAAATAGAGGAAAAAAAGAGAAGTAGAGAGAAAAAAGAGAAGTAAGAGGACGGGATATCATCATCATTATCCAATTCACTCTTGGCAAAAGCCTCTCTTTGTTTGTGCCAAGCTCCACGCTCTTGTCCCAGCCTCATCCAAGATATACCCGCGATGGCAGCTATGTCGTCTGCCCATCTCCCAGCAGGATACACTAGGAAACTTTTCATCCCGGAAATTGAAAAACTTCACAATTTGTATGTCTACGGCCGGTCTGTATGTACGGGCCGTAGACTGGATTAGAAGCTGAACATTTAATAGTCTAGGAGAAGCTCATAGCTAAATAATTCAGAAATTGGTCCCGGCTGTAATTTGTAGATCTTTGACAATCGTTACAGGTAGTCAGTGGCCTGAAAGTCTGACAATCAGTCTTACCAAGGGGTATTGTATCTCCCAGTACGAACTGGGTTGTGGAAGTCAGATAGGCAGTCGCTCCATGTAAAATACTGATATTCAGCTGCATCCGGTTAGACTGGAAGCCGACCCCAACATAGTTGCGAATAGGCTAGGCAGATGATTTAATAGTCTGGTAAAAACAGTACCTAGTAGAATATTACGTAGTTGGAAAGCGCCCGGAAAATGCCCAATAATGAGGCTGAATTTTCCAATAGTCTTAAGAAAACGCCCAGGTCGGACGGCTATTGCCAGACTACTTTGAAATTTAGAACTAACTGAATGAAAATCTGAGCGAAGAAAACTGCTTCTAGAGATGCTGTTGACTTTCCTTGCTTTATTTTCAGGGTTTTCTTTTGGGATTTTTTCCTTAGCCCTTGTTTATTTGTGAAATATTTAACTTGATAAGATTGATTGATATAGATTTATAGTTAGTTGTCGTGACAGCTCTGTTGCTGGTACATTTTTCAAGGAACTAGTTATATTGGAAGACACCAACTGTATCTAAAAAAAACTTAAGACTAAGTTTTTTTGAACTTACTCGCGGGAAAAAATGCAGTGGCCGCTGATTTTCTTTCCTTCTTAACACGGTAGTAAATAAATAATGCGTGATATCGCGGACTATACTTTTAGAATAACTATAAAGTGGAAGGTCGCTTCTATATCAAGAACACATTACATTGTCTTTCCGACAGTCTGTTTCATAGTCAATGTTAACAACAACTAAATATTTTTCAGATTTGATCACGATTATTATAAAATAAGTTGACAAGTATCATCTTGCCACAATGTATGCACAGCTGCAGCATTCAAAAATTACTTCACTTCCTACTTCCGATTATTACCTGTACGTTTTCCAGTTTTCCTTGATTACCGATCTAAGTTTTATAATTTTTCAAAATCACTAACAAACGTCCCTATTATCAATCTCCACTACTCTCGCAGAAACATCAAAACTGTCTATTCACCAAACTATAGGCATACACTATACCAACTCACTCCTACACATACTATAGTCTAGCCTTTAGGAAGTGCAACGCAAGTGCAGGGGGTGAGGGGGAGGGGCGAAGGGGGCACCAGTCTCGTTGCCATGGCAACACCAAGATGGCGGCTGCGAAATTAGTCCGTCTGCAGCCTTTATGCGCCCGTCTTCATTATGGAGGATTTCAATTTATTTCCGAAATGAACGGTTGGATTAGATTTTGTGTGGTTTGGGTAGTTTTGTGGGAGTTGATTATGATTGATTTGGTGTAGGTATTTGTAAAGTTAGCCGTTTTGGAAATTAAATGTACATTGAGGGCTGATTGGTTCCCGTTTTCATTTGATATTTTCTTCTGCTTGGACCAGACTGTTTGTTGACACTTTTCTGAAAAGCACATGGATGTTTGAGAGACTTCTAGATACTAACGGAATCGGGATTAAAATAGAATGCGACAAAAACATCGTTTTGTATTTTTGGAAAATGTCACCTATAGATGTGTCAAATGCGGTGTTGAATCTTGTAGAGGAACGTAACCGTCAGCTAATAATCATAATCATAAATCTTTATTTATCTCGACATCAGAAATTACAGGAAACCTGTTTTAGGGATTTTTCCACGTTTTTTTTTACTAAAAGAACAAAATGAGAGCAACATCAATAATTTCACCGGAAAATACGTCACATAAATGGCAAAACTAGTAACTACTTATCTAATTAGATTTTCAATTTAAAAAATAAATCGACGCCAAACATTCTGTTTCAACTTTGAGCTCGAGTCGCTCGCTTTGTGCAAGTTCGAGCGAATGTGCAGACTGCAATCTTTTTGTTCCTTACAAAACTGTCTTTTTGATTGTCTGTCTGAATAGGATTAAGAATTAGAATGATTGGTAATGTTTCAACCAATTCGGTCATTGTAAACATTTTACGTGAAAACAGCAACCCCTGCACCTTTGCGTAACACTGTCGGATTTATTTAAACCCGAAAACCGTAGCGTAGCTAAACTAATCGCTTAGTATAGAATGGTGTCGATTCTGTTGTGCACAAAGTAAACTTAATTTATGCTATTGCTATCTTTTACTAAAAGGCAGTGTGAGAAAAGGACGGCTATAGCTATGAACTAAGTTAGAGATGTCAAACTAGTTTTTAAGTTTAATTTGTGCACAACACAATCGACACCATAGATTCTAGTTAAAGATAAACAGTTCTGGTTAGGGTTTTTTTTAATTTATCGTATTTTTTTATATACTAAATAGGCTTGCGTTTGGCCGCAACTCACCTGATGTGAAGCGATGGATCGGCCTAGGGTGGAGCACGCTTGCCTAGAAAAAACCATTAACCAAAACCAACCACCAAAAATTTTCTTTGAATAGATCCAGATTATAATGCTCAGGGAACAGAAAACATCCACTAAACTTCTACTATTACCAGTTGTTCAGAATGATGTATCTGTCGATGTTCCTTTCCTTCTTGTATACACAAAAATAAATAACTCAATTACCCATAACCACAACCCCCATAACCCCTTCGACTGACCACTCACCCCCCAAATGCCTTGCATTGTTTAGTCGGTGGTAGCGGACTAATAGATGACTTTAAATTGACGGGAACTGACGTCAGGCCGGTTGGGCCGACGGGCGGCGACGGCGACGTCAGGCTTATGATTAATGAGGGGTGACTATTACAATGATATTATTGGCTTTTTATGTTGTGAAGCTAGCTTTTGAACTCGACATCCATTGTGTGGAATTTCGTATTAGTAGCTCACATGTTAGGTGCTGGGATTCAGATGTTAAGTGTTGGGAGGAGCTCGTGGCCGATCTTCAGGTTAAGACGCGCTTGCTTAGGTTGGTCCGTGGATCACTGGCCACTCATTACATACCGAGTTTCCTCCATGTCTCGGAAAGCACGTAAAGCCGTGGGTCCCTGCTGTCATTTTAAGAAATTTGGCAGTCGTTATAACCAGGTAGTCAGCGGCCAGAAAGTCTGACAAAGGGGTATCGTATTACCGAGTACTAACTGGGTTGTGGAGGTCAGATAGGCAGCCGCGCTATGTAAAATACTAGTATTCACATGAATCCGGTAAGACTGAAAGCCAACCCCAAAATAGTTGGGAAAAGGCTAGACAGAGATGATGATGATTTTGTATAGTAATTAATAGTGATTACGACGTCAAAAAATGCCACACTTGGTTTTCATACGGATCGTGCTTGCGTAATCCATATCTGTGTAATTCCGGATTTGTAGCTCACATGTAAGGTACTGGCATTAACGTATCCAGTAGGCATGTGTTACTTTAAAAACTCAGATTGCACATCGGAAAATAGCCTCTGATTGTCAAGGAATTTATTCCTTAGGTACTTGAGTACCTACTCAAGTCTCCATGAAGATAGGGAGAAACTATAGAAGGCCATCAGCAGCGATCCTTACATGCTAATTTTGCTTCACCACGTTCATGCATCAGGGAACATAAAATGGCCGATTTAGCAGAATGATAATTAGGATAATAATATGAAGAATTTAACGTGATTCATATTATTATCCTTTTATGATTCTGCTAAAGCAACCATTTTAGGTCCCCTGGTCACGCACGCTGGTCGCGAGTAGGTACTAACGCACATGACCTTAAATTTTAAATTGGTTCAATAAACTCACTGTCAGTATAAAAGTCCACACTGTTGGCCTCTCTTACGTTGCAAGTCTATTGATAAACGACGCGCGACGACAGTAATTTAGTTATGACGATGTTTGGTTCTCTCCTTTACAAATAAACTTTGGTTTGCTGGTCAGTTTGCTACGACGTTACAGCTATCTTCATTTAAACTCTTTTTTTATCGTGTGGTTAGTGCCTAACCTGGTGACAGAGTTTTTATCGCCCATGGGCATGGGACTTGCCTTTACATGCCGTCGAGAAAAATCTCTCAGGCATGCTGGTTTCCTCACGATGTTTTCCTTCACCGAAGCAAGTCACAGTACGCATGAAATACGCGAGGTGCATGTTTTGGGTTCGAACTTGTGACCTATGACTTAGCAGTCCGACGGTCACATCACTAGGCTATTATTGCTTCCACTTACACTGTACCAGTAAATTAAAATCTTTGTTCTTTCAGATACAAAAAGTCCATAAATGAAAACTTGATTGACTGGATTTGTAGGGGTCCGAGTACGCGACGGTTTGTATTTGATTTAGTTTTTTTTTATATTGTTATGGAAGAAGATTAAACTAACTGATCGTTTAGGGAACCTAGCTAACCTAGCTCAACCGTAACTGGGCTGGCCACATCTGTCGCAATGGGCTAAAGCCAACAGCAGCAAAGGGCAACGCGGCAGGCCCAGAAGAAGATGGCGGGACAAACTCGACTTTTTTCACAGAGGCTGGCGAATAAAGCTGAACGCAGACCGGGACGGCATGGCAAGGAATTTAAATTTTTGCGAATGGACATTCAAACGTATTGTTATAGAAATACGGCTGTCGCGCATCTTTCAATGAAAATCCCTTTCGATGCCACGGCATCATTTTAAAGCATAGCAATTTATCTCCTATTTCTATATCAATACGTTTGATTGTCCATTGGTAAAAAATTAAATCCCATGCCGTCCCGGTCTGCATTCAGCTTAACAGCGCTGGATAGGGATATTTACAAGGAGGAAAGAAAGGCCTTTGCCCAGCAATGGGACACAAATGGATAATAATAATAATATATGGGAGAAGATCGGCATTCGGCAGGTTTTGTAGAAATGTTTCGATAGGATGAGGCTAGATGAAGAAGAAAGTTGAATGAAAAAAGAATGACAAGAAACTCTCTACGAACGAAGGTAATATAATATTATTATTTCTCTTTATTTTTTTTTCTTAAAGTGTATAAAACTTTTTAATACCCGTATCTTTAGACAAATCAAATGATTAATTGAGAAAAAAATAACTTTAGAAAATATTTGAATGTGACATTTCCAGAATGGGTCAGGACAGATGGGCCAGAATCGTCACACAGTGGGTGCCTGAAGACGGTCGTCGTCACCGAGGCAGGCCCAAGAAACGCTGGCGTGACGATTTGGACTCGTTCCTGACTGATTGGCCGGTGGAGGCAAAACACTGGGAGAGATGGAAAGGAATGGGGGAGGCCATTGCCCAGCAGTGGGACAGAATAGGCAAATTAAAAAAACTGTAGTTTAGTAATTGCTTGAAGTTAGAACTGTCAATTGTTTGAATCATCATCATGAGCCTATAATGTTCCCACTGCTGGGACACGGCCTCCTCTCACTGAGAGGGAATGGGCTATAACCCACGGCCCGGCCCAGTGCGGATCGGTAGATGTCACATGTCTTCGAATTTTTGGTTCTAAAACATGCCGGTTTCCTCACGATGTTTTCGTTCACCGTTTTGAGAGGTGATGAAATAAATTACACAAAGTAATGCGCCTGTCTGGGTTCGAACCCACGACTTACTATTCGTAAGTCGGGGCCGCCACCACTGGGCCGACGCTGCTCACGGTTCTATTTCTTTCAAATTCTTGTTTAGTGCATAAAAATGGTTGCATAAGTAATAATTAAACTTAAGTTATTACTTTAACTTGTTATTATTTGGAAATCTCTTCATCGATTGTGTACCCAAGTAGGCCGCTACAAACATAGTCGGGCAAAGTGGTCCTCCAACACCGAGTGCGAGTGCCTTTACCTGCACTCTTGATGACCTGAATAGAGCCTCTGCCGCTGCAGTAAACGTGGCCACCGACTGGACCCAAAGTAACATGGAAGTACATCGACAGGACCAGAAGAACAAGACTTTAACTTGACTATAGATAGCAGGTAAATCTCTCTAAAATCCTAAATATAAATGCATCTAGCTTAAAATTCTTGCCGCACTAGACAAACGGACGGCCAACATAGAGATCTTGAAATAAAGATTAGTAAGTACTGCATACCTAGTGGATTCGTGAAGTTCTTTGTAGTTCTTTAAGAGTGCATTAGCTAATCAAATGTAGTGTTTCCGTTATTTAATTTTGTAGCGAGTTACGTCGGCAACGGGCAGTACTTTAGACAATTAAATAGTGTATCTATCTATATCTAAATATAGGCGATATTTAGTCTAAGTGCCTCAGGGTAGTTATGAATTCTATATACATGTCATCTCGCATGTAATCCTCGAAGGGCTAGGCAGAGGTGTACCTAATAGTCAACCACATTTCGCCAGTTATGTTTTTTTTTTTTTTTTTCGATGGCTTTGGTGTGCCGCACTTTCATGTGCTCTCAAGTAGCTAGCATATCCAACTTTGGCCGACTCCGAGCACAAAGCGGACATGTCAGAACACCATTAACACATTATGTAATTAGTAACAATTATGTCGATTTTAAAGGTTTATTTTATTTAGAAACAGTGTTTTCATAACTTCAAGAATTAAACAGACTAAGCTGACAATTTTTATAAGTTTATAAGGACGAAGGAAAATATCGTGAGGAAACCAAAAAATTCGAAGACATGTGACATCTACCCACTGGGCCCGCGTGGTAGATTACAGCCTACTCCCTACCATAGAGATATGATGGCCTGTGTCCCAGCAGTGGGAACATTATAGGCTGATTGTTAGGGTTTACTAAAAAAGTAATTATTTGGATGATCGAATAATCACTAGTTATTTCTTAAAGCGTAGTTAAGTATGCAGATTTTGCGAAAAATATCTAGCTACAAAAATTTTCGTAGCAGCGGCGTAGCGGGTCTACGAAAAAACTATTTCTATTGCTACAAACTATTGCGACGTGAATTAACGTTATTTATGCTAGTGAATAAGACGAAGAAGATAATGTTCGGAATATAGGCCTTACGATAACCACTACACAAGTATAATCAAAAGCTCTGCCTATCCCTCTTCGGATAACAGCCGTAACATTTACGCCAAAGCGTGCGAGTTCCATAATAAAAAGGCCAGTG
This sequence comes from Xestia sexstrigata, assembly GCA_941918905.2. NCBI lineage: Eukaryota > Metazoa > Arthropoda > Insecta > Lepidoptera > Noctuidae > Xestia > Xestia sexstrigata. The sequence goes on from OW799206.2 coordinate 3,929,874, forward strand.
GCATCTCGATCAAAACTGGGTCAACAAAAGCTAACACCATAAATAAAATAGCATCGCATGAAACAATGTGACACACAACAAATAAATAAACAAAATAGGTGAACGACACCGGAGGACCTTGTTGAATAATCTTTCAATTAATTTACAATTCGCGGCCCACTCGATTCGCTGAATGAACAGGTGGTAGCCGCGGGCATGCGGAAAAATATCCTACAAAACCCATCAGTATAACACTATGAAATCTCCGAAAACGCATTTCATTACGCGCTGTGTTGGAGGACCAAAGCTAGGTGGCCATACAAAATGGGTAACGGATTGGCTCTAGTGCAAAATTCCCATGTTTCACCCGTGTTAATCTCTCTGAATGGGGGTTTGTTTACGAATGTTGAGTGGCCATGAACCGGGGTTACACTTTATTCCTCTATATTCGGATATTTCGCTACGAAAGCGAGAGTGGCCTGGTTTTTGTTTCGTGTTTGATTTATTGTCGCTGCAAGCGTGGCGCGGTCACGCTGGCATTGACGGTTTGCGTGTGTCAATGATCGACCTTTTACCGCATAGGGATGTTGTTCGACAAAATTGAAAACTACAACAGTCTCTGCTGCCTACATAACATCGTGAGGTCGATGTGGCTATAGGTACCTGCACCATTTTATTATGTCCTTACTGAAATATATCTAAAACAGGGATTGATTGACTTTTTGTCGTACAGGGATGTTGATCGTGGATTGTTGGCAAAATGTAAGCGTTTTTTCAAAGTACATATTGAGTCTCTCGCGGCTCACGCTTATACGAGCTATACGCGCGTCGACGCTCGTACGAGTCACGCGTGAAACAAAAGGCGCGAGCATAATCGCGTACACGCGCTTCCAAAAACGAGCTTGAACACGGATAATAGGCTAGTTTCCACCATCAATAAATTGCAAATCTATTTAGTCCGTCAGTTAGAGTATTGGAAAAATGGACACGTATTTTTTGTTTTTGTGAATCAATGAATATTGACAAAGATAAAACGCACCAAAACTTGGGACCCCGGGGCTCGTGACGTCACAACTCACTAAAAATGACGCACGGCGTGACGTATTGAGAATTTTTAAAGCGTCGTATCTTCGTCAATTTTGGTTTACATAACAAAAGAAAAAATACGGGTCAAATATTTTTTGAAAATCTAACTGACGGACTAATTAGATTTTCTCAGGACACAAGCCTATATGCTAATCTGAAACCAAGTGTCTTGACTTGTTTGTCACATGAGTGATGTGATCTCAGCGATCATTGTGCCGATAGTTGTTTCAGCCAATGGCTTAATTGCCAAGAGCCTCTACCAATGCCTGAGGAGGCTGTCGTTGGGCATCTGGATCAAGGGATTGAGAAAGTGGTACTCCTGGGCACGGTTTGTATTGTTAGGAGGTACCTCTCTCTGGAGCCCTGACCGAAGGTAGCTAGTACCCTGTTCCTGCTTTCCGGTGGGCTACTATTATACTAAATTATGCATATGGTGGAACAATCATTTAATAAACACCTTGGAAGTATTATTCAATCTTTTTTTAAGGAAGTATAAATAAAATTATCCTTATGAATCATGGGCTGATACATATAACGTATGGTATTTTACGGGTCCGATAGCTTTTAGATTAATGATAAGTAAAGTTAAATTGTTAATCATGATTATGTTAATCATTAGTCACCAAAGTAAAGGAATATACAAATGACATGAAAGAATAAGAAAAAACAAAAAAAAGAAAAAAGTAAGAGAATTAGTTTATGGTACTCACGGGTGTAGTACTCGAGCGCCCTCTGCCGCGTCCTCTTCGCGACTCGCTCTTCACCGTCTGCAAGGTCCCGTCCGGAGCCAAAACAAGCTATAACAACACAGACACACCACGGACTTAACATAAAGCAAAAATAAAGTAAGTAAAAACAAAGGAGAAACGTTAACACAAAATAAGGGAAAAATGAATAGACAAACATGCAATGGAGGTTAGGTTATATGGCGACAGATTAGTGTTTTAGTATGAAAACTTTATTAATGTTCGTTTTGAAGTACCGACAGAAACAGTTTAATATGTTTTTGGTTTTACTAATTTAAACAATATACATCGTAGTTGTTTGTAGTTTTAATGAAGATTTCCTACGCTAAGATAACATTGTCAAATAATAAGAGTGAACTATGCCGAGTAAGCGCCATCTAGCTTCACGTATTCGAACTAACATCAACGCAGAGTGTCACTTGTTTGCAGTAGTTCCGCTACTCCCCGCTAGATGGCGCGTTATGGAGTAACACGACGCGCGAGTTTCGATAGAAATTAACGTCATGGTTAACTAACATTCTTCTAAGAAATATCTATTTGACTTTTCTTCGACATAAATAATTGAAGAAAATATTGTGACTGTTTTACTTTTTTTTTATTGTTATTTCGTTGTAATTCCTATTTTTACAATGGTCTTCTTTTGCCTCTCAATGCTTTTCTATTGCCTCTGCCCTATACCAAGTTAGGCGTGAAATGATTCATAGATATAAAACAAGTATCTATTCATAATGCATTATATTTGAATTAATTAAAGATAATATGTAGGTTTTGTTTTTGATCGATTACTTTCATATAGCCATAAAAGCCGCTTGCCTCACAACTAAACGGCAAACTAAACTTCTAATATCGGAAAAAAAAACAAAACTTAAAGCAAAAAAAAAAAATCTAAATCTAAAGCAAGTCCTCTGAAAATTATTGATGACACGCTGAAGTGTCAACCGAATAACAGCTGTCATTGTCAATCCTAACGAGCTTTTTCATTTACTAGCCACACACTAATTAAATAGGTTACTTCAACTGAGGCCACGAATAAATAAATAGTTTCTGTTACTGAGCACATGGCATCGGCTCACACCTGGCGTTTTAGTTCGTTACTCCTGTTTTTGTGTTAGACGCGAACGACATTTGTTCTATTGCCGTCTCCCTCTGGTTGTCTATCTCTTTCTACCACTATCTATTCTTATTCAAATCGCAGGATTTGTAATTATCCTTGTGAACAGGTCCGGGTCTCACTTTTCGTTCGCTAGAGAGATTTTAATAAGATGAATAAACATTAGGAAGGTCTTTATGGGAAACAGCTGCATTATAAAATTGTCTCTTAGTACATTTGTAACGGATTTGAGATTTTACACGCAGTACACTAAATCATGTGTCCGTTTGTATTCGTAGTTCCAGTTCTAATTATCCTGGAACTGATATTTTATATCAAGATCGAAATGCCAATGCTTTTAAAGTAATTTTTATAAATAAAATTCATCATGGATCTGGGACATGCCATTTGTCAAGGAATCGTATGTTAGTTATCGTCCTTATCCCGATATTGACAAATTGTAAAGTAACATCTAGAAACATGTTTTAGGGAATTATTAATAATCTGTACTAGTTGACTGCACACAAAAAACAGCCCAAAAATCCAGGACTTCCTCCAATTTATGACTCGCAACATTGTGACATACTTTCAAAAATGTTAGGGGAGTACCTACTACAAACATGACTACCGTTATTTAAATATTAATTATCAGGAAGCTTCATCGTCATACATTGAATTAATAAACCGGTTGGTAAATTAGAATTAGTACCTTTGTACCACCATCTGTCTGTACTTATTAAATTATTAATGTATCTAATTAATAATGTTCATATTTAGTAACACCTTTGATAGCTCATTGATTATTGCGTGTGATTGGTCCTGTTTTATAATGTGTTATTTTTAAGTTAGTAACTTATCATTGAGTTTCGTTAAATATTCAATTGGTTATGAATTCCTTTTAACTTTTGTGTTAAAATTCAATGAGCATTAACTTTTTAAACAGTGTTAATGAGAGTGATTTGTATTATTATTTTCCTTAAGTTCAGATTACAAACTATAAAGCACTATTACATATTTTGTTAAACCTACTGACGTGTACCATGTTAATCCACCTACAAGTTACAAATCCTGAACGAAACTTATTCCTTCGTTCCGGAACACGCCTTCGGCTCAACTCGCGTGTTTTCGTAAACAAATTACTTACTCTCGGGAGATCATACAGTAGTATTCGTAATTCGGCTCGTATTCTCGTACCGTGGGTGCGTGTTGCGTGGGTTTGTTGAGGCAGGTCGTGTCCGTCACGCGAAGCACTTGATTGCCTCATTGACGAGTCCTGAGACATGTTGATGTGTCGGACTTAATTTTAAGGTAAAGGTTTGTGATGCGGGTGCGTGCGATCGCCGGAAGGTACTTTGTGGTTAAGAGATTGACCGTTTTGGAAAAGTTACAATGTTAAGTTTGAGCAAGGTCGTTTGTTTTAAAGAAAACCTTTAAGCTATGTAATGTAAAAAGCTTTGTATTGCAAAGAAAAGATTCAATTCTTAGATGTTCTTCAGATTTTCTAATGATATTGACAATAGGTCGGGCTGCAGCTGCAGCTAAACGATAATTAAGTTGTCATAACAAGAGTTAAGATTAAGAGCGTATGAACTTACGTGAAATGTAATGTTAAATTTTAAGTCTTGCACTTCATAGCAGTTTTTGCATCACAGAACCAAGGGTCGTTTGCACCATAGGTTTATATTGGAATAGCTCGTATCGTATCTAGACAAGCTATTAAAAAAGTACTTCGCTAAAAAGTTAACATTGTTCAAAATCAATAGAAGTCTTCTGAAAATCACTTGTTCCACTGCTTGTGAAGATGACTTTAATAGCGTAACTTAAAACGTTAGGTTCCACGAAATCGTTTCTTTCTATCGCCTATAATTCATTTTATGTGGGACACTTGCCATAAAAGTAATGTAACATGTAACCTAATTATATTTAACGTTAAATATAATTCATCAAGATAACCGGCCATTGAAATTGTGCCGCCATTGCATCGCCATGATGGATTGAAATGGCAGTTATTTAAAATCGGTTAAAAAGGCAGGTGCATCGCATCGCCGAAGATAATAAAGGCAGAAGATAATCTCGAACGTTAATCTGTACAGTAAAAATAACGAGGTTAATTGGAATATGTTTTGTTTCGTTTTGGTATGTCCGTTTTTGCGGACCGTTAGTAAATTACAATGGGTCCGTGTTTAGTGCCGCTACTTGACGACAGATGGCATGCAAACTAATTTGCGGAACTGCGCTCCCATAAATTTGTTTCGAAAATTTATTATAAGACTTTATGATGTATTTTTTGTTTATATTCAATGCAAATAACATGGTAGATTATTACTCTTAACATTTTCTAAATTCTACAAAATGGCTTTACCAGAATATCATCCCAAGTCTAATACGCTTCGTACTAAACTAAAAACTGGAAAATTCAAGGTAATATAAAGCAAGTCGACGGCAAACGAGCCTAAGTGAATCTGAAATTGCGGCGATATCGTCCCAAAGTGCCGATTCAACGTGTCTGTTGCGATTCAGCGGTTTTATTTGAATGAGAATGCGATTTGCGACAATATCGAATGCGTGCCTACAGTTCGCAGTCGCAGTCTTACTTGGAAATACACAGAATACAGATTACTTTTTGTATTGGTTTTATATTGGAAAACGATTACATTAGGTGTTGGACGATTTTTGGGATTAAATGATGCGCGTAACCTGAATTTGTTGGGTCAATAAGGGAGCTTTTATTATCAATCTTTTGATATCTAATTTTTGTTTTGGATTAATTGTTTAGTTGTATAAGACAACGACGGAGGGCTAGCCGGTAACTTGTGTTAAAGTAGCAAGAAACAAAAGCTTTTGACTATCACCAGACTAGTAACTTCAATAATATATCTTGCTGCTAGTAGTAGGGTACTAAAACCAGTATCTATCTACAAATCTACAATATAGCTTTCCCTTTCAAAACTTTACAAATTACAAACACAAATCACAAAGTTTATTAGCATTAAACTCTAAAACTATTATCTCGAGACTGCTAACTTTAGCTTTTCCTTTCTGCGTATTCTTTCGAGAATGTTCTGAACAATAGAATAAGTTTATCCAGCAAACAATTACATTGTACAAGAAAGTTCACCTATAAATTATTGTGTGAATGTCGACGTCTACGGACTAATTTTACACTTGAGTACGTTTAATCAACTTGAATATGAAAACTAGAAGTATTCTAGAAATGTACGGTCAGTCTTGGTGCCTAAAAAGATAATTTATGGGGTAATTTGTAACTAGTAAGAGTATATTTCTTGCTTGTGTAATTTTGTCAAAGGATTTTTTGTAGTGGCTGTAGAAAGATAGCGTATGCATGAAGAGAAGAATACGTTAACTTCTGTAAATAATGATAAAATTACCCATCTTTCCATTTACTAAAATACTTTATTAACTATATCTACAAAACTATCTCTCTGTAAATTTTCACCGCGACGGTGATTTGCCCGCTTTCAATCAGTCCTTAAATGAGAGCTAACAGGTTTTAGTCACATATATCTGGGGTCGCCAGTAGCCTACTAGAGGCGTCGGCTGAGGTCGGCCGGGGTCGGATGGGGTCGCAAATTGGTCAGAAACACCCTCCCCCAGTGTTTAAACAGATATCTGCACATCAATGCCCGTTAGCCACTAAATGTGTTAAGAGATTATTGTGCTTTCGTTTGGATGAAAGCGCGAGAGTGTGAATTAGGTTTAAAAGGATTTTGAAATTGGACTGGACTGGACTGGATTAATTGAAAATCTCATTAAAATATTCGCAGGGACCAGTATCATTCTTGTACAAAACAAAATTGCAATGTTAATTGGGCCTGAATATGATGCTGTCGTACGCAAGGCCTTTTATGCAAAACTATTATAATTCTTTACCCAAAGTAGATAATACAAAAATGAACGTAATTATGGGTTTGATTTCTTGGTCGGGCAAATTGTGTTTCGGTTTATCGATCAGGAATTTCTCAGCAGCAGCCCGGAACCTGAGTTTGTGCCCGGTTGACGGCAATGGGCTGCTCTCTAGGCACTCTACGCACGCCGACAATCAAGCTTAAAAAACAAATTTATGCGGATCTCTAATTGTACAGGACATCTATACAAAGCAAAGCCATGTTATACTGGAACTGTATGGTTTGATGTGTCGCCGTGTGTACACGGAACTTAGCATGAATGGCGAAATAAGGGAGTGAGCAGGTACTAAAGTACACTTTAGTCTAGTCTGTCTATCGTGATGTTAGGTAATCTCCAAAAATCGACCATCATGGTGTTATCAAGCGACCGTGGTAAGTCGAAAAATACAGCAGTCCGACAATTCAATCAGGCTCCAATCAAATTGACTCAACTGGCTTGACGCGACACCGCGGTTTAAGCAGCTTCACACACTGAACTTGATTTTAAGGTCATTCGTTACAGTGCTAAAGGTGGTTTTGGGAATAAAGATACCGTAGGTTATAAAACGAGACATTTAGACACCTGTCTACTGGTCTAACGAATAAGGATAAAAAATATTTAAAATAAGAGATTTTTTTGGTGCATTATGTACTAATGAAGCAGTATAAAAATGCACAAACCTGTTATAAAGAAATCTATAGAGAATGCTAAACCGCACACGCTACTGAAATGTCAAACAGTCTTCCTGAGTACCAATTAAACCGTACACAAAAAGACTTTTAAGTTCACATGCAACGACGATCAGCCAGACGGCCCCAAATTCGATCGATGCAACCAAATCACTTTAATATTTAAGTTGGTCGCGTCTTGTCGCGTCTCGTTCAGTGTGTGCGCCTCCTAAAGCTCCACACAACGCGATTGGCTATTGTTTAATGTCGCCGAGGACACGGCCGGGTTTTTTTATCCTGTCGACGACGGAAGCTCAATTCAGTGCAATCACGGCGCGGTGACGCGGGACGCGATATAGTTGCGCTCGTGTAGACGGTGGCGCTGTTGGTGGGGAGTAGCGGAACTAACCAAACATTTATTTAGTATGTTGAAATCTGTTTTATTTTACAAGATAACGTGATGTTTTAAGAATGGAACGTGTAAAAAATATTAAGCATGCCATTTAATAAAATAATTTGTTCTATTTATTTATAAAATACTTCTTTATTTTTATGTGAGTGGGTAATTTATGGAGCGTGAGAAGCAAACCACGAAAATTCTCGTCCTACATATCGGGTGAGTGAATCTGTGCATAGCGTGGAGTTTAATTTAACAAATTGAACCGCCATCCGGCGACCAAGTGGCGGATATGTCATGATGCTGCTCTCATGACGCACGTCAACGGCAAACGTGTCGAAACACTAAAATTACTCAAAGATCATGTCGGAAGATTTTTCTTGTAAATTTTCCATTGTCACAGTAGAGGTACTCAGCTCTTTCACAATAAATTTGAAAAACTTAATGGAATATCAAATTTTGAATATGCGTGATAAGTAGGTTTCTACGTACGTAAATATTTAATTGTTGGTTTTTCAAGGGCAGAAAGATGATTTTTTTGTTGACGAGATCTCTCAATACAAGGATCTTTTGGCGTGTGTTTAAAATCGGAAAGTACGCCAGACATCACGTTTTTAACCGACTTAAAAAAAAGGAGGTTCTCATTGCTGATGATTTATACAATTCAAAATCGGTTCATTCATTTGGTTATTTTTCTTCTTGGCTTAGGTTGACGTGGTGGTCCCTAATAACTTCTATATACTTAGTTCCAATGTAAAATTGATTCATAACATGATTTTGGGTGGTACCTATACTACAACTACTACCACTTCAGAAGTCGGTGGCAAAAAGGTCAATGAAACAAACAAAGTCAACGACTTCCGAAAGTAAAGTTATTTTAGACTTTTTAGTGTTTTCAGAAGTTTTTTTTTTTTTTGGAAAAAGACGTATTTTAATTAAATACATTTCACAAAACAATATAGAGCATCATTCGAGCGTCGAAAGTTCTTTGTAGTTGTGTGCAATGACTATAAGCTTTCCTTATTAAGACAACAAATTCTGAGAACTTTGAGGCTGTATTTATCAATAAAACAATAAATCTCACATTCAAAATTATTTGCAAAACATCACAAGACAAACACAAAGAACGCGGGAACACATTCGAATGATTTAAATTTGGAATTGGTGTAAAGCTCGCATTGATTGGCGGGTGACTCACTATGATGCATTGTCCCATGCTCGTGTTGAGTCATGGTGGCTCACAATGTAATTCTTTTGCCTCAGCGTTTGAACAATAAAATTATCGACATTATGATAATTACATGAAAACAAAAATGAAAAGCCAAAGGTAAGAGGTAACATTATTAAAATCATATTATGTAGACTGGTTTAGAGCAAATGTACCTAACCTAAAAGTCCTGTTGAAATAATAACGATAATGATGATCTTTTAGAAGTTTATGGCAAAGTTAATAGGTTGTCAATCTGAACTCGGCCTATCTTAATTTATGTACTGGAAAAAACTGAATGATAACCCAAACCAGGCTTGGGTGGTCAAGTTAAAAATGGATAGAAAACACCCACAGAAGTCTAACGTGGCTGGTATAAAACAAAACTTTCTCTGACATGTAAAACACGACACAATACCAGATGGGATCGGACTGAAAAAAGATCATATTCAAATATGGAACACACCCACGCCGAAGGATAAAAAAGAGGATACAAATAAAAATAATCTCATACAGTTTACTTTGTCAATGGAAATACTTTTTCCACGTAATACTAAAATGGTATGTTTGTAAACAAACCATATCTGTTTCTGTGAAGTTCAAGGTCCCAGGTCCGACCTCGGTCAGGGGCATACCCGGGTACTTTGTGACCGTTTACACCCGGGACGAGGGTCCAAGGGTTTTCCTTGTACGACCTCTTTATTTTACGATAGGACTGGCTTTAAATATATTGTCTATGGATGTTGTTCTTTTCAAATTGGGAATAACGTTTAGTGTTCAAAACCTTTTTAATTTTAGATGCAAAAAGATTGGAGTGGTATATGTTTGTGTGTCTGTTTGTCATTCATCATATCAATATCACATATCAATTTAAATGATGATATTTAATTTAAATTTTGTTTGAAGCATGGTTGAACTAACAGTTGTTTGTCTTCACGGTTAGTTTGAAAATAAACAAGAGGTTTTATTTTCAGACATTGTGAGACTTCTGTATGCGTAACTAAGAAGGTAAGGATTTTTGTTTGTAGTTTTCAAAAGAAAGTTTAGTTCCCTACTTTCAAGAGCAGGAAGTAAAAGCCTTTGTATAAAACAACTTTTTTTATTTAAAAATTAAGTACGTTTCGTAACTCTTTTTCAGGTTTGCGGTCACGCGTTTAAAACTTTTCAAACGTGAGTTTGAGAAATACCTTCACAAACTCACGTTTGAAGCTTTTTTGATTAAATAAAGGAAGCGATAGAATTTTGTTTTTATTTTTTTCAAAGTTCATGAAACCATTGCGAAATTCTCATTCTTGTACACGTTTGGGTAAATTATATGTTTTTGTCGAATGTAATTGTAAAGGTTGATTGGTTGCAAAAGCATTGTTTGAGTCGTGTTTTTTAATTACCAATGTAAATAAAATATTAAAGAAATGATTTTGTTTTGATTTTTGGAGAAAGATCACCAAATAATTGTTACATATTCTCAATTTAAAGCTGTTTTTTATGTCACTATTCATGTTGATTTTTTGAATCGTTGTACAAAGTACCCGTAACTCTTTTGAAGATTTCTGTAATTTTATTAAAGAAATATTCTGCTCTTCAATTTAGGTATAATTAAATTATAATATAAAAAAACTTGTATCAATATCAGCACATAAATTAAGGACAAAGTCGTGTCATATCGCTAGTCAACAACAGTTGCTAAACAGAGATTCAACTCACAATTGAATATTAAACTTTGACAATGGATACTGTGCTGTTATTATGTAAGTACCAACAATAGGAGTTCCCTAACTTTCGGATTAGTAACGTAAATTAACAGTTATTTCCTAACTTTGTTACTTAATTGTTTAACTTTTTTGTTTATATTTTTATTAATTTTATTGTGTTTCGTAGAGTTTGTTTAATTTACTATCTGCTTATTTAGGCATATTGCAGGCAGCCATTGGTAATTATTTTTTTATAACTTTAGATAATATTGGGAAAACTTCTTTATATTTTAACGTCAATATACCTGAGTTTATCATGTAAATAAGTAAACATATACCTATAGGAACATAGGTATTTTGTCGTCAGCATAACAATGAACATATTGTGGTTTCCAGGGAATGCATTACGGACCTAGGTAGACACAAGATAATTAAACTTCTATGTACGCTATCTCAGAGTATAGCTAGGTATAACATTCTTCAATGACATGTAGAATGTGCCACGGGTGGAATCATTAGTGATCAGTCGGGACCAGGCCAATGTGAAATTAATTTTATTATTTTACTTGCGGTCGAAGAGTGTGTTCCTAAAATTGGATCACTACATAGTATAAAACAAAGTCACTTCTCGCTGTCTGTCTGTCCCTATGTATGCTTAGATCTCTAAAACTAGGCAACGGATTTGATGCGGGTTTTTTTAATAGATAGAGGGATTCAAGAGGATGGTTTAAATGTATATAAGATGGATAATATAGTAGAGAAACACTGATAATTTTAGAGGTTTCTAATGTGATTGATTTTACCACCCAAAAAAAAATGGATTTATTGGAAAATAAAGGCAGTGCATTACAAAATAATTTGACAGTAAGCACACTTCTTTTTTTGTTCTAAATTGGTCCCGAGCGAAGCTGGGGCGGGTCGCTAGTAATTCATAATTTCAAGTTTGTGTCTCCACTTTATAACTAGCACTTCACCCGCAACTTCGTTTGCAAACATTCTGATAACTCAGCTAATATGCGTGATATAAATATGATTAGAACCCACGAATAATGTAGCTTTCTACCAGTGAAAGAGTTTTTAGAATTGCATCATTAGTTTTGGAGATTACCCCCAAAAAGCAGTGATAGCCTAGTGGTGTGACCTTCGGACTACCAAGTCATAGGTCTCGAGTTCGAACCCAAGGTACGCACCTCTGATTTTTCGGATTCATGTGCGCTTGGAGCACAGGCGTACACTGCTGATGGTTATGATGCTGTACGGCATATGCAACAATAGGTTTAATTGTATGGAACTTTCAAATATACTATGTTATGTAGTACCAGGACTGTCAATCGGCGGGAAGTGCGGGCAACCCGCTTGTTTTACAGAGAGAAGTGTAGAACAAATGCTGGGGAGAGAGCTCCACTCCGCCGATTATTAGTAACGTACAACTCACATTTTATAAATTTAGATATTTTCGCTATTAATCAGAACAAATTTAGAAAAATAGCTATTGAATTACTTTGGATGACCACATCCTTAACGATGACTGATTCCTGCTGACGTGATGTTGTGATCTGATTGGTGACTACGAACTAGATCTGGACGGGGAGCGCTGTCTAGAGTTGGTCTGTGTGACCATTCAGGTTTCTATGCTTTTTATTTTTATTTTCTTATTGTCCCTTTCTGTATACGTTCGTTTCCTTATTTCTTTTAAATCGATATGATTCCGTGGACAATAGTGTGGGTTATGCGTTTGTTTACTATTAGACCTAAGCCAACTATTAATATTGCAACGTGTAACTGTTTTTTGTCCCAAATAAATAAAATAAAATAAAATAAATTAAAGTATTGTATAATATTATTACTAGCTTCGGTGAAGGAAAACATCGTGAGGAAACCAGCATGCCTGAGAGATATTTCTCGACGGCATATTAACCCAAGTCAAAGGCCCATGGGCGACATAAAAACTCTGACACCAGGTTAGGCACTAATCACACGACAGACAAAAGTGTCAGTATTTGTAAAAATTGGTTATTGTAACCAACATCTGCCAAAACACTTTCATCATCATTTTAAACCAACCAAATACAATATAATACGACCATAACTCAAAGGGTTGCGCCACTCTCTAATATCCCCACGTTCGCCAGTCACCACTCCATTACGCCATTGTGATGCACTACAAGTTAAGCAGCACACATAGGGTTACCATTCCGAAATTCGAAAAGTCTTGACACAACCCGAAAATTTGCAAGAATAAGTCCCAAGTTTTTATTTTTTGTGGGGTTCCGTACTTTTTTTTTTCGAATGGGAAATCATCAAATGACTTCTCCCGCTCTGGGCGGAGCAGGAGGGAGTGTCAGACTTTTACTGACTAAAACCCATCCATGTTCCTTCATCGCTCTTTGTGTTCCGGGGCTACGGTATCTCTTTCGAACAGTACCGCAACCCCGGCAGGCATCGGTCCTTGCGGACCCCTTCTTTTTTGCTGACTCTTTTTGAGGCGCGCGTGGAACACGAACGCGCCGTCGACACGGCCTGTCGTCATGAGACGGACGGACGGCGAGCTAGCCAGAGCATAGCCCACCGTCCACAGGCCCGCGCCTACGGTGGCCGGGGGCCACGTGTGCGCCACCGTGTTCTCCGGTCGATCCTCGCAATGGAAACACCCGGGCGTTTCCTCCCGCCCGATTCGGTGCAGGAACCTCCCGAAACAACCGTGTCCGGTGAGGACCTGCGTCAGGCGGAAGGTGAGGACACCGTGGCGTAACTCAAGCCACTCCTCAAAAAGGGGGCTTACCGCCACTATTGTGGCGTGCCCTGCACGGGGTTGCGACAGTCGCTCTCTCCATGTCGCCATGAGATCACGCCGGAAGTCTGTCCGCTGCGCGATAATTTGCCGCGGCAGCGGAGTTTCCCCCCGGCGTAGCACCTCCGCGCGCCATTCGTGCAGGCGCGTGAGGTCTATCGCCTCCAGGTCTCATAGCGGCAATCCGGCAAGGAGGCACGCCGCCTCGCGGGAGATCGTGCGGTACCCACGGGCCAGCCTTACGGCTACCACCTTTTGGGGCGCGTTCAGGTAGTGGGCTGGCTGGCTCGGCTGGCTCGCCACCTCAATGAACGCGCCCACACCGGGGCCCCGTAAAGGGCCATGGACCGCACGACTCCCGCGTAGAGCCTCCGCCAGGAGGCGTTTGGCCCCCCAGGTTGGGCAGGAGCCGCCTGAAGCAGCCCCGGTCCGTTCCAGTTTTGGGGACCAAACGTCGGAAATGCTCCACGAAGTTCTATCTGCTGTCGAGGACGAGTCCCAGGTACTTCAGCGTCGACTCGACGCCGACGGATACCCCTCCTACCGTCAATGAGGATCCCGGAGGTGGCGCATTCCGAGGCCCATGAAAGCACATGGCCTCGGACTTGTGCAATGCCACCTCGAGACCCAGTTGCCGGATCCTCTCGACGATTATCGCAACACCACGCGGGGTCAGGGGTTCCGTACCTCAAAAGGTACAAAGGAATATAAATATCGCTGGACATTACACAAAGAGCCATCTAGTGCCACACTAAGCAACGAGGCTTGTGTCGTGGACACCAGATAGTTGGTATACTATATAGATACTTTTTGTTTGTAAATATATACTTATTATACATATAAACATCCATGACTCGGAAACAAATGTCCATGCTCATCACTCAAACATTTGCTTCTACCGGGATTCGAACCCGGGACCCTAAGAACGTAAGGCAGCCTCAGTACCGCTGCGCCATTCGGGTCGTTGGAATGCTTCACATCGTTGTCTATCTCTCGTGGCGTCTGTCTGTCTGTCGAGGCCCTATTTTCATTTCATTTTTGTTTCTATTTCATGTTTTTGGTATTCATTGGATTATTTTATTTTTTTGCAAGAAATCTTGTGTCAAAAAGTCTGGAATAACGACAAGGCCTGACAGTATTCGGACAGGAGGCCAAAAATCCGGACAGCATGGTAACCCTATGCGCACCAATAACGCGAGTATGCGCCATAACACTAAACCTTTATGATATACAGCGAATATCCCAAAAGATATACCATTGTATATCCCAAATGCACACCGTAACCCTCCCTTGATTAAAAATGCCGAATATTTACACAAGGCTCGGTTTTCTCTATTAAAAGCGAAGTGTGAATAGTTAAAAGCACTCTGTGGGAGATGAAAACTGAAGTGGAAAGCTGTTGTTTAACAGTATACACTAGATATAGGCGTTTTCGAAGATTTACGCTGTGTGGGATTTGAGATTTGAGAAAAAAGGGGGAGTTGTCTTTGGTTTCTTGTTTGTGGATAAAATAGTGTGAGATAGTGTGATAGCAACGCCATATACATTTAGTGAGCGGATTCGATGTTTTCAAATTAATTAATAAAATATGAGAATCCATAAGCGTTGATTTGTTATTCAATAGGTTTCTCTTGTTATTATTATACGTCTGTGTACTCCGATAACTATAAAATATATTCTGACACAATTCAATTAAATAGGCATGTCGACAGTATCAAAAAATTGCAAATCTATTTAGTCCGTCAGTTAGAGTATTAGAAATTCATGGACACGTATTTTTTGTTTTTGTAAATCAATGAATATTGACAAAGATAAAACGCATCAAAACTCGGGAGTGGGGCTCGTGACGTCGTATTATACCTAGGCGTGACGTATTGAGAATTTTAAAAGCGTCGTATCTTCGTCAATTTTGATTTACGTAACAAAAGAAAAAATACGGGTCAAATATTTTCTGATAATCTAACTGACGGACTAATTAGTTTTTTTTTGTCGTCTCGCCTATTAACGATTAGCACCTACTGACAAAAAACCTGCTTCTACGAAAAAAGAACATTATCCCAATAACTCTCAAGAATTACGTGTCACATAAAAAATATAGCAGCAAAGTCTCTTCAAATTTCTATTTTCTCGCGCGAATAAAATCCTAGCATCCAAGTGATTTCCCGCATCGTAGATTGACACCGGGGGTTGCTTCGTCGTCAGTGGAGCGGGGCGCGGTGCCGACAATTTGTACATTCACCCTATCTATTACGTAGAATATGTTTCGATCAGGTTACAGATACTTTTTGGGAAAAGATAAGTTGGTTGGTCGTTATTTCTTTGGTTGTGATTAGTGTTCTACGTGTAAAATTGTAAACAGAAGACTCTTGTTATATTTTAAAGTTGTTTTTTCCAAACTGAATTTGCTCAACCTTTTTTAATCAATAATGATAAAAACTCCACAGCTCTTTATCATGTTTTTAATTAAAATTTGCTTTTTTCAATTGTATCTACCATAGCATTAACAAATCGTACGTGAAATGTATTCCCCAATGGCAAGCTCAATGACTGACTGTCAACTCAAAGATTTGCATGCCCCTTGTTTCAATCTTGAACCTGACCTCCAAAAGTAAGGATTACATTACGAGACACCCCAGGAGGTCCCGTTAACAGTAATCCTTAATCACAACACACGACAAAGTGCAACTTAAGCAAGTTGGTGTGAAGTTTTTGAAGGAATGTGTAATTTTAGTACAATGTTAGTGCCAAAATACAAAAAAAAAGAGTGAAGTAAACAATTTAAATGAACCTGAAGTAGACTACATAGCAGACAGATCGTTAAACATAAAATGCGATGTTTTTAACGTTAAGACAATTTTGACCAAAAAAAATCTCACGCAGAAATACAAAAACTAAAATGATCAAGAAAAACTAAAATTGCAAGAAACATCCACTCACATAGCAACAGAGGACGACGTATTCAAAAAAGGAATATCAAAAAACAATCTCGCGTCATGTATCACAGTACGTACAACTTGATCATGACCCCGGGGATGCCGAAGTCCCCGCGTTTGCCGTAATCTGTACAGCCAGAACACTAGACGCTTGCACAGACGAACACCCCAATGCGTTTGAGAAATTTAAATTTTTAACGATATCGACAGTCCCTTTGGATGCGTAAGCTGTGTCTTCGGTGGCACTTGGATTGCGAATCGATTTGTTGATGTTGCTATTTCTACTTTTGCTTTAATTGAAAGGTGTAATTGTCATTATTTAGATATGCAGGAAAGAGAAAAAGGTGTAAATGATTGAGTGACGGCTGACAGGAGAGAATGGAAGCAAAAAAACGTGTTGCGCCGACCTCAAGACACGGGACAAGGGCAGGTAGGTGATGACGATGATTATATCATTTTGAGGATTCAGAAAATCTACTTCCCCCTTTTCGTAATTTCTTGAAAAAGATTAGTTATTTGATGGCGTGTGTAAGAAGTCTTGAGAAAAATTTTTCTCAAAGACTAACTTTGATAGCGCAATCATTCCTCCTTTTCGATTATCTTGAACTTTTTTGTAGCATTTTGATGCAAGAATAGTATATCCAATAACCCCCGTAAGCCCTGTATCTAATTACAAATCAAAATACAGCCCTAATTATTGTCTTTAGTTACAATATTAATTTCCTTATTTGCAAATCAAGAGGTAACATTAGGACCACGTGTGTGGGTTCAAATGTCTCGAACCTGACCTCTCGGAGGGTCTGGGACACCGGAGGGTCCGAATATAATCTGAACAAAGAGGGAATCGTGACATGATTGTTTATTTCTGCATTGTATAGAGGATAGAGTTATACCGGTGGATAGAGGATGTTTGTAGTTGGTACTTCTGTTTTTATTTTAGTGTGGATAGCTTTTGTCTAAACTAAATAGGATCCGAAGCATGACTTTCTTTGAAAGCTAAACAAGTTCAATGATTTTCATTTGTTTTAGACAATCTATTGGCCTTGTTCTGACACGAGTCTAATTGACTATCCCTGAGAATGATGACCTGACTCCTTGCATTTTTGGCCATCGCATAATCAGTAAAAAAACCCCAAAAACTCGAGTTTCAAAAGGAGTATCTTCAAAAATCATGTCCCTATTTACTCCGAATCGAGAGCCATCAATGCCTTCCTCAGAGTCTCATAAAACGTACCCCTAAAAATAAATGGTCATTATTCTGCTACACTTGTTGCCCTGAATTGTGTCGTCAACGTCCCATTCCTGGCTAGGGTTGTCAGAGGTCCGGGTGGATGGTAAGCCTTTCAGTATGTGTGTGTCTTTGGGACGGGCTCTGTAAGGATTCGGGGTTAGCTTTGGTTGAGCCTCGTAAGGATGTGCTGAATATTCGTGTTTTTATTTGTATGGTCTTGTGAAACGAGTTTGAATGATGTTTAAGTGTTAAAATACTTTTGAAGCGCAGTTGTTGAATGTAGTAGTTGTTATATGTTGATATGTTTGACCTTCGTCTATGAAGTCCAAGTGGCATTTTGACAGTATGACACATTTAGAACTTTCAAATCATGAACTTAAATCATCATGTCAGTTATAAAACACCGTTATTGGAAGATAAAAGCCTGTATCTTCGCTCCTTGTTTCGCAAAAAATCATGCAAATTTAAAACCCGGACGCCTCGCTCCTGTTTCGGAACTTTTAAAATATGTATCTTGTGGATCCCGGGGTAACCCTACGGGTATGAATATGGCGATATCAGTGACCGGTCCGGAGGCCGTCTGGCGCGCGTCTGCCCCGGGGTATCGAGATTAATGCCTCCTGTGGTTACACGCCCAAGGTCACGTTTACGTACGTTTGTTTTTGTCGTGGCTTGTCCTTTTTTGGTCCTTTTGGAGTATTGGCACCGTTTTTAAGGGTTAAAGGGGTGTTGATTGCCAGGCTGTTAGGTGTTGTTGGCTCGGAATGGGAAAGAGAATTCGATAGTTGGGGTTTTAGCGTGATGAGTAAACTAGTGAAAAAAATGATCCCATTACGTAAGCTATGGATTTGATGATTCAAAGTTTGCATATTTTTGCTGTACGTCACAAGAAGAAGCTTCATAAGGCGCTTAGTAAACGCAATACTTCTGTACTAGACGTTATTTAGTAGCAAACAATGTGAAACAAAATACCGTAGCTACTTCAAATTATCCACTTCCTACATTTCTTCATAGAATAATCAGATATAAAAATCGAATACCAGTCCTCAAACGTATGTGTGTGTAAACTCAGGAACGGTATAGAATATTTTTCTCATAAAAGAAATAAAGAAAAAGATAAAGCGTATACGGTCGGAAGTATTTAATAGAGGCGGTGTTTCGTAGCCCGCGGCGCTACGCTGCTACGTTTCGTAGACGTTCTACGACAAGTCTACGCAATGGAGTCTGTGATAGCTGTAATTGTATTTTCTTATGAGATTATATGGGATTTTTATACAAGAGATCTTTATCTGTAGTAAGGAATATAATACAATTATCCTTGAAGAAGTCGGCAAGTGTTTAGGGAAAAATCAGAAATGCGGATACAAGGACTGGGAGTGAGTGTACTAATGAGAGACCTTGTTCGCATGGAACGAATGGTTTCCTAGTGAGATATATTAGAAATATGGAGAATGAATGTAGGACGAAGACGGTGATCATAGAAGTATTATTTCCTAATTTTTCTATACATAAATATGTACCTGTAAATGAATGGGATTTCAAAAATTCTTAAAAAATAAAAGAATTGAATTTAAAATGAAAACTCATTTATTTAAAAGTTTTATCGGAGTACCCACCTAAAATAGCCTGTCAGTCTCAAACTTTGAGGCTTTGTCAGCTCAATTCTAAATCAATTATTTACGCTTCCCGAATCATTCGTAAACTGTACTTCTTGAGTACTAGTTTTTATTTAAGAGACCAATGCGTAGTTCATACAAACGTAATACCAAAAAAAAAATGTAAATCAAACATTTTCTTAAGTTAGTATGTATTTATTCCGATTGGAATACATAATATCTATGTTCCCAAATATATATTTCGAAAGGACAGTGATATATAAAGACGATATATTTGAGGATATTTTTTTTTTATAGAAAACTTATTATTCTCATAACTCTTGTTCAAAAATTCTTACAAAATAAAAGAATTGAATTTAAAATGAAAACTCGTTTAAATCAGTGTCCATTCAAAATCTATATTTGGGAACATGGATATACTGTAATCCAATAGAAATAAATACACAATACCTTGAGGATAATGTTTGATTTACAAAGTAGTATACGGTATTACGTTTGTATGAACTACGCATCGCCTCTTAATGCACAAAAACAGATTATATCATGAAGGTTTTTATTTCTTCCAAAATATGTATCGTACAGGGTTTATCTCCCGACAGTAAAACAGAGCCTTAATTTTATGTATTTCCAATCGATTTTATTTTTTATGTCAATGGTTTTATAGTATGATATATGCTTTCATAAAATTTATAGCCATATAAACTTGTAGGTCTATAACAGTAAAAATGTATTATTAGTTATATTTTCCTGCAACTCCAGGAATTACAGGCCCGATTCATGTCCGTAGATAAAATTTATTTAAAAAGTTTTTTTATTGTTTGTAATCTATTTTGTTACAGAACATAATATAGGAGATGTATGAAAAGAAAAGAAGGATATTTAACGGCCCTCCAAATCAGAAACAATCATGCACAAGAGAAATTTAACAAGATAATTACACTGCCTGCCGCCAAAACTAATGTCAAACAAAAATCACAGATAAACAAAATACGAACTGTCAATCGAAATTCCATAGCCACAGCAACAAATGAACGTTCGAAAATGCGAATTTACCAAATAGATCGCGGAACGTTGGCGCGGGTGCGAGGAGGGACACTTTCACCCTTGCGCCAAGGTCACATGGACATTGCAGCGGGACACATGACACGCGTTGGTGTGGGTGCATGTATTCCGAATTCGGGTGTGTTTACGTTTAACATGGGGACGTTAGTTGTGGTAATGGAACGGGAATTATATTGTTCCGTGTGTGCGTAAGTCTTTACGGCGTCTGTGGCCAGTAAAGGCAGCCAGACTTTATCGTTACCAGTTAAAGAGCAAGTTATTTATCGTTCATTTTAGAATAGGCTGCTATTTTATCGTGTTGGTCTCTAAAGTTTTTCTATTTACTACTTTAGTATCCGTAGGCTGAATAAAAGTTTTCTTATGAGTAATTCTGTTATTCAGTTTCTGTTATTATTTGTTCTTAAATTAACTGCTAGCTGAAAACGCAAGTCTACCAGTCTTTAAACTTGAAAATACATTTATTATTTCGAAGCCACATTAATTTAAGTACTTATCAGCGTAGATGTTCCTCAATTTTTAAACGTGTTTTGTTATTTATTTTCACACAAAATAAAGCTAATTTTTCAGATAACCGCGTTTATCGCAATAAATCTAATTCACAGGTGAATGCTCCTTGGAACCTGATAGAATTTACCTATTGTAGCAGAGGTCGTGAACAGTAGACCGAAAAACACTCGATTATAGACTAGACGCGTTCGCAATTTGTCGACTCTGCGTAATTTGGGCGGGAAATTGATTTTTTATGCCATTAAAGGCGGGTGAAGAGTGAGGGACGCGGGGTGGGAGGAGGGCCACGAAAGTTATCGGATTTTCGCGCCTCGAGCCGTAAGCCCCCGCACAATCGTCGGCATGAAGGTTAACAGCTTTATTCAATGTTGCCAGTATTATAAATACAATAACTACGTCGTAACGTTTGAGTGTACTTGTGTAAAGTTAGGTTGTAAAGATCTGAAGTCGGTTGAGTGCGGACGTCGGATTGTAGAAGTGATTGTTGTCTGTGTTAGTACTTTGATTAGATTCGAGATTCGGAGAACATTGGATATCTTAGTAAAGAAATTATACTGCTGTTGTTAAAGAAGTTTCGATATAAATGAGATTGAACTTTGTCGTGCACGATTTTTGTACTGTTTTTTTTTTTAATATTGGTAGTTGATTAAAACTCTAGTAGGGGGATGGGAAGCAGTGTCTTTTTGCAACATTAACAATCACCATTATGTTACCCAAGCCTTTGAAAGCATTCTTTATTTCTACAGCGACTTCCAACAGAATTGGCGTGAGCTGTTTAGACGGTAGTTTTAACAATCCAAAACATTTTTTGACATTGTTAAAGCTGAAACAATGTCACATTCTCTCTAGTAGACTGTTATTACTAGGAAGTATGGAATATTTACGGACTGATAGTAGAATCAGTCATAATTACAGAAAATACCAATAAATAAATAAAAAACGTTTTTAAAGTAACACAATTACTGTTTAAACAATACAATTCCAAAATTAACGATACCTAAAGAATTTTAGCATAAACTGCGTCTGAAAATTCTCGGCCAAGGAATTTTAAATAACTAGGTTATTTCTAAGTAATAACTTGGCGAGAATATCATCGCGATTATTCGACTTAATTAAAAAGGTCAAGAGACTTGGAGCGAAACTTTTTGGTCGTTGTCGAATTTTGTTAGGTTAGTTATGTGGTTCTATGATTTGATTGGAAGTTTTTATAATTTGGTTGTTAGAAAGAACAATTTAAATATTATGTTAAGTTGAGTGCACGTATATTTTGTTTGATAGCCATCAAGACTTTTCGGATTCTATAATTTACTTGTTTAACAGTATTTTTTTAAATTGATTATTATAGAAAATTTGTTTAAGCCTTATTATAAGTAACTACTACCAGACCCTATTTCACACGGATTTCAACACTCTACAATACCGCAAAATGTCTATAAAGTTTAGAATTCATGTATTAAGCACATAAACTATCCAAAAAAACAAACCCTAAATTATGGTAAAAATCACACTAAAATCCTATAGTTTATAAGAACAAAGCAGTGACAGACAAACACAAAAAGTAACTTTTTAATCGAAGACATAAAATACTAACTGTTAAACATATTTTATAACTTTACACTACCTATGTGTACCTCCAGTGATACCCTATTTAGGTATACACTTACTTAACTATACCTAAGTAAAGTTCTAACCCTACCCAAGTGAAGTTACGATCTCTATAGCGGCATGGTGTAGGAACAGATTGTGGTAATGGAGAATGACGTCACCCCCCCCCCCCCGCCCCGCACGCCCCGGGCCCCTCGGTGTAACGGTGTGGAGGAGTTCTGACCAGTCCTATTGTGCAGGAAGATGGTCAATTAGTATTGATTCACTGAAGAATATGCCTTAATTGGAGGGATAGAGTACGATTGTGTGTAAGTTTATATTTGTGTTGGCAAAATACTCTTTTGATAGCATTGTGAGTAATGAGATGGAATTGGTGAATTGAAAAGCTTTTAAAGTGGAATCGAAAGTACTGAAATATAAACCCTATTAAATGTTATTTTGAGAAAGGAGAAAAGAACCAAATAATTCTTGAAAATACTTCACTAAAAATCTAGCTACAAATCTTGATAAGAATTTCCCTATCTATTCTTTTAATAACTTTAATTGTTCAGAATCACGATTCTAACTCAGCGTCTACGAAAGTCGATCGAACACGGAAACGTAGTTCGTAGCGTAGCGTAGGTATACTGCAATGTTCATACAAATTCGTCTGACGCACACATACACAGAACCACCGTATATTATTCATCAAAACAAACGCACACAGACACAAGTCGTCTGCCGAATTAAACCCACACAGACATAAGTTACGAGGAGTGAACTATCCTGTAAGTGCGTTCGGTTGTGTGTGTGAATGAGAGGGAGAGTGTGACGAAATTTCACTTTCCGTTTTGGCAACGTCGCCCGACGCGCCTCCCCGTTCGTCGACATTTGAACAGGGGTGGGTGCACAGCTAGTTCGCTCCGAAAGCCGACATTTTCATTTTTAATATTGGCATCGCGGTCATAATTGAGAACGAAGCTTTCTAATTTAAAAGAAAAACTCTATCGAACATGAAAGTCTATATTTTTGAAAATGGAAGACAACGATTTTTGAATAACCGTTGTTTAAAAGTCCGTTCGCAATAGATAATGATGTCTAGTCAAAGATAATAAGTAGGAACGGTTGAAAGAACAGTCCAAAAGTTTGTACTTCGAATTCGCATAGACAATAAAAGGGGAGTGGTTTTGACAAAAGATCGAGAGACGCGCACAAAAAAAAACGCAAAGTGAGTCGTAGTAAAGTAACGGGACTGTGTGTGGGGCATTTCAAATACTTCAAAAGCTCAGACGATTCTCGGAAGTGTCATCCTCTAATGTGTGAGTGAGACGGCACGATATTGCTGTGCCTTTCTCACGACTATCGACTCACAAAGGGACGCGCGGTGAATATTTTTCGTGCATTTTACACTTTATTATAATTCATTCCGCGTAGTGTTTAAATTGAAACTGTATTAGATGACTAATGTTGCATATAATTATATTTTTAATTGTACAGAGAAAAACTTTTAAACATAAACTAATTTTATTAACGGATTTCTTTTCTTAATTTTTCTTGTTAAACCACAACTCACGACTGATTTCTTTTAGAATCGAATAGGTAACACCAACGAAAAATATTTGGATACCACAATAGCAAAAAGGGATGAACCAATCACGACGAAACTAAGGGTCAATAACACCGTATATTTACATTTTCCTTATTGATTGAGTTGAAACAAAAACGTCCCTGAAATCGAAAAAAGAACGCTCGCAAAAAACAAAACAACATCGCACTCTAAATTCGGAAAAGCAAAAAAAGAAAATAAATATTTAAACGAACGTTCCATGCTTCGTTTAATTCATCAATCGATTTGCATGTGAATATTTTAATATTGTAATATTACCAAGTGAAATCTAAAACACTATGTTGTGTTGAATTCATAACTATAATGCCAAGGTCTCCGCCTATTTAACTTGGTATAAATGTATTTAGCTTTATCTACGTACACTAATATTATAAAGAGGCAAGTTTGGATGTAGGTAATCTTAAATTCTTAAATTCTTTCACTTCCAGAAAGCTATATTTTTCGAGGCTGCTATAGGCTATAAATTATATTCATATAATGCATATTAGCCGAGCTATCACTATTTTAGCAGACGAAGTCGCGGCCGAAGTGTTAGTTTTCCATAAAAATAAAAATACTTTGGTTGGTTTTAAGGTGAATCTGGTTTGGCCGTTGGAGTGGCTTTCGATAGGGTTCTGGTTTCAGGTCAAGTTTAGTGAAGGGTGCTCCGAAGTTCAGTTGACGCTAACTGAGAGAGTGGACACATTTACTGTCCCTATTTGAGTGGCAAAGCCTGTAAATCAGTCTGAACTTATTCCTTTCCGATGGTTTTTAAAAGTATGTTTTGTGTTTTTATTTTGGTTATGGTAAAGCTGCAAAACACCGATAAGGAGGAGGAGTATACTTTGAGAGTACCTACATCCTACTCATATTATTATATGCAAAAGTTTGTCTAGATGTCTGGTTGTTTCTTACTCTTTCATACAAAAACTACTGACCGGATTTGTATGAAATTTTTCACACTGATAGTTTATAACCTGGATTAACACATAGGAACTCCACGCAGGCCAAGCCACGGGCATGACCTAGTAAATTATGTTTGTTGAATCAATCAACGAAATTAACCCGGAAATACTGCCCAAATACATTGAAATTACATTTCCTAGCTTCTATTTCAAATTACTACAAATTGACTAATAAAAAGTAAAAAACCAAATAATGTGAGTACAAAAGAGAGAATTCTAATAAAACATCGTATTTTTTCTAAAAATCAAAATGTTTTCCACGTTTTGTGAGCATCTGATACTTTATTCTTGAAAGAAGTCTGAAACGTTAGCATTAATTTACATAAACACGATACGATTCTCCAAGTACCTACTATCTAGAAGATTAAGAGCGCTGATTAGTTATTTCCTTTTATAGTTTAAGAGTCTAATTGAAAAAATAAAATGGTGGTGCCACCCATCTATACTTATTATATAATAAGCTAAACAATTTGGTTGGAACGCGCTAATCTCTGGAAATTCTTGTCAGATTTAAAAAAAAACCTTTTTTATATGATAGCCCAATTCTTGAGTATGTTGATAGGCTACTACTTTTGAACTGCGATCCCGTGGCCAATTCCCGAATTCGCATGGAGTTCGGGAATTGGCCACGGGATCGCAGTTCCGGGATAAAAAGCCTATGTGTTATTCCATACTAGAATATATCTCTCCGTTCAGCCGTTCTGGCGTGATTGAGATACAAGCCATCCATCCAAACATTCGCATGTATAATAGTAGTAAGATTTAACATCACGCTACGAACCTTAGGAGCCAAGCGAAAAGAGGGTGAAGTCGCGGGATACAGTTACTTTTAAAACAAAATGAGCGCCTCCACCATTTGATTTTTTTAAATCGAATCTTTCCAGAATTAATTGCGTCAAAAGTTTTTTGGTTATAAAAAGTTTAACGTTGTAAGTTCACGCTCGTCTTGCAAATCGATTGGCTAAGGCTGCGCCGCAGGCTGCGCAGGAGTCGAATTACGGCCGGATGCGGCCGCGGAAGTGGCATGGCCGGCGGACGCGCGCCATCTTGCTTTTGGCTCTGCGCTTGCGCACCTCACGCGGATGTCTTTCTGTTGTTTGTTTTTTCTTTAGTTTTTGAAGTGCACGAGCCAGTTTTATTTTTTTATATAGGTACTTATAATGGGCAATCGTTTTTACTTTGACATGCTATCAATTCAATAAGTGTTTATTTAGCTCTTCTAAATTTTTATTTGTTTCCTAGTGCTACGTGTACCTAGTTTATTTTATGGTTTATTTAGAAAACATTCGTTCAAGCGTAGTGTTATTGGATTTAAGAATCGCACAAAGGAAAAAATGTGGGACTATCGTACAAAATACTGTCACAAGTGAGAAAATTTTCTTAAGCGACAATAAATTCTCAGCTGATCTCTTGCGTTATTATTTCGCATCTGTATCGAACACTGAAGCAATATGAACTTTAACACGTTATCCATAAAGTAGGTAATCTTCTAAGACTTTATTGTTGACATTTGACAGTTCTGATAGGTGAACAAAATCACATTGTTGCTGCGTTCGAAAAAAAAAAATACAAAAGCAGGTAAAAGAGCTTTTGTTGTGCGCTGCGCTTGCGCAAGTTTCGTAACAAAAGCTTGCGATTTCGATGCGTTTGCGCACAATAGCTGATAAATTATTTGCTAATTTAGTGTGCGAAGATTGCACCTGGTGATAGTGTGTAC
Organism: Xestia sexstrigata; assembly: GCA_941918905.2. Taxonomy (NCBI): domain Eukaryota; kingdom Metazoa; phylum Arthropoda; class Insecta; order Lepidoptera; family Noctuidae; genus Xestia; species Xestia sexstrigata. Next base: position 3,956,656 of record OW799206.2, read on the forward strand.
GAAAACGTTTTATCTTTGTGTTGATTTTTAAAATACGACTGCTTTTTTAAAACGCATTTAAATATCTATTTTTCTCATTATAAATTCTATTTACAAATGTTTTAGCACCCAATGGCCCAATGGCTAAAATTCGGACTGATTGTCGAAGCGAGAGGTCTCAAGTTTGATGCATGTTAACCTTTTTTTTTTTTTTTTTTTTTTTCGGATGGGAAATCATCAAATGACTTCTCCCGCTCTGGGCGGAGCAGGAGGGAGTGTCAGACTTTTACTGACTAAAACCCATCCATGTTCCTTCATCGCCCTTTGTGTTCCGGGGCCACGGTATCTCTTTCGAATAGTCCCGCAACCCCGGCAGGCATCGGTCCTTTCGGACCCCTTCCTTTTTGCTGACTCTCTTTGAGGCGCGCGTGGAACACGAACGCGCCGTCGACACGGCCTGTCGTCATGAGACGGACGGACGGCGAGCTAGCCCATAGCTCACCGTCCACAGGCCCGCGCCTACGGTGGCCGGGGGCCACGTGGTGGCCCCCGACGCCCGGGGCGTCTCCCGCGGCCCCGGGACGCTGTGAGGTTCTCTCCCTCTCACGTTCCGCCACCTCCTTCTCTAGCATTACTTCTTCGCAGAAGGAGGTGACGGCGTCCCATTCCGTCTCGCTCCGGACCATGGCTTGCACCAAGGCCGGACGCATGCATGTTACCCTTTGATTTATTTTATTGTATCATGCTTTCTAACTCAAATACTATTTATTTGAAAATTTTTGGACCTATTCATCTTAGCATTATACATATTATGGAAACTTGTTACGATAGTAATGCGATATTTCACTTAATTGATGTTTAAACTTTCTAATGAACAATTATCTACCTACTTGCAACTCTATTGTTACGTGGTCTACATCAAAATAAAATTCTAATTTTAGAAAGATAATTAAAGAAAGAACAAGAAAGAAGTAATCATTCGTATTTTAGTAACTTTTTATTAAGTCTGATCCGAATTGACTAGACTTGGCCATTGGGACGTGACTCGCCTGGCTATGGCATTAAAACGGTAATCAAATTAGTCTCAATATTTAAGGACAATACTAATTAATGAAGTACTTTGAGAATCTTCTTCATCATTTTCTCAGTAAAACTAAGTATTAACTGAAGATCACGGAATAGAAATTATCTTTATAAGTAGCCTTTTTATATTATTTAGGGTCCTACGTGACGATTGTGTGATCTAACATAACATAACGACTGTAATCCTTAGAGTTGTACACTCGCCAGCACATCGAGTTATCACAAACTGTCAAATTTCTCCAAATGATTTGAAACCATAAAATGGTGATGGTCAAGTTCAAAATCGAGTGGGAAAATTTGACAGATTGTAGTAACTTGGTGCGCAGGCGACTGTACCTACGTACACTAACATTTCGCAAGTTATGTTTAAGATCTAATAGTTTTTTTCGTATTTTAAGCTCTATAAATGTCATTTTATCGAGACATTCACGTGAAAACAAAGTATCTTTAACGCCAACATCTAAAAGAATCCATAGTGTAAGATTAACATCGAATTTCGAATCACAAAAAGAACTAATTATACATTGAAAAAAAAAGAGAAAATCGTTGGCGCGGTGGCGTAATTAAAGAAACGGCAACAGAGCATTTCGCGTAGAAACGGGACCGAGAAAAATGCAACGTCGCATTTTCACCCTCGATCGTTTTCCCACTCGCCCCGCGCCCCGCAACCCCGCGGTGACTCATTCAACCTTTTCGAGTTTCGGAACGTGTGTACAGGCCGAAGTTTTCCTTACTTCCTTTTAGATATGGCGAGACTATTTTGTTGTTTTAAATTTAGAACGAGCTTTGCTTGACATTTTGGTACTATGGTTAACACTTAAAACGGGATATTTACCATGTTTATTATTTGCTTGCAACAGTGCCGAAATATCGGTAACTCAAAACAAATAATAAATATGGTAAATATCTCGTTTTATGTGTTAATAATAGTGTTAGTGACCATGTCAGTTTATAAAACTTATTTTGTTACTAATTTATACTAAGTGCCTTTATTTTTTTAAGCCTATTAAAAAAAAAGTAACTACAGTGATTGAGTTGATTTAAAAGTAACGTTTTGCTACGGCGTAGCTGCGTAGCAAACAAACAGTCACTAATGAGTTATTTTATTAAAAAACGATCGAAATTTCTTCGCGTTACACCCGAATTTGGTATATCTGGAGGGAAATACATTATTTTTTTATGAAACCGCAATTTAAGTGTTGATTATAAAATTTTCGACAAGTAACAATAACATCTGTACTACATAAACTACTTTCTTTTAAAAGTTTTACCTCATAGTTGGTCGCCAACCTGCCCCCGCATGTCTGATGATTCTGAAATTGACTGAGCATCACTTACCTGAAACAATGAAAAATAACGTAATTTAGTTAATATTATAACATACTACCAAATAGTCAACATCATTGAGTTAAACGGGATGAAGGGAAAAACAGCAACAGTTATAAATATGATACGAATGACGAGAATTTGATCTCAATGTTATGTCTCATTCTTCAAATTCTTCAATAGATTTTTAGTTCCAGATTGATCAAATGTCCAAAGCTATAAGACAATTCTTGCCAGATACTTTGACAGTACCGAGTTGAAAACCACTTCAACCAAAATATCTGTGCAGACGGGAAAACACAGAACTAAAATAAATGTACCCAGTTTGAATATTGATGCATTCTTGCTGGACAAGCAGCGTCACCTTGAACTAGCTGCACACTTAAAGTGGTCATACTTATTATCAAGTTTCGTAGCTCTACTAATACTACTACTAATACTACTACGGTGAAGGAAAACATCGTGAGGAAACCGGCCTGTTCTAGAACCAAAAATTCGAAGATATGTGACATCTACCAATCCGCACTGGGCCCGCGTGGTGGATTATAGCCCATTCCCTCTCATTGAGAGGAGGCCGTGTCCCAGCAGTGGGAACATTATAGGCTGATGATGATGATGATGATGACTGATATCTATTATATAAAAATCTCGTGTCACAGTGTTTGTTATCGAAATCCTCCGAAACGGCTTGACCGTTTTTCACGTTTTTTTTTGTGTATATTTGATAGGTCTGAGAATAGGTCGTAGGTAGGACTCGTAGGCAATTTTTTAGTCTCACACATGCAGGACAAAATTTCCACGCGAACGAAGTCGCGTTGTAACAAATCAATGTTTAGTTTAAGATGGCGTTGGTTTTGGTTAAGTTGAAGCTTTTAGGCAGTGATTCTAACGTTTTTTTGATGAAGTGTTATCGTTATATGTTCCATCGACACTAAAATACTTGATACTCTACACCACAAATCTTTTGAATGAAGAAAAATCTCAAATTTGATTGAATTTTTTCTTGAGCATTGTCAAAAAACCGCGACGTTTCGTACATGTTATCATGATTAATCGCTTATAATGGAACAATGCCATAAATCCATCGTCGGTATGTCGTGCAGCTGACAACCAAACCTAGCTGGCATATGGTACAATGCAGAGCACATACATCTGTCAAAATCTGCACTCGACTATCAACCTTAGTTCCTTAAAACTACAGGCGATTTTTCTATCAATGTTTCCGGGATAGTGCTGTGGAAGTGTTGTACTTCCTGATAGGTCGTTACCTGCGCGCGCAGCTGCTTCACCGGCGCGTGCGCGGCTAGTGATAAAAGGTTACGTTGAAAGACACGAATAGGTCAGTCAATAAACTGTGTTGTTAGACGGCGGTCTTCTGAAGAAATAATCACATGAAAACATTTTTTTTGCAAGAAAAGATAAAAGTAATGTCAGTAATTGTTCGAAATTGATTTGCTGTCACGAAAGTTCAATTCCTTGAAAGTGGCATTTATTTTTTCAGATAGCAAATTGAGCTTCATCATCATCATCATTTCAGCCGAAAGACGTCCACTGCTGGACATAGGCCTCCCCCAAGTGTCGCCACATTGACCGGTCCCGTGCGACTCGCATCCAGCGGATTCCCGCAACCTTCACCAGGTCATCGGTCCACCTAGTGGGAGGCCTTCCAACGCAACGTCTTCCGGTACGCGGTCGCCACTCCAGAACTTTTCGGCCCCATCGAAATTGAGCTTGTAGTTGATTAATTAAACAATAATAAGTTGCACTCTCTTGGACAATAAAATAATGTTTTGATGGCTTAAAGATCTGTACAACGAAGTCACGCTTATTTTTTCTTCTAAATAATTAAAAGCACGATTTTGATTCGGATCGGACATATGGCGAATTTTCTACGCAGTTTTTTGAACATAATGAACAGATAGGGGCTTATTAGAGCCGTTTCAAATTCTTGCTACGGAAGAAATAATCCTAGATTATCTGTTATGATAGACATGAATCCTACTAATATTAGAAATGCGAAAGTTTGTGAGAATGTATGGATGTCTGGATGTATGTATGTTTGTAACTCTTTCACGCAAAAACGACTGAACGGATTTAGATGAAATTCGCATACTGATAGTTTACAACCTGGATTAACACATAGGATACTTTTTATCCCGGTAGTAAGATCCCATGGGACAATTATCAAACTTCACGCGGGCGAAGCCGCTGGCAGAAGTTAGTGTTTTATAGATAATTATAATACATAATATGTTTACTGCTTCGTTGGTCTATAATATTAGTCGTAAGTGTGACTACTGAGCATGAGGTCCTGGGTTCGATTCCCGGGCATTGTTATTGGGTTTTTTCCATCAGGAATTTCTTAGTACCAGCCACGGAGTCTGCATTTGTGCTCGGTTGATGGCAATAGGCTCGCCCCCTATTACATGGGACTTAAACATAACTGGCGAAATGTGGGTGTACTATTGGGTACTCCTCTGCCTAGCCCTCCGGGGATTTCAGGCGTGATGTTATGTTACATTATAAATTTTTAAAGGATTGCGATGCACTGCCCAAGAGTCTTTTGAACGCTTCTTATTAACGCCTGAGGTCTAAGAAGTTCCCGTTAAAAGTAATTCTAGAAATATGAAAGGCTTTGAGAGCGATCGTCACTTATTTAGGTTCTCTAGTCTAAATTGAAAATAAGAGTAGATCACGCGTTATTTCACTGAAATAATAAGAGTTGATAAATGTTACGAATCGACCAACATCATCAAACAATAAAACCCCAATATCGATTACTTAAGTTCAACATAAAATAAACGAACGGGAATTCCACAGTCTAGAACACGAAAAACTGAATGAAAAGTAAATTAACCTGGAGACTAAAACGAGCACGTGTCGTTTTACACACTCGAAGTCCATTGCTTGTTCTGAAGAACATTTTCTGTTCACATTGTCAAGGAAAGCCAGCAATAGTTTTGTGGTACTGAGAAAGTTTATCGTCGTGTCTTGAGGTGGTGTCTATCCAGTCACTATGATTGTAATAAAGGGTAATTAAGTCATCGGTTTAACGAGGATGTGCTAAAGACGATGTCACTGGCTGGTGTTATTTTAGTTTGTGACATTTGGGAGAAACAAGAAGTTTGTTGTTTTAAAGTATGTATTTTTGTTTTTGGATGTCAATGTTTTTGTTTAGTTTGAGATACTTTGCGTGTGTACTTACGCTATTTACGAAGTAAAAAAATATGTACAAGTATCAAAATTGGAATCTTTGGGATTCAATTTAAAGTTTTATTACAATAAATTGGACTTGTAAAGTTTTCGGCTGGTGGCTTTTTGCTTTTGTAGCGTTTTACTTAGGGTCTTGAAAATAAATTATCTGTATTTCATCATACGTAAGTACAGGCAATGACAAACAATTTGCTACAGGCAATGAGGCGGAAAATTAAAAAAAATGCTCTAGAAATGGGTATAAACCTACCAGACGGTTTTTTACCCATTATTTTTGGATACCGGTTGAATGTAGAATCGACAAATTGTATCATCGATCTTATCCCATAATATAAAGCTGTGTTCACATTGAAACATAAAACGGTCATGAAGACAATTTTAAATTCTCAAAGTAATACGAATCAAGAGCTTTATTCCCACAAAGTTCAAACATAAAACATTATAATATTAACAATACACACCATGAGATCAACAAAGTTTTCGCCCAAACCATTTCTATGGTTCTACCTGGAATCGTAAAAAAAGGGGTCAACGAACTCTCGACAACAGCTGCTCCAATTCAAGATGGCGGCATTTTATGTCAAAATTTAATAAATGCAAGCCTGTTTTCGTATGATGGATTTAGTAGAACGATTTACTTGGGCCGTCCGTTTCATATGCACTCAATATCTTGTCGTTAAAATGATTAAATATTGTTTTTTATGCGTTTTTAATTTAAATTGAATTTCGTGTAACAAGGCTAAAGGATGACGTAACTAACGTCATACTAGGAGGTTAATATGCATTTTTATTGTTCAGAAATGAATTTGTAATATTGCTACGTCAGAATCAAAATTGTACAATGTATAAAATATCAGTAGTTATAAACACGTACCTATTTATGTAACTCATAGAAAAAATGTCACCTGCTTCCTGTGTGGAAGTTAGTATGGAACTTGTAGCGTAGAAATAAAACGCGAAGTTGGATTTGAAACTTTTATTCACATCTGCATGTTCTTATTTTAGAATTGATCTACATGTTTTGTAAAATATTAGTTTGAAGTGGCTTCATTATTGTCCAGAATAAATAGGTTAATTTAAACTAATAATATAAAGAGGAAATATTTGTTTTTTTGTTGTTTGTTTTAACTCAAGACATGCTCAACCGATTTTAAAAATTCTATCACCATTATAAAGCTATATCTTTACCGAGTAACATAGGCTATAAATTATATTTATATCATACAAATTAGCCGAGCTATCACAATTTTCGCGGACAAAGTCGCGAAGTGCTAGTAAATTATAAATAGGTAGGTCAAATGTAAACCCTTCGAAAAAATCGTTTCCAATTTTACTATTTCAAAATAAGAAGCTTTCATTATTTACGTTTCGACATGGCCATACAATATTTTATAAACAAAAAATAAAAACATAGACAATAGACGACAGATGCGTGTCAAATGTCTCTGGTCCGTTCACAGTAATTACTCGTTATGCCACCGATGTGAAAATAGGCAGGTACAATGGTTAACGCCATATGTTTTTGACGCTAAATACTATAGCAAAGGTTATGCCGTTACTATGGCATAATAATTGATGTAGATATTACGAGCATTTATTATTATGAGATTGCGAAGAAATAATGAAGAGTAGGGGAAGACTAAAGAAACGTTGGATGGACTGTGTAAAGAGTGATATGGCAAGAAAGGAGGTGTCTGATGAGTTGAGAGGTAATAGAGAAGTATGGAAGAAGAAGACATGCTGCGCCGACCACAAATGAATTGAGATAAGGGTAAGAGAATTAATGAAGAAATAATGAAGTTGTATCTTTTTGATGTCGGTGAACATATTTCTAGGGTCTACCACAAATTGTGGTACTATTATTAGTGCCCTATTTATTAGAGTTATCATTCAAAAGCGTTCATTTTAAGTTATTTCAGTTTTTATATCGACACTTGCTAAACAATACACGAATAGCTTATGTTTTTGGGGGAGTTTTGTTGACAGTTGTGGCTAGCGATGAAAATAGCCGAGGTTGCAGTGTGCCTACTTTTATTTTACACACTATTCAGAAACTCTGATTATTTTAATTTAATAAAATTTAAAGTGATATGTTGTAAATGTTGCTGGCAACATATTTCATTTCCGCACTGGCCCAAACGAACGTTAGTTTCTGCGAACCGTCTCACAATTTCAACACTATAATTTCTTTCAGTTACGGTGTCCCCTTTCCCTGGCGTTATTATGTTTATTTATTACTTAAAAACATGGTTGATTGATCAATCATATTAATATGCAGTGGACAGATAACTATCAACGCTCACTTATTTAAAAAAAAATCGAATAAGTTTGTAATAAAAACTGATGATGTCCATGGTTTATCAATTGAAGGGACAACAGTGCCCGAGGGAGTTTCATACACCTTTTTAGTGAACAGACGAAAAAATGCGTTGAAATTCTTCTCGCATTCTGTCTTTATTGCATTCTCAGAGTAATTGCTGTTTATTTTTTAGCAGTTGAATAATGTCTACATGAGTCGGATACTTGTCTGTATGGTGTCGGACGTAAAGAATAGCACCATCCCATATCTTCCCGTGGGTGCCGTAAGAGGCGACTAAGGGACTTACCAGAGAATGGGCATCAGCGTTCTCTGTGCTTTTGTAACAACCGTACTGCGATCGCCAACCCGCCTGCCAAGCGTGGCGATTATGGCAAAACCCCCCTTCTTGGGGGAGGCCTATGTCCAGCAGTGGACGTCTTTCGGCTGAACAGATGACAGATGAGTCGGATACTTATTTCATCTTCGATTAAATTCTTGACAGTTAAAGAAATTCTTTAAAGGTGCCTGGAACTTCAAAAATGTGTTTTGGATTTTTCAAATATGCGCAAGTTTCATTGATGTCGCATAGTTTAATAACTTAATAGATTCATTTCATCGTTTATAAATATGATCGATAGCCAATGACATCATATTTATTCAAATACATGCATAATTATTGCAACCTAGCAGCTGTACGAACATAACAAGCAGTACTTTTTATGATCAAGTAAAGAAGCGACGTAGATGTCTTATAAATCATCGGTTCAGGCATTTTCAATGAAACGATAAGTAACTCATGTTACCAACATGTTGCCGCCAAGTGTTTCCCAAGCCTTCCTGATGAAAAAAATAAAATAAAACATAAATCAAATAAAGGTGCGTTCGTGTTGCGTTACAATACAATGTTTGAGAGCGGCGCGGCGGAAGCGAACGCGACGTTCGAAAACCGGAGCTAAATCATAAATAACAGTTTACAGTTCCCGCCGAGATCCAGTTACGTGTTGTCACGTAATTACGATCACCTCGAGATGTTTCGATTCTAATCGAAGCATCTCGATTAAAAATATATTCAGTGTCAATTCGATCAAATCGATTTGTGGATCACTAAAATTTTGCAGTCATTTCTTTTGTACGTCACAAAAGTTGACAAAGAACCATACATTAAAGAAATTAACTGACATGTATACTTAAACAACACTTAACAAAATCCGGTAGCTTAATGACGTGGTAATTGCATATTGAACGATGCAAATTTTGTTTTTTAAACCAAACAAAACTCGGGCAAAACCTTCATTGCGATAATAATGACGATAATTATCGTCATTCATCAACACGTATCTGCGAGCCATCTTTAAAAGCACACTATTTACCTCAATTACACATACACCCTATCTCTCTTACCCTAGTGATGCATAAAAAACTGCAATTTGCCTATCAGTGCTTGGGTCACACAATAAACTTGGCTTAGACCCTCGCTAGCATACCTGGACCTCCCCTGCGTCCCTTCCATCTCAGGTACCTACGTCAGAAAGGGGAAAAAGTGCGAGTTATGAGAGGTCATCCGATCATGGTTTGGATCTGAAAGGGCATGGAAGGCTTGAAGCTGCGAGGTCGTTAGCCTGGCGTTGATTGTTCGATGAGTGGTGCAATGACTCACTTGTGTATGTAAATACACGGGAAAAATATGTAGGGAAGATGAAGAGGTCACGATGGAGCTTATTAAATTTATGGAGGCTGTTCGAAAGGAACCCAAGCGCAGGCTTTAAAAAGTAGAGGACTCAATGCGAGCAATTTTAAAAATAGAAGTAAAGCAGTTGAGGTTACGGCCCGTGTTTTCTGAAATTATGCTCAAACATAATATTCTACATTCAAATCTGTTAATCTGACAGATTACATAGACCACAATATCTACAATTTCTAGTTTAAAATTGGAACTAACAACGCTTGAACATATGCAGAACTAGAAAACTCTCTGTAGCATGTCAATGTCACGTAAGTTCTAACAACTTACAAGAAAAATACTCAACTATTTTTCTTTCAAGGAAATATTACGCAAGCTTGTTTCTCGGAACCATCTCGGAACTTATTAAGTTTGTTATTTCAACGGCTTTGACAGTTTACAATCAATCTATGTAGGTACTATTATATTGTGCTCTTCTGTTCTAGGCTTTAGAAAACTTGCAATGTAGGACAGTGTTCAATGAATACTGCTCTACTTATAGTAAAGATAGGTCTACGAACGTTAATACTGCAGCTACGCCGTAGCAGGTAAAAGTTTTTCTTACACTTTGCAATCAGAAGGTAGTAATTTATAATTTTCCCTTGTAAGTGCAGGGGAAAATTAAAATGTACCAATGATTGCATTTAAATAGCTTTATCGAACAACAAATTTTTAAATAAGTATCTACCTATTTAACTTGACGCACCCTATAGAGTTAGCCCTGTTACGAATTTTCTGACTAACAAATATTTCTACTACTACTACAAGAGCTATAATTATATTCCCTCAAAACACTTCTTTTTGATATGACAAAAGGAAGACATTAAAAACTCCTCCAACAAACCTCATTTTTATAAAAAAAGAAAACGTTCCAAATCCACAGCCAAACATTCAAACGTCGAACGTGGAATTAGTTCTACGTAGCGGTATCTGTATTTCATTGCAATTACCTTACAATAGTTCTTTTCCCGATAGCTAAGTGGGGAGTGCGTTCACTAGGTTACGCGTCCTCCCCCCTCCCCTAGGTGGGCTCAACCCTTCTATGTGATACATACATACTAGCTAGGTTATGTATAAAGATTTATGTAGAACGCGGTAAAGTCAAATGTTGTTTCTGTAGTGATGGGGCTGTGGTATGAAATGTGTAAGGTTGGGTGGGAATAGTTCGAGGATTTTTTTTTAAGCTAACTTCTATACGAGATCTGTTCTGATCTCGTTTGCGGGGCGAACATGGCCAGATATCGCACAGGACAGAGAGGTTTGGAAGGAGAAAGGGGAGGCCTTTGCCCAGCAGTGGGACATTCAAACAGGCTAACAAAAAAAAAACTTCTATAGCTTTACGATTAACTGTTTTTATCATTTTGATAATCGCTTTTTGCAGCCCACATTTGAAAATTAAATCCTATGTAATTATTTCCATTAAAAAGAAGAAGCATATTGCAATTTATGAAGCTGATCAATAAAATTGATGGGTCCTATACAATGTCCTATTTGGCAACACTTCAAAATCGCTCTATCCTTACACAAAGGGTCCATCAAAGTAGTCAGTAATCCATCAAAGGACATTGAATTGTGTGAGATATCGCCCATTGTGATAGTCCCTCAATAAAATGAAGTTCAAAATGGAGTCCCTACACAAATTCAAATCTATCAATGATTTTAAAAATCGAATACACTAAACGTGTCTCTTTATAATTAAAAGAAGCACACCATAGCCTCACTATTTTTTTCAAATATAGAACGCAAAACGCGCAACAACACTTGGCCTGCAGTTTAAAAAAAAAACATCAAAAACGTTACATATGAAATGAATTAATGAATGTTTATATTAATTAAGTTGTTTTCACATTGTATACATCGTGGGGGGCACCCGTTAGGAGTGCAGATTTGTAGGTTACGCGTGCAGGTGGCTTGCCCCACGCGGGGCGGAGCGCCACTTATCATATAAGCCTATGTGCCTCACACACGCACAGATGAAAATCTCGATCTCTGTTCCTTGGTGGGAAATGTGGAAAGTGCGTAACTACGGTGATTTTTAAACCATTATATTTTGGTTAATATAAATAATTGCGATACTTTACGTGAGTAGAAAATAATTAAAAGTTAAACAACGACTGCTTGTCGCTCGAAAAAAAAATAAACTACTACAATTTTCTACGACAGTTCAAACGTCCATGACTGTCGCGGCCATTCCTGTCATAGCGGTTGACGTCATTTTCTTCCATCTGCCTTGTTTACATCTAATTGTTTACCCTTAATATACTAATTTTACTAATAATTGTATATGTACTTTATTCAAGCAAACATTGCAATAATAATATTATATTAACATCTTTGTGAAACTTTGAGTAGTTACCGGTGACGATGCGTTTTGAATTTGCGTTCCGTTTCACCAAAAACACGCTACAAATTAAATTGTAAAATAAGTGTTGTTTTAAAAAGTTAAACAAGTGTACCACAATGTATATATGGGCCAATGCAAGGCATTTTTAAGGAATAAAAAAAGTTTTGAATTTCTTGCATAATATTTCCCTATTGTTCAGATTTAATTGCAATAAAATAAAACCTTTTCAAAGTTATACCAAATTCAAATCCAGAATACTTCATAGTAGAACGTTGCGTTGCGTATTTACGTGTTCGAGCGCGTGCAGAATTAGATCTCTCTGTTCATAGGGGTAGGGGAGGGGTGGGGGGTGTTAGGGTGGTTTCACGCTGCATGGCACGCCGCGTGTCAGTGGGGAAGTCTCTAATGAACTGTATGAACTAGTGTACCTAGGTGATGCGTAGCTAAAACTATATAGGTTACAGCATGTAGGTATTGGAAGGAGTAGCTGTTGGGTAAGATTGAGATGACAGGTATAAGGGTTCGTAAATAAGAGTCAAACTAACTAATTTGATCACTAAAATAAACCTTACATTACAGCTACTTTTATAAAATATACGACCTTAAATTATCATTGAACTGAATTTTTGGTTGATAACGAAAAAGTCCTAAGCATAAAACCGTCAAGGAAAGCTTTATTTCAATAGCAAAACGCCTTACAATAAATAACGATGGCATCTTTTGCCTGCATAACACAAACCGTTATTTACTTCCCGATAAGAATCTCAGGTACACCAACATTATTTCTACTCCACATATATTTTCCCCGACCTCATTACAAGTCCAAGGAAAAACATTTGCAATCTTATGTTTTATATATTTTTTAAATATATGTTAAAAGCTCTTGAAGTCACCGCACGGGGATGTGTTAAAGCACTGGGTATGCGTGAGCACGCGCGAATTAACCGCCACATTGCGTCTGAACGTACCCTTACTTGCGTTAGCATACGTCATTATAGTGCCAGAGAGAATGTTGTTGCCATTTAAAAATGACCGTTTTTTTTTTATTCGAATTTTGATTTCCTTTGGCTTTTCCCAAGTTTGCCCAAAAATATAAGTTTATTTTCTATAATCTGCTGAAATAATTCGTGATTCGTGCTTCTTGATTTCAAAGTGACTTTGAAAACCATTAAATCTACCTATTATTTTTTAACATTGTTGTCTCCTATTATGACTGTTTAACTATAAGTTAAGATACCATTTACAAAATTGGAAGCTAATGTCGTCCAGATAGCTATCTCGAAGCAAGAAATATTAACTATGAATGCATAAATAATACATAAAAAATATTTTGAAAGAGAAACGCAATAAAAATCTACAATGGCGATAATTTCACTTTCATTCCAGATAATATAGTGCTGAGTGCGCCCATGAAATAACGAAATATCAATAAATAACTGGATCCGTCGGCCATAACTACAAAAACCCGATTTAATAAATGTAATAATAAAACTGCATCGAGTTGGATGCGTGGTAAGGGTGCATCGACGCACCCCTCACGCACACTGGCTCACTCAACACTTATGATACGAAACTGGGCCGCCATTGGTCGGTACAGTTGTGCGTGTGTGCGTACCTGTTTGGTTGTAGAAAAGAGGTCGTATACATGTAGTTATTTATACCGTGGTGTTCTAGGCTGTATGAATTAGTTGCGTGCATTGGGGTAGTCTTTGCTAGGAAAAAGTATTGATTTGTTGCACAGTAGCTGGGTTTAGTGCGGACTTTCGCCAGTAGATGATGATTTTTGAAAAATGTATTGTGTGGGGGTTCGTGTCAGATATTTATTTGGACTGTGCAAGTGTGCACATTGTTTGCAATTGCTATACCTTGGTTATATTATTATGAGTATTATTACGGCAGTTATTTATTAAAAAATGATATTTGAATAAAACTTCAGGTAAAAAGGAAGGAAATGATTAACAAAATCAACATTACCTATATAATTTGAATACCACGAACTTCTGACACCTATAGAAAAGAATTGAACCGAAAAAGGCGGTAAAAACGTTCTCTTCTTTACCGAGAGTTATTTTAATAGATTATATTTATAATGCAGATGGGAAAACCGGTCTATGGCAAGCAACGGTCCTTTGTAAATATTTCATTGAGCACAGCTTTAATGTTTAAAGTTTTTATTATAGCCGACAAAAGTGTAAAGGATTTATTCTTGATGCTAGTTTACGGCGGCCATTTTGAATTTAATTTGTGTGAAACAAAAAAATAGTATTATTAATCACCGTGTGTATTAAAGATTTGGGGATTTTTTTTACATTTTATTTTACTTAGTAGGTATTCTTTTAAACAATACCTACGTTTTAATATTTTAATAATCAAAAGAATAACTAATATTAATCCAACTTTATCAGTATTCACTGCCTACGCTATTTTTTTACCTTTCAAAACGCAGTCTCGAACACAAAACAAAGCTAAACTAATGCACTGTGCGCTAATGTAACAGCAAACGTGGAAAAAAACAAAATTGTAAATATTTGCTTTGACGTTTGTCGAGTGTTAGAATAGTAACATGAAATGCCTCGTTATTTTGTTCTAGCCCATTACTATGACAAAGGACTCATTTTTATTAGCATTCGCGGCTTTCGTGACATTATTTTTAATGCTAGTTTTATTTGATGTTTTATTGTCTGTTTCTAACTCTAAGCCTGTATTTTAGTTTAGAATCATGCTCAAGCATAAACCTCGTTTCATATCTGACTAATTGTATTCCAATCTCTGGACAGATACAATTTATATTTGAAAATCGTTCATTTCTAGTTTTAAAACTAGATTTTAGACTTCCATAATTAACTCAGAGACAAAAATTACCTACCTACTTACTTGGCCTAATTTGGCGCAAAAACGTGCACACATTTTCACGTATTAAACGAACAAAGATAATTTTCCGCAAGTTCAAACCTCAATAAGGTTATGTTTATAAAGATAAGTTTGACATAAACATGCGTCTGAGGCGCATCCTGTTTGTTTTGTGAACAACATAATTTTGCTGTTAACAGAAAACCAACTAACTCTTGCTCAGCAACTTTGTACTTTAACACTTCACAACACAATGTTGGAATACTTATTGGTAGAGGCTAGTCTCTAACAAATATGAACGTTTGAATAGTTTTGTATTTTTCATTCGTGTTAAATACGTTTTGGTTACAGTTAAAATTCATAAGTTTGGAAAATCCTACTGAACATAGCATCTTTTACTCGCGATAAACATATCGCATCACAAAGAAAAAAGCACCAAGAAACTCGTTTACAAAAATTCAAAAAAAGAAGAAGAAAAATAAAACAATTACGCAACACCGACTCCTGTTACACGTAATAGTTCGGAGCATGCAAGATGCATCATTAACAAGTCGATTCGTCCTGCCCGTTACATCAGCTGATAGCACAAAAAGCTCGACCTAACATCTGCCGGCCGAGAGGCCGTGAATCACCGGTCCTTGGCGCGTGCCGGGGCTCGAAAAAAAATCAAAAGTGTAAACTCCCGCCGACCGTTATAATCGCCTCGCCTGTGGGTGGACCGTGTACGACCGACTTTAAAAATCGAACATTTAATTTTTTATGAAATTTTATTTGTGATTATGGATAATGGTACTGTTGTGTCATTTAAGTATACGCTTCAATTATTGTCATTTCTTCATCCTTTAAGAATGTATTATCATGAATAAAACATAAAAGCTTGTTGTTTTGGAAACTGAAATTATAACAACGCTGTAAATCCATAAATATTCATTGTTTGTCAACCAATATTAGTTTTATATGAAACTAAATTACTAGGAGACAAAGTTTTGTCATAAATCCTAACCTTAATAAACTCAAGTTTTTCGATATTCTTATGATAAAACAGAAATTGCTTTCGCAGTAATAAATTTTCTTTAATTTCAAGATGGCGACGGGGACTTATTCCCGCGCTATTTAGTCCGAAAAAAGAGCTAGAGAAATAGGTAAAATTCGAAAACAAAAGAGGCCATTTAAATGTACGATAAAAACGGCAGTGATTTATTTGTAAGTTTCTTCGTAATGTTTATTGTATGTTTGTTTGCGAAAATTCAGAAGAAAACATTGTTATTCGATTAACGAGATCATTTTGGCGGCGAATTTACTGTTTCCACCCACTGTGGTGTCTACTTATCGTATTCTTTTTGTGTGTCATACTAGCTGGGCCCCGAAATGCGTTGCAAAGTCTTTTTTCAGTTTTTTTTTTTCAGTTCCCTGGCGTATTGTGGAATAACTGTTCAAAATTTCATGAAAATCGGTTTAGTAGTTATGGAGTCTAACTCTCAATAGGTTTCGAGCAGACAAACAGACATTGTTTTTTTTTTAAATAAATAGACTTTATTATAACAGACTCACTGTTCTGTCTCTGTCTATTGATCAAACGTTGTATCGAATAAAAAAATCCACACATAGCATTCCTTTTTAATTAATGTCGGAATCTCGCAAACAATCGCTTAAAGCCTCCTTAATTTAAATATTTTCTAAAATTATGTTCTTATAATAAAAAAGCTAAAGTGGTCTACTATTATAATAAAGAGACACTTCTCATAAACAATAGAAAAACTTCGAAATAAAACGAAATAGTCTCAACGACGTGTATTTGTCTTAACTAATTCGTTTGTCTAGAAACGGTAAAACAAAAATCTAGACAGTTTTGTCATCATAAGTTAGACAAGCTTCGTATAAATATTGTTAGCTTAATCGAATCAAGCAAAAAATAAACCAAAAGTTAAAAAGTTTTTTTCTAACGCCATTTATTCGCATGTTTTCTTTCATAATTTCCATGCATTTGCAACAGCAACTGTGTTTTTTTCAGCATTTACCATTTGCTCCTGAAAATAGTCTCCATCCGAAGAGATCTGCTAATTAACATCTTCTAAGGATGGACCTCTAAATGAAGCTATAGCAAAGACATCATTCTAAAAGCATGAGTATATGCATATTAATTGCCTAGTTCAAAGTACAAGTTCCTAGTTGAATTTGGGAAAGGAAGATCTTGGTGTTTCTTTGACTTACTTGGAAGAACAAAATATTTTCTGATGTGTCTTTTTAAAATCTATTCAGTCAAACTCTGTTTGGCCCCCAACCACAAGTCTTACCACACAATAAATGACCCATCAAAATTCATTTACGAAAATGCAGCTGAATTTCTCCCCCTATACCCCTTTTTCCGACGCACGACGGTGTCATAAGAGGCGTCCGGGGCGATTATATCAGGTGCGATCACCAATCACCCGGATAAGCGGGCGATTATAACAATATCCCGATGCACCCTTCCCAAAATTATCTGTTGCAGTCTGTGGGATGGTCAGTTTCGGTTGCGGGCGTGTGTGAGCTGGGATTAAACGGGGGTTTAATGGAACTATAATGGACATCTATGTGCTACTATTTTGTGACTGCTTTATTGACGAAGTAGGGTTTAAATTTTATTGTTGAAGATTGGTCACATATTGGAAGAAGTGTGCCTTATGTATAAATTACAAAGGAGTATATTTTCCAAAAATACTTTCTAACTCAGATTTTTTGACAGTTTTGTAGTCAGTTTGGCAGTTTGTATGCAAACCAGGACGCAGGCAACTGCTAGGTAGGAACAATTACTGTATTTATTATGAAAGTTCTTTATAAAAACAAAATAAAATTACACTGCTCATGCTACAGTTTAAGCCGATAACAAATCCGTGACACGGCGCAACACCTTTTACTCAACAATAGGCACAATCAGATAAAGGCAGAGGCGTTCCTTGCGCAGACGGTGGCGCTCCGCGATTGGAGCGCACGGCGCATGCGCGCATCTGCCGCGCACGTTCACGCGTGCCAGATAATGTGCGCGACA
Source organism: Xestia sexstrigata (assembly GCA_941918905.2). Taxonomy (NCBI): domain Eukaryota; kingdom Metazoa; phylum Arthropoda; class Insecta; order Lepidoptera; family Noctuidae; genus Xestia; species Xestia sexstrigata. The sequence goes on from OW799206.2 coordinate 3,974,498, forward strand.
TATGAACCGCACTATATAAATAATACCTTTAAGTTTTTCAGAAGAAAAAAAAAAGAAAAGCGACCGGTGACCAAATAAATGTTTGAAATTCGAACAGCTGATTTTTTTTTTTTTTTAAAGGTTAGCTGGCTTCTGTTACCTTCTGTGTGATTAAGAAATAGATAGGACTTCGAATTTTAGAAGCAACTGTATAAAAATCGGTATAATGTTGCCCCTATATTGCATTTGCTCAGATAAGGACGGTAGATAGGTACTTTTGTGGGACACCTTTAGGTTTTACAGTTTAGGTTTTCGTTCCCATCATAAGAAAGCTTGGGTATCCTACTATTTTCATAAATGTGAAAGTTTGTGAGGATGTATGGATTTCTTGATGTTTGTCACTCTTTCACGCAAAAACTACTGACCGGATTTGAATTAACACATCAGGATTCTTTATATTCCGGTAGGAGGATGCTGTGGGACAATAAGTTACCGAATTTCACATGGGCGAAGCCAAGGTTATAAGCTAGTTTTGATCCTAAAATGATCCTCCCTTTTTAGAATAAAAAAAAACGCATAAATAATAAGATCACTTGTGTTAAAATATACATAATTATCTACAATGTTGTAGACTTGTTATCCAGGTGTCTTGTTAAACTTAGCAATTAACTTCCAGTAGCTTAATGGTGTCTATGCTTTTATTACATTTTAAATTTTTCTAATAAAATGTTTGTAACTATAATTTTGTGCTATTAAAAACCGTAATCGGGTGTTTATTAAAGTTGTAAATATGATAAAATGTTGTTAATTTTGTAGAATAAAATTATTTAAGTATAACAATATTATTTTATTCTACTTGCCAATAAGCCTTATAAATAGCTATTATTATTAAATTAAACTTTATGCAAAGGTTCAAATTCTCGTAATTTTAAAACCTTAGAACAATAAGGAAAAATACAAATAAAAAATAAGTACAGACCTGCTAACTAACAAAAGCTTTTAAAACCCTTACTTCTATAGTTCCAAAAGGGGTGCAAAGCTGTGGGTGTACTAATTGTACACCTACAGGCTATACTGACTCCCAGACACCTCATCAATGAAGATATTAAGACCTTCTATTAGGTCACCTTTTCTAAAACAAAAGGCTTTTGTCTCCACCGATTTTTTTATCCAGCCAGGTCGCATCTTACTCATTAAAGAACCTCTAAAAAGGTTTTCTTCGAAGTAACCCTAGTACTTATTCAAAGTAAGGCTTTAAATAAACGTAATTCCTGGACTCGAACAAAGGTGGGACCACCCATATCCCCCCCAAAAAGCTTTACGGTGCTTGTTTTAAAACTAATTTGCTAAAGTTACTTCGCAGCCGGTAACTTATAATCGTAAATTAAGTCAAGTACGTTTCTCGCTTCGCACTTTCTTTGGCAAAAAACTTTTTTCGGTTACCGTTGTTCGAAAAAAGTATTCGAGCGATTAAAGTACCTACTTTCTGTGCTTTTTAATAAGAAGATAAGATTGTGATTATGTTGACTTCTTTATTTATTTGTGGAGGTAACTAATGTCCAATTTAGTGTGGGATTTTTGCTAGATTGAGTGTGCGACATCGGTGATCGAACGCCTCAGAGCTGCTTCTTGAACCTGCAATTTTATATTAATATCGATTTATCTACTCATATTATGTACAAAATCAAAATTAGTCCCTTATGGTGAAAGCGTCAGGGTAGCCCGCGAAATTCAAATTTTCTTACGTTTTTTGCAAAGTGCTAGTTAAAGGTATAGTTTAAGAGTAATGAGCTGTTGGTCCTGGCTGTTATTTGTAGATCCTTGACAGTCGTTACAGGTAGTCAGTGGCCCGAAAGTCTGACAGCTAGTCTTACCAAGGGGTATCGTATTACCCAGTACTATCTGGGTTGTGGAGGTCAGATAGGCAGTATCTCCATGTAAAATACTAGTATTCAGCAGGATCCAGTTAGACTGGAAGCCGACCCTAGCATAGTTTCGAAAAGGCTAGGCATGATGATGTTTGCTGGAGCAATGGAAGGTATTTCAGTGACCTAAAAGTAGATTATAGGCGATATTTGCTATTTATGCAAATCTCGCTGAAGACCTTAAAACTGTCCACTTTAGTAAACGTTTAGAAAAATAATCACCACACTCTGTTTATCAATTAAATAAAAAATATGTTTTCCCTTTGATTCAGCGTAAAACCATTTTCCTTTTTGCTTTTCAAAGAGTTATGCACACTAATGTACACAGTAATGAAATTTAAATCTGAGAACCATTCACCGTAGTATTTCATTTTGGTATGCTTTTGAATAATCGTTATTTTATTTTATAAATATCGTTCGTTTGTGAAATTACTACCACCACTGTCTTTTGTTCAGTCTGGCTTAAAGCTCAGGTCATCGCATTTTTCGAACTGTCTGGCTCCGTCCTGGCGATGACCTAAGCGACACAAGTCTTACACACGGTTTTTATTTTAGATTTATTATACCATTAGCATTTGTATCATTTGTTGTAATGTCATTTTCAGTAATGTTTTTGTTGGCAACTAATAAAATAAATGGCACTCGCACGACTACGTATCCTGACCTTATGTCCTAGTACCAAAAATTTACATTTTACCTCACAAATTGTCATTTTATCACGTTGGATTTTGTACCACTCTCTTTCATAGAGGGAAGGCCATTGTTCCAGCAGTGCAGTGGGAACATTACAACTGATCATGATACGGTTGCATACAGTCTTTTAAACCTTATTTTCGTTTGTACACTTAATCATTTGTGAGCAGAGTGAAATTATTATTTCAACAGTTGAGAGCAAAATTCCAAATTTTATTTTAAAATTCTAGATAAGTATTCATTGCTGTCTACAAAAGGCTTTCGCTTTCACTGTCAACACGTTCTTAAGTATCTGTGCTAAAACAATTTCCGCGATCTTCAGTGCTCTTACTTAGGTTTTATTTTAGTACCGGCTTCGACGCGATGAGGACGGAAATTACTCCATGGGAACTTAGTACCGGGATAAAAAGTATCATTTAATAGGACTTAGGTAGACCATAACTTAGTTAGGAATGTAATCATGGTCTTCCTGTGTCTTTTATTTTATCGATATTCTTTCAGCGTTAAGGGCCTATACCCCCTCAAATGGCTTAGCATGATCCTCCGTTACGCCTAAAATACTGCAGCATTCATTTTGAAATAAATATGAAAATATGGTAAAGTTGAGGATTAATACTAAGTACGATGTGTGACGAAAACACGATTCCATAAACATTTCTCAATATAAAAAAAAAATCCAAAGTTACCTCCAAATCGAACAATAAACCGCTGGTATTCAAAAAGTACTTCAAATTAGATCATGAAACTTTGCATAATAACTGAACTAACTATAAAGCAGGTCTTATGTGTTTAACTTTTTTAGTCCAATCACTCATTTCGCACTATTCGGCCGCAGTGACTGACGTAACAACCGTTTTGTAGTACAAGCTGATTAGAATTTTATTCTAACAGTATTTCAAACGAAGTTTGAACCACCACAAATAGAGTTGCTAATTTTAGGGTTAGAAGGGCCTTAAGCTGGTGGACATAGTTATTTTAGCATTAATATTTGAATTTATGATATGGCAAGAAAGGAGGTATCGAAGAACAAAGAAGACGTGCTGCACCGACCACAAATTAATTGGGATAAGGAGAATTATTATGATGATGATTCGAATAGATTAGTGTGGACGTACAAATACTAAGGCTACATCATTTTAGGAGCTTGTCATTAAAATAAAGCTCGTGAATATTCGACCTAATTAAAAAGATAACTCCATAGTCGTTGCGTAGACCGAAGTGTGCGAATGCTCTTTCACGGCCTATTAATTTTGCTGTTATATTTTTATTGGTATTTTATGTTAATAAGCTAATATCTTCGTGTTTTGTTTTGAGTTGTTTCTCTTTTGTTTTTGATAAATTGGTATTTGATGATGATCATTATCATTACATAGAGCTTTTGACGTTATTTGTCGTTTCGTTATTTATGTTTTCTTAAAAACATAGGTTCTAAGTAAAATAGGCACCTTCGCCGTACACATTGCAGAAAAATAAATACTAATAAATTGTATGTTACCAATACATGTTGATAATTAACTGGGTAATTGATTAACAATCTCCTATTTGTCTTTACCGTCGCACCATTTACATGTCACATCACTTATCAAAGCGTCCCGCGTCCGCCATCTTGTCGAGGCCGCGTCACACAAGATGTCGTCCAACACACTCGATCGTATAAATTAATGCAAATGACACGACAAGGCGACAACGAGGTATTTGCGTCATTCACAAATCGATTCAACACATTTTTTTATGAAATCTATCAGAATCGATACGAATGTATAAAATATCGTATTGAAATTGAGAAGCTACACGTTATTGGGACGAATATTTACGAATGATAGGTATTAACTTTAATTTCGGCAACCACGGCTGTACTTAACTTATTTGTAATGGGGTGATAGATTATGAAGATATTATAGGCCTGTTTAAAAGTCGATATTGGCATCTTTATTAAGTTTCAAACCAACGAAAAAACACTGTCACCATATAAGCTATATCTTCACCATTATGCGAAATTTATATTTATGTGCTGTTAAGTACATTTTTTGTTTAAGTAATGAGCTATATTGGCCATGTTAGGGTTCGATATAAACATAATATATTACTGTATAAAATATTGTCGGGTACTTTGTCACTGCCCAAGCATAAAGCAACTGCATTATTTCTGGGAATTTAATGTTTTTTTGTAAACTGTGGCTCGTAAGTTATATCAATGCCATTTTGATGTCAAATAAAGTATATTCTAAGATTCACAAGCACGTTGATGAGCGAGAGTCGAAATCAATGCCAGTTCCTTATCATGAGTTTGATTCTTGCTTTAGAATAACAACAGCTTAATAGGTACTAGTTTCTCTATCACTGTTTTAAGCTTTCACGGTTAAAAACTAAACCTAAACTGTCACTTACGGGATAGTTTATCTTTTCGAATGGTAGAAAGTTCTGAAACTGAATATTTTTAGAAAACTTATTTTTATATCGACTTGTCAGAAACTGCGAGAGACTGTAAAGGTGCATCCACACCGAAGTTGCTTTCGGTTGAGCAACATGAGAACAATTAGTAACTTTCTATAACGTTTGCTATAAGTTTTTTTTTAACCGTTGTTGCCCTCTAACAATGCACAAGAATGTTCCACAAAAAGTAACTAAGAAAACTTATGTGGCTTACCACAAAGTTCTCGATTTCTCAACTAAGTTGTGAGTCGCCTTTCAGTCTAACCGGATGAAGCAGTACCAGTATTCAATAGGCGAGATGACAAAAAAAAAACTAATTAGTCCGTCAGTTAGATTATCAAAAAATATTTGACCCGTGTTTTTTCTTTTGTTACGTAAACCAAAATTGACGAAGATATGACGCTTTTAAAATTCTCAATACGTCACGCCTAGGTATAACTTTTACATAGTTCTGACGTCATGAGCCCCCACTCCCGAGTTTTGATGCGTTTTATCTTTGTCAATATTCATTGATTTACAAAAACAAAAAATACGTGTCCATTAGTTTCCAATACTCTAACTGACGGACTAAATAGATTTGCAATTTTTTGATACTGTCGTCATGCCTGTTATAAAATGCTTCCGGGGTAGTTACAGCTTAGGTGAATTTTAGGTCAAAAATGTCTGTTTTTTTTTAAAAAGAACGTGTTATATAATCCAGTCTTTAAATATTCTTGGAATAAAATAAAGCTAGCCACTCACCTTTTTTTCGGTCAACTTCTCGCATCGCCGCTGCTTGCATATCTGATGCGACTTGTCGTTGCGACACGGTGCGCAGTCGCCGCAGTTGTCCTTGCGTTGGCAACCGATGCATTCGCCGCATCTTTTCCGTTTCTTCTTCGTCTGCGATCGGAAATACTGATTTATTATTAAGATTAGTGTCATTAGGGGATGGTTTTTTTTAAAAAAGCTACTAAATTTTTCAGTCAATAAAAGCTATTCTGTAAGTGTGAAAGTTTCTGCTACAAAAATACTTGTTTCGACTTCGCCATTTTCGTCAATTAATATTGCTGTGTTCCACTTAACATTCCAATTATTTTTAAAGAGGTTTCTCTTACATAAATTGCCCAAAATACGAAAATTATAATTTTCAATTTGGTTATTTGACGATAAAATAACACCGTTTTAAATTTATAATTTGCCGCAAACTCTTCATTAAGTCATATTTTACTGTTACAACTCTCGTATCTGATCGCATTCCCGTTGGTTGCGTGTGCGATTCATTCACGAACCCGAACGAAACATTGGCCAAACCAAATGTTTGGCCAACTTTGAACCTAGCTCGTATGCGATAGAAAGGGAGAAAGACATGGCCAATGTTTGACGAACGGCGACCAATATAAAGGGACGTTGCAATTACTGGCCAGACAACAATTTCGGAGTATTCCGCGCTCATTATTATGATTCGTCTCGGTCCTGGCCCGGCGCATTCAATCGGAGCGATCTCGTTTACTCTCACTAGGACTTTGTATTTTGGCGGAATTAGTAGTACCTAATCCATTAAATTAATGTTTAAACCTTAGATTAAATTTTATCTCCTTAGCTAATTTACCGACAGTGTCACTTCTTTTTTTATGTATGGCAATACCTAGCCCTATATTTTTTTTGTTTCACACATAAATTACAGGTAATCCAATTCTGCATGTAAGTAGGCAATTTAAATATCTTCAATGTTGCAAACCAAATTAATTCGCTACAATAAAAACACGCAACAGCTGTGATACGGTAAGAAGAAGTCCGCCATATTTGGTGCAATTTCATTCGTGCAACGTTCGTACTATCTCGGCCGTAATCGGAACCAACCGATTGTGGCACCGACAAACAGCTGACGATTATTTAAATACGGAATTCTATTCAAATTCGTTCTTCGAACGCTTGTTTTAAGTTAGACGTCGGATAAAGTTTCGATAAACAAGATAACTGGCCATAAAAAAAAATAAAAAAAAATAAGCCGAACCCTAGACAAATAAAAATAATTACAGAGTTTTTTCAAAGACTTTAATTACAGTGGCTCAAAATTGATATTCCTATTCCTATTAGCACCTAAGAAATATTCTAATCACCCATTTATCCTGCAGATGTTGGTTATTTTTTTCATTTTAATTAAGCCGACTGGCATTACAGTACATACCTTTGCTTTGTAAGAACTAACCTTTAGTCTATTATATGCGATATAACAACAGATGGGATACGAAGCTCATTTCCTGGTAAATACTTATTGTTTATTATTTTAAAAGTATCTATTGAGTTTGTGGAAACGTCTACAAAATGAATTATATGAAAAGCGTGTAATTCAACCTGCTTCTTCACACCCTAATGTACCAGAATAAAAACAAAATAAGGAGTCACATAATTGTCTATGGCCAAGTGCTACGTCACTAAAATATAGCTCACTTCCGCTTTTCCTAATGTTCTGTTCACATTTCTAGGAAGCTTTGGATTTTCCCCGTTTGACTCATTCCATTCGCATAATGAGTAATAGCAGCGGCTAGACAAAGGAAAATGTAATCTATCTTTTGGTAATAGAGAATAAATCTGAATGATGTTAGTTTAGGATTTTTATTTCAGCTTTGTAATAATGGCGGAAAATTTTTCTTTTCGATTCAAAATTAATGTTCTGGAATGCTCTGCTTGAATTTTTGTAATAAATACTTTTTGTTATTATGACTCAACTTAATACAATTTCAGTTACAGTGAGTAACTTGAAACAGAAAATTCATAATTTATTTCCACCAAAACAATAACGCATAGCATAACATACGAAATCAGAAAAAGGATAAATATGGAGAAATTATATGCGTCACCTATCTACACAAAATGTGCTAAATTATATGCGTCACCTATCTACACAAAATGTGCTAAATTATATGCGTCACTTATCTACACAAAATGTGCTAAATTATATGCGTCACCTATCTACACAAAATGTGCTAAATAATTAGGGAATTTTATTAATTTATTTGTGCTAAATGCAAGCAACGTATAATTTAGTTAAGTGCAGAAGTAAGTACACTACAATACGTCTTTATGATCGCAGTTGAGAAGCAAAAATGCTTTATAGCATGATTCTATGAAGTGTCAGATTACAATCAGTAACCCAACAGCAGCTGGACATCGATAAATTAAATCGTCAAATACTTTAGTCGAGTCATCGAATCAATTAAGAATTAGACGATTTTTAAATCGATCACTCTAATAACTATCTTATCGAGTACTCAGTAATTAATAGAATTTCCTTATTTATATAATATTAACCGTCAGTATATTGATAAAAAGTTGTAATTTAGTCGATATTGGAAAAAAACGAAACATGTGTGAAATGCATTCGCATGCAGTTCGTTGTGTTTATTTGAATTTGCTGCATCCGTCCAATTAAGACATGCCATTACAACTAATGATCATTAGAGCTTATATCTAAAACATTATAATCGGTATAGCAAGAAACAATTATTTTTAACGATTACTACAACATTTTAATCGATTATTAAGTTTGCAACACTACTCAACTTTGATATCTCATTCAAGTACATTGAAGTACGCACTAAAGCTTCACTGGTAATCATAATTCACTTTAAAAATACTCAATAATACTGATTACCGATTAACGATCACTAAAGACGTAGTATCGACTAATCGAGGTGCATCTCTAATAATTACTGTCTATTGAAGAGGCAGCTGCGAGCCAAGGTGTTCGTTATTAGACTAGGAAACGCTGACATTTATTGTGTAAAGAATGTCGTCAAGTCTGATCCTTTCCTAGCAGGTAGTGCAGGTACTGCAGTTAGATAAGTTTTTCTGAACTGGCAACTTTAATTATTTCAAATTGCTGCAGAATATTCTCATCCGTTCGACTCTTAACTTGTATCTAGCATTAGAATAGTTTTTTTTTAGTTGATCAGGAGTGGTCGTGCATGTTGTAAATACTTTGTTAATTATTATTTTGTAGCAACGTTTCTGTAGTTTTCATTGAAATAAACTTAAGATATTTCTTTTTAATTAAACCTAAAATAATAGGTTTGTTAGAACAGTTGTCTTGTAGCAATCGATGTCTTCATAAAGCAAACTGTTATTTGTTTGTCACTTTAGAAAGATGTCCAAAAGAATCAAAATCGATGCATTTATGTCATGTAGGCTAGTTACAGGCACTTTTGACTGTCGAAACAAAGACAACAATGAAATGTAGCTGCAGTCCCAATCAGAAAGCATAAAAACTGTGAAAGTACTGTAGTTGATATGATAAAATATATTCAAAAAAGTACAAATTTTCTAAACAGATACTCCAAAAACTTCTAACTTCGAGTTTGAAGCCACAATTAAAACGTACTAACTCCGTTAATATCGAGGGCTTTTCAAAACTGCCGACTAATTGCATTCGCTGTTAAATTTCAAAGTCATAAAATTTTCTAAGCAGGACACGCATAAATCGCCAGACTTTAATTTGTGTTTTAAACGGGAGAGGAAGTTAATTTATTGGTGGAGCCAGAGAATCGGCTAACTATTAAATTTATAGCCGCGAAGACAAGGAGTTCGGCCATTTCGAAACTCAAGACCGGGAATAAAAACTGCTGGGAGAATAATAAAAGGTGGAATAACGGTGGAAGTTTCTCTTTTTCGGGCTCTCCCGAATATCCACTTTCGGCGGGCGTGTAGCTGAATGAAAATTCTGAGAATTCTTATATCTTTCGTCGAATATACAGTCGGCTTTTCGCGATTCCCCGACGTCTTGTTTACGCAATTCACCAATTCGTGGGAAGGAAGATTAGTTGTCGTTCCCGATTTTATTGTGTTGCTTTTCAACTTGCCTACGTTTTGTGTGTGGATCATTTTGTTTACAATGTTCTGTCATATATAAGCGACTAATGATGATAGGGTATGGTGCAATAAATGGTTGTATTCGAAGCGTCGAAGCGGAGGCGAAGTCGAAACTGTCAATTTATTTTAGCTATCTAATAATATCAATGGTGTCGATTTTGTTGTACACAAACTAAACTTAATTTAGGCTATTGCTATCTTTTTCTCTATAATAAAACGAGAAAAAGACGGACGTAATTTAGAGCTGTCAAATTTAGTTGGAACTAATATTTCTATACAAATGAAGGGTGCACATAAAAACATGTCGACTAAAACACAGTGAAGCGCAAGGCATAAACCAGTTTGACATCTTCAACTTAGTTCATAGCTATAGCCGGCCTTTTCTCGCACTGCCTTTTAGTAAAAGATAGCAATAGTCTAAATTAAGTTTAGTTTGTGCACAACAGAATCGACACCATTGGCTGTTTTCATGTAAACTCAAAGTTAACTCACGTCAGAATATTGAAAATTTGAAACCTAAACGGCTTATATTTAGTTAGACCTTTTGTTTGATTTTCTCTATTCGTTTACCAAGAAATTGTGTCAAAATACACTGGCCTGCAAAACTAAGTACTACACTAAACTATAGAAGCTTTATTAGTTTTTATGTACAAAATTAAAAATGTTTTCGAGTTCTTTTTGTTCTTCTTGTGTACTTAAAAAGTTATTGCAATTTTAAAAGTGTAATACTTATTTTTGCAGGCTAGTGTTTACTTACTGTTAACAGGGTCATGATTATGAACATGACGTTACATGAGCAATTTATGAAATATGAAAATTCTCACCTGTTTTTCACTGGTGATGTCGTCCATTTCCATAGGTCCCGTAGCCATCGGAGGTGCCCCATGCATTGGTGATTTGAACCCTGCAGTGGAAGACACCGCCGCGACCTGACCACTGCTCTCAGACCCGACTTCCATGTTAGACCCGTCCGACTCTGTACTGTTCGCGCGCATTTTCCGTCGCTCCTTCTTCCTAAAGTCCGATCTTGTTGGTGACGAGCCGGTCCCGAACCCATTCGTCTTTTTCTCATAACCGTTATCAATCATCATCGGATTCTGGAAATTACTGTGGTGTAGTCCATTCGGCGTATATTTCTCGTGTAGCGTTTTCACATCAAACGGCTCGTTTTTCAACACATGAACTACGGTTGGACTTTGTATATTCTGTATTAAGCTCCCATTTTGATGGAGGAGCGTTCCGTTTTGGTGTAAGATGCCATTTTGTGTGGGATAGGCATTGATTGTGGCTATGTTTGGTTGGTACAATTGTATGTGTCTGTCATCGATGTACGCTTGTCCGGCCGGGGCCAGTTCCCTCGCCTGCAAGGGCGCTGGCACGATGGGAAAGCTTCGCGCGTTAACAGCTGTTAGTGTATGGAATGTTGTGGCGTTGACAGGTGACAGTGTCGTCAGGGTGGTCGATAGGGGCGCCATCTGCGCTAGAGTAGTGAGATGCGCAGGCGATGACGGCGTGGTGAGTTGCGTGAGCTGGGTTAACTGACTAGGACTCGCGCTCGGTGTCGGGCTCGCCGTGACAGGCACCGGGGTCACGCTAGGCAGACCCGTCTCCGGTATCACCGACGTTTCTGGAAACGTTTGGAACTGGCTTTGGAAGGACGGCAGCTTGTTCGTGATCGGCTGCAGTGTGACGGGCTGGTAATCCAGAGCTGCTGAGAAGCCAGCCCGTAGGAATGAATCTTTGGAATGCACCGTGATGGGCATGGACTCCCACGGTCGGTACTGCGGCTGGCTGGCGATGACGGAGACCGTGTCTCCGGTTCTCTCGTAGTACTCCCAGGCGGGGTCGAGGAGCCGTGTGTCGGCTGTGAGGATCCGCTGCTCGTTCTCCATGTCGCCGAAGGAGGAGAACGGCGGGAGCGCGCTGTCTGCGCTGGCGTCGCTACTGAGCGCCTCGCTCATGACGCCTTGCCTCGACGCTCCCTCATCGCGTCGGGGACCATAAACCCTTACAAAAATAAGCTCTAAGTCTATTGTAGTACTGAACACTCGGAACTGCACTGGAACTTACAATTTGTACTCTTGACGTGGCTCCGCTAATTTGTTAAGGTTCGGTATCTAAGTAGCACTTAATGTTACGGTTATACGGCACACTGGTTTACACTAAAACTAATCACAATATCTTCGTTATCCAACTAAGGAATAAATATAAAAGTCCTTAACAAGAGGCAGTTGACCTTACACGAACTCTTACAGTCTAAGGGTTTATAAAAATCTTTGGCTGACTTTATTACAAAATGCTCGAGGATTCGGTTCGTATTATAATTGTTAACGATCGATAAAATATTTTGTGCACTCGTTTAACGATTTCTATTATTTTGGAACGTTTAAATACTGGTCGTTGGTTGATTAACTTCGCTCGTTCAAGGCTTTTTTAACTGTAAATACCGATCACTTCAGACTTAAATTAATTTGTACTGTTTGGGAGTTAGCGTATACTATTTACGATTTAGATTTATCGTTAAAAGGTTAAAAAAATAGTGCTTATATTTAGATTTTCGAAACGAAAGATATGACTGGAGGCTTTGGTTTGAGGATTTCGTGGCTTTTGGTTGAACGTGTTTCAGTGTCGGCGCATGAGGCGTCGTCGGGGCCGGTTATCCGTACGGCCGGCACCAATCTGTGGACAAAAAAAATCATGAAGGCAAACTATTAAAGGAAAGATGAAAGAAAAAAACAACTTGAAGATCGTTTTGGATCGTTTTTATTAGGGACCGATGTAAATTGTGAAGAAGGAAGAATAGAGGAGGTACGGAAATTCGCAAGTTATGGGCAGGCCTAGACATGTTTACTGCGATGGCGGGCCACGCATGCGCGCCGCTGTGTTTTGAATAGGGCGCGAATCGATGCAATGGCGCGAATCACCTATACTTGCGAAGTTTTGAAGGAAATTCGTAACAATCAGCTGTTGTTTATTGTGATCGATGTGAATGGCTTTAAGATATCATAAATAAAGATATTATTTTGAATATCTTGATATTAAATTAATGGTTTGTTGTTGAAGCTGTAGTAAAAGATTAAGAGGAGTTGTGTGTGTCTAAACTATAATAACTTTTTCACGAAGTGATTCAAAAAAATTCTTAAAGCTAAAATGTTTTTTTTTTTTTACAATAAATACAATTACAATATTATGATACAAGGTATTAAGACTTAAAGTACGAAATAATCAACCCTTTTTACATTACTGAAAATATGACCCCAGCCTACTACAAAAACTCATGAAGGAACATTATGGTAAAGGTGACTTTTATAAAGAAAATTCACCTTGAAATTAAGACTCATAACCTATTATAATCTTCACCCAATCTCCAAACATAGTGCCAGCCTTACCAAAATCATCTCAAAAGATAAACAGAATCACCTTCAGCGTATCAAACTAACATTAGCAAGTCTTTCGGCGTTAATGTGCGTTGATAAAACCGGCGGTGCGCGATAATCACGTTGTCATATGCCGGTAACATTTCGCAACCGTGACGTCATCCCCACACCCCGTTAACCTGACCCCGATAGCGTGCGTGCAAGCTCGTGCAAGAAAAGCGAAGGAAATTATAATGTCCAGTCCAGCAGCAATTTTTTTTCTCAAATTCTATTTTTTTTATTCTGGTAACTCTGATTTGGAGAGAGCAACATTGTGATTTGGTGCCGCAGGTTTCGGAATTAATTTAAAAAAAAAAGCCGTTTTTCAAATCTAAAGATTTGATAAACGGTTTTTTTCAGCATCGCTTCAAGTTTACTGTTTTTTTTCTGTAACTGTTGCATTATAGTTAACTGGTGCAAGTTATTTAGGTAAATGGGCTAGTACTGAAACACGTTTGGATGATTAGTTAAAATAAAATACAGGACAACAGAGCATACAATTTTTAATGTCGGCAGATAAACGAGAACATTAGAAAAATGTCTTAAAAACGTAAAACGTAAAAGAAGAAGAGGAAGACCTAATATGAAGATGCCTGAATTAAAAAGAAAAAAATATTTTGGCAACACTAAAAACAAAAGAAAAAACGCGGGAAATCACCACAATAAATTACTATTTGTATCCGTTTCCCGACTGTTTACGAAATAACAATTCTTTGTACTTTTCACGACATAATATGAACGCTACCAAATGTCTATGAAACAACAATAAAATGCGAGCTTTTTGTTATACGACCAATTTTAGGATACGCTCCAACTAATTCAGTCTTAGAACTTCTTAGATGGTTCCATAATTGGTAGGATTATCACATGGAGTAAACAAATTCTATTAATAGAAGGGTACGGCAATAGTGCCTAATGCTACGCTCTATTTCTGTCTCACTATTTTAAGGGCGTACTATTTTTGAAATGTTTCAATTTAAAACTGTCTATTTCCTTCCACTGATCGAGATCCGATGCGACATTTTTAGATAATTTATTTATGGTACGTTATTTTTAAAGCTTTATAGAAATTGGTTTCCTTATTTAGATTTGATTGACATAGTTATTTGGCGTGGACTGTTTGTTTTTGTCTGTTTCTTTTGTCCATTTCTGTTTTCCATAATTATATCTTTTACTTAACTAGTAATGATAAATATGTAAAGTTTGTAAATTGTAGTGTAGGAGGTATCTGAAAGTACCTATACGATTTCAAAAAATCTCACAAATAAAAAAGCGGCGCACTCCGAGTCGCGGGCATAAATTCAACATAAAAATATTATTTATTTATTTTCTTCATCTTACGACTATTATTACAAGGTTACACAATAACCATAATATTAAATTTTGTAACACACATGACACAATGCTTAAAGCAGCCGAAGCTTGTTGACTAGTTTGCATGTCAAACTCGTAAACCCACGTCTCGTCACCAGTAACAATGCGTTTCATGAATGTTGGGTCCGAACTGACTCGTTCTAGCATGTCCTCAGCGACTTTCATGCGATTGAGTTTTTGGAAAAAATTCAGATCTTTTGGGACTAGCCGAGCAGCAACATGTTTCATACCCAAATGATTAGTTAAAATGGTACGGATCGACTCGTGAGATACAGAAAGTTCGGCGGCTATCTCTCTCAGAGTTGAATGGGGATTTTCAGTCACTATTTTCTATCTAAAGCAAACAGCAAAAATAGTCACTCCAACCGTAATATTCTACACCTGCATTTTATTGCTACAATTGACTCATCACGTGTTTATTTAATTATGGAACAAGAACTTTCTACGCGTGGAGCATGGAGATCGATTAGCTCTTCATTTGCAGTGTTGATGACGCCAGAGCTCCGTTATTATTAAACCTGGAATTATTTCTGTCAATTAATTGTATTAATATTATTAGAGACGAATGTCAAGTGATGTAATCGAATCGGATTCTATTTCTAAATCGGGTTGTTGGTTTTAACATTCTTCTTTATATAGTTTTGCTTGATGTAGGTTGTCCTGATTCCAAAAATATTTTTGAGTAGCTTATACTCGTACCCAAGTCTTCGCCCGCGAGGATATCGGTAATTGTCCCAAGGGATAAAAAGTATCCTATATGTTAATCCAGGTTATTATCTATCTGTTTCCCCAGTTACATCCAAATCCGGTCAGTAGTTTTTGCGTGAAAGAGTAACAACAACATCCATACATCCTCATAAATTTACACATTTGTAATATTAGGAAGGCATGGTTAATTTTAGAATTATTTGCCAGTAACTTAACCAAACCTTGTGTGTTGAAATTAATTAGAACCGCGTTTAGTACAAAAATTAACGATAAAAATATCGACGGCAAAATATTTGAAATTAAAAGCTCTTGAAATATAGATGACAATTCTACAACATCCATTCCTCCACTAATCCCTTATTGATGAAATTCTCTCATTATAAAAGTTTCGCGGATCGGAGCTATAACTAAGGCTTCCAAAGGATACGCATCAAAAGAAATGTCTTTTGTTTCCATCACAAAGAGGGAGTAAATTGCAACTTGCTTGTTTCGACTTTTTCGCTTTCCCTCAAGTACTCTGCCGTATTTTCCTGAGGGACTTAGGAGATTTTTCTGTTCCCTATCTACATGGAATTAGTCGCTTTGTGGCTTCTCGCGTAATGTTGTATATTGGACAAACTTAACTGTCTAATGATGGATGAGTGGTTTGATGGATCTCTTCTAAGAGCGTTGGGTTCTACGGCTACAGAGGGGTCGACATGGGATGTGTTGCATGGTGTTAATATGTTGTGGGTATGTACTTTTAAGGTTTTTTGGGGTCTATCTTCAATTAAAGCATTTGGAGTTATGGCATCTGTACTTCTTGCTTTTTCTTCATCGAACACGTGAACACATCCAAACAAATCTTTACAATTCCTATACAAATTCACGTCAACATTCAAAAATCATTCCGCATTACATCACCATCACTCCAAAGCGTCGCGACTAGTAATCACAGGGCAAAACTCTTTGTAGAAGCGCACAAAGCAAAGAGCGTTCCTCGAAAAAAAATTAAAAAGCTCACTTCTGAACGCAACCACTTCCCGTGTGTGCTGTATGAGAGGCGAGCGTGTGTGTTGCAAGGATTCAGACGCGCTCGGAGTGTGGGTGTGTGTGGACGTGTGGGTACGCGATAGTATCTGGGTCTGGGTTGTCAAGGGCAACCGTACAACCGCTGCAGCGAAAGCATTGCGCTTTCAGCGTTGAGCTGCAATTATACGGAATATTTTTAGCGTCGGATGTTGTCGCTTTTTTGTAGCGACGCGCAAACTGCACCGAACTGCGTTTGGATGTTCGGAAATCATTGAGTCTTGTTATGAAGAATGTGGGTAGTGTGTTCGCGGGGTATATGGTGTTTTTACTAGTTTGTGTTAACATGTGGGTAGATTCTTACTAACTTGTACTGAACACATATTTAAAAGGCGAACTATGACATAGTCTACGCATCTGTGTAACATAGTCACTATGTTATACAGAGAGGACTAGAGCTTTTTGAAGATATTGCCGTGGCTGACAAATTACTATTTGAAAATATCGATAAGCCAACAACAATTTTCAAAAGACGTAAAAATTTTTTTTTAAATATTTATTTTAGACAGCAATAAAGAAACACTAAGACAGTAGGACAGCTGAAGAAAATTTATCGAAAAACAAATTTCTACATAGAATATAAACTATTCCGACTAGTAACTACAAACATTTTAAATAACAGAACATAAAAACGTATTTGAACATTTTTTCTTTACCAGCTGTGTACTGTGTAACATCCGTTTAAGCATAATACCTGCACAGGAAACCGATATCTCAGTATAAGTGATCATTCGTTGATGATAATCTGCTGATAACACATCGATGGTTACTGTAAGTAGTTCGTATATTCTTATCGATGGATCAGCACCTTCGTTTTGTTAAAAATATGTTATAAAACTAATAAGAAGGTGCGAGTTTAATTTCTTATAATCTATGGTCAAGATGTCCAACCTTCTTGCCTTTTTATTGCTTTACCATTCTTATTTTAAACATCTTTGTGCAGTTCCTTTTTTCTTTCAAATTCATCTTTTGTCCTGTCAACCAGTTTATATTTGGCTTCTTCTTTCTTTTTAATTGTTGTTCAATTATTGGTTAGATAAAACCCCTATGATCAACCGGTGGTTGTGCAAGTAGTTGTAATCCTTTTGCAACGGTTTTCATAACTAACTGTTGACGGTACGTCATCGGACCCCAATTAATCAGATCGGCCAATTGGAAAAATGTAGGTGAGGACCATACAAGTGCCGTATTTGCTTGTATGTCTATTTGTGAATTTTCTTTACTAGAGCGCATTTATTTGGTGTGATTTCGGAAATGTTCCCTACAAAAACTTTTAGGATACGGTATTTTTGAGTCGGCCTTTAATGTGTTTGATTTTCCATTTTCTCTTGTTACAGGTTTCAAAAATTGTTTCGAGACACCCATGGGCTCATTAATGTTTATTACATAAGATATGAGAGCGCCACACTAAATGACTGCTTCTTTAGGGTTTCTACCTTCAAAAAGACCAATTTATCATTGGCGACGTAGAAATTCTCTGTGTGTAGTATTACTCCTCTATCGAATGCTCAAGGGACATCAATACGTTGTTAAAACGTGCCTCTGAGTCTACTGCTGTTTCATCATCATATGCAATACTTATAGTTATCCTAAATCTAAAGCAATTTTTAGCGTAGCCGTTTTAGCAGAGCAGCTGGTTTATTCTTGTTGAAACAAGAAGCAACAGGGCTAGTAAGAAAATTAAAAAAAAGGTCTATACCGAACTTAAAAAAAAAACAGTTTTTAGGTTAACAATAAAAGCAGTATCGGAACACAGTATCCGGCAACGCAATATTCCTAGATATATCTTTCTAGGTCATCTACGACAGAGATGTCGAGACGAGAGATGTGAGATTCTTACCAAAAGGATTGGGCCCAAATAGCCACAGACAGAGAAAAATGGAAAGAAGGAAGGGAGGCCTTTGCCATGCAATGAGGCATTGCCAGAAGAATATGTTGTCGCTTGAAAGAAATTTACAGTGGAGTGGTTGATTATACACATATTGATTATATACATTTTAGAAACTGTTTCGAAAACAAAATGGCGGGGTGAGCTCTGATTTTTACCATGCACCAAAAGATTCTCACTCAAAAGTACACAACTGTTAGGTTTTTTTTCCATTCATAGTTTCTCACACAAATACATCTATAAATCTGTATGTAATGACACAGCGGGCAGGATACGTACATCAGCCTGATTGCCGCCGAGCGATGCGGATTCAATTCTCGCTCTATTATTTTATACGAGCAACATTCAACGGCGAAATGTCGTTATTAAGTGTTATTTCGTTTATTGTTTCTGTTTCGGTGGTAGGATTTCCTTTGTTTTTGGTGTTTTCTGCAGGATCTACTGTTTTGTCTTTAATATTCAATTTGCTGTCTTCTGTTTTCTATTTTTTGGAGTCTCGGATAAAACGTCTCGAATGGTTTGAATATTTCATAGATTTCTTTATCATGGTGCAATGCAACCTCATATAACAATGTGTCACATACTTAGTTTACTATAAATCGATCGCTGCTTCATCATGAGGGATCGTTTCATCGCTGGTGAGAATATTTCAAAATCAGTTAGTTACGAACAGAATTCAACTTAGCGCCTAGAACTTGAAGCAGATGTTTTACGTTTCATAAAACACGTCGTCTAGACAAGAAAGTAAATCCATATTATTTTTGTAGACAAACAGTCGGAACCGAATAATCACGAAACTATACGGGGTTAATGCTCTCTGTTTTTGGATAAAGCTTCTCTAGATGTAAATGATGACCAACTCGAATTTAAAAATGAGTTTATACGAAATAGGCCGGATATCATTTCCAAAATATCCAAAATTCGTACTTCACTCTGTAACCGAAAAAATGCATTAAAAACCTAATAAAATCCATAAACATGCCAACATGATATCAGAACTCCATCAAATTTAAAACACATTAGAATGATAAGACCTCTGCGATATAGAGTTACCGTCCCATCCCATTCAGCCACTCGAACCCAGTTGAATAGAAACGCAGATGTTAAGTTTTTTACGACAATCTTTCCCACACTACCACTTTTTCTGATGCCTTAATACTCCACCATACTTGTTGTTGCACTTTCACGGCATATAACGCATTCAAATATAATCTCTAACGACAACCACATAGGGTGATTTTTGAAGTTTGATAAATGCTGTTTAAAGTTGGTCGATACAGTTTTGTAAAGATTTTTTTGTGGCCACGTCTGTCTTTGCTATCGGATGCGACATCGGAAATTGAGCGTTTTTTGTACTTACACCTATGAGATGGAATTGTTTGAAGGAAGTCACATGTGTATGGCGATGATTGTATGATTTAGTATTGTTTCCTTTACATATTGTCGTGTCGGGTACTTTATGTTTCTATTTGAAATCATTTAAAAAGTTTGTACTCAATTGTTGCATCCGAAATTTGATAGAAGGTTCCGTTTACATTGGAAATAAGTGTTCCAGTTTCAACGTTTGTTTTTCATTACATTCCATAATTTATTTATTTATTAAACTTACACACTATCTTCACAGGATGACCCCAATACAATAGTGGTTAGCAAACAAATAATAAAACCAATACCCTGTAATATCAACATCAACAATGCGAAAGCTTCTTTCTATAACTAAATAGAAAACGAAAGATGTAAAACGAACATTGTCTACGATCTTTATTTGTACCGACTCAAATAATTCAGTAGCAACTTGAAGAACTTCCAATAAATAAAGACTGAAACTATAAAAATTTAATATTAACTTCGAATGTAAACGGTTCGCTCAACTTAAAGACTGAATTCTCATTGAAAAGCGAGCGTTCGCCGTCGCGACTCCCGCCCTTACCCAAATAAAATATCCACCACAATTACATTTCCCAGAAACTTTTCACTACATCGATGTTTAAACTTTTACCTAGACGGCTGGTACGCATACTGAAGCAGCTATGTATAGCTTCAAAGTATAAGCGTCGCTTTTGCTCGAGAGCAATAAGAGGAGGATTATCCCACAGAGAAAGTATGAATCAACTTATGATATTACTTGTGGCAATAATCGGGATATTTGAGACTACAGACGGATGAAGACGCTCCATTTGAACCTTTAGAGGTGATATTACAATTTCAGATTTTAGAATGTTAAAGTTTGTTGACGCTGGAAGCAATTTTGGAGACTAAGGTTTTTGATGCTGCAACTATACAACCGTCGACATACACGAAAATAGATTTCGTCAAGCTAATTATATTGGTTAGTTGAAATTACACCCTATATGCAAATTAGGTTTAAGTAAATCAATGCTATGATTACCTTGGTTTGGTACCTACTAAAGTTCAAATGAAACAAAAACTATAAGGATGAATATGGTTAAAAACCTTCAGGTGTAGGTAAAGTACAAAAGGATTTAACTAATTTTGTTGGAAACAAATATGAAATGCAGGACTTAGCAGGACCATCCCAGTCGAAACAAGCCCAAAACTACTAACGTTACCATCAGACAAACCAGAAAGCATTTGATTTGTCTGATTGCAACAAAACTTATAGGCACTGTTACTTACGACATATCTTCCGTGATTATCAAGAAAAAGAAGAATATCTCCTGTATGACAGACAGTGTTAGTTTAGTTTAAAACCGTGAAAGCTTAAAGCAGTGTTTGATTGCAACAATGTCAACTACCACAAAAACAAGATTTCCATGCTTAAAACAATCCAAAACTAGATCCAGAGGAAGCATAACTCGCTTGTTCAACTAAAAAGGAAGCACATAGCATTGCACAATCCGTTGCGTTGCTCTCGACTCTGTACCAACACTAACTACCAACTGTTAGCTCCGGCGAAATTGGCCAATTTGTTTATTTGTTTTCATTGGCTTCACTGAACTTGACTCCCTATTATCGCATTCGCCGGAGGAAGACGTATTATTTATTCGATTATTCCGTGGGACCGAAATCTTCGACGAAGTTCAGCGCTTAAAAGTATTAATCTGCGATATTCCGATATCCGATTGCGGAGTTTTTGAAGTTCTTGGCTCTTGGACTGTCAATAGAATTTGCTATTTGAGATGCTATTGATTTTGCGACTGTACTGCCATTTACACGATCTGTAATGCCTGTTAGATGCTTTTGACTGCTCTTACAGCGTTTGCATCAACATAATTGCCCATAAACCAATTTGTCTCAATCTTTGCCCAGAAATGTTGTATTTTAAAATCCCGCTGTAGAACGGGTTTTAAAAGAGAAGAGTTTTACGTTGTATGAGATTATAAAATACTGAAACCTATGTAGTGAAAAAGCTTAGTAGTTTTTAACTATCTAGAAACATTTTAACGAAAGCTTATCGTAGAAATATTAAGAAGCATGAAATATTAATATTGAAATATTTATTATTATGTATTTATAACATTTAGTATTATAATTATATGTAAAATATAATTATAATACTAAATGTTATAAATACATAATAATAAATATTTTATAATACTAGCCTTCATTGTAATGGCTCTTTAATTGAGACTTGCTCTATTACTTTCAGACAATATTAATATTTCATGCTTCTTAATATTTCTACGATAAGCTTTCGTTGATGAATATGATCGGATAATGAGGGCTACTGAAGGCGTTTTGTAGTTTTCTAGAACTTTATAACTATCCTTAGAGCACCTTAATGAACAAACACTCCATTTATTTGGTTAAATTTATTCTCAGATAGATAATTTATTGTTTAGCATGGATACGAGACACTGTTTGGAATCGAATGCATGAAAGACAGATGGAAATGTATTAGAAGTACGGTGGGCTGCATCAATTGGGTAACCCAGTTGGCAACTCCAGTACCCTGGGTTCGAACGTAGGTGCTTTCAAGGGAGTACCCACATCGTGAAGCTGATTGTACATTATAGGAACATGGTCCTGAAAGCTTGTGACTGTTTTAAAAGTATCCAATTGATAGATCCCTCAAGTTTGTTTGCTTTTGGTTTGGGTCCTAGCAATCCTTTTAATACAAATCAGACCCCAGTGCAGGGTCAAAAACCTTCTCAATGATGTTTGAAGTACCAACATAGCTTAAAGATTAGCGAAAGTCGAATGCCCAATCATTGAGACAAAGTAGATAAGTCAATTCAGGAAAAGTTAAAAAGATTCGTCAGTTAAAGTTTTAGAGGAGTCAATCAACATTGTTCGGCTTGAAATGAGGTCTATTTCAAGTTTTTGATTGGTTTAGCCTCCGATTTTTGGACATCGGCCAGTTTGTGATTGGCTTCCTTAAGAAGCCTGTTTCACGTGGCCCTCAGCTACCAAAAAATGCAATTTGAGCAACATAGCTAAAAATACACTTAAAAGACCTTTGGAATGCCGTCCTTTGAACTTGCAAACTGCAATAAATTAGATAAAAATCGTTCCCGCTCCAATTTTGCTCGTTGCAATTAAGCTCTAAATTATGTGACATCATTCACATCAGACAATGACAGTTGATGCGTCACCACAACGTGTCTCCGGATGCTATCACCGTCCCTGACGCGAAACTTTGCAACTCTCACACACTTTGTTAGGAACCGCCGTCTTTTGAAAACTACCAACAAGATTACATCCAATTAGCTTCAGATAAGCGTGAGACAATGCAGCCTTGATGAGTTCCGACGATTCTTAGAGATATAGTTTACCAATTGTCTGCTACAACAACAAACGCCAAGCAGGAAAACAGTGATCGATTCGCGAAAGCACACAACGAAAGCTCTGGCGGAAGCACGCGAACGTGCACCGGACCTCGCTTCACGCTCTGCTGAGTGCTGCCACCGAGCTCTAACGAGTACCTCTAACTAAACAATCCACAAAAACCAAAAGCTTCTACACCACTACTTGGATACACTTGCACATTTTGCCACAAAACTTTTGTGTAAGACGCGAACTCTGTACCTTCTCTCGCTCGATCCATCCGCGCCTCCTTTTTTTCTTCGTCTCGCTGCCTCGGAAACAAAACGGTCCGAAGGACGCAAGCGAAAAATAAACAAAAAGGGAATCGGAGTTCGCGATCGCGTCAGTTGTGCGCGTGTCGCGTCGCGCGGGGGCGATCTGCGTGCATGTGTACGCGGCGAGGGTCGGCGGCGGACTGGCGTGCGCGTCGGGACGCAGCTGCCGCGGCGGCCAATGGCGCGCGGTCACGTGACGCGCCCCGCGCCCGCACACGCTTGCTCGCTTGTTTACAAATAATAATAATACGCTGCCCGGTGGCGCCGCCTCTACACCGCGCGGCCGGCCTAGCCCGCTACGGGCTACGCACAGCTGTCGTTGCATTTGGCGGGATTCGATTCGGAGTTCGCTCAAAGCTTCGATCTGTTTACTTGGAGCTTTCGCGTTGGCGTGCTATCGATCGGTACAAGTTTGGTGCCGCGTTGTAGATGCGTTACACCAACTTACAACAATTCACGTTGTATTTAATGGATATTATTTTTGCTGTTATGTTTTTCCTGTTTTCGAAGGCGAGAGTAACACCAAATTGTAGGTTAAAATTTGAGAAAAGGGTTAATACAATTATTACGCAATTTCGCTAAGAGGGTGCGACATTCGTCCCCATTTAGCGACAGGTTGATGTTTCCGATTGTTTTGCGTTCAGGTTGTAAGGTGCATGAGGGCTGAACCCCAGCCCAGGGCCCCCAGTGCATGAGACGTGTGGCTGGTGGCACTACTCTCCCCTCGGTCTAAATCTGAGCTGAGGTGCCCCGTGGTCTTGTGCTAGGGATGAGATACTTGACGAACTCATTCTAATTGATCCCCTCATCTTTTACGCATTGCAAGTGATAGTTTTTCCCCAATAATAAAAATTTTGGTCAATTAAGAAAACCATTAGAATTCAATTTAGTTCGTAAGTTGTGGCTAGAAGAATCGTTTCTTGTAATCGAAGAACCTAAAACTTCAACAACGCGAAGTAGTCTTAGACTTACACAGTCGCCAATTACAGGTAAACCAGCATTCACAAAAATAAGTGTTAGCTTAAGAGAAATTATATTAAAAATTAAAATGACTGGTTATAGACATGTATACAATAGTAGACCCTACATTTAAGAGATTATTTAGCTTACGAAACATAAGAAAAAGAAAAACGTATGGTGTAATTTTACTAACTAATTACAATTAAAATAAAATAAAAACACATAAGATATGATTATTAGTGTTAAAACAGATAAAAATGAGATCAGAACTATGAATAAAAATAAAATTATTATAACATTGTTAAAAATAAAGAAAGAAGTGGAAAGGAATCTTTAAATAATACTAACATAACAAAACATTGTGTTGCGATTTTCGGGAATCCAGTAATTGGGATTTAAAGATTTTTATGGAATTATGGTAAATGTTAACATCAGGGGAGGATTTTATAAAATAATTCATCTCTCTACAGAGTCTATTGAGTGGCGAGTTTACACCAATATTTGAGTTAGATCCTTGATATATATTGAACAGGTTGGTCATAGGATATCTAGGAAAATTGTTATCATTTATTATTTAAACTTTAATAGAAACTAATAAAGTTGTTTAAATTTTAATTAGTTATCATATACGAGTAAGTACTTCGCAACGAAAACTGTTAATCCAAGAAGTTTTCTAACTCAAGTACTCTTCCTCATATTGTTCATAAAACGAAGTTTTTTTTTAAAATATGTTTAGCTTGGAATATTTCATGACCGATCCATAGTCACACCAAATTGCTACACCAGTGTGACAATGGTTAATTTTATTTATTTATAATTTAACCTGATCCGTAGTCACACTGGTGTGACTGTAAATTCAGAAAATATTCCTATTGGACGCAATTAGGCTGTATTTTGGCCACAAATGTACGAGAAATTCGAGCGAGGATGTGTACTGAAGACGATAGGATCACTATCCATTTTCATAGCTCGAGCGAAGCTAGATTGTTAATGTCTTGTGTATAAATCGTTTTAAAGAAATAAAAATACCATACACTCGAATGTGTCGAATTGGCCCTGGATCGAAGGATTTGGAGGCCTTTGCCCAGCAGTGGGATAACACAGCAGTAACACTCTGTGTCAAGTCATGATTTCATTACTGTCCGGCGCTAGTCCTAATGTATTTATGGTCGTCGTAGCACGTCTCCTTCCACAATTCTCTTTAAATTATCATCTTAGTTAGTCACCCTCTATCCAAGCCATTTCACATTTTACATGGTCCATCCATCTTTTCTTTGGACAGTATATTTTTAAACACATATATAATACTTAGTTTTATAAACTTTCCTTACGAGTTTTTGCTCATTCCTTCGCATCGCATAATATGACAACCTTTTCGTATAGTCCATCCACTTTTCAAGTGATGATTTAATAACAAAGTACATATGACAAGTAAGTAATTTAAAAAAGATTGTTTTGTAGACAGCCTCGTTCGGTTTATCCAGTTTCATTTTCATCAGATTTTTTTTAGTTGCAGCCGTGGAGTCAGGATTTATGTCCGATTGACGGGTCTATTATTTGGAACTTAAACATAACTAGCGATTTGTGGGTATTAGGTAAACTTCCCTCTACATAGAGCTTCGGCGTTTACAGGTCTGATCACAATGTTTATCGTGTTTTGTATTGAAATATGTAGATAACTGCTTCTAGAACAACCTCTCTCAAAACATAGCTATACGGATTATGTAAAAAGCTCCATCTGTATAACTAAACCAGCTAACGACCGCGACTTCAGCCGCGAGGAGTCTGGTAATAGGGAATATGCATCATCATCATCATCATCATTTCAGCCGAAAGACGTCCACTACTGGACATAGGCCTCCCCCAAGTGTCGCCACATTGACTGGTCCCGTGCGACTCGCATCCAGCGGATTCCCGCAACCTTAACCAAGTCATCGGTCTACCTAGTGGGAGGCCTTCCAACGCAACGTGTTCCGGTTCGCGGTCGAAACTCCAGAACTTTTCGGCCCCATCGGCCATCCGTTCTACGAGCAATGTGCTCTGCCCACTGCCACTTAAGTTTTAGGGAAGAGGCATACATTTTCTTTTTTTTTTTCAATACGAAATATTAAAGTACTATAAAAAAAATGACAAAAAGCGAAAACAAGACATAAATCGGCCAAACAACACAAATGTTATAACCATTTAAACTTTTATTTCTATCTCTTTCTAGATAAATGAAATTTAGTATGGATTTTGTACGTCGATGCAGCAAATGACGTCATTCGCTGTATCGGATCTCTCTGTCTAATCAGCAGTTTCAAATGCTTATAACTTAGTATTTTTTTATAGATATTAAAAAAATAATATCAGTTTGCGATTTCTGATGCTAATACGCTTTGTTTAGAGTGATAAAAAGAGATCATGCATATACTCTATTGCCCCACGAGATCGTACTACCTTGATAAAAAGTACCCTATGTGTTCATCTGGGAGAGATTATAAACTATTTGTGTGCCAAATTTCATCTAAATCCGTTCAGCCGTTTTTGCGTGAAAGAGTAACAAACATCCAGACATCTGTACATCCTCACAAACTTTCGTATTTATAATATTAGTCGAAGTTGATGTTGCTTTATCATCGGTGTATCCGAAGTAAGCCTTTAAATAACAAAGTTTTAGTGGAAAGGGAGTGAAAATTTAAGACAGTTTTTAAAGCCTTGTGTTTTAGTGAAAATATTAAGAGCAGACTTTAGTTTTGTAGTCGTTTTTATAAATCACTAGCGGTCCACCCCCTGTTTCGATTTTTTTATGACTTCTTTGTGATTTCTCTGTTTTTTCCAACTATGTATGTTGGGGTCGGCTTCTAGTCTTACCGGATGCAGCTAAATACCAGTATTTCACATCGAGCGACTGCCTATCTGACCTCCACAACCCAGTTAGTAGATACCGCTTTGGTAAGAAAAGCTGTTGTCCGACTTTCGGGCCACTGAGTACCTGTAACGACTGTCAAAGATCTACAATTCAGATATAAAATGTACGTACGGTCGACCAAGCAAATTACATTTTACAATGTAATTTGCTTGTTAAAATGTAAACCAAATAGCTTGTTGGACCGTACACAAACATTACGGAATTAGTTCTCTAAATGGGTGCCGAAAATCCGTTGCTAAGTTGAAAATAATAACTCAATCACACAGAGGCAGACATGAAAAGCGACTTCATTATAAAACATAACTAAAAACACAACACAAGAAAAACAGGTTGATTTGTTTTACAACTTAAATTGTTATGGAAAATGTAGACTTCTTATTTATTCTTGTTACGACTACTATAACAGATCTTAAACTGAACTCGATAGTGGTGTCGATTCTGTTGTGCACAAACTAAACTTAATTTAGGCTATTGCTATCTTTTACTAAAAGGCAGTGCGAGAAAAGGACGGCTATAGCTATGAACTAAGTTAGAGATGTCAAAATAATTTATGCCTTGCGGTTCACCGTGTTTTTAGTCGACATGTTTTTACGTGCACCCGTCATTTGTATAGAAGTATTAGTTCCAATTAAATTTGAAAGCTCTAAATTACGTCCGTCTCTTTCTCGTTTTATTAGAGAGAATAAGATAGCAATAGCCTAAATTAGGTTTAGTTTGTGCACAACAGAATCGACACCAGTGTGGTTATCAACCTACTACTACCTTACCCAGTAACAACCAACTTTCCCCTTTGGCAATTGAATTGAAAAGCAATACCTAATAGTTTACAATAACATGCCTTTCATTTCAATAAAAAAAAAACACTTTTTGCGAATCTTAAACTAAACTTCTTAGGGTTTTTCGATCTTCGGCTTCGACTCCGGTCAAATGTTATGGCGAAAACGATTAACCACCTTCAGCTTCGGCCAGAAATCGACCTCCGATCGCACACTAAGAGCGTGGCGTAGCACGGCGCGCGGCGTAACATCCCTTAGTTTCTCGAACATACGATAATACTTATTACATATTCACAAAGAACACAGGAGTGACTCATAGGTTACTAAATAAGTAATAGTTAATTTAATTAATTGGATTTAAAAACTCTTATGTACTTTCTTCTGTTTATTGCAGCTAATACTTTTAAAGTTTTCAGATAATGTTAGAATTTATAGAAAGCGAAGGAGTTTGTAGGGATCGACTGATCTAAACGCTGTGCACTTGGGAAAAAGTGTGTATGTAATGAAGTCTTCAAGGCATAATTATCATTATCTTGCTTTTATTCCAATCAATATGGGCTCGGCACTGCATGTCTTCTTCTTCCATACTTCTCTATTACTCGTCCTCAGTCCTACAGTCAGTCTTCGCCTTTCTTGCTATATCATCCTTCAAACATAAGTACCTACCATCCATCGTGTCTCTACTCTTATAGCTATCAACATTCATACATAATTACTTTGAGTCCCATAAATAAATACTTTTTCTGAAAATAATTTCCCGATGACTCGATAACATGAATGACGTTTCACATTATTACATTTCGGAGAACCGAAAACATTTCGTTTCTGAGAACCGTACTATGAATTCGCGAGTGACGACCAATGCGGCCCGTACCGTAGTGACTCACCAGAATTTCACCCCCCACCCTTGTGTTACTCAGTTTCTGTGAAAACGTCATTATTTTCTATAACTCACATCATAATTCTAACATCTGGCAAACGGACAGAGAATTTAAGTTTGTTTTTCGATTAAAGTGTATAAAATTAGAAAAGTTTGTAATTAATTTTGTTGGTTATCGATTTTGTTTTGTAGGTACGTTTATGATATTTAGGACACTTACATAAATTCTAACTGGAGAAAACTCATGTCAGTGACCGCGAAAATGAAACGTAACATAAATAAGAAGTGCGTAAAGTTGGTACGAGATCAAAAATTCAAAAGTAGTTGCAACGCGTGCAAACGTTTCTTGCATCGCTCCGCGCCAATTCCATTGCTACAAAAGTGCGTAATATCGATTACCGGATCCCTTACCCCCTCTTCTGTCTCTTTCGCACGACGCACACTCCACTTCCGAAAACAATAAAAGCATAAACGTGAACGCAGCGTTTCGAGCGCGACTTTGCGCGGGAAACATAGGCGCCATTTTGTTATTTTCGCGCTTGATATACGACCTTTTTTCCCGCTGCACTCAGCCCCCGTCACGGTTGCCATGACAACGGATCTGTCACACGCATAGAACATAAAACGCAGGCATTGATTTTTTCCTCGCTTCCTCTTTTACTTTTACGCGTGTCGAGCGACTTTTTGCTTGATTTTTTTTTTATTTTTGAAAGCGACGTCGCGTCAGTTTTAGCGCTCGCTAAGTGCTTTTAGATTTTTAGTTGCGTATACTTGATATTTGGATAATTTTTAGTTCTGGGCCTATTTTGTATCAAGCATTAGTTTATTTTGTACTTAATTGAGATTTTCTGTTTTGTTAGTAATTAAACGACAACAGGAAACTTAGATTTTCAGGATTTTTGGTAAATCCTAGATGCATTATATGCAATTACTGTGTATTTGTATTTATACGTATAGTAATTTATTAAGATTATACTTAATTTTTTTTTCGTCGAAAGATAAATAAAATTAAACCTCGGTGAATATTAAGTCAATGACCTTTGTATTTTACAAAAAATATATTTTGTGAATAAACGTTTTTTGCAGAAGCAATATAATTACAACCGTATACAGTTACATAGTCACCTAAGCGTCGATAATTACAAAAATCGGGACAAAAGATATTTTTCCTCTAAGTTTCCTTTAATCAAGTTAAGAGTTACTTCAAAGGATTTCCTTTCCTTGATAAACAGTACATCGAGTTAAGCTTAAGGGAAAATTTGTTAAGGTAGGCTCAGTAAACCCGGAGTGGGGGTGAGGTCCAAGGGTTGTATTTTCCATCCCCTGCAGATGTAGCGATTTCACCCCTCGAATGTCTCGTTAACTCAATAGAAAGAAAAATATGTTAGACCGTCCGGATCGCGAAAAATGTGTCTTAATCTTAACGTGGACGAAAACATGGGAAATTGCGGTTACCTTTTTCTATTCAGCTTTATTCTTTATGGAGGTCCACTTGTGTATTTTGTGAGGAGATCTATGTAATATTATGATAACATATTGGTCAAAAATACGTGATATAGTTGAGCCAAATGTTGAAGGAAGTTTGCTTCATCTTCCTCATGAGCCATTACTATTTGCCTTAGTTTTACCTAGAATATCGATCGGATCATCAATTACAAGGAAGTGAAATATAAATAAGTAAGAATATTTAAATAAGTTGTTTTGACTTCCGTATGTTTTTCTTTTCGCGGGTGACCACTGAAAACCAGCGCTGTGCTGTGGGCCCCCCATAGCACAGCATCATGCTGAGTGGTAACCTATTTTATCGCACTCACGACGTGCAAGCTGTCACGTATTTTTTTTAAATTTACTTTTTTTTTATGTTCCGATTTGAAATACTCTGAATGTTTGTTATGTTTATTGTTTCTGTTTTCAAATTTTGTATGCACGTCATGTCCCTGCGATGAATAAAGATTCTTTCTTTCTTTCAAATAGTGGTAAGTCTTATTCTTTATCGTATGGTTTGTTCCTAACGTGGGTCAGTCTTTATGACGACCATGGGCTTCTGGCTTGGCTTTACATGCATAAATATCTCTCAGGTCACACCGCCGCCGCCACCGCTGTTCTTTTATTATTTAGTTTTCTTTCTTTCTTTCACCACTATTATAGTGGAAGGTAGAGATTTATCACCCTGCTAAAAATATAACCTCAAAAAGTCATAACAGCGTAAAAATAAGCTTTAATCACCAAGCTTTTGCATTTGGCATGTTCATTAATCGATTTATGTGACATTGAAAGTCAAAACGATCAAGCTGGAATTGAACCTGCTACTAGTGCTTTGAAACTACGTGACTTCTAGTATAAACTTTATTTATAGAGTAATATTATAGGAGCAAATATAAAAAGTTATAGTCTGTATGTAGGTACAGTCAACCAAATAGTTGGTGGTGATATTTTGACCTAGCGTAGTACGAGGTTTTAATGAGAGGCCAACTTCCTCTTCTGCGACCACTGACATGCAGCCTACTGTACCTCTATCATCTATAATTACTCTTATATTAGTATTTGTGGGCCTTGAAGATTCATTGATGCTTTGATTTTAACTTTTTGTGTGAAATAAGTACCCACTTGATGTTAGGTCTACGCTGTCATCTCATATCTAATTATTAACACTGTACCAGGATAACATTTTTAACAGCAAATACTCTTTAAAGAGTAACCATGGAGCCGTGGAGTCTGGATTAGTGCCCGGTTGATGGCAATATTACATGGGATTTAAATATAACTGGCGATGTGTAGGAGAACTATTAATTGGGTACATCTCTGCCAGTCTGCCCAACCCTACGGAGATTACAGGCGTGATATCAGGATGAGTCAGTAGTTTCATGCCAGTTTTTATGGAAATTAACGACTAACCCGATCTGTGCATCAATTTTGACGTTTCATAAGCGTCCATAAAATTTGTGTAAAGTAAAATATGAAAATAATCAAAAATCGATCTGTACGGTCCAAAATCTCAATTAATCAAACTGTTTCCCTCACAAACGTTTGGTTGCCTTCAAACCTGCTGCATTCGCCACGAGCTATTGGGAACTAAGCTTTTGGACGAACGACCGTTTTTTTATCATTTACTGGGTGACTACTGGCAATAGGGATCATGTGATGGGTGAGCCAGCGCTGTTGGGATACGTCTCGTAGACGTATGCAAGGTGTAAAGTCAAACTCAAAGCACTTTTATTTCAATTAGACCATTACAGCCACTTCTGAGGAGTTATTGTAACAATATTTTGATTCAAAAGAAGATGAACGGAGTTTCCTGTCTAGACTTCTCGATAGAGACTTACGCTTTCATTTTTATTTGAATTTTTATGTGACTATCTGACATTTGATTCCTTGACAATACATTATAATTCAAAGGGCCTGCAACTAGTTTTTTTTTTTGGGACAAGCCCGCCACACTATTCCCAAACCACTGTAACTCCTGAAAGCCAGAATCAACAGTGGCGACCACGACGAAGACGAAGTCCCAGAGAATGAATTTAACTGTCTTGGATCCCGCAACGAAATTAATCAGAAAAGTATAGTGGAGGAGTAGGAAAAAACCGTAATTTCCACTTCCCTCCATATCAGCAGGAGACAGAACGAAATATGGCCAATAGGCACAAGGGGACGTTTACAACTGGGATAGGCCCAGTTGCCTAGCACCACGGATAAATACCTGCAACTGGTTTATCAGAAAATGCTTTGAGTTTATCTTTTAAAAACTTTTCCTGTTTGTGCAATCATTTAATCGCACATAAATCAGCTATTCCCTACATTTTGTAGAGTTACGCGAACATACCTAAATACAAAAATGGTTGCTACGAAAATACTCTTTTTGGGGGTGCAAAATTTCGTTTTACGATAGGACTCAGTGTTACGCACTCAAAACTCTCTCTCTAGTAGAGGTATATATTATAGTTATAACATTATAACTTGAATAAAAAAAAAAAACTTGTGGATAAAGTTGGAACTGACCCCAAATATTTCCCTAACTATAAAAAATTTCCAGATGGTGTTCCTAGATGGTCTAGCTGGAGAACAAAAAAGTATCGCAATGTCGGGGAGAACAAGGGGCTTTCAGATTTGTTAAAGGTGCTTTTTCACCTATTACTTACATGAAGCAGTATTAGTAGTATTTAAATTTTTTGTAAGGCCAGTTTTTTTTTTGCTAAAAAGGGTAATTATCAAATCAAGAAAATCATAGAAGAAAAAAACTGAAATAAAACACGCCAACATTGTTATATTCGTATTTATTACAAACTAGAATAAAAGTGGAATGTACAAAAGAGTGGAATAATTTAATCTAGGCATCCATTTCATACATACTAGGAATGATAATAAAGTTTTATTCACCTACCTATAACAAATTGCAAAATCATACAACTATGTAAATCCCATGGAACTTTACATGTTTAGTCGACAACAATATTGCGTCATACCGTCTGGTCGAATGACATTTGAACGTCATAAAAGGACCAGAGGCCCAGATAAAGTGACATTCTATAAGCAAAGGTATAGCTTGTTAGCTGTAATAAGCTTTAAAAAAAGCTTATTTTATCTCTCAAGCTTTAAAGCACTGCCTTTTGGCAGTCATTTGGAGGCATATGAAACCCTTTAAAACTGCTTGTCACGTAGGTACATATATATCTTGGCCCACTGCCCTACATAATGTTACAGAATAAGACAATTTTAATCAACTGTTTTTTTTTATTATTATTATTAACCCCTCGTGAGCCGAAACTACAGACACAATTAAAATGCCATTGTGTCTCGCGTATATCTACGAAATAAAAGGGTTCAATCTGATAAAGAAGCTCCGATGATGAGAGAAGATACAAAGAATTAGGATACAGGTATTGTAGTTGTAAATCTCTTACTTCCTCATCGTAATATCTCATACAAAAGCCATATGTTACAATCTAGTCTCCCCATAGTATTATTTTGCTCAGATGGGGTCTGAGAGATGATAATCTTAAATCTAATTACATTTTTGAGTTTAGTGTGAAGCAAATCAGAACTGAAAATACCAACAGAAACTCTATGAAATAATATATGCTTATACAAAATAATCGTATTGTACAACCCGGTTACGTCGTCTGGCGTCGATGACTTTTATAACAATAAAAGTCCAAACGTAACAATGAAATGTTCAAAAATAAAACAGTGATAGCACGAACATATCAAAGACCATCTCAGACACTAATCTGCATAGTCCTCATCTGAATTGAACAAGATTATGTCTGGACTTGAAAAGAGACTATGACCTCTGAGTTTGTTTCGGCTGTTTCTTCTCAGAGTAGTCAGGTACGAAACACCGGCCCTATCTAGTTTTAAAAAAATGACGTGTAAAAGTGTTTGTAAGAACCTACTTGCAAAAATAAACATCATTTCATTTCATAATTTCATCATTTCATTTCATCATATCGCGACATGTACCGGCAACGAAAATGCTTAACCGAACTGACAAAAAGTAAAAATACAAGAGATAAGTCATCGACGCCAGGTTCAGAGATAATGCAAGCGGGTAGTAAAAAATGCATATTTAGTATAAAACAAATGTAGGCACCTAGGTATATTTACTTAGCAATAATATGGGCGAAATTGACATCTACATATTTTATAATTGTTTAAATTACAAATAATATACATTTTCTCTCATTCTGTATTATTATCTATTATTTACAAATCATCCATTTTAAACTACAATTAATACTTGTGGTGATGCGGTGCGGTTGGAATTCAAAATGCGGGAGATTGATATGTGAGCGAGGCGAGGTATATATATGGCGAGCGATGAGTGAATGAATGCAATCCTCAACACTATACTACAACTAAAAAAAACCTGAGTGTTGAAAAATCTCGTTCTAATTAAAATCGGGGTTTACAAGGTAAAGTCAACTCCTCCTATTGTTGAAGTCGGTTAAAGTGTAGCCTAATTACCTATATTACCCGGGCCATTATAACGAATCGATTGACACCTTATTTATCAAAATTCGGATGAGTAGTTTAGGCGCTACGGTGGAACATACGTACATACATACATAGACTGCTAAAATCATAAACCCTTTCTTTTGGCTTTGCCGTAGTCGGGTAAAAATAATACTCTGCCTTGAGGATATAAAGGATATGCTATAAAATGCATTTCATTTGAATTTGTTACGATTAAAAAAATAAAACGTTTCAAAGGCAATGGTGTCGATTCTGTTGTGCACAAACTAAACTTAATTTAGGCTATTGCTATCTTTTACTAAAAGGCAGTGCGAGAAAAGTAGTAGTCAAACTAGTTTAAGCCTTGCGCTTTACCGTGTTTTTAGTCGACATGTTTTTACGTGCACCCTTCATTTGTATGGAAATATTAGTTCCAATTAAATTTGACAGCTCTAAATTACGTCCGTCTCTTTCTCGTTTTATTAGAGAGAAAAAGATAGCAATAGCCTAAATTAAGTTTAGTTTGTGCACAACGGAATCGACACCAGTGTCTTACAAACTCCAGAAAACTAAATACAATGGCGATGGTAGTGCCATCTAGTATCAGATAGCAAAACTTCGAGCAAAGAGAAATTTCCAGCTATAATAATAAATCACAGGGGGTGAATTTAAAGTAAATTCAATTGGGTGTAAATGTGCATAGAAAAGAGCTTGGTATCCAAAATTTATCAGTTTAAAGCTTTTATCCACTAGATTGGACGGCCATAAACGTTTCTGGATGTACTTTTGTTCGCAGCGCAGCAGTGGTACTGAACATAGTCCACAGCATGTTGTAGACCTGTAACTTAATTGAATTTATATCTTAATCTTAGAAAAGGTTGTCAAACAAACTTTTATATAAATATTTGATGTTTGATGTCGCTCTAGATACCTAATCTACGTATTAAAAAAAAGACTATTCTATAATTGCACCCATTTAAAAAAAAAACTGTTTGTGTTATGGTCCATTGTTTCTGAGTAACGGCAGAACAAACATTGCTTACAATATTAAAATAGTAATACTGGAAAACAAAATGAAGTACTAATAAAAAATCAGTTGAGTTCAGCGTTTACTAATTTCGAAGTTATAATAAATAACCACCAGAGCCCAACCTATAACGTAAAACAAAGGTAGAACATACATAGTTATTATTACTTAAATAATATAGGCAAAAATGACATCTAAAACACATGAATGTTTAAAATACGTACAAATATCTTTAACAGCATAATACATTTTATTTAATACCTATTTACAAATCATATTTTTTTTATTTAAAGTAATACTTTGTTAAATGTTATTTTACAATTATAATACTCTGCCTTTAGGATAAAAGCGTTAAGTTCGTAATATCTATATAATCTATGTATATGTCATGATTAAAGAAATAAAAGGGTTCAAAGGCAGTAATATCTTACAAAATCGTAAAATTTAAAACAATAACGATAGTAGTGCCATCTAGTATAAGGTTGTAAAACTT
The DNA here is from genome assembly GCA_941918905.2 of Xestia sexstrigata. NCBI lineage: Eukaryota > Metazoa > Arthropoda > Insecta > Lepidoptera > Noctuidae > Xestia > Xestia sexstrigata. Next base: position 4,010,871 of record OW799206.2, read on the forward strand.
CCGACAAAGTTTTAGCTGCAATAAATTACATGTGGTGAATTTTTACTAAATTCAATTGGCTGTAAAAGTGCATTGGCAACAGCTCGGTATCCAGAATAAATCCGTGTAGAGGTTTTGTCCGCTGGACTGGAGGGCCACCAAACGTTTCTGAATGTATTTTTGTTCGCAGCGAGAAGAATATCCAGGTGGTACCGTACATAACCCACTGCAGGTTGTAGACCTGTAACGTAATTTTAATAAACTTAATTTGAAAATTATCAAACTGTTACTTGAAATGTGATGTCGCTACCCGATAATAGATGGCGCTGTTTTTAATATGTTACAAAGCGTCTGTTTCCAAGTCAAGATAGATGGCGCTAGTGAAAGAAATGCTTGCTGCTCGTTAGAAAAAAGGAAAAACAACATACGTGCAAATCTCAGCTCGCACCAGTTGCGACATGTTTTCGGGCATGTTGACGACGTATTTCCAGTTGCCTTTGTTGTTCAGGGCCGCTCGGGGAGTTATGAACTCTGTTCGGACGGAGCACAAAGTTTGTGTGTTGGGTGCCGTCGCTTGCCGACGGTGACGCTCCGCTGACGTATCCTCGCTGTGAAATAAAAACAGTAAAAAAAAAAAAAAATATTTTGATTAACACGATTTTGTGGGTTTAACTGAGAATCTAAAACCATTAAACAAGAGTGTGTGATTTTTCTAACCCGAGGTAAAGTAATAAGGAATTGACCGAGTTTAAAGGTAGCTGTCTTCTCAATACACTTATAATTTGGCGAGATATGAAGTGAATATTGAGATAACTTCTACAAGACAGTTGGTCTGGCTTCATATCTTGATAAATTATTTTGTTGAAGCAGGTACACTTACTTGTAACGGGGGAGTTTAACACCTCGCTTCTACTTACTACGAGTTCCGTAGGTTAAGCGACTAGCAGTCCTAGGCAGCGAAAGTCGCATTAGATTCCGCTGCCCCCTAACGTAAGTGTGCAAAGGAACACCGGGGTGGTTTTACGGCCATTTTCAATAACTTACTGTTTGGTTTCGGTAGGTTGCTATCTCTGTCTGTTTGACATTTTGCTTACAGGCTGTTAGAAACAAAACTTCAGAGAAAATCTTTCTTTGATTTTTCTATGAATCAAGTGACAGGTAGGTGACGCGATATTTCAAGCTAACTTGTTTATGGAAACACCGATAGCTGCGAGACGTGGCATATTAACTGACAGTTATACGTAATTAAGTTATAGAAAACGGGCCTTAGAGTTCTTACAGATGAGCGGCACGTTGCCAACTGCAGATAAACTGCAGCCGGCTGACGTAGATGCGCCGGGCGGCAGCCGCCGACGCCACAACTGTAAGCGTCGACGGCAGCCGTCGACAGGTGGCGACGGCTGCAGTTTATCTGCAGTTGGCAACGTGCCGCTCGTCTGTAAGAACACTTAGTCGGTACGAATCTGACAGAGTCCTCCGCTCTCCCTTGATCGGAGGACATCCATGAACATTTTGAATCTCGAGAAAAAAAACGTACACTTACTTGACAAGCCCCAAAGCTATCCTAAGTGCCTCAGCCCCCGTTAGCTTCCGTTTCTCAGCCGCCTGCACAAGCTCTGCGTTTCTCTTGCGTCGCCGCGCGGTGGACGTGCGTGTCGGAAACGTGACGGAGCGCTCTATCGTCACGTCCGAACGGGAAGGTGATACGTATCTATAAGATGAAGTGGATGTTTGTAGGAATTTTGGCTTCTTAGGAGGTGAGGAATAAAATATCTTCCTATTTGGACCCAAACCCCAAAAAAATCGGAAACCGTATTGACCGAACAGGTAATAAAACCTTAAAATGATGAAATTTTCATGACTAACAAAACGTAAGATCACGATTGTAACTCCCCAAGGGTTAGGCAGAGGTATACTTAATTACACTCACATTTCGCCAGTTATGTTTATCATTCACGAATAAGGAAATAAAAATTCTTTATGTTACCATTCCTATCCGGCGGAAACTGTTGTTATGTTCATGGACAGAAGCCATAATCCACCTATTACGATAGTTGGATGTGAATGATGAATTCCTTAAACTAGTATAAAAATATAAGACTTTAAAGAAAACAACTTAATTAACAACGTAATTATTCATTGAATTTAAGAACTCTCTAACACCGATGCTAGCGCAAGCCAAAGCCTTCGACACTGACTGATGAAAAGTATAATTTATTGAACATGTTAACTAGCATCTTAATCGTATGCAAGAAGTTTCTCTTAAACAACATCAATCATAAAATAAAAAAAATTTAAGATCCTATAATGTATGGAGAGCAATAATTCTTTCTTCTTCAAATGCTGTTATGTTTTCCCACGATCATTTTTTTTTGAATAAGGAACTTGGGGAACATAACATCGATCATTCTTAATGAGACATTCATTCAATCAGAGAAAGGTGTGACTGTGTTCCGCGCAAGGTCAAAAGCCATTGGAAAATCGGGAAGTACTGCTATAGAAATAACATTAAGAGAATTAACTGCGAACGTGAATTTAATTTCGGGATTGTAGGAGGCATTACTTTGCTCCTGGAAGGTCTCAACTTCTGCTGTTGACTACTGATTATTAGGTACTTGAACCATACTGCAACAGAGGACGCTAGGCTGCCAAATAAAAAGTTTTGATGAACAAAATCACATGTGATTTCGTTGAAATGAAACTTACTTTTTACCAAATTCCTAATTAATAGTCAAGAAGTTACTTTTCTCTACTCTCGGGTCCTTGACTCATGGTAGTGGTAAGAACAGTGGGGTTTTAGTTGGTAAGAGTCTGACATAAACCCCTGTTCTCCACAGATCGAGGGTTTCTATGTGGATATCCCCATATCAAAAAAGTTAATTAATACTTACTTCCACCACTCATTAGGATTGTACTGCGACACTCCTGACGACGCGGACGGTCGAAACCACTCATTGCTCTCATAATTCGGATAAAAATTCGATGTATCAAAGAAGTTCTGATTAAAAGGGCTCTGCCTCAGAACCTTCTTGTCATAAGCTCCGAAGTTCCTGGTCGGGTTCCATCCACCGTAGTTGTTGGGGGAGTAACCATGGAAACCGAATTTTGAGAAGTTGGATGCTTGGTATGCGTTGATGTTGTATGGTGTTGGGTCGCTTGCTGTGGGTGGCTGCAGCGGCGTTTTCTGGGCAAATATGTCTGTCGAGAGATGGTAAATTAGAAAGATTTAAATGGGATTTAATGTGTTGATAATGGTTAGCGGAGAACTGTGAATTTATAGGTGATGGTCGATTGCTTAGTTGCATACGGCTCTCTTTCCTAATTATGCGTCTTACCATTCATTCTGACTGTACTAAATGATTAAAAGGCATTGCCATTAAGGAGATATTGATAATGTTTTGCGACTACTTAGATAAATCCATTGTAAATTACCTTTCTTCAGATCACAGCGGACAGACTGTTGCTTTCGCGTCCAAGATACAATTGCAAAGAACTCAGATTCTAATTAGACAAATAGCACCCATCAATTTAGAAAAGTTTAATAATAATTTAATTAGTAAGCTGTTGACCATTATCAGTACTTTCTCAAGTTATTATGTCTTGTGTCTGGGATTGTAGCTTTCTTTTTTTCTTTTTTTGTATTTTTGACATTCAAAAGTGCCGTAATGGTCTAATTGAAATAAATGGTTTGAGTTTGAGTTTGATACGTTTAGCAATTACGCCGTTGCCGCGTTGGACAGGGCAAAGCATCGATACTTCATAGATGAAAGCTCAAATCGTGCTCTTAAACATTACTAACTACTTTGTTTCAAGTATGAAGCAAAGCAACTGACTTCCTACGTGCATATACTTGCCTGCCTGCTTGTTTCTAAAATGTAAATGACAGAGACATATGTAAATATGCAGTGTAATAAAAAATGTGTAAAAAAGAAGGTTCATTTGATTACATATGCATTACAGAATTGTATTTATAAGGTAAGTTTTTGCTCCTGTGTTAACTTGAAGTCAATTCACACAAATGACAAAATAACTTCGTTTACTGCAAATTGCAATCGGCTTTACCTACTTGTAATCGGTGATGACTGGCAGCAGACAACGCGACGAGGGAGTGAGGTGTGGGGATACATAACAATACCGTACTGATACGGCACGAAGATATACGAAGGTAACCGAATGCGATCGTATAATCGACGACGGGTGGTAGAGAGGGCGAATCGAAAATACATTACTAGTGTAATAATTAGTAATAAAATAAGTTATGCCACTCGCCTCTCCTTATTTTCATATTATTGATGTTGATATCTTAACTTTGGGGGGGGGGGGTCAACTCCCCAACCCCTGGCTACACCCATCGATTACTTACATAACCCAGTAGTGTACCCTGCATAACTTTTAGGCAATAAATCTATTGATAAGAGTTTTTCTCACGTTTGTGCATATTTGGCTGAGCTAAACTTGACAAGACAAGACAAGACATTTATTTGTGGAAACATGAGTATACCAAGATATGCAGGTTGTTTATAAACAAAAGATCCATCATGTTCGGCCTTTGGGGCATACAAATATATACTTATGAAACAAAAGTCATTCAGACGAAGCTAAAAAATTATTAAATTAGTAAATTACAAATTTGAATTAAATTATCCTATAATCTAATTTTAAATTTTTACATAAATATTACATTTTGTCGTTAAAAAATTCCAAAATACTGTAGTATGCTTCCCCAACCAGATATAATTTTTGCCGCTTTTTTAGTTTGTGCGCACTTAGTTCCCTCCATGTCTTTGGAAGTTTATTAAATATTAAAGGCACCATGCAAAATACACTTTTCCGCATTAATGCTGTTTTGGAACCATGTGAGCAAAGCATACTGTTATCACGTCTGTGGCGACTGACTTTGTCTGCCATACGTGGAAATAATTGCCGATTACATTAGACAAAACATGACAACTTCGAATATATACAGACACGGTAACGTTAGTATGTTTTAATTAATGAAATACGGTTTACCTACAACTGTCGGTGGAATCTATTTTAAACATCGTCCTAATACACCGTTTTTGGGCTTTGAAAGGTATATCCTTGTCAGTCGAATTAGCCCAAGCAGTGTTAAGCACAGGAACTAATTTGTGTAGGGCATAAGCAGAGTTACTAATTTTTTTGCTTAAAATTTCAACGTGTTCTTTCCAATTTAACTTTTTGCCAATAGTCACACCGAGGAATTTTGCAGTGTTGACTTCTTCAATTATTTTGTCATTATATTGTACCTTGAGATCAGATAAAGTTGGTAAGCGTTGACTGAAGTGCATAATATTAGTTTTATTGAGATTTATTTTCAAATTATTATAATCCAAATATTTTATTATTGATATAAGAGAATTATTAATGGCACTTTTATATTTTTCTTTAGTATCGCATTGAATTGATATAGTACTGTCGTCAGCAAAGAGGGTCACAGGTTGATCAACAGATTTAGGTAGGTCATTTATATACAGGGTGTGGCGTAAGTAGTGGTCCACCGTTCAGGATTCGATGAACCAGATAATTAACTATAACAATTAAAAATTTAAACCATTTATACCCAAGGGTTCCGAAAATATTTCCTTTTTGTCTTTTATTTACGAAATTTCTACCTTTTATTACAAATTTGGTTGTAGTTTTAACAAAAGTCATTATTCTTTCATTTTGACTTCTGTTAATTACTGCTGAATACTAGAGCTACCATGACAAATTATGATTTTTCATGTAAATTCAGCTCTTTTGAAGAAAAAGTTGGTTCTTCTCTAATTTTTACCCAAATTTTTAACACACCATCAAGTTCAAGAGCGCTTTTTGTAAAAAAAACGTACCACATTGTCAGTGCCCATGTATTTAATAATATGCCTACTAAATGCCGATTTCAAAATGATATCACTGTAACAGATCCAATAATTTAACAAAAAGATATTCAATTTTAATTGAAGAAAAGAAGATTTTCATTAAACTACTTTTTTAAACTTTATTGCGTTATTTGTTTTTTTTTTTTAAATTCTTTGTTCAAATACCTGAAGTAACAAGTTAGGTCTACATAACTCTGTTATAGTAGTTTTTTTAAAAACAAATGGGCATTGACACTGTAGTGCTTTTTTTAGCAAATATCGTAAGTATTAACGCAATAAAGTTTAAAAAAGTAGTTTAATGAAAATCTTCTTTTCTTCAATTAAAATTGAATATCTTTTTGTTAAATTGTTGGATCTGTTATAATGATATCATTTTGAAATCGTCATTTAGTAGCCACATTATTAAATACATGTGCACTGACAATGTGGTACGTTTTTTTTTACAAAAATCGCTCTTGAACTTGATGGTGTGTTAAAAATTTGGGTTAAAATTAGAGAAGAACCAACTTTTTCTTCAAAAGAGCTGAATTTACATGAAAAATCATAATTTGTCATGGTAGCTCTAGTATTCAGCAGTAATTAACAGAAGTCAAAATGAAAGAATAATGACTTTTGTTGAAACTACAACCAAATTTGTAATAAAAGGTAGAATTTTCGTAAATAAAAGACAAAAAGGAAATATTTTCGGAACCCTTGGGTATAAATGGTTTAAATTTTTAATTGTTATAGTTAATTATCTGGTTCATCGAATCCTGAACGGTGGACCACTACTTACGCCACACCCTGTATAATATGAATAGTGGAGGGCCCAACACACTGCCTTGAGGAACTCCATATTTAATGCCACGTTCATGTAATTGGAATATTTCTTCACGTGTAGTTTTTGTATTTATTGAGGATATTTCCGTGAGTTACTTTCTATTTTCTAGGTATGATTTAAATAGTTTTAGAACGTTGCCTCTAATACCGTATGCCTCCATTTTATCTAGGAGAATATCATGCCTAACGTAATCGAACGCTTGGGTCATGTCACAGAATACTGTGCAAACAGGGTTGGTCTTATCAACATTTAGCATAACTCTATACAAAAAATCATACAAAGCTATATTAATAGTTTGATTTTCTCTAAATCCTTTTTGCTCGTTCACTAATAGATTATTTTTTTCCAAATATTTGCTTAATTCTTTGTATATGAATTTTTCATAAATTTTGGAGATAACACATAAAATCGCGATTGGTCTGTAATTTTCTATGTCGTCTTTATATCCCTTTTTAAACAATGGTTTAACTATTGATTTTTTTAAAGCATCAGGAAAGATGCCCGTGCTAATGGTCAAATTAATGAGATGACTTAGATGCATACATATTTCTGCACAAACTGATTTAAGAATTTTCGTAGATATTCCGTCATGACCAACGCTATTAGTATTTTTTAATGATTTAATTATTTTAAATACGTCCTGTGGTAGACAAGGTAACGTTAGATCCTGATTCTGGTATTGGGATTACTTTATCAATAAAATAACTATTAAAAGCATCTGCTATTTTTTGAGGATTTGTTATAGTATTACTGTCATGTTTTATTTTTGAAATAGGAATTCTTGGGACGTTTTGTTTTGAATCATTAGTTATTTTCAAACTGGTCTTGGATTTGTTGACCGATGTTTTTATTTTGTAACTGTTTTGGGTAAATTGTGTCAGCTTGGTAATTTTTTTTAATAGTTTGGAGTACTTGGTCAACTTTATTTTATTTGTTTCGTTAGGAGTTCGTCTGTATATCTACAAAAGTTGTCGTTTCTTTTTACTATTTGACTATTTTTGTTGCGTGTATGGTTACAGTTTCATTAGGAAAGCATAAACAGTAGAACAGTGAGAATGTTTCTATAAAAGCGTTATAAGCAATGTTAGGGTCACTACTTTCATAAATATCAGAAAATGACAAATTACGTAGACAATCTTTAAATTTTATAATATTTTCTTCACTATAATTACGTTTCTTTATACGCCAATATTTAATAGGTAAATAATTTTGCACAGGTAACTTTACTAATTGCGCTGTATGATCTGACAATGCAAATTCTAGTATTTGTGTTTTACAGGCTCTATTAAAGTTATGCGCAATGTTGTTTAAACATGTTTGACTTTTGAGTCTCGTGGGTTCATTTACGGACAATTTTAAATTGTAATTTAATAGCAAACATTCAAAATCTATTGCTTGATAAGATCTTTTTAGGACATCTATGTTAAAATCTCCTGCGACGACAACATTTTTAAAAGGCTTTTTAGTAAGTTCTTGTAAAATTAAATGTAATTTGTCCATGCACACATTAGTGTTATAAATTTTTGGTACTCTATAAAAACAAACAATAGCTGTCTTATAGTTAATTAACTCTATGGCACAACACTCAAAAACACCAGTCTCTGATATTCTAGCAATTTGTTTTAATTCCTTAAATTGTTGTCCACTTCTTGCTAACCCTTATGAATAAGGGACACTGGCAGGAAGATCATGACTAATGTGAATTGGTCGCTCTCAGACGTACCTAGATTTGGATTTAGTTTACGATGGGGAATCTACCTAAGCTTACCTGTGATTTAGCCTTCATTCTAATTTTATTCAAATAATTTGTTGTAATTCACCACTAGTAAAAAACTTCACTCACCGTGATTATACCTCGTGTGAAACTTAGTATTATAGTTCTTCGGATAATGCGGGTCATTGACCAGTGAGATCTGGTCGACGTGGGGCAGCGAGTTGGGCCCATAGTCGTAGGGGTAGTCGTTTTTTTTTATCGAGAACTCGTCTCTTGTTTCGTCTGACAGAAGAGTGCTGATGTCGTACTGTCCTGCTTCTATTAAATGGCGAATCACCTTTCTGGAAATTACAGAAAATTAATAAACAAGTGCTTTGGAAGCTTATTTACAAATTCGCAGTCTGTCAGTTGGATAAATCATAGTTTAGTGTTTCGTTGAGGGATCGAATCCGTATCGAATGAGGTGGTCAGGTAGAGTACCAAAGCGGTGGCGATTTTAGTTGCTAGTTTCTACTTACTTTATTGATCATTCTCAATTTTCTCCATATTTTCCCCTACTTATTCTATTACCAGGCAATTGGCAGATCGAGAAACCCAGGTAGAGCGATGATCTTTTTGGGTTAGTTGGTTGGTTGGTTAGTTGGTTGGTAGTAGTTGAATAAAATAAGCAGAGAATATTTTTTTATGGAATACGACTTCTGTAATCAGATGCTGATTAACTTACTCAGGATAAGGATCCGGGTGCACACAGTATGTGAGGCCAGGCTGTGCACAGGGTGGTGTCCTGCCCGGCGGCGCCGGTTCTAGCACACAGTTGTGTCCGTAGGGGCAGCTGTATCCATCACCACTGTGTACTGATAACCAGAGTAACTGCAACAGGGAAAAAAGACTAATTGATTTGGCCATCTATCTTGTATAAGGGCAACTTAGTTTTTGCTTTGAATAACTTAGCACGTTTGGATAGATGTAAAATCATAGAGAGCAGTAGACTAATGAGAGTATTTTTATCCAGTAGTCGACTTTTATATCTTAGCAGAAAGAGAAAGGGCTATCCTATTCTTTTCCAAAAACAGTTACTATTGTATTGTATATACTCTTTCATTTCATGATTAAATTATTATAGATCTGCACAAATTAGATTACGTAACAGAGAAACGATACTGAATTATCATGTCGTCACCAAATGATCATCATTACAGCTGTGTCAATAGTCACAGTTGGATGCAGGACACGCCCATTTGGGCGGATCTTGCCGTCATCGGCATAATCCCTTTGTTGGCAAATTGACAGTATAATAATATGGTCATAGTTCCTGTCAATTGGATCAATTACATCAGTGCTACTGTTGACAGTATTGATCCACTGAGATGACTTTCGAGAAAAGAAGTGATATTGATTGATTGAAATAACCATGGTATTATCAGAAAGTTTCGCTGTGTACGTCATAGTTCTGGTCCGGTCAGGGGTTACTCTAGATAAAAGAGGCAGATCGTCAACAGCTGAGCTTAATATTAAACAAGATAGGTCTGTAGGAACAACTTTTGAAGAGCTTAGTTATTCCTTAACAAACTTTTTGTTGACGTGGTCGACGGGACGTTTCTTAGGAGGTAAAATGCTGCGCTCCATACAGAATAGGAGTAACTGTCAACTTATACAGAATTGAGACAGCATAAGATGTATTAGCGAATGAAGCAAGCTCGATCATTTTAAACATTCTGTCTCGGATAGCTTGTTTTCTGTATAAATTTAAAAGCTGATCTTAATTGTCCAAATGAGCTTTGGATTGGATGGATTGACTTCAATCAGCATGCATCGTGATTTATCCAGTCAGTGTCTGAGATTTCGGTAGGGGTTAAAGTTTAAACGCCAAAACGCCCTTGCTACAGCCCTACTTCGGACTATTTAAGACTCGATGTGGAAAGACATATTTAAGTGAAGTTTCCGATACTCTATCTGATTTTAAGTACAATCACACAACCACTTACTCTATCGAAACAAGCGTAGAAAAGTTTAAATTATAAGCAAAAAGTTGACTCTTTCTTAAAGCGTTACAATATCGAAATGCGATTGAGTAACAGGCCTTCACATTTTGGCATTAGTCTGAATTAGCATTCCGTTTAACTTGTGAAAGTTCACTTCCTTACTTTGACTAAACATTGAAGTAGGTCAGGTACGCAGAACTGAATGAGGTTAGATTATTCGAAGTGCGAGTCATAGCTTCTCTATACTGGATAAGGTATTTAATAATAGACATAGAGGGAAATGAAATAGTAAGATCTGTTAAACAGACAAAGCCTATCGTCGTTGAAGACGACATAAGCAAACACCACGTAAGCAAATTTTTGGCGGTTTTGACATTTTGATGACTGCATCAAAATGTCAAAACCGCCAAAACTTTGCTGACACAACGGCTTCCGATTCTCTTGCAAACTGTTGCAAGAGAATCGGAAGCCGTTGAAGAGAAAAAAGCGGTGACGCTAAATGTTAAAATTTAAAGGAGGCTACATGACTAAATTTTTATGGAATTGTAAAAAAAATGTACGCAGAAATTCTTATCTTGTGACTTAATGTCATACATATTCTCTCTAATTTTAATGAACACAATTTCATAGGCATCGCACCTATGATTTTTTCAATTATTTATGCTGATCATTATAGTAATTTGGTGAAAGGCTTGTGGTCAGTAGTTGGAAAGGCAGTATTACAAGTTCACGTTAAAGCGTGTCTTCAAACATTTAAGTTATTAGAACTACGAATTTGAAGTTATGTAAAATTGCTAAAAACAACCAAAAGAACCAGCGAGATGAATTTAAGATTGAAGGATCCCGCATTATGGAGTACAAACTATTGGTATATGGATAGCCAGTATAGTTGAAGTTGAAGAAAAACTGAAGCAACTTCATTAAGAATGCAAGTGAGTGTATGAAAGTTGACAGTGTTGTCATTCAAAAGGCAAGATCTTTTGATGAGACTTTCATAAGGAGCTCACCGCCTAGGTACTACTTAGCCACACAAACTTTTAATACATGCTGTCATAGGCAGGAGTCTTTAAATATACTCCGGACAAAGGTTGGCCGAAGCAAGGAAAATCTGTTCAGGTGAAGATTCATAGATGACTCTGTCCTGGAGTATGTGGTGCTGTTCCACAAACAATGGGACACTTAACATTGTGCCATGCCTGTCCTGTTACTTGTACATTACAGCAGCTGATGGATGGTACTGAAAATGCCTAACTCTTCAATCTTGATAAATACTTCTTAATAAATATTTTAGTACCTATCTAGTTAGGTTTTCCTTGTACATTGCGTGAGTGAAAGGTGTCAACCTTTCACTTACGCAATGTACAAGGAAAACCCCACTACAAATTGATTCAGTGTTTTCCTAAATACAACTTGTATTCTTTAACTTAGCTTCGACTAGATATTGCCTTATTTAGGTATATAAAAGGAGAGTCTTTCCTAATCTTTTTCTAACTAAGCACGTCATTTTATGTAAGTACGTCTGCTTGTTGAATGCGAATTGTTGTGTTTCGACTCCACATCTTAAGTTCTTTCTCAATGCTGAATTGTTATCGTAAACAACATTATAAACGCTAAAGAGTAGTCAGGAGTCACAATAAATTAATCGAAAAACAAGTCACAGACGCTGGAAAATGGCAAATCAATCCTAAAAAAAAAAAAAAAGTATAGAAGAAAGAAAGAAAGAAAGAAAGAAAGAAAGAAAGAAAGAAAGAAAGAAAGTGAGAAAGGAAAAAAGGAAAGGAAGAAAGTGTAGTATATTTGTATGTCTAAAATACAGATATATTTGTAATCACGTTCTCGAAATCGGGTCTAACAATTTCGATGAAAAATTCTATATGGGGGATTATGGGGGCGAAAACTCGATATAGCTAAGTCTCATATCTGGGCTATCATTTTCTCAAGTTTCACCCGAGCAGAGTTCGGTTGCTCAGGCTGGTATATATATAAATTTTTTTTTTCTCTATCCTGCTCTGTTCCACTCCTGGGCAAAGGCCTCCCTCCACTCTTTCCACTTCTCGCGAACCCGCGCGTCCTCCTTTCAGTTCGGATGGAACTTGTCTAGTTCGTCCCACCATCTCCTTCGTGGCCTGCTGCGACCCCGCCTCACTAATTTACTAATTTACTTTACAATCTGCGATTAGTAGCTCTATCCGAGAGGACAATGTATGCCAAATACCAGTAAAAGCTACTACCAATATGTATCTTTTGTCGATCTTTTTAAGGAACAGCAATAAAATGTCGATGCTCCAATTAAAATCACCATCGAACGACTTACATAATGATTCAGACTTCTCACAATTAATGATGTAAGTGCGTTCGGCTGCGCTGACGACAATGTAGGACCGCCCACTTTTTTGTATAAATGTCAATGTCACTCTTAGTCACGGGGATTAGACTACAGTACTTCGGCCTAGTATCAAAGTAGTTTACATAGGATAGACTGAATAGACTGTTTTAGCTTTTGGGCAGTTTATTCTGTGACAAATTATTTTGCATATTATATACGATAATAGGTACTGGAAAAGGGCGCAAGGTTGCAATATTCACAATATATTTCTTTTTTTTTTAATATCTTAATTCCTCTTATCCATGACTACAACATGTTGATGGTATGAGAACGTTGCAAGGATATCCCAAAATCGGTATCATGAAGTATGACAAATTGGCCATTAATGCTCATTACTTTCCTAAATGAGAAGATGCTTTAGCTAGCAGTGCAATACTAAATTAACAAACAGATTTATGTAAATGTGAAATAAACTTAAGCAACACTCAAGTTAAAAATACATCCTCAGTCCTGCCACTACAAAAACACCGCGTAACTAATCTGCGCTTGCGCATCTTGTATGCGCGTCGCGTAAACGAAAGCGTTGAGTTAATCTGACGCGCTTTTTGAATAAACCATCGACTTCTCACGGCATCGAAAGCTAGGACTTGACTGTTGATGGTTCATTTTAATGTTGAGGAAGCCTTTGACACTTTTGGTGTCTTATTTTAATGTTGAGGAAGTCTTTATTTCGACGTGTCTTGTCTTCCTTAGGTAGTAGTTAATTTGATGAGATTATTATAACTGTGGTGATGTCAAGAGATAAGAAAATAAGATTTCCCGCAATGAGATTGATTGAGGAGTTCCCCAAGGGTGCGAAGTTGGTCTTCTTTTGTGGAGATTTGGACACGGCGAGATTCTGCGATGAAAATAGTAATAGTTGTGTCCACAATTCCACAAAGGCTTTAGAATAGGTGAGGAATTGGTCGAAAGTTTTTTCTACAAACAAATGACAAAGCAGAATAGAATTATATCTTCAGGTCAAAATTTGGTGTCAAGAAGTTTTCACTTCAGAAACATATCATAGCATGGTAAATACACGCTATTTCTAAGAGACACGACATTTAAATATTATTATATTTATCATTAAAATATTCAATAGATGTAAGATTTGCCTTCACTTTGCAAGCAAGTGTCGTAATTCGGCGATTCCGTTTGATGATACGCAAAGATTTGTCATTCGATGAATAGTAAAATAAACATGCACTGAGGCACCGTTTAGTATTTGGACTAGACTAAACTCACGAAATGTTCTACTGGGATAGAAAGTATTATCTTTACCAAGACCATGGTTGACATGTGGGCTAAATTTAATCAATATTCTTTCAGTCGTTAACGCATAAAAAGAAAGCAAACAGACATAGTTAATTTTAAATTTATAATGCATACATAAACTCACACCTTTTTCCCATGGCAGAAATCACAAAACACCATCTGCTACGAACCGTCCCGGAGACAATTTAATAATAATATAAAATAAGGTGGCCAACAAGTGAGGACCGAGTCAGGACTAACTTGTTTATAATTACTACGGAAATTATTTTGTAATAAACTTATTAATGCACGCGTTTTGTCCCGTGGTACGCACAATATATATACCGACAAACCGTTACTTTCGCATTTGTAATACATGTTAGAATTAAAGTTAGTTTGGATTATTTATTTATTTATTTATTTAACACTTCAAGCACAAAGTACAGAGGCGGACTTAATGCCATAGGCATTTTCTACGAGTCAACCTTTGGGTGAGGCAGAGACAAGCAGTGGTAGGTGTACATCTGAAAATAATTTAATTAATATTATGGTAAACTACAAGGATATATAAAATACTATAAATATATATATATATAAATACTATAAATATATATAAATACTATAAATGATGATGATGATTATTAATGTTATTGAAAATGTACTGTAATGCTGTCTAATTAGCAGAGTCAGCTGAGACTGAAATAATATTCTAGTCACATGGTTACTTATTTTGCAAGAGTACATTTTGACTTTGGTGATACAAAAGTAGAGCATCGTCATCTCTCTGTTAGCCTTTCATATCAATCAGTCCCGAAGGTCTCTTTAACCTTCGCAGTTTCTAAACCTAATCTGACAGATTAGTCACTATTGTCACACAATTGTGACATCTGTACATAGTGACAGTTCTCATTGAGTATTGTTGTGTATTGTCATCAAATAACCTCGTTAATGAGCCGTATTAGGAGTTGCATCAGCTTTTTCTCTGACAGGCGGTGAGATTTTGTGTTTTGTCTTGTGTAGGTCAGATAGATAGTCGCTCCATGTAAAATATTCAACTGCATCTGGTTAGACAGGAAGCCGACCCTAACGTGGTATGGAGAAGGGTAAGCAGATATGAGGTGGCGAGATTTTGTTTAAAATACTCCACTTTGATGTTATCTTACAGCGTCTATTTCATGTTCAACCCACTGCAATATAAGTTATCCTTAGACAGGCTGGTTTATGGAATTTGTCTTAAAAATCTGAAGATGGATCCAATTTATTTGGGGTCGGCGCAGCATGTCTTTGTCTTCCATACTTCTCTATTACTTATCATTGAAGCAGTCACCTAACTTCTTTCTAGCCATATTATATTTCACAAACAGTGCATCCATCGTTTCTTTGATCGTCCTCTACTCTTATAGTTATCTTATATTCGTACTCAAAACTTTTTTCGTGACATTTTTCTCATTCTCATCTGTCTGTATGGTGCCGGACGTAAAGAATAGCACCATCCCATATCTTCCCGTGGGTGTCGTAAGAGGCGACTAAGGGACTTACCAGAGAATGGGCAGCAGCGTTCTCTGTGCTTTTGTAACAACCGTACTGCGATCGCCAACCCGCCTGCCAAGCGTGGCGATTATGGCAAAACCCCCCCTTTGGGGGAGGCCCATGTCCAGCAGTGGACGTCTTTCGGCTGAGGTGGTTTTTCTCATTGCTCCGCACAGGGAGCAAAAAGGGGGGAAAATCCCTTTTTAGCCCTCTGGTATCTTTGATATCGATGAACTGACCTATTCTGTCAACGCAGTTAAAATCTCAACAAACCCTAAGTTAATACTTTTAACCGTAAAAGACGAAATAAAAAGACAAGTTGAACTCAGACAGAAAACACGTATCTGCAATTGCAGTAATTAAACTACGACTGAACTACGGTACGATACGTGATAATTATCGCGTATTGCGTTAAACTCTCGTAAAGTAACGTAACAAACAAAGCGATCTCAAATCTTCCGATTTTTTACTAATATTATCATCGCAGTTGCATTGTTTGCGAAACTTCCTATAACACGGCCATGTTTTAGAGGTATACGTTTAGAGCACTTATGTTTTTAGAGATTCGTAGTAAAGAACCATCATTGAGTTGTCGAACGATGCCACGGACAGCAGGCAGTTTCTTAAGTTTATTTGTTCTCTTTATGTTTAGGGTTCCGCACCCAGAGGGATCCTGTTACTTAAGACTCCGCTGCCCGTCCGTCTGTCTGTCACAGGGCGGTATCTCATGAACCTTTATAGTTAGATACTTGAAAATTTTACAGAGTGTGTATTACTATGTCCGCTATAATCACAAATAATAAAAATAAAAAAGCTAAAATTAAAGGGACCATACCAAAAAACGTGTTTTCGGGTGTTTACAAATTTATTAAAAAAATGTAATAATAAAAAAAATGTACGGTCGAACAAGCTATTTGGTTTACATTTTACAATGTAATTTGTTGGTTAAACCGTAAACCAAATAGCTTGTTCGACCTATTATTAAATGCTATGGAAGATGGTAAGGAAACCTTTCGTGTGCTAGTTCGACTCGGATTTTTATTGAGTTATAAGATTTGTACGGAACGATTTTTTTTTAGCTGTCTACACACCTGGCACTTTTAACTGTTTCTCTTAATTTAGCAAGGTAACATCGTATACCTACGATTGCAAAGTTACATAATGTGCATTGAATAACAAATTACATAGCTGTAATTATATACCTCAGAATGTATGTAACCTATAATTGTATGTAAACGTGTGTGAGCAAGAGAGTGTTTCTGAGTCTGTTTGAGAAACAGTTCAAGTTGTTCACGGTTTTGTGATTAAGAAAGTGTTAAAAAAACCCTCTTTAATTAAAATAATTCATTACTGGTTAACTTTTACAAATTAAATAAAAATATTAATGAGAAATAATGGTACATTTAGGATCGTTTATGTTCATTTTGGATGAAAGAAAAAACCAAAGATTAAAGTTTTTATTCATGCATTATTCAAAAAATTATGAACGGCCTCCACTGACCTCTGTGCGATGCTACTCTATGTTCAGCTACTCCTATAATAGACAGAAATAGACAATATAATCTTCCCTTGAGAGGCAGTGGGTTGTTCACCACCCCGGCCCAGTGCCTGTTTGTAGTTTCCACCTATCTTCTAAATATTTTGTTCAGCTATCTTCTCATTTATGTTTATTTTTTAATTTTCTATTTAATTGACTTTCAACGCACCCTGGCACGATACCACCTGCCCACGTATACAATAAGTTCAAAGATCCACCATCCTACTAAATTTCACCTGATTTGGTCCAGTAGATTCGGAGCAAATTGGCTGTGACAGACGGACGGACAGACAGACAGACACAAGAGTGATCCTATAAGGGTTTCGTATTTTTACAAGCTTAATAACAAGCTTTTTAATCTCTCATTTTCAACTATACCCGATTCAAAACTACACCATTATGAAATGCACCAAGCTGTATGCCTATCCACGCAGTGTGTGTGGCATTGTGTACGAACCTCAACTACAATCTAGTTCAAGGGTGAGGCGTACTGTACATCCGCCATTACATAACAGATGGCTGTTTCGATTCGGGGCTGATCTAGTTTTGGGGCTTAGTTCGCAAATGACGAAGAGTCGCGGAATTTCCCGAGCTTGCACGATGTTTGTTTGATGCTGTTTGCGTTTGTTTGGTCTGAATGCTTTGGCAACATTTTGTGTGAATATGATGACTCTTCGTTGTGTGATGATGACGCAAAGAGGATCCCATAAAGGATATAAGCAGAGGCGTCCTCCTTTCAAATTCGTTGTTGTTGGTGATTCCCATGTACCATGAATGTGTTAAAAGCTAGAAATAGTAACTATAAAGATTGATTTTTGTTGCTATTCTTTCTTTCGACTCCGCTAAAATAGGTTCAATTTAAAACGATGAGGTCGGTTTAAAATGATGACCATATTTCGCCAGTTATATTTAAGTTACATGTAATAGGGGGTGAGAATATAGCAATGAACCGGGCTCAAATATTATTGATGAGAAGAAGAAGAAGAACCTAGGACTTCATTCGGAACTGTAGCGGTTGCGACGTCTATATGCACACTATGAAGCAAGCAACTTAAATTAAATCATCATCATCTGCCTAGCCTTTTCCCAACTATGTTGGGGTCGGCTTCCAGTCTAACTGGATGCAGCTGAATAACAGTATTTTACATGGAGCGACTGCCTGTCTGACCTCCACAACCCAGTTAGTATTTTGTAATACGATACCCCTTGGTAAGACTGGTTGTCAGACGTTTTGGGCCACTGACTACCTGTAACGACTGTCTGAGATGTGAATGACAGCCGGTACCAACGGCTTAACGTGCTTTCCAAGGCACGAACTTAAAACAAACCAAAACATGCAAATCCACCGTTCCAATTTTAGAAGCGTCTCTACTAAAAAACACGAACTGTTAGAAAGTGTCCACAACACACCGTATTACCAAAAACTGCAATAAACACAAATCTGAGTGAAATCCGGCAGATAACATCTGCAACGAGTTTGAATACCAAGTTACATCCTTGCTTTAGGCTCGTGAAAACATATGGTAACAATTTGTGAGAAAACACAAGGTGCGACGGTTTTAGTAGACATGGATACAATGGATTTTTGATGAAAATGTTAACAACAACATCCCTTTAATTTTGTCTTTTATTATTAATCTTTGTTGTCTTTCTCTAGGGCATTGGGCATTTTTTTCCTGTTTCTGCTTAACTCGATTGTCAAACAATAAAATATAGACGAATCCCAGCCAAATTCCAAAAGATTATTTAGTTATTTAGATTATATCTATTTGGGTGCTATTAAATCACTGTTGATAAGATCGCCAAAGAAGTGTGATTGTGAAAGCACAGAGACACACAAGGGACAGTTTGGAAAAATCTATGTTTGCAAAGAGCTCATCCTCTAGTCATCCATGTCCACGACATGACTTACAACTTTTGGTTCGTAGAAACGCAGCGTCACCGCACCAAGTCCTCAGTCCATATGTTTCCACACAAGTACCATCTACAAGTAGGATCAGTTTGAGTTCGCTTTCTAACTGCCGTCACTTTTCCGGAAAACTGACACCTGTCACATTTCATAGGATGTGTCAACATTCGAGACGCACTCGGGAAGATCTTCATCTCATAATATTATGAAATACAAAAGTTAGGGGTTATGTTGACTAATTTAATTATGTTTATTTTGTTTTGCAAACATGTGAGTGTATGCAGCAGGTTTTGCAGCATAGGGAGATTAGACAGCGTTTCGAATTTCCACTGGACTGACATTATATTTTCGGTAGCTTATGTCGATTCAATACATAATTATAATATTAGATTCAATTCTATTTCCATATTTGACGTTCAAAAGTGCCTTTTAATGGCCTTAGTGAAATAAATGATTTAAAAAACTTCTAATAGAAAGAGATTTGTATACTCCTATTGCCAAACCAAGGACACTAAATTGGTTCAATCATTAAAATTGTATTCATTGTGAGTTTATGATTTAATTTTATAGACAGTAAGGTGGGCAAATGTAAATAGACATGGTACTATGCCATAAAACAATGTTATAAAAACTCTGACCAGTTTTTGGAGTAGACAATATGAGATAAAAAAGTTGTCGTCAAGCGACCGTTGCAAACCTAAATTTGATCAAAATCAGCAACGTCATCCCTTTCTTATGGTTCAAGGCGGTTTGACAAAATAACCTTAAGTATCTAACATGCATTTAAAAATAACTATATCATTGACTAACTCATTGGTCGAGTGGTTGCAAGCGCGCCTGCTGAGTATCAGGTCCTGGTGTCGATTTCCGGGTCGGGCAAAGTGATATTGGGGTTTCCATCAGGAATTTCTTAGTAGCAGCCATGGAGTCTAGATTTGTGCCCGGTTGATGGCAAAGACTCGCCCCCTATTACATGGGACTTAAACATAACTGGCGAAATATGTTTGTACTATTAGGTACACCTCTACTTAACCCTTCGGGGATTACAGGCGTGATGTTATGGACCCAATGCTCAGCAGAATAGAATCAGCCCTCGTACCCACACCTTTTACGGAGAATAAAGAGAATGAACAAACTTTAATTACCACGCGAGCTCACTTGGTATTAGCGATTTCAGTGCTTTTGAATTTCCCTTCACCGTATATAAGAAGTGACCAAGATTATCTTAAAAAGTACATATTATTTAGGAATTGAAAAGGTCAGGTTAATACTAAGTCGATTGAACTATTAAGATGTAATCAATTTCGGTATTACAGTGCTCCGCATCAAGCAAAAAGCCACAGGGCTCTTCACAACTTATGGTCAGAATTCCCCGAGTGTTTAAGCAAAATGGCGAAGTACGCCTCGAAGTTCTGCCAGGTCTGTTATAATAAAATTACTTATGTATAGGTTCACGTAAGCTCAAGATGGGATGCTCTCATACTTGGTGGAGCGACGATCTTCGCAGGGTATCTGGTAGCAACTGGATGAGAGTTACCGAGAATCGGTTTAAGTGGCGTGCGATTGAAGAGGCCTAAGTCAAGCAATGGACTGTTGTAGGCTGTTGAGCCTATTGCAAGCCACGGGGCCAACAGGGCAATCCAAGAAACTAGTTTGTCTCCTAATCTAATTAGTCTAGACTTTCACGGTCGTAGAAATAAGGCGCTCAGAACATAAACAGCGAAGAAAGAATAGTTTGAATATTGACCTTGGCAATTTTGTCAATCAAGGCGATAGTAATTCTAAATGTTCTGGTAGTTACCTTATGTATTGTTTGTAATTAGCGGTGTATTTAAGTGGAGAGTCCGGCTCTTGTTCGACCTTTTTTCTTTGTGACTCTTGACACAGATTTAGGAACTCTATTATTTATCGTATCAACTTGTATTTTTATGCGCTGTCAAGATTGATACATAAAATATAGGATATTTTTTATTGACGTCATAATAATGCTGCATGCCTGAATCCCAATTAATTGTATAGTTTTATAGGTAAGTATAAAAGATATATATACAATCGCTGGACATTAACACACAGCGCCATCTAGTGCCACACTAAGCAACTAGGCTTGTGTCGTGGACACCAGATAGTTGATATACTACATAGATACTTTTTGTTTGTCAATACATACGTACTAAGGTTAATACAACAACGAATAAAGTTTTCTGAAACTCGTTAAGTACAATCTTCCTTTACATGTATAAAACAAAGTCGCTCCTGCTGTTTGTACGCTTATATTTTTTAAACTGCGCATGCAGTTTTCAACAATAGATACAAGTGATTCAAGAGGAAAGTTTATATCTACATTGCACCCGAGCGAAGCTGGGGCGGGTCACTAGCACATTATAAAGTACAATAGGGAATATGCATGTATTTTTTTCTTCACTTAAATCAATAAAATACTGTACTATCAACCCAAAAAAATGATTAAAAGTTAAGTTCAACTACTGCTTGTTACTCAAAAAAACAAACAAAAATTCCTTCAATTTTCTAAGGCAGTTCAAACGTTCGTGACCTTAGCGGCCATTCATGTCAGAGCGTTTGACGTCTTTTATCTGCCTTGTTTACATCTAATTTTTTACCCCTAATATAATAATTTTACTAAATGTATGTGCCTTATTCAAGTAAACATTGCAATAACAATATTATAATCAAATCCATTTATTTGGGGTCTCCCATATTAAAATTACACCGATACACGAGCTAAATACAAATCACAAGTTAACATAAACAATTAAAAATAATTATAATAAAATTAAATTAAAAAAAATACAATGTCAACAAATCAGAAATTAAAACGTTTCAAAAATCTTTGTGAAACTTTAAGTAGTTTTCAAATAAAATTGTTTCTTTGACACAAAGCGTTTGACGTCACTACCAGCGACGATGTGTTTTTAAATTGCGTTCCGTTTCACAAAAAACATACTACATAAAATATTAATTGTAAAATAAGTGTTGTATTAGAAAGTTAAACAAGTGTACCACAGTGTTTAAATGGGCCAATACAGAGTATTTTTAAGGAATAAAAAAGATTTTGAATTTCTTTTCATATTCCTTATATTGGAATAACTGTGATGTTTTACATAGCAATATTCAATTACTATTGAAATAATGATAAATTTTAATGTTCAATCGATAGTTTAGGTTAACGAGACAAATTCAGAACATTTTATTACGTAAATATAACGATACGAATCATAAGCTTGGATTTTTAATTACGTCAATTTTCAAGTCGTAAGTTAATGTTTCTGTATTTTATTATGATACTTAGACATAACTTATCCTCACTGTATCAATATACTACTGAATTCACTGTACGGTAGTACACTCGAGTACATAATTTATAACAAACAAGTGTACCTACCATATTTTTAAATAATGGTTGCATTGTCTTTCGATTCCATAACGAAGTACCTTCATCATTACCCTTAAACATTACGCTAGGTAAATAATTATAATCTGCTTTCCCATCCATTAATGTTGTTATAATGGTCTAAAATAGACCAAACTGCTTAAATATTTAAATGACTTTATTACTGCTAAAGATCACTGACTCCTTAGTTATAAAGATATGGTAGAAAAATGTGAGTTTTCGTTAAAAAGTGATTTTTGATTAATTTGTGTTGGATCGCTTGTTTATTTTACATGAACTGACTTTGACATAAATAAGTACTCTATTTGGTGCACTTGAAAATATAACAAGAATCATTTTATGAATAACTTGGCACTTAGTACACAAAAGAAATTCTCAAAACAGTTTTTATGCTTAGACAGGAACAAATCGTTAGGCAACATACACTTGCGTGCCGGAATACCCGGCCTCGCTCCACTTGCATACCATTAGAACGACAATAGATTCCGCCTATTAGCACAGCCAGCCTACGGACAGACAGACAGACAAACAC
The DNA here is from genome assembly GCA_941918905.2 of Xestia sexstrigata. Taxonomy (NCBI): domain Eukaryota; kingdom Metazoa; phylum Arthropoda; class Insecta; order Lepidoptera; family Noctuidae; genus Xestia; species Xestia sexstrigata. The sequence continues at coordinate 4,033,781 of OW799206.2, forward strand.
TGCCTACTCGCGTTTGTTCTTAACCGATTTCAAAAAAGTGAAATTGTGTGTGATGCGGCATAGATTACTAAACGGCATTAGGAGATGTATTGTTCTTTTTTGTTTGTAGGTTTGTTTGTGCACTTTGTCATATTATTATGTCAATAAAATTTATGTGAGTTTTATTTAAAATAAACTACCTGACCCCTCAACTTCGTCTGCGTCACATAAAACTGTAATACCTAAATAACAAAATATTGTTATGTGTTAACATGGTAATATTTTGTTAAGTGTTTTGAAAGAGCAGTAACCACTAACGTAAATACTTAGAATTGAAATATATTTCGCAAAATATTCTGAAATATTTTCACAGTACGATCATTTGTGTTTGCATTTTTTATAAACATAATTATCATTATTAGATGTTATTACTCCATGTTTACAACTTTACACAAATATTCCAGTTAGGATACTTGATTTACGTGAGTAAAACATGTATCAAGATTTATTGAACATGAAATTGGCGTTATTTCAGACATGTCTTGTTAATTTTTTGGTCGGTTCAGACCAGTTTTCTACGTTTTTAGATTATAAGTATTAAGTATTTATAACCATTTTTAGGTGTAAACGATACAAAGATATTGTACAGTAAGCATTAAAAAAAAGAAAAAATAAATACAAGGCGGGGCGAAATAAAAAAAAAAACAGCTGTTCCATACATTTTGACCGTGTAGGTCTGGGTCGGGGGGCATTCGTCGCGACGTCACTTTTGTAAGAAACAACGGTTCTTTTTTTAATTACCTATTAATTAAAATTTCTATGATATACTGAATGCGTGGTCAGATCCCTTCCAATCTGTATATGGAAAAACAGTAAACGAAAACGGTGGATACACCGATATAGAAAACCATGTTGTGTCAATTCTCCATATTGTGTCCGGGGTTAAGTGATATATAATGTATTTATTTACCCACTCAATTAATTCTAAATAATAATAAATATCGCTGGACATTACACACAGCGCCATCTAGTGCCACACTAAGCAGCGAGGCTTGTGTCGTGGACACCAGATAGTTGATATACTACATAGATAGTTTTTGTCTGTAAATACATAAGCTGTAAATCTACAATCTTTTTATTTTAACAAATTATTATGTTATGTTATACTTATTATAAAACTCACCAAGTACTTCCCTGTGACAATTGACAAAGGACATTAGGAAGTCGTAATTAAAGACAATTATGATATAAAACTTAGATATCTAAGACACAAACGCATTCCCCGTTTACATGAATAGTAAATATGTTAAAATGAAGGTAGAATGATTAATTACTACACTACAACTACTACAACAGCCCATAACGTCCACTGCTGGACATAAGCCTCTCCCATGATGGGAGGAATTTGCCGTAATCTCCACGCTTGGCAGGCGGATTGGAGATCGCAGTGATGAAAGACTAACAGAAAACGCTGCTGCCCATTCTCTGGTCTACGGAGGCGCAAGGTGTTCTGCCTCAGACATTAGTCGCCTTATACGACACCCGTGAGTGTAATGGGTTGGTTCTATTCTACTCTGCCGGATACCACACGGCTAATTAATTAATTGTTTCATAATTATTCATAATATAACACTTCGCTACTGATACATACAAATTAACTAGATATCATGGGCTACGAGTATGTCAATCAATACTGAGGTGGCGTTCCGTAGTTTCTGCACACCCCATGGAAAAATGCGTGAGTTTATGTATGTAGTTTAGATTTCATCCATCAGAAACTTTCTCAGTACTATATAGGGTGTTATAGTAGTCGCGTGCCATAGCTTAGGGGTGAGTTCAGTATCGATAAAGGAAACCGAAAAAAAATAATAATAATAAAAAAAAAAATGAAAAAATTAAAACGAAAAAAAAAAGTATTTAGAAAGATCAACCTAATTTAGTACCTACTAACTTAAAATAGCAATCGTTTAGAATTAAAATTATTTTATATTGCTATTTGAAGTTAGTAGGTACTAAATTAGATTGACCTTTCAATTTTTTTTTTTATTTTTTTCGGGTTCCTTTATCGATACTGAACTCACCCCTAAGCTATGGCACGCGACTACTTTAACACCCTGTATATGTCGGCGTCATATTGTAAGACCCGTCATTTTGTAATCTGCCTAGTCAGATTGTAAACTGTCGAAGTGAAACCGCCAAGTCGTCAAATGCTTGCGATCAAAGTATCTGTGCCCACATAATCGGGACTTGGGGCACCCCCACGTTAGGATAGTTAGGTTCCTTTAAATCCTGCAGGCAGAAATAGGAGACCTAGCGGGGCTACGTCGACTACGCTTTTTTGGCGAATATAAAGTGTTTTGAGGTTAGGTTACATTAATCGGTTTTTCTCAGGAATGGTGCATTTACTTTTCATGGGAGTGGTACCAGGGGGCAAGGAGGACTTCTCTCCCCCCTCCACAGCGCGCGAGGTGAGCTCCGTCGCATGCATTTGACAATTTGACGGTTTCACTTCGACAGTTTACAATCTGACTAGGCAGAATGACGGGTTTTATAATATGACGCCGACATGTACAAGCCTGAAAGCCTGGCTTATAAGAATAAGAATAAGAATAAGAATAAGAATAAGAATAAGAATAAGAATAAGAATAAGAATAAGAATAAGAATAAGAATAAGAATAAGAATAAGAATAAGAATAAGAATAAGAATAAGAATAAGAATAAGAATAAGAATAAGAATAAGAATAAGAATAAGAATAAGAATAAGAATAAGAATAAGAATAAGAATAAGAATAAGAATAAGAATAAGAATAAGAGTAAGAGTAAGAATAAGAATAAGAGTAAGAGTAAGAGTAAGAGTAAGAGTAAGAGTAAGAGTAAGAGTAAGTGTAAGAGTAAGTGTAAGAGTAAGAGTAAGAGTAAGAGTAAGAGTAAGAGTAAGAGTAAGAGTAAGAGTAAGAGTAAGAGTAAGAGTAAGAGTAAGAGTAAGACTAAGAGTAAGAGTTAAGAGTAAGAATGTTATAAATGCGCAAGTAAATTTATTTGTTTGTCTGTTACCTTTCACGCCTAAACCAATGAGTCCATCATTCTAAAATTTTGCATATTCGTTGTCAGGTGTACAACATAGGGTACCTTTTGTCCCGAAAATAAATATTCCCAAAAACAACAATAACATTCTTTTGATAATAGATGGCGCCACGTGTCCTTGGAATGATGATTGAATGATATTATTACGAGCAGAGTACAATCCGAATTGATTGTCAAATTCTAAATTAACGCGAGCGAAAACGCGGGCAAAAGCTAGGTAGTTCATAAGTTAGAGGTAACTGGAATGATGTTTGCGTAGCTTGCTCTAGCATGCTGCATGTCATAATATTGTGCCCTAGGCACTCCATTGATCAGTAGGAGCTCGAAGTCTGGAGTTGTGCACGTTTGATGCCATAAGGCTCGTCCCCTATTACAGGAGACTTACACAAAACTGGTGAAATGAGGCCGTGTGTGTGTGGCTGCTTGAGTGACATATGCCTAGGCCTTATATGTTTACGGGCATAATGTTGTAGCGTGTTATTTTTTTATTCTACCAAATGAGACGACAAATATCTTGTAACCGTACTGCGTTGTAGACCGCGAGTTCCGCCCAAACAATCATATTAGCTGGCATTACAATAGTTACTAACAAATCAAGTGTGCTGATTGATTGATTGATAACGTTGACACAACGAGTTCTTATTGTAGTAGGTACCTTATTGCTTTTTAAACTTTGTATTTTATTTATGACTATAGCTTTTAGTTGCGACTTCACCCTCATCTTTGACACTCGGCAATCGTGAAACTTTCCATCCGTGAAAGATTTTTTGAAATCGGATGAGGAGTTTCAGAGATTGCTTCCAACATCCAAATATACAAACTTTACCTCATTAAAATATTAGTCAAGTTATATAGTGAAGTAAATATAGGTAGTGAATACTACATTTTTTTTTCTCTTTCTGATATTTGAATTAGAATTTAGTTGTGTTCCTAGTTGATATAAATTACTGAATTTACCTTGAAAGTCATCAGAAATAAGTCCTTTTAATTCGGTGGCCCGGTCTAGCTCGGTCTAATAAGAGTATAGAGTACTTGGCTAATAAAGTAACTTAAGGTCAGTTTGTGGTCAGTTTTGAGAAATACACAGTTAAATGTATTCTTATGGTAGAAATAATTTAAATAACAATTACATTACTGTTTTTCTATTTATCTCGCAGTGATTTGATTGATGGTTGGTATATGATAAATAATTCCATCCACCCAAAATGATTTGCTTTGTTTGGTACACTCGAGTGTAAGATTTTCCAATTTTATCAATTCCAATTGAAATAAAAAAGTAATACAAGGTGTTTCATAACAAAGTAAATTGGAGATGTCCTAATGAATAATGAATTATAGGTATTTTAAGTTACATAAAATTAATAGAACCAGTACTGTCTTAATGGCTCAGTGAACGCAACTAAATCTATGTGAAAGGTTTTGTTGACACTTAGCTTAAAGGTCCTTAACCCGGACTTTACTTAAAGCGTTTCACACTAATTGCGTAAAGGGACTGCAACTAATAGGTACCTATAAATAGGTAGGTATTATGTCAGTATTCACAAACACTAAGAGACACCCATAGGTACTTAAAACTTACTAAGAGGCCTGTTACAAAAAAACGCGAAATTGCGAGATTTACTCGTTGAAATTATTGTCCGTTCGTTGCTTGAAATAACAATTACTTGTTAAAAGTAGTTCGTTTCCTCTACTTCAATAATAATAGAACGAATTTTAGATAACTTATTTATTTAGTCATAATCGCTCTCCCGATGCATGTTTAAGCAAAAACTCACGTAAAGCTTGATTTCATGATTTGGGACCTCTATTTTGTAGATCCTATTGAGTAAATAGACAATTTTTTTTTTCATCTCACAAATATCTTATCCTATACTTTCATAATAATAGAATACTTTTTCGTTATATGCCGTTTTAAGTAAATTGTACAATTAGCGTAACACCGAAATGTAAAAGGTTCGTGAGGGGTCACGAATACTAACATTTTATCAGTTAAGTTTAAGTACAATGTAGTAGGGGGCGACCCTAGTGCCATCAACCGGGAACAAATCCAGACACTGCGGCTGCTACTGAGAAAATCATGATGGGAAAATTCAAGAAACTTTGACCAGGGAATCGATTCCCTGGTCGGTCGAACCAGGACTGTTCAGAAGTAGCATTTGCAATTACTAGACCAAAGCGGCATGCGGCACTCATTTTTTCCCCCTTTGTTTTTCTGTAGAGTATACATAAAACAGGGATAAAACAAATAAATATGTTTATTTTATTTAGCTCTTGATTAGTATTCGTGAATACAGGCTTTAAAGTACAGGCTCAAATTAACATTGTCTTGTTTTGAGATATTTATGGCAGTTGAAAGTCGCGTGGAATAATTTAATTTAATCAATTCCGATCGAATCGGACCTTGTTGAATTCATAAATAATGTTTTGTGACATTATTGGACCTATGTCGGTTTATTAAATGGTCTTTCGATATATTTGTTGTCAATGTGGATTTAGATTGGGTCCAATTAAAATAGATTAAGCCTTTGGATATCCATATTGTACAGGGTTCACTAAATATCATGGATATAATTTAAACATAGTTAACAATAATAATAATGGTGATATAGTCATTGATTTTTTGTTCTCCAAAACCGGCCAGCTAAACATAAAAATTACATATTTATTCTTATATAAGAAATTGCCATTTTAAATAACTAACTAAATGCATTACCAAAAAGGCTATGCAAATAAATCCATTATCAGAGGGAAAATTTCTTATGAACGATCCGATACACTCTAATGTCAGCCTAGATACGAGTATGTCAAAAATATCTCTAATTTCCCACAATTTTTGTCAAAATGTATTACCTACTACGAGTTTCTAAAATGAAATTGCGACAGAATTTAAAATATTTTTAAAGTACGGGAACTGACTTTTAGATCTGATCCAGAGATTCGTAGATATGCCAAACACATACAAAATCCAAATTGTCTAAGCTTTACCAAGCTCAATGAAATTAATCAACATTTCTACAGCAACTAATTTATAGCTTGATCTTGATATGCGTGTCATATTTACGATTAAACACTATCTGATTATAAGTCTGTCTGTCGGGGACTAGTTACCGGGTAGTCAAGTGCTGACCACTAGGAAATCCGTTTGTACCGGCAATAAATTAAATGGTACACTCAGTCGCACAAGTGATAAGATTTAGATTAAGATCATTTAAACAATAATGAAGGTTTTTTTTTTATTAGCCTGTATGTCCCACTGCTAGGCAAAGGCCTTCCCTATATCCTTCTAAGTACATTCTGGGCCGGCCTAGGCGGCGCCATCCGTACTCTGGCTCCCAATGTATTGAGTTGAGACCCAGTGGTCGCCATGCCGGTTTACGTGACTATGTTAGTATTTTATACGATGTAAAGCTGATCTACGATACAATCTATATATTATATTATATATATGATAATATGATACATTATAATGATATATAAAAGCATAAAAGGATGGAGTGATCTTCCACGCGGGCCCAGGCCCGATATTATGGAATTACACGTAACTTGTTCAGTTGGCAACTGTCTCAGTTTTAAGAAAACCTACTCAATGCCTGACACATCTCTTCATGATATAACTTGATTAAAATGCACCAACTCTATCCATATTAACATTATTCACACCTCTAGAAGTCTATTGAGCCAATTTTTATGGAACTTTCACTAAATGATTGATATCTTCACTAATTGACAGGTTTGTTGTTTTACATGATAAAAGAATTAATTGCAAACTCTCCATTTTTAATGACGCACGCCAGAAATTATAATGTTTTAAATGTTATTTAAAAATTGATTAATTTCTAAAACGGTCAAAACAATTTTATGAATAAACGAAAAGCTGTATGTTGGCTCAAAAACTAAAAACAAACATCGTCATTATATAGTACCCCAGCAAGGTTCGTGTACGTACCACAACCAACAAATAGGTACCTTACTGTTGTGAAATACGACGTAAAATACTGGACTAAAACGTGGAACTCAAAACAAAGCCAAACTAACCTTAGGCTATCGTAAATAATCGTGACTAACGCACCAAATCTGATACCCATGAAATAAAAAAATATTATTATAACTCACAATTATCTGTCACCACAATTTTTTATCAATCTTTTTGCTAATTAAGAGACAAGGAACGGAATAGGAAGCGAAATAAAATAAAACGTAACATTTTTTTTTACTATTGACACTGGTAAAAAATATTGTTCGCAGAAGTGACTGTGCGTGACTGTACAAAATCGTGATTGTCCAATGGGGACAATATTATTATGCAGATATTCAGTGTTATTGATTTATAATTAAATTGTAACAATATATACCACGCCCATTCGTGAGCGGACTATGAAAATATTAATACAATTATTATGGCGTGTTATAAAATGACAAATGATCATTTTTGCAAGGCTAATCGTTGAAGTATGCGGCTTATAATTAGGTATGTTAGTTATTACGTATTTTTTTTTATTGACCTAGATATTAGTAGTTATTATAAGCCTAAGGCTAAATCCTGGCAGTGATTGACAGCTAGGACAAAGGACAGTTTGACTTGGTCAATTAGAAGAAAAAACTCATTCATTAGAGAGTTTTTTTTTTTAAATATTCATGGCTGGAAAACGATTTGACACTTTGAGAATAACTTTCATGAAATATGAATATTAGAATAGAAACTTGTCTAGATAATTTATTCTAGACATGTTTTTTTTAAGGATTTTTAAAGACTTATAATTCTATTCGCAACCCCATGTTGAAAAGTCCAGGTAAGCATAAAATTATTTAATTAATTTAAAGAAATTGGCTATTTTTTGTCTAAATAAATACAAATTTCCAATTCGTTTCAATTTATTTTCTTAATACTTATTTCTTTAAATTAATATTTTTGTCATAAGTAACTAATGAGTTAATTAATTTGAAGAAATTGGCTCATCGTTCATGATTTCATTTCATGAAGCTTTTCAGACGGATTTTGAAAATGATCTAATAGATTTCCTAAAACGTTTAATAATACAATGCATGCCTAATTAGCTTAGAGCACGAACCTACCACGCCAGCAACGCCCTAATAACTCAGGTTTAAACAACTAATTTGAATATTTTCCTCAACATTTACACTCCGAATTTTTAGTACTCGTACTGTCAAATTATTTAGCTAGACATTCGCAATTTATCTAACTGGCTGCAATACAATAGGATTAAGTACAACCTTCATTAGTGTGAGACAGGCGTGTGCCTCATTATTGCAATAGCATTTTGTAGGTATATCAAAATGTGAAAGTTTTAGAGGTTTTCTTAAACACATGTAAGCTGATATAATAAATTGTTTAGGATTACATAACATAGTCATCACGCCTGTTAGCCCCGAAGGGTTGAGCAGAGGTGGACCAAAAAATACACCAACATTTCGCCAGTTACGTTGGTCTAATGGTTGCAAGATACTGCTAAGCATGAGTTCTTGGGTTCGATTCCCGGGTCGGGCAAAGTTATTGGGGTTTTCTATCAGGATTTTTTCAGTAGCACCTCAGGTCTTGATTTGTGCCCAATAAATGGTTGATGGCAATCGGCTTGTCCCTTATTACATGGGACATAAACATAACGATCGAAGCTTGGGTGTACTATTAGGCACACCTCTGCCCACTCTTCGGGCATTATAGGCGTGATGCCTGTGTTCCATAATTACGTACTTTTTTCTACTCATACATTCCTTCCTAAAGTCATATAGGTACCCAGTCAAGGTCATTATCTTCAAAAGGTGTCTTTAGGTCAAATGACAAACACCACATTCTAGGTCAACTTTTATTATCTTATTTAAGCTTCATTGACGAACTTTAACACTGTTTTATAGTTCTTCGGTACACATGACAGACATTCTCCAATATAAAACTTAAAATGTCAGTAAGTGACCAAACCGGCTATTGGTACTTAGAATCGAGAAATGAGTTCCGAGTTGACATTCCTCGACTGGATACCAGGGGGCCTAAAATAGTCGCAGCAGAATCCTATAGGATAATAATATGTACGGTCGAACAAGGTATTTGGTTTACATTTTACAATGTAATTTGTGGGTTAAACTGTAAACCAAATAGCTTGTTCGACCGTACGTAACTATTTTGGTAACAAAGTGAAAATTAATAATATTCACAGCGTCTTTGACCATTTTAAGAATTTTAACGTGTTTTAAGCCTTTACGGTTCACAACTAAACTTTTATTGTCACTAACGGGATATCTTCCGTGCTCGGTAATTGTTTTGAGCTCCCGATATTTCGACGCCCGCGATCACCCGCGATCATGGCGCTTGAAAAAGCGTCGAAATATCGGGAGCTCAAAACAACTACCAATCACGGAAGATATCCCGTAAGGGACATTGGTGTCGATTCTGTTGTGCACAAACTAAACTTAAATTAGGCTATTGCTATCTTTTTTTCTCTAATAAAACGAGAAAGAGACGGACGTAATTTAGAGCTGTCAAATTTAGTTGGAACTAATATTTCCATACAAATGAAGGGTGCACGTAAAAACATGTCGACTAAAAACACGGTGAAGTGCAAGGCTTATACCAGTTTGACATCTCTAACTTAGTTCATAGCTATAGCCTCCTTTTCTCGCACTGCCTTTTAGTAAAAGATAGCAATAGTCTAAATTAAGTTTAGTTTGTGCACAACAGAATCGACACCAATATAAGTTTAATTTTAACGTTTATTCGATTTTCGTTGATTCATAATATTTATTATCCTTTTAAGTTTCTGCTACAACGGCTATTTTAGGACCCCGGAGCTGAGCGTTGAACATTCAAACAGAGTTTAGTAAAGTGAACTTAAAATGTAAATTACGGTATATCTTTCGTCACAGATAATATAATACTTCTTCCGTTATTATTATTCATTTTGAGCTACCGATATTTCGATGCGGGATGGCGCTTGCAACAGCGTCGAAATATCGGGAGATTAAAATGAATAATATTCACAGAAGATATCCCGTAAGTGACATTTTAAGTTAAGTAATATACCGTGAAAGCTAAGTACAGTGTTTAGTGAAGTGATACTGAAAACGGGCAGAAGTGTGCAGTCTTCTACTTCACAGCATGTCGATCGCAATCTAAATTAAGTCGGTGTCTATCTGGGCTATGATTTATGACTCCAGTAGCGTCCATCAGTTCCTGTAATGAGCAAATAGCATGACACTCAGGACACGGTATTAAGTGCCCCATCGTCTGAGAGACTATTAATCTATTAATCTGCTGTGTTGGCTGTCCTACCTTCAACCAACCTGGGAGTATTCAGAGTCTGTATATTAAATCCAGATTTTATTGTTGTCCAGTAATGATCTATTTATCACAGTTAAGAATCTCTGTTAAGAGTCAACTTCTAAAACCACAGACTTTCGTTTTCTTTCATTATTTGTCCCGATTCGTAAAGAAAGTAAACTTCTACTAAAATCATTCAACAAAATCAACACATTAGGCACAAATATTTCTAATTACGACTCCCACCAAACCGACCTCGACCGACCTCGACCTCTCCACCAATCAATTAAAATATTATTAGAAATGCGAAAGTGACCCTGTTTCCTTTTCACGCCTGCTGGTAGACTATAACACGGGTTAGGACATATTGGATGCTTTTTAACTCAGTAGTATATTCACGTAGAATAAGGTCCGGTTTCCACCAGAGCAGACACGAGTAGAATGGATAGGAGACTAGCTAGAATCAACCACATTTGTTGCAAACCACATTGAGTCTCACATATCTCCTATGTTGAATTTTGTACGTCTCTGCTTTGGTGAAAACCGAGCCCTAGAACCATTAGAACCACCAGACATTGTGACATCGGACGAAAAGAGAGATACGGTGAAGCGTCACCGTTGAATGGTTCAAGTTCCACGGAGTCGCGGACCCGAACAAAGCGCTTTGCTTCCTCATTTATTGTGCGAACCGTCAGACTGTGGAATTCACTGCCGACTACTCTGTTTCTGGATCTGGATCTCTTCAAACGAGTGAATCGGTTTCTTCTAGGCAAGCGTGTTAGTAGCGTGTCGTTTAGTTTAAAAAAAAAACTACCAACCAGCACTGGGCTGCTTGTGTCCCAGCAATTTCTGATTAAACTATGAGCCTAATAGGCATGACGACAGTATCAAAAAATTGCAAATCTATTTAGTCCGTCAGTTAGAGTATTGAAAATTTATGGACACGTATTTTTTGTTTTTAAATCAATGAATATTGACAAAGATAAAACGCATCAAAACTCGGGAGTGGGGGCTCGTGACGTCAGAACTAGCTAAAAATTGTACCTAGGCGTGACGTATTGAGAATTTTAAAAGCGTCATTTCTTCGTCAATTTTGATTTATGTAACAAAAGAAAAAACACGGGTCAAATATTTTCTGATAATCTAACTGACGGACTAATTACTTTTTTTTGTCGTCTCGCCTATTGCCGACGCCCACGCGGGTGGAGCCGCGGGCATAAGCTAGTCATCAATACATTCAGCAAACATCGGCCGTGACCTTGTGACATGAAGCACTTTCTTTCCGTCGCGTCGGGTAACCTCAGTGTGGCGTGTTATGCAATGCGCAAGCGACGGCAGATGATTTGTTTGTGGTTGTGTTATTCGTGGGTCGCCGGTCGTCTAGACGTTTGAAGTATGGTGTATACTTTGTAAAATAAGTGGCCAGTGTTTTGGTCTCAAATCTATCTATAGTATGGATCTTTAGTAAAATAATGACAGGCTAATCGGAGCAATTTCTTACTAATTTATTCAAAAATCTATCAAAGTAAGAATTGCTTGAGCATCATTCTTTGCATACGGACTTAACGATTGTGGGAAACCCGAAATACGTCGGGGTTTTTATTGTGGATGAAGAAATTGTTGTTGCCGCCTATGAGGTTGAATTGAAACCCCAGTATCACAATAGACGCTGTCTAAAAAATGTATATGTATGTAATCTCTGCTTATAAGTGGAAATTATATTTTTCCTTTTTTACTCAGCTACTAATATCGTTGCTGAATCCAAGACAGTTAAATTGTTTCTCTGAAACTTAGTCGACCTTCATCGACGTCTGTCTCGGCGCTTTTCTGGTGGTCACCACTGTTCATTCTGGCTTTCAGGAGTTGCAGTGGTTTGGGAATGGTGTGGCGGGCTTGTTCCCATAAAATACTGCAGTCTAGTCTCGACCATGATGAAGCAGCAGCACCCGGTTTAACAAGATACGACCTTATAACTGGCCAATAAAGTAGGAATCTGCCTATTCCAACGTTCCTAACTACAAATTTTTTGACCTTATAAAAATGCGACACAATCACCCATGAGGCGACTATGTTAGGAAATTAGGTTGCGTGTCGTTCAGTAGCCGCGAGTACGAGTATCATAATTCATAAGTAGCCCACTTGACACTTGTCGTCAATTTCTGGTGTCATGATGACATCTCAAGTGTAATACCTAGGTAAATAGTGTGTGTGTGTGTGTGTGTGTGTGTGTGTGTCTTACTACATCTGTATTATCTAGCTGTGGCCGACGATTGCAATCATTTAGTGGAAGATATTCCATGCTTATATTTGGTATCGATTGTCGTAAATCACAGTCTAAAATGATTTCATAATTTCCTAATAATTAATGACAAAAATACTTTTCGTTATTATTTTATTTCTTCTTAAGTGTATTGAAAAACGTCGCTTACGGGGATATTTGTCACGGCAGTTCTCGGCCCCATAACACCCTCGCCTGCAGCTCAGGTGTGAATTCCGCACGGCTGCAATGACAAAGTTCGTCCACTTATATCAAAATATAATATTGTACCCTTTTAGCGTGTTATTACGATAACTCACATTTACTCACGAGAATTCTACTTAGGTAATCAACTCTACGTAGAATAATAACCAACGTGCTCCGATAAAATCAATTACTTTTATTATAAGCTTCATCATCAATGAAAAGGGTCACCAAGAACTTTCCTCACGCCAAAATAAATCAAAAATTCTCAGATGACATTTTACATGTTAAAACGATTGACTACAAAATATTTATTTGAGAAAGACATACAAAATGCTGGTATTTATGATATCATTAATATGGATTAAAACTAACTTGACACATGATTAATTATATTGCAAATACTGCATTTGCCACTATCACCGGGTTCTAGCATCCACGGTCTTTCTTCATAATATTTTTACGAAATACAAACATGGTATATGGTAACATTCATTTATTTATAGGTATTCGACACAAGAACGATGGGATTTGTAGGGTTGCTCATGTTATATTTTATGCTGTTGCGAGGCGAACTTGATCTAGAATCTAGATGAACCATACACGTGAGAGCAGCGGTGGCCCAGTGGTGGCGGCCCCGACTTACGAACAGTAAGTCGTGGGTTCGAACTCAGACAGGCACATTACTTTGCGTAATTTATTTCATCACCACTGCCCTCAAAACGGTGAAGGAAAACATCGTGAGGAAACCGGCATGTCCTAGAACCAAAAAATTCGAAGACATGTGACATCTACCAATGCGCACTAGGCCCGCGTGGTGGATTATAGCCCATTCCCTCTCATAGAGAGGAGGCCTGTGTCCCAGTAGTGGGAACATTAATAGGCTGATGATGATGATGATGATACACGTGTTGGTGTCATTGATACTTTATAAAAAGATGATGTATTTATTTTTTATGATTTGATATTTAAAGCACTCATATCTAACTTGTATTGGGTTCCTTTGAATCTTTGAATTGCATGACTTTATCTCTCTCTACTTTATGAGAAATAAAGCATCAAATTATTTTTTCTTGTTCATAAAATAGCAAGAAAAGAACAGTCAAGAAAAAAAATGCGACAAAAACTGCTTTAAAATGCCACTTTTCTTTTCCGTTTTTATAAAACCCATTGACAACTTGTACGGTGACATACTTGTGTCTGGTAACCCTAATTTTATGTGTGTAACGAGTTTGGCGCCGAATTACATTAATATTAACATTTTAATCAATCAGTCTGAAGCCTAATGGATGCGCCAAAATGTTGAATTTTATCGTAATTTATTGATGTTATATTATGACACCCAGAATTGTCTAACAAGATCTTCTGTCGTGTAACGCTAATATTTTTGTATTTAATCGACTTTTTCTTATTTAAAGATTTCTACATAATAAGTGGTGTTAATGGCTTTCAAAACTTTTCGTATTTCTACAACGACTCTCAATCAAAACATTTTTTAAAGTTATTGCCGATAGATTTTCTTTTTCAAAGACTTTTTAACTTTGAGCGGGTTTCGTACTCGTAATTATAATTAGTATAGCGTACTGAAAAAAACCAGGAAACGATTATAAACTCGTAACAATTAATCCATGGCGTACTTAAAGAGTTTAAAGATATTTAAACAGAATACACAAACCATACACAAACCTAAATTATCCAAATAACTAGTTCATTTCCTGGTATAAATAAAAATCAACGAGATAGCCTTGTTTTGACACTCCAATTAGCAAAAGTTAAGTCGGATGATAAAACTTCATTGTAAACGATTAAATTCATTGCAAATGGGATACTGTTCAGCTAACATAAGAGGCGTCTCAGCATAACGAGAACTCCTAAAACACTAGAAGCGTGAATGTTAAATACTATACACAAAAAAAATACCAGTACATGAGTAATGATTCTTTTGTAATGTTTTGAAAATACCTGTTAAGTTAGATCATTGGTTAAAGCATTGTTACATTGCATACCAGCATTACTCCCGAGGCGACTGAATGAGTAACGCTTTACAACGTTTGTTAGGTAAGTTTTTTTTCAAACTGTAGAATCATTATCAAAATCAAAACATTTATTTCAAGTAGGCCAGTTACAGGCACTTTTGAACTGTCGAAACAAAGATGAAAATTATATGTAGCTACAGTCCCAGTCACAAGACATAAAAACTGTGAAAGTGTAGTTGCCCATTCCCTAGCGTAGATCTCTATGGAGAAGAACGGGCAAGAAACTCCATGGACACTTTTTAAATGAGGATATACCCCACCCAAACCCGCCCGCCCTCCCATCCCGCCTTAGTGCCTATCATAGCGTTTCTTACACTCGGTTTCTGAATTGATAATTTGAAGACTATTATAACCTTACAAATGTGGACCTTGTATTCAATTTTTTTTTTGTATTATAAGTCTGGCCACGTAGCACGAATGCACCCAGAGCGTTGTGCACGGATCGTCACCCACTGGACACATGGAGAAAATCCCAAGGTAGGCCGCGGCGAGGTGGTGTGACGATCTGATTTTGTTTGCGGGGTGAATATTGCCAGACCGCCAGATATCGCACAAGACAGATGGAAGAAGTTGGGGGTGGTTTTTGCCCAGCTGTGGGACGCTTGACAAGCAAAACAAAGAAAACATATAGAGTTTGAATTTCTCAGGAATCTCTTAATTATTGCTTAAATATTGACGAGTTCCCAACCTCAAATAAAAAGGTAAAGACGGAATCTCCGATCAGCAAAGTGAGGCCCATCAAATTACGTCTCGCTCTGTTCATACTTCATACACGCTCACACGCACACATTTACATCAAACTACAATTAAAATATGCCTCAATAAATGCACAACATGTTTACGAAACTGGCCTCACTTTTCTGTTCGCAGAGTTCCGTCTTAACTTTTTTTTTGGTCTGAGTCCCTATTACGAATTTTTAATTCAGGAACCGTGTGCAAGTACAAGCTTTACACAGTTTTAGTTTGTTTAATTTCGGTAAAAAACATGAGCAGATGTTGTTAGCTTTAGCTAAGAGTTAGGTAACCACACAGTCCTTTCATTTTTATATTTCAAGGTAGCACATGCTTCTTTAAATGACAATTTATAAAGATTATATTGACGTACTAAAATAAACATTAAAACAAGCTTGTTTATTTAGGAGTAATGCTTCGTTACGGTTTACTAAACGTTTTGTAATGTTACTAGAGTGTTCTATTGATATTAAATATTTAGAAAAATTTATGCTGTCAGATTGGAACAAATTAGAATGCAGTTGTGATTATTCACACTTAAATGCGTTATAAAATTTTCGGATTGAGGCTTAATTCAATATCACAAGAGAGAGGCACGTTCGCAAAGGATGACAATAAGACGCTTTGGGATTTCAGGAAAACATACAGAACGCACATGTCATAGCAATTCGGTAATGAGAAACCAGAAAATACGCTTGTAATATAAAAGTGCTTAAAAAAACCAGCCAAGTGCATCATCGTTGTAAGGGATTAAACATTAAAGAGGTTTTATTATTTGTTGTTGTAGCGGCAACAGAAATACGCATTCTGTGAAAATTTCAACTATCTACCATATATATATCTATCTATCTATCTATCTAGTATTAGTATTATCTGTGGTAATAGGGTCCTGTTGGTTATCCTTCGGAACCTAAAAAAAAACATTAATTCTAGTAATCATTTTGTTGGTTAAAGGTAGTGAAAAAACGAGCAGCCAATACTCTAATAGCGGCACTTAAAGATCAGCCAAGCCATCATGTTATTTGTTCTTCGATACGTTTTTAAGTACGTGTGCAGAGTTCATTAGCATGTAAAACACTGTTTACGAATCAATAGGTACCTACCTACTTATTCCATTTTAAACCTGTGCTTTGCGTCAAGCGCCTACGCTCAAACATTGTGCCTAGGTTAAAAAAAGTTAACCAATGCTGTCAATAAAACGGTGTTCTATCTACACATGTGTATTTCCATATACACAGGCCTGTCTTGTATTATAGGCCAATGACTTCGATATGAATTACCACGCTGACAAATGTAATCTGCATTTTTGCGGTGCAGATGTTGGCAACGGCAAATAGCTGACAAATATTTCATATTTTTTTTGAATAAATCAATATTACCTAATTAAATAATCAAATATCGCTATTGCACTATAATGTTGGTTAAGAATTGCCCTCCCTACCCCTCCCAACCCTCTTAAGGGGCTCCCCCATGCACACTAGCGCCACTTTAGTAAAAAAATGAGAACTCGTTAAATACACAATTAATATAAAATCTGATTGACAAAATCAATGCTTTAGAGTTCTAGATTACTATAGTTATACTTATACTTAATTTAACTTTTAGCATCTAATCTTAAGGGGCTCCTTAAGATTAGGTGCTAAAAGTTAAATTAAGTATCTTTCATAGACCAGTTATTTGATTATTTAAATACTAGCTTGTGCCCGCGGATTTGCCTGCGTGAAGTTCGGTAACTGTCCCACGGAATAACATATGATATTTTTTATTTCGCTAGTATGATACTAGCGAAATAAAAAATATCATATGTTATTCCAGGTTATAAACTGTCTATGCAAATCCAAATGCAAAAATGATATGTCTATATCTTGTCTATAATGTGTGTGTATGTTTATATTATGTCTGTCCAAATTTCATCCAAATCTGTTTAGTAGTTTTTGCGTGAAAGAGTAACAAACATCCATCCATCCTCACAAACTTTCGCATTTCAAATATTAAGATTATCAAGAAGATAGTGATCTGATAAAGATGACTATCAAAAGATAATAAGAATTCAAACTAAATTATCGTCGCAAGGAGATAGCGACTCAAACGTGTTCTAGAGCATATATTAATAATAAATCGTGTTACATAATGTCACATTATTGACATAGCTACATAATTTTGGCACTGGTTTGGAATGTGACACAACAGTTGATACTGGAGTTTTTATATATTTCAGAGAGAAAATACATTTGAAACAATATTAGTTTTTAACTAAAATGCACATTTGTTGCTAGTACTGAACTGATACTGCATTATAATTCCTAAACTAGATAGAAAATCTATGATCTACTTTGTAATATGCACTTTTCTTAGGAAATCTATGATCTACTTTGTAATATGCACTTTTCTAAGGAAATCTGTGATCTTCTTTGTAATATGCACTTTTCTTAGGAAATCTTTACATTTCTTAAATAGAGATCGGAAATGTATTACACTCTTGATGTTCTTAAGTACGGCTAGGATAGTGGTGCCAAGGGCGACTACATACAGCCGAAATGACTATTTTTATGTTACCCTAATACACTACACACCACACCAACATAAACAAAGATGCAAGAGCTAGCGAAGCGGGCTCAGGACTTGGGGCGCCGTGACTCCGGACAGGTTAGGTTCAAAAGGCAAGCGAAGGGGAAGTAACCCAACACGAAAGGGATCTTAGTTCGCTCGCTTCACTCGCTCTCAAGTCCCCGCCATCGCCACTTTGTCAACGGTTAGCTAAACGAGTACAGTACTCCCAAGTTAATAATGCGCATGCAGATCTTCGCTAATTGTCGTATTCCCGGAAACACCCGACACAAAACACATAATTCTACTAAATTATGCATGAAGAAAATGCACTTAACCACTCTATATACATATCGTCTTCCGACGCTCGGGAAATACGACCGTTGCCGAACAGTGACGAAGATTTCTATGCGCATTATCACTTTGGGAGACCTGTACCTTTTATGAGAGCAGGCAGATTAAATCAGACAATGGAATGCTAATGTCTGACTGACCTATCGTCCGTCCCACCTACATAGAGTTTAATGACCTTAACACTACTTTATAAACACAAATCGAAAATTCCAAATGCAATTTCGCCTAAAAGGATACCATTCTAAGGTCGAAGTTTCTGATAATTTATTGGTTTAGCATCCATTGCTCGTTTCGAGAGAGATCTAGATTATGTGTTTAGTAGTTCCGGAGTATTGGTCAGTGTGGTGGGTAGTTCCGTGTCGTCGTGGGTGGGACTTGCGCAAGCGCAGAAATGGAGCCGCACGCGTCGTCGATTTAAAATCGAATGCGATTTGTGACGCGAGAAAGGATCTAAACTATAGTGTTATGTGTAGCGTTGCAGTTCGTTATGCGTGAATCACTGGTATTGGAAGTTAAGTAACCACTTACTACTTGCTAGGATGCAAGTCAAGTTTGGTCTAGAGGTCAAAAGCACGACTGCTGTATGCTTAGTGCGAGTGTCATATTAAAATTCGAGTAACGTCTCGATCGCGTAAGAGTTTACGTTAACATTTACGTCGTCGATACTGACAACCGAGTGCCTCTAAGAAAGTTAGGACCGTTTCGAGCACATCGCTAACGTTTGCATAACGCGAGTGCAAGTTACAATTTTGACAGTTTTGACAGCTCGAATACGAAATGCAGTCACTTGCGAGCGTGAAAAGTTAACACTTAAGATTTTGTGGTGAGAGCATCGTGAGAGTGGTGAAACATCAAAGTAATTTAATTTAATTTCAGATTGTGAATATAACTTACACTGGAATCTCGTATTATTTCGTTTGGAGAATGTTTGAGACCGCAAAAGCACAAGATAAGCGTAATTTAACGCCACAAAAACGTAAACACGGTCACGTAAACAATGATAGAGTGCTCCACTACAAGCCACTCGGGTATTATTAGATCATTTGCTTAGATCTCCATGCCTAAGAAGTAACAAACTTAGTTTTACAAACTTCATAAATGGATCAAGGTCACTCACACTACACACCAAAAGATATAAATTACTAACTGCTCCATTTATGTCACCAGCATTTCAAATTGGGACGGGCTAGTCTTTATTTTTACCCGACTGCGCCAGAAGGAGGGTTATATTTCTCAAAAGTATGTATTTTATTATATAAGGAGAGCAGCGGTGGCCCAGTGGTGGCGGCCCCGACTTACGAACAGTAAGTCGTGGGTTCGAACCCAGACAGGCGCATTACTTTGTGTAATTTATTTCATCACCACTGCTCTCAAAACGGTGAAGGAAAACATCGTAAGGAAACCGGCATGTTCTAGAACCAAAAATTCGAAGACATGTGACATCTTCCAACCCGCACTGGGCCCGCGTGGTGGATTTATAGCCCATTCCCTCTCATTGAGAGGAGGCCGTGTCCCAGCAGTGGGAACATTATAGGCTGATGATGATGATGATGATGTATTTTATTTATTTATTTAAACTCCATGTACAATAGTGGTACATAGGCGGACTTAATGCCACAAGGCAGGTACGTCATCTACCAGTCAACCTTTGGGTTAAATAGGAAAACATAGTGATAGGGTACAAAGTAATGTCTAAAAAAAATTTTAGTAACGAGAGAGTAGAGTTAGTTAATAGAGTAGAGGGAGTAGAGTTTTGATTGATACTAATACACATATACAGATAAAATAAACTAATAGATATATTAACAAATAGCAAAAATTAAAAAGAAAATAACAAGAAACCTAATAATTATTATTATGACGTTTTCAAATTGAGAGCTATTTATTCTGACTTAAATAGTAGTTACCAACTTTTCTTTTGAAAGAATTTGCTTTCAGCTTTTTTGATGCCAAAAGGTAGCGCGTTCCAGAGCTTTATAGTAGAGATAGCGTAAGAATTTGACATGAAGCCTGTACGGTGTGGAGGAATTTGGAGGAGTAGATTCTTTGAAGCTCGAAGGTTACGACTATGAGAACTGCCCAACACTTTGAAATGAGTCTTTAGATAATCGGGAGCACATGGATCGTTCATATTCGTGAAGAGCATGCAGAGAGATCTGAGGGACCTCCTGAGTCGGATAGGCAGCCATTTAAGCTGAGAAAGAATGGAAAAAATGTGATCGTATTTACGAAGGCCAAAACCAAACCGAATACAATTGTTGAGAAGTCGATCCAATTTATTTAGAAGTTCTTGGGAAAGATCAGAACAACAAACATCAGCATAGTCTATAATGGGAAGCACAAGTGACTGGACCAAAGTGAGTTTGGTGCTAGATGGGAGGAAATGCTTGAATCTATAGAGACACCGCAGTGAGAACGAGACTTTCTGGCTCACCTGAGCCAGTATGTATGTTTGTATGTATGTATGTATGTATATATGTGTGTATAATTGTTTGGCACGCTCTGTGGCCTGAACGGCCCGATCGATTATAGCTTCAGAGGTGTCGTTAGATTTGTATTTACTGTGAGAGTGACACTGGGTATATCGAAAAAAAAAAAAAATGGCGGATTTTTGGCGCCAAATTAAAATGTTTGGCACGCTTTGCAGCCTGAATAGCTCGATAAAGGGCTCATAATGAGGATTTTAAAATGTTTTATATATGTAACTAAAAAGTGTAAAATAAAAAAAAATATTAATAAAAATTTAAAAACCCGACTGCGTAACAAATAACTAATAACTTTAAATAAAAACTGAAAATAATAAAACAAGTTCAGGAGACAGGACATATTGACTGCAATAGTCGGGACCCATATTGGATGTAATGATTTTAGTCTAGATTATTTAATGGGTCCTGACTGTTGCAGTCAATATATGTCCTGTCTCCGGAACTTGAAAGTTATTAGTTATTTTTTATTATTTATATATATATTTTTTTTAACATTAAAATTCAAAAGTGTATGCAAATCACAACACAAACTTTCGTAAATACAAACAAAATTAATGACCATTGACCACAGCTAAGTAATGTCGTCTAACTTCGTTGTATAACCACCACTAATTGACAATGCAGTCGCTTCTATTATGAACACAAAATACGAATGTCAATTCATTTTGGCTGGTTTTAGGGTACATTAGGTACGCAACACTTCTCATGATGAATTAACGCGAAACGAATGAATGTATTATTAATTCTCACCTAAGCAAGTTAACGATAGTCAATGTGTATAAAAATATCACTCACAATATGTAGTTCGCAGGTATTACGCTAGGTGGCGCTTGCCCAGCGCCATACAAATTTGTGTAAACATTAACGCGCTCGATGCGTAAAAAAACTCGCACTAAGCATTCTGAGCATGAGGTCCTGGGTTCGATTCCCGGGTAAGGCAAAGTGTTATTGGGTTTTCTCATCAGGAATTTCTCAGTAGCAGGCTCGGAATCTAAATCTGTGCCCGGTTGATGGCAATAGGCTGGCTCCCTATGACATGGGTGTATAATTAGGTACACCTCTGCTTAACCATTCCGAGATTACAGGCGTGATGCGTAAATATTGCGCAGACCGCGTGTACCGCGCGCGTTTGTGTGCGTAAATACCTAAATCAAATTGTTTTTAGAAACCCCTAACTAAAAACAGGAAAAAACTTACTAATTATCGTTTTTAACAATTTTTTAATCCTTTGGATTTTTTGTTCTTTCTCAGTCTAACACTTGATTTATTACAAAAATACATTGCTTCTTTGCATGTATATCTTAAAATTATTAGTTTATACCAAAATCATTAACAATTTTTTCGACCTAACAGCCTCAATTCTAACCCTGCGAACGCGCACCGCGTCACAATATGTGTCAACCGACACACTGTGTCAAGTGCGCGTGACGCAACACGCGCGCAATGCACGCTGGTGAAAGAGCACGCGTTCTAGTGTTTGTTGAGTTTTCCTGCTGCCCGTGTTTGAGTAGAGCGGTCAGATATGATTGGTGTGGTTTCAAGTCATTTGATATTACTTACACAAGTCTCTGTAACTGACCAAAATTTATTTATTTTTAAGTACCAAATTTATTAGCGTATCCAGGAAAGCGTATACAGGAATCCACAGAATGTAAACAACATTCTGTGGATTCCTGTAATTGAAGGAGTACACCTACGAAATACTTTACGTTGTGCATTATCTATATGTAATGTTTCGTGTACATCTTTTGTTGGAGATCCTAAAATAATTAAACAAAATAGTTGTGGCGGAATCAAATCCGATTTTCATTTATGGAGACACTTATATCCTTATTTGCGGGACTGTTCGAAAGAGATACTGTGGCCCCGGAACACAAAGGGCGATGAAGGAACATGGATGGGTTTTAGTCAGTAAAAGTCTGACACTCCCTCCTGCTTAGCCCAGAGCGGGAGGAGTCATTTGATGATTTCCCATGCCAAAAAAAAAAAAAGGAGACACTTATATTTTTTTACTCATATATTTTGCCAATAAGGGCAGTTGCCTTAAACCTACTTGTACCACAAATCACTTAATGCATTAAGTATCGTGCCAATCAGGGCCAGTTCACTACTAATGACTGAATGCTATTAACGCTAATCGAATTTAAACATCAATATATTTCTGTCAATATTTTCAAGTTAACCACCCGTAGCCCGTGGCTAAATAGTAACAGACGCTCGGGCCGATCATTAGCTTAAGCCGTGCTTGCCTAGGTTGGTCTGTGGATGGGTGACCACCCATTACATACCGGGTTTCCTCCGTGCCTCGGAAAACACGTTAAGCCGTTGGTCTCGGCTGTCATTTGCAGATCTTTGACAGTCGTTACAGGTAGTCAGTGGCCCAAAAAGTCTGACAACCAGTCTTACCAAGGGGTATCGTATTACCCAGTACTAACTGGGTTGTGGAGGTCAGATAGATATAGATAGGCAGTCGCTCCATGTAAAATACAGGTATTCAGCTGCATCCGGTTAGACTGGAAGCCGACCCCAACATAGTTGGGAAAAGGCAAGGTAAATGGTGATTTTGAAGTTAACAATTTGCGGTGCAAGTAGAAGGTTACTCTCTTCGCTTAAAATTGATGGTGACTTTTTCTTTAGGTGAGCCCTGTAAGGGCATTTGCAACTAACTCTAAATTGGCGAACAAAAACTAACCATCTATTAAAATATTCATGGGGGTTCGCCAGTAAAGTGCCTATCTATCTAATTCAGGTTTCAAATAGACGCTGGTTACAACAGAAATTGGTCACAGATCATTTGTTAGTTCAAGTTAGTTCCACACTCCTGCTGTGTATCAAGGATTTAGCCATTAATAGAGTTAGGAAACATGAATGTTTGGTAATGCAAACAGTTGTGTTTTTACATTACACTGCAGGATAATGTTTTGTGATTTTAGCTGTTCTAATATTAATTTATTTGATGGTCACACTGAACTGTTCTCGCGTTTTAAGACAGCGTACGCAGTTTTAGGGTAGAACTATGAATTTAGGTCATTTTTTTAAATATTTTTTTCTATGTAAGTATTTGAGCAACGACAAATAGCTATAAATTAAAAAAAAACTATTATAAACTTACCAATAGAAAAGTCTTCAGCTGAAATCCGAGTCGCTTCATTTTTGTCGCCATTAGTTTTGCCTTGTTTAAACCTGACAAAAAAAGAAAAATACGTGAACAAAACGGTCTTTTCTCAACTCTATTGGCCTTCAAGGATAATCCCATAACCTCCGGGCCTATAACCTCACAGTTCTGTTACCAAACTAACAATATCTTTGTAAGGGCGCTCAGTAAGGTAATACAGCATGATTTATGGTGATCACGTACCACGGGTATCACTGCGCAATATCCATGTCCTATGAAGGTCTGGGACATAGAAATCTCCGTATAAAGTGGGGTGATGTCAAGTTTGAAGATGGGTGTTCGAATGTCTGGTGTAGCTATACGTATGTATTTATTTTTGATGTGTAATATCTATAGCCGCGGGTAAAACCAAAAAATTGCGTCAACTGTCAAGTTATCAACCCGGCCCGAACAATCCCGAACATTACCGACCTGTTCAAGCAGCATAAGATCTACATATTCGCCACGGTTTACAACAAGCCAGCTGGTCTCGAGGCATAGCGCTTGGTTACAATCTCGTGACTTCTAGTTTGATCCCAGCAGAAGGATTTTCTTTTTGTAAATCGAGTCTTTTTGTCTTTATTTTATTTTATTTGTTTGTTTTATAGAATGACTTTTTTTTAAGCATATTACTTGTACAAAATAATTTTGATGTTTCACATCTGCCAAGCGTCCCGTGACGGGTCACTTTTTTTTTAATTGTTTGTTGGCTCAAATTGAAGCCGTGCTTGAGATTGCTAGTACTGTCCCAGTCTGTTAGAGTCGGATGATCTACAACTCTACATATTTTATATTGACCACATACTCGTATGTAACTAATGAAATGAAAATTATTTAGTTTGCAATATTGAAACGACATAACTTCACGCCTGTAATCCCCGAAGGGTTAGGCAGAGAAACCCCTGCACCTAATTTCGCCAGTTATGTTTTAAGTTTCATGTAATAGGGGTCGAGCCTACTGCCATCAACCGGGTGCATATCCAGACTCCGTGCTTCTGAGAATTTCTCACTCTGACAGAAAATACCTAATAACACTTTGTCTGACCCGGGAATCGATCCCAGGACCTCATGCTCAGCAGTCGCGCTTTGCGAGATTGCTCAGCCAAAATTCACTCGCCTAAAGCACATTTAATTAGCCACATATCATTCAAAATCTACAGCTTATACTACCTACATAAAGTTGCACAAAATTATAACATATTAACGTAACAGTGGTAACGCGGTTGCAAACTTGGAAATACCATCGACCTCTATTATTATAAAAGAAGTAATAACTATATTATTTTAGCTTGAGATCGACCTGATTCTAAGCATTGTTCGACTGATAAGAATCTTAATCGTGACTCGGCGAAAATTCGGAGTTTATCTAAGTTTAGTTGCAAAAAAAGGATGACTCATTTGTTTTCAAAATGTAGGTTTTGAAGATACTTGGTTTAGAAAGAACTCAGTGTGGGTTGCATGTTACGAAATTGTATGATAGGAAGAGTGTATTGTTTTTATTTATAAAAGATTAATTAAAGACAAAGATTTGAGGAGCTCGTGGCCTGTGTCATGGCTAAATAATAACAACCGGTCGGGTCGATGTCCAGGTCTAACCTTCACATACCGAGTTTCCTTCATGCCTCGGAAAGCACGCTAAGCCGTTGGTCCCGGCTGTCATTTGTAGATCTATGACAGTTGTTCCAGGTAGTCAGTGGCCTGAAAGTCTGAGCAGCAGTCTTACCAAGCGGTATCGTATAGCCCTGTACTAACTAGATTGTGGAGGTCAGATAGCTAGACGATCCATGTAAAATACTTGTATACAGTTGCATATGGTTAGACTGGAAGCCGACCCCAACATAATTGGGAAAAGGCTAGGCAGATTATGATTAAAGACCGAGATTGGGCATGGACGTTCGTTACAGAATATTTTTAACAGAACACGACCCATAACAAATTGCATCTTGTTACTTTCAAAGTGGTTGGAGAGTCACTTCCTGTACCGGATGAGTTCCAAAACAGATGCTTTACGTAAATTCAATCAACTGTGGATCATAGGTACAATTAAACAGAATTACAAATAACAGAATCAACAACACAAATAAAATTAAAATCACTATTAAAATTATTGACACAATTTACAATTTACAAATTTATTAAAATAAACTAAACTAACTAACTTAAACTAAAAACTTAAAAAATGGCACCTCCAAGGAGTTAAAGCCCAACACTCCTAACAGGTAGTTGGTACACATGAAAGGAAAATAGATATAAAACCTTTGGAAAAAGCCTCTTAGGAATATTTTCTGCACCTTTTCGAGCATCAGCGTAAGGGTGCCAGACACAGGCACTAGACTCAAGTTTGCTTCGAACCAGAGTGGTGTAAAGTAATCGAAGAACATTAGGATTGCGGAAGTCACGAGCATTTCGCATCACAAAGCCCAAACGCCTGAAGGATTCCTTCGCGAGGGTAGAGATGTGGTCTTTTAATGTCAGACAGCGGTCAAACGTCACTCCCAAATCCTTAACGTTGGTGACTCGAGAAATTACGTCGCCACCCAATCTGTAGTTGAAAAGGATCGGTCGTAACCTTCTACCGTATGTCATGACATGGCACTTGCTTGTGTTGAAAGGAAGTTTATTTACAATACTCCACCTATAAACGGCATCAATGTCTCTTTGTAGGAGTTTACAGCCCTCGTCCGATTTGATTTGTGCAACTAGTTTAAGGTCGTCAGCGTATAGCAAGCACCTGGCAAACTTAACCTCTGTTAACAAATCATTAATCATGATCAGGAACAGAGGCGGCCCCAACACGGATCCCTGGCTCACGCCCGAGCGGGTGTTGTAAGGCTTAGATTCAAAGCAACCATGTCTGACAAACTGCTTGCGATCTCGCAGGTAGTCGGCAAAGAAGTAGAGAAATCCGGACGATAAACCTATAGCATCTAGTTCTGTCAAGAGTACATCGTTGTCAACTCGATCAAAGGCTTTTCGGAAATCAAAATATAGAGTGTCGACCTGCCATGTCCAAGCTACTGGATATGTAGTCAACATGGATGAGCAAATTCGAGTTTACGGAGCGACCCGGTCGAAAACCGTGTTGGGCGTCAGATAACAGCTTATTTACGTGTTTGTAAATTACGGTATGGAGAATATGCTCGAAAACCTTAGCGATGGTTGGGAGGATAGCGACGGGTCTGTGTTCCTCTACCGATGTTTTGTCGGAGATTTTAGGGATGGGAGTAACTCGCGAAATTTTCCATTGCTCAGGGTATACACCGGACTGGAGGGTGAGGTTAAAAATATGACACAGAGGAACTGCCAAAGTGTCATCACATCCCTTAAGAACAAAGGCTGGAATGTTGTCAGGGCCAACCGAGTTAGAGGGTCTAAGTTTAGCAATCCCTTTTACTACGTCCGATGGGGTTAAGAAGGGGAGGGGAATATTATTTGCCACACCACTTGCACTGGAGTTCCTAGGGTCTAATTTAGGTGTATTGGGCTGAAACACGCTTGCAAAATACTGAGCAAATGCCTCTGCCGTTTTGACACCCGAACACGTCTCACCCTTGTGAATAACGTTTGGTTCGAAACCGCCCTTAGATCGCAGGCTAGAAAAGTGCTGCCAAAAATGCCGTGGATTTTTGCTTATGCTATTTTCCACGCTGCTGCTGTGCAATCTGTAGGCGTCTTGGGTTCTTATCTTTAGGCTCGACTGCAGTTTACTAAACTCTGCATATGTGGCGTCACATCGCAAAAGTTTCCAACTATTGTGAAGTTTAGTTTTTCGCCGAGTGTCGCTCACAATATCCCGCGTAAACCAGACTGGATACCTCCTATTATCGATCATTCTCTTCTTCTCTGGAATTGAGGAATCAAATAGGTCATAAATGACTGAATAAAACTTACCAGCAGCAGCGGGTGCATCATCGCAACTAAAAACGTCATGCCATGGAGCGGAAAGAATAAGATCACCTAAAATTGAGTAGTCCCCTTTACCAAAATTCCAATCCCTACTCCGATCAATGTTATCAATGCCATAAATTGTAATTGTTGCCCATAAATCTTCGCCAGCTTCAGTCTCAAGATCGGGCCGCCGCTTCATGGTTACGCCACTGCGGCGCACAGCAAGTAACACTCCACCGCCCACAGTCACTCTGTCTCTGCTTAGAATGCGCCAATCTCCGATTGGTATTTCTGAGTACTCTACTGAATTGTCCAGATTTGTCTCTGGTACGGCTATTAGGTCGTGCTCGGAAAGAAACAAGCTGGATCGCCATGTTGGTAACTTGGTTTTGAGCCCACGCACATTTTGGTACAGTACCCGCAGATAGTCGTTGCAATCTGTAGAGGTAGTAAAAGCAAGAACGTTATGTGGCTTATTGGGTGTCGTTACTTTGACCGCGAAAGTTGCGGCGCCATGGTTTAACACAGATATCCTCAGCCCGGCTTTGAGTGGCCATAACTAATTCAGCCAGCTTCGAGGGCACACCCAACTTGAAGGAAGCGTATTTGCCACGAGACTTGAGCACTTCCACTGTGCAAACATCAGTTCTACAAATGGAAATTAGGTGATCTCGTACCTGGCTATCAGATGTACCCTGCTTGACGTAGAAGAGATGCAGGTATCTCCACCTTTCTGAGGCCTCTAAATTTGTAGTACCAGGACATAGGGACAGACAGCGGGAAGTGACTTTGTTTTATAGTATGTAGTGATTATGTATTATCAAACGAATATCTGTCCCAATATTCTTGAGGCAGGACAATAAGAGCTATATACACAACAATAGGACGCTAAGAGAGACTACACAATGGTTCATTTCTCACAGCTATCGGGTAACGCGTTTATTGACGTTGCCCCATGCAGGCCGTATGCGCACGTATGTATTACAGTATTTACAATCGTATGCTAATGTTATTCGTGATGGTTTATATGATGGGCTACTGTGATTTTATGCAGTAGCTTTATCGACAGCCCATCACACTAAAATAAGTGTTATTTGATTATTCAGTCCGGAATTTGTCTGTAGAGTCTGTCTATATCTGGGCCAAGTTTATGGTTATAGGTTGGCTCGCTCTCATTGCATGGGACATAAATCATGAACTACTCTACTACTCTACTTCATCGTGTACTATAATTAGGGGCCTCTGTCCAAACTTTCAGAGATTACATGCATGATGTGATGTTACTACATTTGTCATTATTTACTATTTACGAAGCTCCGTTTCATTCGCTTCACATTCTTAGGAATGTGAAGTAAATAGAGTTTGATGTTGAACTTCAACAAAAAACATATAGCGAAATGAAATATTGAAAAGACCTGACCTCTCTTGCCAAGGTTGTACCCTTGGTTATATTATAAAAAAAGTTTATGACAATCTGCATAGTGTTTTAATAAAATAATGGGTAATTAAGAAAACACACACCTTGGCGATCAGTTTAATTCCTTTTTTTTTTCCACTCATAAAAAATTACGATGACGAATAAAATACATATGTATACAAAATATGTATAATTATCGATGATTACCTGTCATTATGGCAACAAATAGGCCTGGCCTAAAATAGCCTGTAAAATAATATAAAATCCTAGTTCCTACTAAAATATATTCCTCATTAGTTATAATAAGATATATAGTTAGATTACATAGATATTAATTTTTTTTTAGTTTGTATAAGGTAGATACATTAATAAGGCTTTTTGTTTATTTTATTTACTTTATCATTATTAAATAAAAACACCAAAAAAAGGAAACAAAACAAAAAAGACTATCCTAATCGTTCGCAGTTCGCACATTGAACCTTCAATATATTTGATTTATTTACCACTAAACTAACTAAACTGCAGTTTAAATACATATTCTGTACTCTGTGCTAAAATAAATTAAAAAAAAAAAACAAAAACTTTAACAATAGTATGACGCAAACAACAAAAAATATCCATAAAATAATTTTGAACACATAAAATTAAAACAAACAATTATTTAAATAGAAACTAGTACTTTTGCATATTATTTAAATTACTAACCAAAAACAAATGACACTAGAATTTGACTAAAATGACAAAAGAAAAATTATATCTCAGTAGGGTTTGTGCAATTTTGTCAGTCCGCGAAGGTTATTCGCGCAAACGTCTTTCTAAGACATTGCTCCTAGGTTCAAGAGGTCGGGAGATCAAATACGACTCGTTTAACTACTGTGCTAAAGACATTTCTAAGAAAATATTTTTGGAAAGTTGGTCTTCAAATGATTTCTTACATGAAATCTAGTGACACAATTTTCGTGATTTTTCTACTTCGTAGTTTATTAATTCTCTCTAGGTTTATTCAATTCGTGAATTTCAAGGTTACCATTAAGGCTCGTTTTCTGTAAATTAGTTACGTATAACTGTCAGTTAATATGTCACGTCTCACAGATATCGGTGTTTCTATAAACAAAGTTAGCTTGAAATATCCTATCCACGTCACCTACCTGTATATCAAAGAAAGATTTAATGTGACGTTTTGTTTCTAACCGTCTGTAAGCAAAAAAGTCGAACAGACAGATATAACAACCTACCGAAACCGAACAGTAAGTTATTGAAAATGGCCGTAAATCATTTGGCATCGAATTAAAAGATAAGGCATGTTATTTGACTTCACTAGTATGCATTGTGAGCAACGAAGACTATATTTCATCCTGAAAATTTTCAATCTACACAATAATGAAGCAGATTATAGAGTGTGACTAGATAACAAAGTAGCTGACTGATCGCGACGTTTAAATAGGTTCGAAATAATGACATAGAATCTAGTGTAATTTCCCTAGATTGTCTTATTGAAACTACTATATTATCTTATTATACCAATGAAACGAGAATCAACGGAACGGAACCAGTTAATGCAATGTTTGTAAACGATGAGTTAGCATCTTGTTATTGTAATTGTTCTCAAATGTTTGAATTCTGTTATTAAACAATACATAGTGTAATTTTGTGTTCAACTAGCTGTGCCTGCGGCTTCGCCCGCTTGTAGTTCGGTAATTGACCCACGGGCTCGTACTACCCGGATTTATACACACACATACACACATAGGATGCTTCCACACATCCAGGCTATAAACCATCTGTGTACTAAATTTTATCCAAATCCTTTTAGGAGTTTTTATGTGAAAGAGTAATAAACATCACTTATTAGTAAATATTTGCTTCGAAGTCTGTAAAAGATGATAAATATAAAACATCTTAATTGTTACCTATTTATTTCCTATGCATCCATCTAGATAGATTGTTGTTTTTGCTACTTAGTTACTGCCTTGACGGTCGAGTGGTGGCAAACGCGACCGCCGAGCATGAGTTCCTGGGGTCGATTCGCGGGTCGGGCAAAGTATTATTGTGTTTTTCCACCAGAATGTCTCAGTAGCAGCCACGGAGTCTGAATTTGTGCCTGGTTGATGGCAACAAGCTCGCCCGCTATCAAATGGGATTTAAAACATAACTTGCGAAATATGTGTGTACTATTAGGTACACACATATTTCGCATTTACTGTCTAACCCTTCGGGAATAGGCGAGACGACAAAAAAAAAACTAATTAGTCCGTCAGTTAGATTTTCAAAAAATATTTGACCCGTGTTTTTTCTTTTGTTACGTAAACCAAAATTGACGAAGTTATGACGCTTTTAAAATTCTCAATACGTCACGCCTAGGTATAATTTTTTGCTAGTTCTGACGTCACGAGCCCCCACTACCGAGTTTTGATGCAGGTATAAAACGGAATGTATCGATCCAAATAATATAATTTAATGAAGCCTTTCACTACATTTACAAGTTCTTGAAAGTACATAAATTAGGCATCTTGTTTTTAAAACGCTTGCATTCTTGATCTGAAAACCCGTATTCAATACGGGTTTTCAGATCAAGAATGCAAGTGTTTGTTGTTGATTTTAAGGAAAATGTAGACTTACTCTCTTATTTCGCGTGATCTTCGGTATTTATCTTAATGTTTTGAAGGGGTTATTATAATAAAGCCTTTACTGAGTGTACAGTTTAAAAGTTAAGTCTCTTAGATCAATATTTGGCGTCGTATTTATTTATTTGACAATTTATGTACACTCTAAATAAAGATAAATAGAAAGAAACAGAAAATGGGTACTATTTCAATAAGGTGAAGCTTGTTTCTAAGGAAATCTCTTACAGCATACCGTATATTTGAAAACCTTTTGAATGTGTCTATCTGGTCAGTTTATTAATTCAAACTTTATTTTATTGAAATAACATTTAATTTAAAGGAAAGAACTGTCTTTATATAATATATCGTTAATCGTTATTTCAATAAAATACGTGGTATGCGTATACGTGTATATTATGTGGTTTGGACACTCAAATATAAATCAAAATAAATACTATCGAATAACAAAAAACTACCTTTGTGTGTACTCTCCTGTCCCAGCCCGCTTAGTATAACCACTGTGGTCATGATAAGCGGGCTGGATCTTCTTAAATTTCGAATAAAATCAGCAACACTTTTGAACTCGTCTATCTACATTATTATTGTACTTTTTTTTATGAAGAGTTTTGTATGTACATACATAAATAAATACAAACAATTCACAAATCGATACAATTTAAGCTATTACCTAAAACAACATGCTATCATATTCAATCGCAGAGCGTCTTTATGTCAAAGCAGTAAGAGCTGTTTTCGTAGTTCTAGTATTACTCCTGACGTGGTCGATGGTACAGGGAAATGCCACGGGTTCGCTCGGGTCGCCACGATCTATTCTCGATCAACGAGTGTGAAAGGCCGATCGTGGCTCGTTACCTCGTTACTGTCATCGATAAACAAACTACGGTTGCAGTTCCTTTTGATAACGTTTCGATATAGGTACTTTTCTTTGATTTAAAAGTGGCGACGTTGCTGGTTAAATGTGCATTAATATTCCAAAAAAAACCCTTTGGGAAAACAGGCGTTAATTATATCTGGGAATTTATACTAATATTATAAAGAGGTACAATTTGTTTGTAAGGTTGTATATAGCGGGTAATCTCTGGAACGAATGATCTAATTCTGGTAGATAGCTCCATTATTCGTGGGCTCCATTGGCTATTAATTATATATAGATCATATATATTAGCCGAGCTTTCACATTTTTTGCGGACGAAGTCGCAAGTGAAGTGCTAGATGACGCCTGTTATCCCGAAGAGTCAAGCAGTGGTGTACCTATGTACTATCGAGGACACTCCCGCCTGATCACGACTAAGCTAATTTTTGCTTGCACTCGCAACACAGAAACGCTCTCTAGCCCCGCCCCGTTGACTTTGTATAGAAATAATGAATTAAAAGATACCGAATCAGCCGAGCGCACTGACGACGCACGCCAAACGAGAGTTATTGTTATTTTGCGCGCCAAAGTTGACGCTTTCCTAATAGGCCCAAACTTTAAAGGGGCGTGGCTCAGCGCCTCCGCATGATTTAAGCGAAAAAACATTTAACTGGTCAGGCGGAAAAGACCACGACTGTACAATCATGGTACACCTACATTTCGCCTGATATGTTTTAGATAATACATTATTAAGAATATAATACCCATGTTAATCAACTTTACATGTTGATTTAAAATCAACATGTTTTGGATTGTTTGTTCCATGTAATGGTAATGGTTGTTCCATGTATGGATTGTTTCAAAGGTCACATAGTCTTATGAAAACCGTTCAGTGTCCTGAAGAGACACTGTGCATTATATATATATGTTTAAAAAAAATATATATGATATGTTTAAAAAGAAACTAAAACAATTTTATTTTTAATTTATAAATGTTACACTACTCCACAACTGAGTTTATGGAGGACACCACTGACATTTAGCCTATCACAATATTAAATTTAGATTATTATTATTTCTGACATTGGTAAATTGTGTGTTAGTACGTAAGGAATTGGGTGTTAGCATGTAGATAATTGAGTTATTTCATTTTAGATGTGTGTCTGTTGTTTCGACATCACTAAGTTTATTATTATTTGTATGCTCTCGGGTAAAATGTAGCGAACTGACCATCATAATATAACATCTGTATTTTGTAACCTACATTTACGAATAAATTTGATTTGATTTGATTTGATTATTGTTAAAAGTGTATTTTTTCGATAGCTTTATCAACGATACTTCGTACATACGGACCCATTAGTGGGATACATTATAAACGATTGTATCGTATGTCCAACTAGAAGGCAAACAGTTAATGCAGTTAGTACAGCTAATTGACGTAAACGTTCAAAGAAATAATCTAATTGCTTCAGACAATTTAGTGCTGATATCCAAGAAATGTCCGCAAACCGATCAAAACAAGACCACTTTTCCATTAAATACTATACATATTTCATTTATTTGCCCATAACTATTATAGCTTAGGTATTTACTTATTATTCCAATTATTTTATACAGTTCCTTAAGGTGAATGCTCCAGGGTAGCCCGCGAAATTCAAATTTTCTTACGTTTTTTGCAATTTTCACGCCAGTGCTAGCTTGTGTGTTCATTAAAATATTATTTTCGGCTGTAAGACATATGTAGTTACAGAATTATATTCATCGAGGGTTGTGTTGATTATTTTGATGATTATAATTCTGTAACTACATACGTCTTACAGCCACGAATAATATTCAAATCAACATACAATATGCACTGGCCTGCAAATGGCAAAAAACTAAAAAAAAAATGAATTTCACGGGCTGGTTGGAGCATTCACCTTAAATAAAAACTGTTGTGGGACGTAATTGACTTAATTAAGAAATAATTAAATGAATGCGCAAATAAAATAATTTTAATTATTCTAGAAGCAATGGTTCGCGCGTTGATGTCTTTTATATGGGCATGCTAATTGTGCAGTTTCCTTTGTCGTTTTGAATGAAGATATGTCCATAATTTTGCGGAATATGAAATAAAACATGAGTTTTAGGTCTTCGTTTAAGTACGTAAGTAAGAAATCGTCAGGAATGATGTTATTGAGTCATATCTATAACAACTCACAAGGTTACTATGTCATGAATCCCAAACTAATAAACATTGATTATCTGAAGGCCTTTTTCCCAGCTCAGCAGCTTCAGTTCAACGGGGTGCAGCTGAGTATCAGAATTTTACATGGAGCGACTGCCCATCTGACCTCCACAGCCCATTTAGCGGTAACAAAACGATACCCATTGGTAAGACTGGATATCAGGCCTTCGGACTTCTAGTTAGAAACCGGTAAATCAGACAACCAGGTTTAGGGTGACTTGTAACGAGCGAGTGTCAAAGATCTCTGAACCGATAAATTAACTAACGAACTAACTTAAGAACTAGGGTCATCATTATTCTCTTGCCCTTATCCCACTTCATTAGTGGTCGGAGCAGCATGTCTTTTTTCATCCCTTCTATTCGAAAAGTGTCGTTTTGTTCCCCTTTAAGCGGGAGCAAAGTATAGCTCTTTTCTCCACTAGACTTTTTAGCGGGCAGTAATGAGATTTGAATTTGGAACATGAATCGTTCATTGAAATCGAATGAAAATTGTATAAATGACTGGCTGTAAGTGTTTGCTGTACGGTGCCGGGGTCGGCACCCGCATTGTAGAAAATATTAAATTAAGAGCTCACCCACACCATTGTCGCCACGCCCGCGCACATAT
The DNA here is from genome assembly GCA_941918905.2 of Xestia sexstrigata. Classification (NCBI taxonomy): domain Eukaryota; kingdom Metazoa; phylum Arthropoda; class Insecta; order Lepidoptera; family Noctuidae; genus Xestia; species Xestia sexstrigata. The sequence continues at coordinate 4,069,503 of OW799206.2, forward strand.
ACTGAGATTACAAACACTCAAAATACCGGATGACTTATTTATCACTTTCCAAAAAAAATGGGTATATTAGGTGAACGGAGTAGAACCTACTACTGTATCTACTATTCTTTCATACTTCTCTATTACGCGTCATCTCAGCACACACCTCCTTTCTTGCCATATCATCATTTACACAGTCCATCCATTGTTTCTTTTTCTTTGGTCATCTTGTACTCTTATACAAATCCACATTCATTCTCAGAACTTTTCTCATTCCTCCACATCACATGCCCATACCACGACAACAGATTACCACACAACTTTTCAGTCTCCGGCTATAATGCTAGAACTACGTATAGAAACTCTTCGCATCATGATGATGTTAATCGACTCTAAGTTATTATTGATAAATTGCCACTATTAGGTGCGAGCCCAGAGGCGCCACAAGATTCGCAATCTCTCTCATATTATATCACTAATTCTGACAAATTAGGCACAATAATGTTTACAATCAAGATACCGCGCGTATTATAATTTGCAAGATTTGAATATATAATTGTTTCGGACACGGATACTGAAATCCGTTTCTTTTATAATTACCGTGGGATTCCTTTAAGGATAAACATTATTTCATGAAATGGTTCGTTAATATTGCAATTTAGCTAAATTAATGGCATTTTATGGGTGTAAAAGTATTCTTATAGAAGGTTTAAAGCACTTTATCTCCCCCCGCGTCATTGTAATCATGTTTTTGTTCTCTAGACCATACCTGGGAGTCTTCTAGTTATGGGGATATTGAGGATCAAAGTTTCCACTTTTTGGCAAGTTTTTTTTTAATACAAGTTTTAAATTTTATGACTTTATTTTAATACCTCCACGACACCCGTAGTATTCAATGCATCCAACAACAAAATGGTTTAAGTGCGCCACATTGAGTCCTACAGTAAAACGTGATTTTTCACCCCAAATTTTTTTTTTTAAGTTACTGAGTTCGAGAGTTACTTAGTTTGATGCACAGAACGCTTGGTTGACGGCTTCCTGAAGGCTCCGTTTACACCCTGTATGTTTTTTTTCCAAATTTGTCGTTGTTTGCCAAGCCCCAAGCTCGGCAATTGCGTGTGCAAATAGTTTATTTTTTTTTATTTAAAGAAATTCTAATACAGAGGTGTTGCTTAATTCTAAACTCGCCAAACTTGACTGACTTGACTTGACTGTGAGTTCTGGGTTCGATCAACATGTCGGATAAAATGTGAGCGACTGAGATTTTCCATTAAATATTCAGGGTGTCTAAAATGGCCGCTAACATTTTAAATTCTTAAAATGGACTTTAGAGTCATTATTATAAAGTCCAATTTAAGGATTTAATTTTTTTACGAGAATTATAATATGATTCTGCTAAAGCGGCCATTTTAGGCCCGCTGAACAATTCGGAATGTGGATTTGTATCCAGTTAATGACAATAGGTTCCCCAATTCCATGTGACTTGAACATAACTGCCCTAATGTGACTGCCACGTTGGTATAGCTGTAGTGGTCGCAATCGGGACTGCTAAGCTCGAGGTCCTGGGTCCGATTCCCAGGTCGGGCAAAACTGTTATTGGGTTTTTCCATCAGGAATTTCTCAGCTACGGAGTCTGGAATTCTGGCAATAGGTGAGCCTATTATGAGGCTTAAACATAACTGGCTAAATGTGAATGTATTATTATTAGGTACACCTCTGCTTTAACCCTTCGGGGATTACAGGCGTGATGTTATGGCGTTATATTAATGACAATAGGCTACCTAATTAAACATAACTGACTAAAGTGCACAACACCTCTACCTAGCCTTTTGGGGAATATAATTATGCGTGATGTTATATAACTGTGATATAAGCTAATGTAGATAAAAGGGGCTCGTCGTTAATTGATATCTTGACCTTATCGCGGTCAAGTTTTAGATTGGTATCGTTAATTTAAACGCTCGGAAAGTGGTCCAGATGTCATGAGAAAATCTAAATCTAAAGGAACACCTTCTATCGTGTTCCACGCGCGCCTCAAAGAGAGTCAGCAAAAAGGAAGGGGTCCATAAGGACCGATGCCTGCCGGGGTTGCGGGACTGTTCGAAAGAGATACCGTGGCCCCGGAACACAAAGGGCGGTGAAGGAACATGGATGGGTTTTAGTCAGTAAAAGTCTGCAACTCCCTCCTGCTCCGCCCAGAGTGGGAGAAAAAAAAAAAAGGGAGCACCTTCTAATTTATTTCTACGTGATTCCTCATCGTCATCCTGTCCAGAAAACAACGTGTTGCCGACCACAAATAACATGGCACGTTATTTCAATCCATTCATCTTGTCTTTGATCTTCCTAATTCCTCTCTCTCTTGATCCATCCATGTTCATATTCATTACTCTTTTAGTCACATGCGAATCGTCCCTCTTCATCACATGCCCATATTTATTTCTTCTTGATTGTTGGTAGCATAATTAGACTATAAGGTTCCCACTGCTGGGACACAGGCCTTCTATATGTAAGAGGGGGGACCATTCATCCACAGGGTTGGTGGAACTCACACAGACTGTTTTCCTATCGCTATGCCTGTCTGGTATCGAACCCACGGCGAAAACCTAAACAATCGTACGACAATAAATTACTGATCCTATAGATACTGTATCAATTTGTTATTATAGTTATCTGATTTACCAAAATGGTTCATTAGTGTTAATTTTAGCTTCTTTATTTGGCTTGTATGAATAACTTTTGGCTTGTGGGCGGAGATTTTGATGGAGCTAACAATGTTAAATGAAAGAAGTCTTTCTAATGAATGATTGACGAATATAATAAATGGCCAAGTGAAATTCTGATGCATTGTTAACAAAGAGTATCTGTATGTAAGAAAGTTTATGAGTATTTAATGACTTATCTATGTTCCATCGGCTTTAAAAGAGTTTTTTTTTGTTTTTTTTTTTTGCGTTATTAAAATGCAGCGCAAATGTCTTGGAATGTTTTCAGTATTATCATTTATTTAATTGTAGCTAATTAGTAGAGTATTAGTTAACGATGTTGTTTTCTTAATTGCACGTTAATTATGTGCTGTTGGTGGATTAGCAAATGTTTAAATAACAAACAATTCTTTAAATAGGATATTGCCTATGTCTTCTGTGTTATCCTTCTGTTTAGGATCGTATTTCACATCAACAAAACTATAACCTTGACGAAATAATATGAAGTTCTAGTTTTAAAACAATGCCCAAATATCAGGCCTTTCAGACAATATGTAAGGATAATATGTAATACAAGGATTATATTTAAAGTTTTGAAACTCAAAAATGTTTACACAACAAAAAAACACAAGCTAGAAGATAACATAACAAGAGAAATATAAAAAAATAAAAACCACAATCAACCTACCTAATTCCTCCGAATCACAAACAAAAACCTATTTATTTGAAAACAGCACTTCAAAAAACACAACACAAATTCGTACATAAATATTTTCGCACGCAAAAATTTACGTACATCATGCGTTGAACGTCGGAAGCGTTGCGTAAATCGGAACTCGTGCGTTCTGCGTCGCGACGCGGCGTACACTAGTCAGCTGGCCGGCCGGCCCAATGTGCTAATAGAACTCGCATAATCTAGTGAGAGGAAGTCTATAGAGGTGATAGTGGGATATTTTATAATAACCAAAGGCCATTGGATAGATTTGTCGTGATATACGAGATCGTGGAGTGGTTTACTTGTCTTAAGGAGCCTTGTTTATGTTTATAGAGCTGTTCAGGGCTCTAATGCAGGATTTCCTCTTAGAGTTTCAGACATGCTGAAAAGTGAGATGATCAACTATTGAGTTTTGATAGTAAGAAATAATCGCATGTAGCCTGAAGTCTCCTTGGTGTTACTGGAACTAGGGAACGGAGAAAGGAAGAAGAGCCAAAGCCTTGACTTCCCGGAAAAACTAAGTCTCGGGTAGGAGACTTCCTTCTTCTTTTCTTTTGATTTCTGAAAAATAACATCAGATTAGATAAGGTCTAGTAATTAGAGTTAGGAATTAGTTATAAGTTATACGAAACATCGGGTCAAAAATTTGTACTAGGTTCCTCAAAAAAACCTTTTATATTTTTGGCCCCGATAATGAGCCCGAAAGGTATTTGTGACTTTTGCACATAGTGAAAGTCCAAAAAAAAACTTGGTTATGAAAACTTGTCACACCAATACAATATCAGTCACACTTACTTCAGCTCTGCAAAGTTTTACACCTGACATAACCAAAGCAATTTAACCTACTTACGAGGCAAAGAAAGCAATACTTCGCTGACATTATTGTCCTCCACTTAGCTTATCGCCTTCTATCCCTTTTACACACCCACACATGTGATATGAACGAGCAGGACAGACGTATGGTTAGCAGGAAAGTGGACAGGTTTTGGTGATCGTTCAATAAATCGCGTTGTGATCGCATTTTATTTGATTAAAGTGACCACGTATCAGAATTAAGAGTGAATTAATTTGAATCTTTTTTTCTTTACAAATAAGGTTGATAATTAAAAAAGAGTGGTTTGGAAGAAGTTATTACGAGCTTAAGGCCCTTCTCACCCTAAAATTAGCAACAGTTCTATAAAAGTTCTAATCAGCTTGCACTACAAAGCGGTTGTTACGTCAGTCACTGCGGCCGAATAGTGCGAAATTAGTGGTTTTTTGCGATTTACCAAAAATCTATTGATTGGACTAAAAAAATAAAACACATAATACCTGCTTTATAGTTAGTTCAGTTAGTATGCAAAGTTTCATGATATAATTTGAAGTACTTTTTGAATACCAGCGGTTTATTGTTCGATTTGGAGGTAACATTGGTTTTTTTTTGTATCGAGAAAAGTTTATGGAATCGTGTTTTCGTCACACATAGGACTTAGCATTAATCCTCAACTTTACCATATATTTATTTCAAAATTAATGCTGCAGTATTTTAGGAGTAACGGAGGATCATGCTAAGCCATTTGAGGGATAAATATGCCGTTTCGTAATACGATACAATGTAGAGAATTTATTTCTTTATTTTTATTTATTTATGTGTAAAGATGAAATTACGAGAAAAAAATTCTATTGTTAATGTTATTTTGACCTCGTTCTTGGAATTAACAGGATGACTTTTTTATGACTTTCCAAAAAAATGGGTATAATAGGTGAACGAAGTAGAAGCAAATGGCATACTTAGCTTTTTTTATTTTTTTGGAAAAAAAAAATATTCAAAAATATTCGAAATTCAAATCATACGTGTACTGCGTATGATTTGAAATTCGATATTTTTAATATTTTTTTTTCAAAATTTATCTTTCTATGTCCTAATATGAAAAGTTTACATGAAATTAGTAGTATTTTTTTACGATGGATCAATCTTTTTCCAAGCTGTGGAAGAAATAAAATTTATTATTATTATTTACTCCGTTCACATAAATACCCAATTTTTTTGGAAAGTGATAAAATAGTCTTCCGTTATAGACACATTTCTATAACGGAAGACAGACTTTCGACGTTCGGGTGGTGAATGTAGTCATAGATTTTATAACACAAAAGAAGTATGGCATGAAGTCGAAACTTGAAGAAAAAGGAAACTTGATGAAGCAGATGGCGCCGTGGGTTGAAATCTATTAATTAGCAGTATTCAATTCAATATTCAGTATTTAGTGAACTTAAATTTATTAAGAACTTAAACAACGTTGCCCAATCTTACATAAATTTAATGTTAAACCAAAATAACACTGTACATTATGATTTTAATGTAGGCTAATAAAATAACTATATTTATACAAATCAGCCGAAATGATTATAAGTAGATACTTGATAATTATAGTCAGGATTACAAGCACGATGTTAGGAATGACCGAACAGCTCCGTAGTCGAAAGCAAAGTGAGCGTTGCCGCCGCTCTGCGCCTAGATGACGCCTTGCAAGCGCCCTCTGTCGGCGTATGGGGTAGTTTGCGGCCCAAAAGTGTTGCCAGCGACAACATCCGGCCGTCCTGCACCACGCCTTCGCCCTCGATGGCGTCATAGTCTGGTGCAAGTGCTGAAAACAACATATATTGTCCACATTAGTATTTTTTTTTTTTTTTTACAACGACCTACATCATTTAGTATAGCCATTTTCAACCAGTACAGCTAACTAAATGATGTTATAGCTATTATCTATAGCATTCAAAATTCTTAGTCACAACACCTCTGGTTGAAATCAATAACCAAGACAGCCTGTGGTTTATCCGTACACTAGGATGTATATCGCCACTTTTGCTTATTGGTTCATTGATCTCAAGAGTCTTAACAGCACAATGCATTCCCACATAATAATATAGCCAAGATATTATTGGCAGGCATACGCAGTACCGATACCACTCTTTTACCAACTACTCAGCAACGATGTTCATCTCCGATATTCGTCACTGATTTTAATGACTAAGAATTTGAAAACCATAAATGAAGTACTTGCACTAGACACACACTTGGATTGATGGAGTGAAATAAATATTTTTGAAATATTTACTGTATCAGGTTGCTTTACACTTGCATAACAACATTAAGATAGTAATTAATTTTTCACATACCTGACAACATCCGGTATCTTTATTTAATGTGCTCAAGCCATTAGTCATCACCTTCAGAGAATCGTATCCATGGTTTCATGTTTTCGGCGCACGTTACACCTTCGTAGTGCTTGGATGTACGCTCGGCACCCCGCATATCAGCGACTTTGTATCTGTCGTGGCCCAAGACCTCTCTAACCTGGAAAGGACCTTTGAACAACGGTAACAACTTTTTGCTTTGTCCGTCGTTGTTATGGCTAGGAATTTTAATTATAACAAGGTCTCCCACGTTGTATTTAGGCGCATCTTTACGTTTAGAGTCGAAAGTTGCTTTTGCGTTTTTAGCTACCTTATTAATATTATTATCAACATTATTCCTTAATGAAGTTACATCAACTACTTGTTCTTCACTATCACTGACTATTTTATCTGAATTCATTCGTAGCCTGTACCCAAAAAATACTTCACTGGGAACTGCCGCAGTGGATTTATTAATAGTACTATTAATACCTTGCTGAATTTGGTCAATATGCAAATCCCATTTGTTACAGTCTGTGTTAGCTCCCATACTACGTAAAGATTCTAAAATCGTTTGATTATAACGCTCAACTTGTCCGTTAGATCTTGGCATAGCTGTAGCAATTACATGATGTCTAATATTCCTATCTTTACAATACGAAACAAACAATTTAGAAGTGAATGCGCTACCTGCATCACATATCAGTCTCTTAGGGTTCCCAAATATTTTAAATATTTTGTTTAATTCATTTATAACAATTCGGCTCTTTGTATTTTTAACAGGTGCAATGAAAACAAATTTCGTAAAAGAATCTACTAAAACTAATAAATAAGTGTTTTTTAACGTTGTTTTAACAAAAGGCCCTAAGTGATCTATATGCAGCGTGTGGAAAGGCCTCGCATATTTAGGAATTGGAAAAAGTTTCCCAGCCTTTTTACCATGTACATTTTTATAATATAAACAATTCAAACAATTTTTGATGTACTTAGTAACTACTCTTTTGATGTGCGGAAACCAATACTTATCTCTAATCCTATCTATTGTTTTGTCAACAGCAAAATGACCTATCTCATCATGATTGGCTTTAATTATTTGCCATATACATTGTTTTGGTACTACCCATCGTCTACCATATTCTGTTCTGCGATAAACTTTATTGCCTAATAATTCATATTCATAAAACACTTTTTTATGATCATCGGCCTGTCCTGACTCTAAAATTTCCCGTATTGCACATATATTTGGGTCTTGCAATTGTACTGACAATAACCAGTCACCTTCAGTAATGGCCATCACACTTTCGTTAGTTATGATGGAAGTAATAGGGTTTCGTGATAAAGCATCTACATGCTGCATCTGAGATCCTGCCCGATGCACAACTTCAAAGGTAAATTCCTGTGTCTGTAGGACCCACCTACCTATACGCGGATTTATTTCTTGCTTATTAATGGAATACCTAACTGCACTGCAATCAGTGACTATTCTAAAATTTGATCCCAACAAGTAATGTCTAAACTTTTGGAGGCCAACAACTATAGCCAAAAATTCTAACTCAAACGAGTGATAACGCTTTTCCTCTGTAGTCGTTTGTCTACTATAAAAATGTACAGGTCTTTCACCATCTGCTGTAACTTGCGCTAAAATACAACCTAAACCTTCGCGACTAGCGTCTGTATAAAGGACAACTGGAAGCTTAGGATCAAATATTGATAATAGAGCATTATTAATCAATCTATCTTTTAAAATTTTGACAGCATTAATTTGTTTCTCTCCCCACTGCCAAACAGAATCCTTTTTCAAGAGGTTAGTTAACGGTCTACAAATTAAAGCACAATTCTGAATAAATTTCCTAAAATAATTGACTAAACCCAGAAATTGTCTGACCTGATGCACGTTTTGAGGGATAGGATATCTTTCTATTGCAGCTAGTTTTTTAGTACCTGGTCTTACACCTTCAGAAGAAACGTGATAACCAAGAAAAGCTACACTTTCTTGAAAAAAATAACATTTTTCTACATTAATTGTGAGACCGTTATTTTGTAACACCGATAAAACCTGCTCTAAACACTCGATATTTTCATCTATTGTATCAGTTGCTATCATCAAATCATCCATATAGCATATTACATTTTTAAAACGTAGCTGACCAAGCACTGTATTCATTAAACGCTGAAATACTGAAGGCCCATTGCACAACCCGAACGGCATCCTCAAAAACTCATAATGCCCATCGTTAGTTATAAAAGCAGTTTTATTAATTGAGCTTTCTGCCACGCAAAGTTGGTAATACCCGCATTTTAAATCTAAAACTGTAAAGTACTTACACCCTTTCAATCTATCTATTAAATCCTCAACAAGAGGCATGGGATATTTTTCCTTAACAGTTATTTTATTTAAACTCCTAAAATCTATACATAATCTCTTCTCCCCAGAAGGCTTGTCTACCAGAACAACTGGGCTTGCATAAGCAGAATTACTATTCCTAATAATACCGTTTTTTAAAAGATCATCAACTAACTCCCTAGTTATGATACGTTGCGCGTCAGACATCTTGTAAGGACGATGTGAAACCGGTTTATTAGTAGTCAATTCGATCTCTAATTCTACACATGCGGCTTTTCCTAAATCCGTCAAATCCTGTGATAAACACTTTGAATACCTCGAAAATAGTTCATTTAACTTTTCTTTACACCCACTTGATTCGACATTTAACATGAAGCATTCTAAAACTTTCATTTTATCTGAAACTAATTGGAATTTCAATTGATTTCCTATACGACTGTACATAATACGTGTATCTTCTGTAAAATTTCTGCCAATTAAAATATTACAATTCGTTAAAGTATCAGTGACATAAAAATCTACTGGAAGTTGCACACCGTCCACGTTAAGCTCAACTGTAACTACTTCGTTAACTTCTGAATACGAATTATTATTGAAACCCACTAGTTTTATTGGTACACTCAATTTTCTTGGTTCTAGTTTAAATGTATCTACTAAATGAGCCACAAGTAAAGAACAGTCACTTCCCATATCTACGAAAGCGTGATGTTCACAATTATTTAACTTAACATTTTTATAAAATTTTTCTTTAGAACACGTATTCTTACTACACACGAATTTAACCTCCGCATCCTTTTCAGTTTTTACCTTATTTTTTGAAAAACACACTTTTTCTACATGGCCTACCTTATTGCAATAATTACATTTCGTATTGTTAGGCAATGTACAACTGTCACGTTTGTGTCCGCTTTCTCCACAACGAAAACAAGTAAATTTTTGATTATTTACAGAATTCGATTGACCGTTTGAATCAGCTTTTTTATCTATTAAAGCAAAAGGTCGAGAAGGATGCCTAGATGCTACATTCTTTGACCTACTTTCTGTAGTCACAAATGTTTTACCATGTAAGAATGATGCTAATTCATCGCAATATTTAAAACTACCCGCCTCTGCGGCCGTACAAATAGCTTTATCACCAATTGAACCGACAATTACAGAAATTATGTCTTTTTCGGAAAAAGAAAGCATTAACCTATCAATCTTGCTTTTTTGCGTAAAATAAAATTCATACAGTGATTGACCATCTGTAGGTCTTGATTCCATTAAATCTTTCAACAAAGTGTACATATTACGCCTAATCGCAAAAGTTTCCAGCAATATGTTTCGCCAGTCATGCCATTTCCAAGTAGTCCACTTGGTTTCAGTTTTTAACATTGAATCGTACCACATTTTAGCTGTATTACGCAACTTTTGCAACGCTTGATACATAACTACGTTATCTGACCAACAGAAAGCACGAGCATTTGCATCAACCACATTTAACCACATATATACATCATCAACTAACGGATCAAACTCAGGAATAACAGATGATAAAATTGAGTTTTGGCTCACCGGTGACCGCTTTGACCTCTTACGTTTTCGATGTCTTTGTACTCGTGTGTCCGAGCTTGAAGTACTGCTTGTGCTTGGACTTGACGTTGAACTCGACGAAGAGGAGCGTCGCCGACGTCGGCGTCCTTGTTTCTTCTTCTCCAAAGCACTTGACTTTCGACCACGTGGCATCGCGGGTATAAGAAAAAATAAAAAGAAAGCAACGGTTTCTCACTTCTGATATTAAGAACTTAAACAACGTTGCCCAATCTTACATAAATTTAATGTTAAACCAAAATAACACTGTACATTATGATTTTAATGTAGGCTAATAAAATAACTATATTTATACAAATCAGCCGAAATGATTATAAGTAGATACTTGATAATTATAGTCAGGATTACAAGCACGATGTTAGGAATGACCGAACAGCTCCGTAGTCGAAAGCAAAGTGAGCGTTGCCGCCGCTCTGCGCCTAGATGACGCCTTGCAAGCGCCCTCTGTCGGCGTATGGGGTAGTTTGCGGCCCAAAAGTGTTGCCAGCGACAACAAATTTGATTCAGCTTTAACCTATTACTTAACTGTATAAAGTTAATGTGCATTCATGCATGTGTTCATGCCTCATTGGTCGAGTGGTCGGAAGCGCGACTGCTGAGCATGAAGATCTGGGTTCGATTCCCGGGCAAAGTTTTATAGAGTTTTTCTATCAGGAATTTCTCAGTAGCACTCGCGGCATCTGGATTTGAGTCCGGTTGATGACAACACGCTCGCCCCTTATTACATGGGCCTTAGACATAATTATCTGGCAAAATGTGACCTAATCAAATCAGCGTTTCGTTTTGAACATCAGAATACATGAGACAGTCCTCAAAAACGCCTGCCTTTCGTCACTTCCAATTACGTACAGTACATACCTATGTGTATCTACAATTTTTGCCCACTCTTTCATTAACCATCAGCGTGAAGAATCAAATAGGAGAACTTCATCATTCGTAGTTTCACACCATTCATAAGGACATGAAAATGCAACAGATAGGTACATAACATTTGTCACAAGGAAACACTTGAAAAACAAAGAAAACTTTATTTACACAGATGTTAAACTATTTATATTAGTGTTTAATACTATTACGGTTTATTTACTTGTTATTTACTTTAGTTATGTGACAGACAAGCGGGAGAAAGTGTCCTTACAGGAAGTAGACTGTTCAATATGTACATATCTGTGTAGGAAAATACAATGTAGGCAAAGTATCAACAATGTTGCAATTTAAACTAGCCTGAGTTAAGATTTATTAGTAGTTTTAGGAGTTTATTGTGATGGGAATTGCGATCCATAACATCAGTTAGCATGATCACTGCTTGTTCGCATATATACTGCTTGAGATGGTCGTTTCAAAGAGACGAGAAGGAAAATTGCAGCAATATACACACACGTTGAGCAAACAAGACATATTTGTGATACTTATCGAGATCAGGAACTCGTGGCTAAATAATAACATGCATTTTTTTTTTCGGATGGGAAATCATCAAATGACTCCTCCCACTCTGAGGGCCTAGTCTGCTATTACAATAGTGTCACAATGATCTAATCATTGATTTCATAATTGTTGAACGATGCCATTGTCATTTTGTTAAAAGTTCGTAATCTGCTAACTTCATAATGATCGATCATTGGTCGGTCAATGGTCTCGTAATAGACTTGTGTTACAATGACATTGTTGTATTGCCATTATTATAAAACCTGTTAATGGAAATGATTTCCGAAAAACTAGAATTAAAAATGAACATATAATCAAGCCAGATTTCATTTATGTATATTTTTACATATTATTTATTAGTGTTCTATGCAATCTGAAGTAGTACTCGTAAGAAGTTCGTAAATAGTAAAAAACATTAAGTTATGTATAATTTATTTCGTGTAATTTCACATTTTGTAATTAATCTTTTAATGATTTCATCATCATCAGCCTCAAAGTCAAAGTCAAAGTCATATTTATTTACAGCCTCTCAATGAGAGGGAAATGGTAATTTAATCTAGTTTAATTAAGTAATTCAATAATGTTTTTAATGTAATTCTAATGTACATACACACATCAAAAGTATCTAGGGATCAACATATATTTTTGCAATAACTTTTCTCCTGATTGATATTAATTAAAATTTTCTTTAAGGATTCATCAAATAAAGTGTTTTCGTTTGTCACAGTAACGATAAACCAAGTCACCTTTGCATTAATAAAGAAATTTGCCATTTTCCTAATAAAGGGATTTTTGACATTTGAACCACTAACATTAAAGTTCGAAAAAAAGACTGAAATAACAGTTTTCTTTAAAATTTTATTGGGTAACTTAAACAATTAATAATCCGTGTTTCTACCGCGAACACTAACAACACAAGAACATCGGTTTGGCATACTCAAAATGAGTTCATCCAAATCACGCTGTGGAATGGCCGCCCATGTTCGTTGCAACAACAAAAAAAGGTCTTCTTGCGACTGGATACCCTCCATATTCGGCAGAGCTCTTCTCTGTAGCATATCCCATGCATGCTCAATCGGGTTCAAGTCTGGCGACTGAGCAGGCCAGGGCAGGACATTGATGTTAGCTGCGGCGAGAGTCTGTCTTACAACTCTTGCGGTGTGCGGTCGTGCATTATCATGCATTAACTGAAATAAGGGACCGATTTGCACTTGTAGAGGAACGATGACGTCTGATACAATCGTCTCAGCATAAATTTGAGCGTTGAGGTTGCCTCTGATCCAAATCAACTCAGTTCTTCCGCCGATCCAAATACCCGCCCATACCATGATGGTTCCACCACTATAAGGATGGACTTCCTGGCAGGATTTTAATCGCTGTTGGCGTCCAGGGGTTCTCCAGTGTCGTATACGTCTTGTATCCGGTCTCATACCAAAACGAGACTCATCAGAAAAGCACACGAAACGCCATTGTTCTTCTGCCCAATTTCTGTGTTCAAGAGCCCATTGATATCGAATCCTACGATTGTGCATTGCTATAGGTGGTACCCGTAGCGGTCTTCGGGAATGAAGGTTCACTTCATGCAAGCGGTTTCTGACTGTTTGGTCGCTAATTAAGTTCCCTGAAGAGTGATGAAGCCTCACGGCTAACATCATGGCGGTTATTGTTGGAGCTCTTCGAGTTAAGATTTGAATGTATCGGTCTTGTCTCCGTGTGGTGCAGCGATACCGTCCTCCATGGCGCTCAGCCACGGTACCAGTGCTTCGGTAACGTGTCCAAAGTCGACTGATAACACTCTGACTTGTATTCAGAGCTAAAGCTACAGTACGTTGCCGGGAACCAGCTTCTATCATTCCCACGGCTCTGAGCATTTCTTCCCTGCTTAAATGACGTCGCCGCTCCATAATAACGTTGGTTTTAATCAGTAGTAGGGAAACAGTAGCACTAATAATGTCTTCAATGCGTTGTATGTTTTTATAGGGAAAATATTGACAGCTTATTTTCATCTTTTACTCGAATTTGATTGAGAGTTCCTGATTCAAATTATGAAATGCACCAAAAAGGATCCATATAAATTTATAAAATCATAAATTTATTACAAAGCCACATCTCAATCTCAAGAAATCCGCATAAAAATGCTTGATCCCTAGACATTTTTGATGTGTGTATTTCTGATATTTTAATAATTTATGTTTGGTTTATATATGTATTTGGTTTTTATTTTTGTTTTATATGGGTCTCGGACCTGAAATAAATGTTTTTTTTTTATGTGTAACGCGGATGTGAAACTATACAATTCAATATAATTTTTATCTGTTTAGCTGTCAAAGTCAAATGTGATATTACTGACGTTTTATCTGTTTTTATTTCTAGCGGCCGATGTTTTGATTTATTTTCATTTATGTGTTTTAAATTATCTTTAATAAAGAAGCTTATATTTATTGCAATACAAAATGGTGCTAATTGAGCAAATTTCGGCTGGAACTGTCAACATTTTTGCAGATTACCGCGTAAGTTAGTCATTCATTTGTCATTGTGTACGAGATTACAATTGTATGCTATTTCTTTCAATGGAGTGTCAGTGGTTGATCATTGGAAAGTCATAATGACGCCACTACATAGTAGATTACCAAACTTGTCAAAATCAACAATTATGAAATCAATGATAGATCATTGTGACACTATTGTAATAGCAGACTAGGCCCCCTGGGCGGAGCAGGAGGGAGTGTCAGACTTTTACTGACTAAAACCTGGATGGGTTTTAGTCAGTAAAAGTTCCTTCATCGCCCTTTTTGTTCCGGGGCCACGGTATATCTTTCGAACAATCCCGCACATATCTCACGAGTCGTTATTTAAGGTTTGAGCCGCGCTTGCCAGGGTCGGTTTGTAACTGGGTAACCATAATTTCACACTGAGTCTCCTCCGTGCCTCGGAAAACACGTTAAGCCGTTGATTCCGGTGGTCATTTGTAGATCTTTGACAATCGTTACAGGTGGCAGTGGCCCGAAGGCTGGATAACTGGATAATTTGGTTCTCTTTATCTTTATACCTGATCACACAGTGCTGAGGATCGTGCATTCGTGCGAGACTAATCTTTTTGGTTTCCTAACCAGGGTTGGCGCCCAATAATAAAGGGTGTAAAACACCTCCTAACGAAGCCGAAAGGCTCTTGTTTTCCTCGTCATTGCGATATTTTTTTTGTTTTACACCATACCTGGGAACCTTCTAGTTACGGAGATATTGGGGGTCAAAGTTCCAACTTTTTGACAAGTTTTTTTTTAATACAAGTTTTTAATGTAAGATTTTTACTTTAAACACTTCCACGACCCCCGTACTATTCAATCCATCCATCAGCACAATGTTTTGAGTGCGTTACATTGATTTCTACCACAAAACATGATCTTTCACCCCAAAAAGTCGTTTCCCAGCAATAATATTGCGTAAAGTTACTTGGTTTGTACATAATGCTTGGTTGACGGCTTCGTGATGAGGTCTTTTACACCCTGTATAAAAAAGCCTCAAAGATCGGAGGATCGGTTCGGTCCACCGTTTTGATCGTTGGCCCGTCGGTCGGTTATCAGATGGATCATAAGCAGTTCCTTTTAGCAGCTCGATTGTAACTAAAACTATGCGCATAACTGATTATCTTTTACATTACACGTAGGCTAATTTAAATGTACCTACCTTGTAGGTTCGTTGCACCCTCCTGTTACCACTCTAATATTGGAATGGACTGGTTGACCGTCGGCTTAAAGAAACCACTACCTACAATTGTTAGATACAAAACGAAACAAGCTGAAAATTTGTGCGGTAATCGGTTGTCGTGGTACGGGCATGTGATGCGGAGGGATGAGGAAAATGTCGTGAGGAAAGTTTTGAGTATGAATGTGGATGGGTATATGAGTAGAAGAAGACCAAAGAAACGATGGATGGACTGTGTGAAGGATGATATGGCTAGAAAGGAGGTGTCTGATGAGATGACGAGTAATAGAGAAGTATGGAAGAAGTAGATAGCCCTAAATGAATTAGATGATGACAAGCTGAAAATTTGTCTGTTACCGTTAGATACTGTCGCTAAGCAGTTAGTCTTTGCTGTCTTTTGTAGATGTCTTTTGACAGTCGTAACGGTTTGTCAAAAGCCCAAACATCTGATAACCAGTCCTGCCAAGGGGTATCCCGTTTCCCAGGTCAGATAATCAGTCGATCCATTTAAGGCTGGTATTCAGCTACTTCCGGTTGGACTGGAAACCTACATCAACATAATTATACATAACTCTCTCGCCTTTGCCCTATGGGGGTAGGCAGAAACCACAGAAGGCCACCTGTTACGATCCCAGCATACTTACCTCTTCTGCCTCATCCATGTTCATATATTTGCAGGTTATACACGCACACCGGTTGCGAGTACCTACCAGCTATACGATTAGGCCTAAAAGACCTCCCGCTGTACCTTAACGAGTAATTTCTTGCTTAGTAATTAAGAGGTAATATAACCACAAAGAATGTAACCATTTTAAGAATGACGAAACAAAATTTTCAATTGTATTACAAAATAAAGGCATCTATTCTCTTACGCACGGATTAGCGCGTAAGTTGCGTGAGACGGTGAAAGCGCATGACTCACAGGATTTATCCACCTAATCACTATCAGTATTCACGACCTTACCTCTGTTCTATTTAACGTCGGATCTCACTGCGGATTTCTTTTATCTGTTAATAAAACTGTACCAACTGTAAATGGTATTAAGTGATTTCGCTTTTATTCGAATCGCAGACGGTTCGATGTGGCTAGAATTATAAATGTCATCTTCTGTAATACTTCCGTACGGGTGCGTTTCCATTGTGGGTTATGTCTTGGTATACTTGTATCTATTGAGGATCAGCGGTGGCCCAGTGGTGGCGGCCCCGACTTACGAACAGTAAGTCGTGGGTTCGAACCCTGGCAGGCGCATTACTTTGTGTAATTTATTTCATCACCACTGCTCTCAAAACGGTGAAGGAAATCATCGTGAGGAAACCGGCATGTCCTAAAACGAAAAAATTCGAAAACTTGTGACATCTACCAACCCGCACTGGGACTGCGAGGTGGATTATAGCCCATTAATAGGCTGATGATGATGATGATATTCGTACCAAAATGGAAGCCGCTCTGCGCTCTGCTCGCGCTGGAGTGTTTTTGGTCTAGTGGTCACAAATGGAAGCCGCTCTGCGCTCTATTCGCGCTGGAGTGTCTCGTTGGTCTAGTGGTCACAAATGGAAGCCACTCTGCGCTCTGCTCGCGCTGGAGTGTCTCGTTGGTCTAGTGGTCACAAATGGAAGCCGGTCTGCGCTCTGCTCGCGCTGGAGTGTCTCGTTGGTCTAGTGGTCACAAATGGAAGCCGCTCTGCGCTCTGCTCGCGCTGGAGTGTCTCGTTGGTCTAGTGGTCACAAATGGAAGCCGCTCTGCGCTCTGCTCGCGCTGGAGTGTCTCGTTGGTCCAGTAGTCACAAGCGCGACTACTGAGAATGAGGTCCTGGGTTCGATTCTCTCTCTTCATCATCTACCTAACCTTTTCCCAAGTTTATTGGGGTCGGCATCCAGCCTAACCGGATGCAGCTGAATATTTTACATGGCGCGACTGCCTATCTGACCTCCACAACCCAGTTAATACTGAGTAATACGTTTCCCTTTGGTATGACTGGTTGTCATAGGGCCACTGACTACCTGTAACGACTGTCAAAGATCACAAATGACAGCCGAGACCAACTGCTTATCGTCCTTTCCGAGGCACGGAGGAAACTCGGTATGTAATGGGTGGTCACCCATCCACAAACCAACCTAGGCAAGCACTGCTTAACCTAAAGATCGACACGAGCGGCTGTTAATATTTAGCAACGAGTTCCTCCGTAACCAACAGCGACGCGGAGGTATAATTGAAAACTTTTAAATCTATTTATTTTAGGTACCGATGCAATTCATCACGTCCAGTGAATAAGCGAGACGACAAAAAAAAATCTAATTAGTCCGTCAGATAGATTATCAAAAAATATTTGACCCGTGTTTTTTGTTATTATTTAGCCACGAGCTCCGAGCTGCTTCGATTCTATCTCTTGCTCGACGGAAAAACCCAATAACACTATTGGATTTTTCCATCAGGAATTTCACGGAGGCTGGATCTGTGCCCGGTTGATGGCAATAGACTAGCCCTCTATTACATGGGACTTAAACATAAGTGGCGATATGTGGGTGTACTATTAGGTACACCTCTGTCTACCCTTTGGGGAATTCAGACGTGATGTAATGGGAGAGCTGCTGATATTTTCCAATGATCATAAGCTTGACTGTAGAACGTGGAGACGGTAGTTTGAACGGTCCTGACCGTTCAAACTACCGTCTCCACGTTCTACAGGTGAATTGATATTGGGTTGTTCTTTGGTGAGTAGTTCTATAGTCCGGAGTCTGAGTGTGTCAGATTAAAGCTTTGGCCTAACTTAAAGGATTCTCGTGCGGAATTCGCTCATGCCTTGCCCTGGTGTCTAATCCAGAAGTGTGACTCTCTAATCATTGCAACAAATGTAGCGCGCAGTGGTGTCCCACACCTTCCGCCACTCGCGGGCCCAGGTAGCATTTCGACGTGATTATGACGTCCATTCGGTCATTTTCGACGTAATTGACGTCATTTTATGACGTCACACGTCCCTGGAATATGACGTACATATGTCACATCCTCATGACGTCATTTTATGACGTATAGGCTGGTCACCTCAGGATCAGGACTAATAAAAGACGTAACGTAGACGTAGTTTAGACCCTACAATACGTCTTATTGGACCAATATAGAACCTACTGTGGACGTCATTCATTATACGGACAAAAATATGACCTTCTGTGGACGTCCTTAACTGTACTAAAAACCCCAAACTCCTGCCGTACGAAATTTTGGACACACACACAATACAAAACGAGATTGCATTGCGCAACTACCGCGTGGGAACTGCGCACGCGCTCCTACTCTCCTATGTATGCAAAAACTAGACGATCGACGATCGGAACACACTTCCGTATTATTATGTGTTGTACCTACATAGGTGGGCTAGCTCTTTAGGCTTTATTGGGTAATCTAGTCGTAAGGTTTAGGCTAATGGGTCTGTAATATCTTCAATTGCAGCCCAGAAAGGTAAGTTGTTCTCGTTGCTACAACCTTATATGGCTGGTTTAGCATAATGACGTTCTTGCTGTTTCTGTCCGTCAGCCAGTCACTAAGGAAGTTAGATCGTTGATGTTTCTCCTTTTTATCTGTAAATAGGACTCAATCTTTTTATTTTATCTGGCAATGGACCAACATGTAAGGTGCTAGATTCGAGTACCTACAACGCCTTTCGCCGCGTTGCTTACGTTACGTTAGGCGCTATATTTAGAAATTGATTACGTATTTAATTGAGAAAATGAAATGGAATAACATTTATCCATATAGATGTCCGTGTAGTCTGTTTCTAGGTACAACATGCAGTTCAGAAATGGTTGCCTGGTAATCTACGCTATAAACTATCGTATCACGCACAGGATGTAAGTAGTCAGTGACAATGAGAAAGGTCAGGCCTCGGGAAAAGAAGGAAACCGGCTGCCACGGATTGGAACGAATTTCAATATCAAAGCAAATTGACGTTTCCTGATAATTAGCTTTGGTTTAGAGCTATTCATGGTTTTCTATAGAATATGTCATTTGACCGTCACGTCTGTGATCCTTGGTGTTTCACCATGAATATTGTCTGGCTTAGAATTGCACTATCATGCAGTCCAATAAATCTTATAAAGTAATGAAATAAAAAAAATAATTGAAAAAATTAAAAAACCGACTCCGTAAAAAATAACGAATAACTTTAAATAAAACTGAAAAGAATAAAACAAGTTCAGGAGACAGGACATATTGACTGCAACAGTCGGGACCCATATTGTATGTACTTAATGATTTTAGTCTAGATAATTTAATGGGTCCCGACTGTTGCAATCAATTGCAGACTGTTGCAGTCAAGTCAACTAAAATTATTCGTAGGCGTTCCTTAGATAACGGTCGCAAGTGGATAGGCGTTGAAAATGAGTCCACAGTTCGTAAACATTTAGTGTCCACCAAAGATAAATTATTTATGGTTTGGGCGACTTGCCGTTTCATCGATGATGTCGAAGTAGTTCGTTGTTTACATTGCCAACAGTTTGGTCACGTTAAGAAACACTGCGTTAATAAATCGCCTACCTGTGCTAACTGCTCCGAAGCACATGAAACAAATAACTGCCCGCACAAGGATAATTTAATTTTATACCGACTTGCGTGGCGTGTAAACGTTTTAAAAAACCGTTTGACCATCGTTGCGGGTCTCTCGAGTGTACCACGTACAAACTTAAGCTCGAACAGTTAATCCTCAACACCAACTACTAAAATAATGGATAGTTTAACTATAGGACAATTAAATCTCCACAACGATAGGGTGGCGACCTCTGAATTAGACAAATTAATTATCGATTATAACTTAGATATAGTACTTGTTCAAGAACAATACCAGAACGCTCGCTTACGTCACAAAGTAGTTCAGCTGGACAGCAAAGCACGAGCCGGAATTTACGTGGCGCGTTCTTCTAACTTTACAGTAACGTCTTTGCGTAACCTCATGACGCCCCACTGTGCCGTTGCGGAAGTCTCATCAGCTTCTTTTAAAGTTTACGTTGTGAGCTGTTACTTTCAATACTCAGACCCTGTTGCTCCTCATATACATAACCTCCGTCATGTCTTACAGTCACTCGCGGGCTGTAAAGTTATCGTTGGCGCTGATGTTAACGCGTCATCGTCTCTGGTATGGCAAGGTTAGGTCTACGGATTTCGACCGACGTTGTGCTGTTGAAGATTTTATAGCTGAAATGAACCTATCAATTCATAATACCCCAGATGCACCACCTACTTTTTGCAGCCCAATGGGCGAATCTTGTATTGACGTCACACTTTCTAGTACAGACGTACGCTTGGATAGGTGACGTGTCCTACCAGATGCGTCTTGTAGTGATCATCGCCTGATCGTGTACGAATTTGTTCCGATGTCTTCTCAAGGTCGATCTCATATCACTGGTAATTTTAGATATAAAAGTAAAGGCGTGAATTGGGAATTCTTTAGCTCGCTTTTTGAGTGTCACGGCAAAGACTTCACTCGTGATGGGCTGTCAGCTGAAGAAAGTGCTGAAATTATGTCAGACACCTTCACTTACTGTGCTGACATCGCCATTGGTCGCGCATCCATGACCAACATCCATAGATGTGATTGGTGGTGTGACTACTTAATTGAACAACGTAAAAGCTATCGCCGAGCGCGTAGGCATTTAAACAAGCTAAAAAACAAAAGGTCACCGGAGACCCACTCAACTTTGCTTTAAATGCGTTTAGAGTTGCCAAGTCTCGCTACAGAGCATCGGTGGAAAAATCTAAGGGTAATTTACTGCGAAAAATAGTAGAAAAATTAGAAAAAGAAGGTCCGTGGTCTCCTTTGTATCACGAGTTCAAAGCTAATCGATCAGTCGACCTGGCGTTTGTCCAGAACATTAAAGTAAATAATAAACACACCACCGGTATTGAGGAAACAACCGAAGTTCTATTAAATAGTCTGATACCTGATGATTCGCCGGTAAATGACAATGACTACCATCAACAGATCAGAGCGTGGGCTGCTGTGCCACCTGAATCACCAGCGTCAGACCTTCCATCCATTGACGAATTCATTAATGTTGTCAGGAAAATGTCTCTTAACAAATCATCAGGTGAAGATAAAATATCTAATCGGATGATAATAGAAGCGTGTAAAACAACGGGCGACGCCATTCTATCTGTTTTCAACCGATGTATTGCGGACAGCGTTTTCCCTCGCGTATGGCGACGTGGCTTTATACGAATAATTCCAAACCCTACTGCCACCTTTGGGAAAACTCCTGGAGCGCCTTATAGTTTCACGTTTGCTGCCAGACGGGCCAAAGTTTCATAACAACCAATTCGGTTTCACCGTGGGAAAATCTACCGTAGACGCGGCACTTTCTGTTAGAAAAATTGTTAATAACTCGGAACACAAGTACGTGGTTGGAATCTTTTTAGATATTTCCGGGGCCTTTGATAACGCATGGTGGCCGATGCTACTACTTAAACTGAAGAATCGTGGCTGCTATAAAAACATATATAATCTTGTTTATTCATACTTTTTAAATGGTTCCGCGAAACTCAAACTCGGTCATTATTCTATGTCAAAGCCCCTTACCATGGGATGTCCTCAGGGGTCGGTAATCGCTCCGTATGTATGGAATTTAGGTTTTGATGATTTTCTCGCGATTCCCCTTCCTCCCGGCTGTTCATTAACCGGTTACGCGGACTACGGCCTGCTGCTCATTCAGTCGAGTACTCGGGCTGGTCTCGAGAATTTAGCTGACACTTGCCTACGATTAATATCTCAGTGGGGAGATCGAAACCGTCTGACCTTTGCACCGCAAAAAACTTAAGTATCAACTAATTTTAAAAGGTAATCTTAAATCGTGGCCTAATATTAAATTTAATAACGTTCCCGTGAAAAGAATACAATCCGTGTGCTACCTTGGTTTGGTCTTAGAGAGAAATTTTTCATTCATAGATCATATAAAAACTGTCGGTGAAAAAGCTAAAAAGAACTTTTATGCCTTAACGAGAATATCAAAATCTACGTGGGGTCTGTCATTTATAACTTTAAAGACCATTTATGGGGCTACTTACTTGGGGTGTATGTGTTACGGGGCACCTGTTTAGGCCGATAGGGCCACCATAGGAGCGGCACGACGTAAATTGCTTCAAAGCCAGCGTTTGGCTTTGATATTCTTAAGCAAAGCGTATAGGACGGTTAGTACTGAAGCCTTACCGGTCCTTGCAGGTCTACTTCCAGTTGATCTTGAAGTGCAGCGACGGGCTGCAATGTACTATAACGCACGTGAGACCACGGACGCAGATTTTTTAACCCCTTTTTAGACCGACGTCTGGGAGGAACTTTTGTCTGAATGGCAAGGTAGGTGGATAATTCCATCAAGGGCCGACACCTCCACCAGCTCTTTCCATCCGTTCGTGAACGGCTGGCCAGGACATGGTTGGAGGTTGATCACTGTGTTGCCCAATTTCTCACCGGTCATGGTAACTTTAAGAGTAAATTATTTTCCTTCAAGCTTGTTGACTCGCCTTTTTGTTAATGTTCCACATCTGACTGCGAATATGAACAATCAGCACATCACATTTTATGGGAGTGCAGTCTTTGGCAGAATGAACGCAACATTATGTTGGATAGTGTACAGGTTACATCCGGAGTTATTTACTATACAGACCTTGTGGAAACTAGAACAAATTTCCGTGCGTTCAAGCGTTTTTGCCATACCTATTATTGGAATCAAATATAACAGCTCACAACTTAGGACCCATTAATGTTAATATTTATCCGTGGTGCTAGGCAACTGGGCCTATCCCAGTTGTAAACGTCCCTTTGTGCTTATTGGCCTTGTTTCGTTCTGTCTCCTGCTGAAAAGGAGGGAAGTGGAAATTAATTTAAATTTTTTTTTACTACTCCTCCACTATACTTTTCTGATTAATTTCGTTGCGGGATCCAAGACAGTTAAATTCATTCTCTTCGTCAAGCTTCATTGTCTTGGCGCTATTCTGGTGGTCGCCACTGTTGATTCTGGCTTTCAGGAGTTACAGTGGTTTGGGAAGTGTGGCGGGCTTGTTGCAGTCAATATGTCCTGTCTCCTGAACTTGTTTTATTTTTTTCAGTTTTTATTTAAAGTAACGTAAAGTAAGTAAGTAACGACACCTTTTGAGCTAAAATCCATCGAGCCGTTCAGGCCACAGAACGTGCCAAACAAATATACATACGTATATACTCTCGAAAAACATAACCTTCCTACTGGCGCAGTCTGGTAAAAATGGCAACACATTTTGGTTCCTGAACAACAAAGTACCTATAGAAGCCAGTGTCGCCAATAATGTATCTAATTGTACTTAGACATACTTACAAAAACGAAATTATTGTCGTTTTTTAATTCGTGAATTAGATCAAGAATTGGGCTGAGCTGGGTATAAAAATCTCAGCAGTTATCCCAGATTTCTACAGTAATTATTTAAATGTAAAACAGTAATGATACCTGAGAAATAATCTTTTATTTTGTGTTATGTGTAATTTTCATGTTAAACAGGGTGAATGTGTCTGGACCCGCCATAGCAAATTCGCATATAGAGGCCATTTATTAATTATTAAACCTACTTTCCCTACATAAAGTTTTATAGTTTGGGAGATATTTCAATTTTTATACTTTATTTATGATATTTAGATTATTTTTTTGCATTACTTTAGCAGTTTTTTATAATTTTTGTTGGTAGTCATAAACATAGGTGATTAAAATACCTCGGAACTTCCCTAAAACTAGGGGTAAAAAATAACATAGTAGGCTTTAAAAAAAAACTAAAGAAAATCTTAAGTTAAAAGTCTAAAATAAGGTCTAACAAATTATCAAATGACCTCCTCTATATGCGATTTGCTATGGCGGGTCCAGACCCATTCACCCTGTATATGTGATTTCGTAAATTCGTCGGGATGAAATAAAAATCAAGCTGACACCTTTAGGATTCAATTTATTTTACCTTCACATATCCAATAAATAATTTATCATAAAACACATCTAGGTCTACAAATACAGACATAATAATTATCTGTTGGGTACGCAATTACGCATATTATATCTTGTTTGAAACACACCTTACTTTTACTTCATACCTTCTTTCAAAGTGAATTTACTGAGAATTTAGCAGTTTAATAATTAATAAACTATTTTCAACTTCTGTATTTTGAAACTTCGATATTTTCTTAAAAGTAAGGGGTGTTTCAAAACAGGTAGAATATTAATTTACAACATTGATTCAAGATCTTTATTTTTGTGACAAATTTTACGTTTCTAACGGAGAAGTGCTGGTAAGACATCATTTGGTAGGTGTGGGCAGAGCTAACAATATAATAAGTCGTCCATAGTATTTACAGACATTATACTTTATAAGAATTTATTGAAATCTGTCCATTTGTTTGGGAGGATCAATCATCAGGAATCATCAAAGTCAAGCAATGACTTTGACCTTGAAAAAATCGTTCCTCGACCTTTATGAACTTGGAGGGTTGTATTGATGATTTTGATGATTATAATTCTGTAACTACATACGTCTTACAGTCGCGAACAATATTTTAATCAACATACAATCTAGAACTGGCCTGCAAGAAAATTTGAATTTCGCGGGTTACCTCATCAGCCTTAATCATTCCTTCTAAGCCGTATTATGGAAATTCCGGAAGGTACAGAGACCATTCATTCATTCTTCTTCGTTACATACTGTTAATGGAATTTCAAGTACTTAAATGATGTTTAGGATAAGTTATCATATTATTAGCTCATTTAACATAATTATCACATACGCTAGACATTTAGCACGGTGCATACACACAGCTATCTTAACAATTAACATCAATACTTTTAATACTATTACAATATAGCAACGCGTTAATGTCTTGTGTGAGTCAAATGTACGGATTTCACATTTATTTTGAGATATAGAGATATAGGAGGAGCACGTGGCTTAATGATAATAGCCGTTCAGGTCGATCATTAGGTTCAGCCACACTTGCCTAGGTTGGTTCGGGGATGGGTGACCGAGTTTTCCGTGGATCGGAAAGCACGTTAGGCTGTTCATCCCAGCTGTCATTTGAAGATCGTTGACACTCGTTACAGGTAGTCAGTGACCCGATCAACCAGTCTTACCAAAGGGTATCGTATTCCCAGTGCTAACTGGGTTGTGGAGGTCCAATAGGCAGACGCTCCATGTAAAATACTGGTATCCAGCTGCCTCCGGTTAGACTGGAAGTCGATCCCAACATAGCTGGTAAAAGGCTAGACAGAAGATGATGATTTCACCTTTAATTATGACTTGTAAGAATATGTAACATACAATTCACTCACACAAGCACACAACATAATATTTAAATACTCCGGGAATTATTATAACGGCAAATAAATCTACATCTAAATACATACTCTATCATAAAACGAACAGTGTAGTTTGTCCTATGGCAAATAAACTTGCTATAAATAGCTTGTTTTTATAACAACATATTTATCCATGCATTGGTCCTTAATTATCAAAGCGTTTTGGTAGGTACTCGTCAGATTACGTAGATTTTTGGAAACAACAGAGCATTTTAATGGCATTATTGATATAGCTGTAGCATTTTTTCTGTGTTTCCTGTGTATTATATGTTAAAAACTATGTACTTGGGGGGGGTGTTATCGTATTATTTACTTAGAATATGATTGGGATGAATATAGAAATTATACGATCGTCAAATGGCAAAGTATTTTGATGTTTTGTCATGTAGGTTATGTACGATCCCACCTGGATATGAGTTGCCATAGCTTGAAGTTTTTAAATTGACTCCGGACCCAGGTTGGTCGCAGCAATAAAAACCTGTTCACGTGGAGATTCAATCATGACTCTGCTCAGGAGTGTAAATGTGGTGCTGTTCCACGAACAATGGGGCACTTAATCCTGCGTGTCCTGTTGTTTGTTCACTACAGTAACTGATGGACGCGACTGAAATCCCCAAACTAGTAGCCCAGTTCTTGGCCGACACAATTTAGATTGCCATCGACTCGCTAAAAAGAAGATGTACGATTTCATGATCGAATAATATCTAGATTCATCGCTAAAAAGATAACCGTCACCGTTTGAGAACAAACGATAGGTTTTTAACACTAAGTGATTTTATGAGACATAATCTATTTCTTATACGTCGCGATACTCTAGAGATAAACTCGAACTATTATTATTTACTAACATAGAATAATTTTGTGACAAGCCAATGACCAAAATTGTTGCCTTTTTATTTATCGATGGTTCCTTTGAGCACTGAGGAGCTCGTGGGTCAAAAATAACAGCCAATCAATCTTCAGGTTAAGTCACGCTTGCCTAGGTTGGTCCGTGGATGGGTGACCACCCATTACATATCGATTTCCCCCCGTCCTTGGAAAGCACGTTAAGCCGTTGGTCCCGGCTGTCATTTGTAAATCTTTCGACAGTCGTTACAGGTAATCAGTGGCGTGAAAGTCTGACAACCATTTTTACCAAAGGGTATCGTATTACCCGGTACTAACCAGGTTGCGGAGGTTAGATATAGCTCTACGTAAAATACTGGTATTCAGTTGCATCCGGTAAGATTGGAAGCTGACCCCAACATAGCTAGGAAAAGGCTATGAAGATGATCATGGTTCCTTTGATCACTACCCATAGGTCGAATTTACAATATATCGTAGCTCCAAACATTTTGGTCATTGTCCTTGTACTATGTTAATGAATAATCCTTCTACAATTCCGTTGACATCATAATTTAGATAATAAAAGAATCTGCAGAGACAGTGTATACACTCTCAACAAAAATATAACCGTATTATAGGCGAGACGACAAAAAAAACTAATTAGTCAGTCAGTTAGATTATCAAAAAATATTTGACACGTGTTTTTTCTTTTGTTACGTAAACCAATATTGACGAAGATATGACGTTTTTAAAATTCTCAATACGTCACACCTTGGTATAATTTTAGCTAGTTCTGACGTCACGAGCCCCTCTCCCGAGTTTTGATGCCTTTTATCTTTGTCAATATTCATTGATTTACAAAAAATACGTGTCCATTAATTTCCAATACTCTAACTGACGACTAAATAGATTTGCAATTTTTTGATACTGTCGTCATGCCTATACCACCAATGTCAAAAATAGAAAAAGGCCTAAAAACTAACCTAACAAATGCTAAACACAAAGCTAGCGAACGAACATCAAATTAACAGGTAAAGCGATAAATAACATGAGAATACCAACGTAACTTAAAATCACAATAAAAAAACATCACCAAACTTAACAGTTTTCATTGTAACGCTGATATTTTTTTTATTATAATAATTCTGTTAAATAATCCTTTATTTTCGTCTTTTTATAGAGTTATACTTTTTATATTGTTATTTTTTTTAACCAATGCATTTTGAAAAGCGTACCTACATACTGAGATTTGCAGTTTTAAATCGCATGCTCGGTGATAATAACAGACTTTTCCCATCTTTTTATACTCATATCTTCTAATTCCTTTACTTTACCTTCGCTAGCAAAATATGTACCAAATTACTTAACATTTTAACTATTTCAATTTGCCAAACGCTGTCAAAAAGACGTATTTTTGCAAAATGAACGAATAAGGCCCAAAACCTATTACTTATCAAATAAAAAAAAACCAAGTAGGTATTACAATCGATCATAATTTTATAGTAAGTTTGTAAAAGAGTGGCCTAAGTAATAATAATAGTTTTTTTCTGACAATTCGTTTACGTACCAAAAAGGAAACTCTCAAAAAGTCTTTAGCACATGTAACAGTCGTTCGTTATTCAGTCTAAAGCATAAATACAAATGCATTATTCCCTGTCTAATCCAAAAAAATGTTTCACAAAATATACACTACTGAACTAAGCAAGTAGGTTATAGTCATTGCATGTTAGGAACTCGATTATTAGGCTTGAATTCTTCCTGCGCAGATGTCGATCGCGTGCGTCAATCGCGCGTACGTGTATACATTGTGTTCTATATAGCACCATACTGCGACGCTGACGTCAGCGGCGCGTATTTGCCATTGTTATTCTCGCTGACGTACGCGATCGACCGCGCGCGACTGACGTCAGCGTGGCAGAAATTCAGACCTTAAACCTTATTTATTTCCTTTTTTTTAATTTTATGGAATCTTGTGTTCCTTTTTTCTGAAAAATACTTAGTTCAGTAGCAAATAAATTACATTTATAAAATAAAATGAGCTTTATTGTTATCTAAGCGCAATACGTGCCCTCTCAGGCCAACCTAAAGCAATCGAACTATTTCAATACAATCAAAACGAAGACAACTAAAAATAAACTATAAACAAAATAATAGATTCAATACAAATTGTATGAGGCATTCATTTAAACTACACAAAAAATTCGAGGAAGAATTATAATATAAATACTAAAGTCTATAAATCAATTCAAGTGGTTTATATGAAAAGGACATATTTTATAAAGATTTTTCTGTTTTTATGAATTTCATACAAAGATAACTATGCCCTTAATATTAGCACAAAAACCACAATTAATTAATTTTTATTTTGTGTATTTTATTACAACAAGCTTGAATGAGACAATGATCGGAGTTTATTTTGTCCAATTTCTTATTTTTACCAATCCTTACTTTGTATGTACTTTTTAGAATAATTCATAACAGTCTTCTTCAAGCTTGCCAGTTTAAAATACACCTTAATTACACCCTATTAAATGACAAATTAAAATCATAAAGATTTATTTTCTTTGTCATTTAACATCTCTACAGCCAAAAAACTTATTTTTTTCGCAAAAAGTAGAGTAAATATTTATTAATAGTATTTTTTTTACTACTATTGTAGCCTATGTTAACACTATAAGTATTTAAATTCAATATAATTAGTATATTATTATATCTCCTGAAGGATAATGTTATGTAGTACGGGAGATTTATAAATTACTAATATATTTCTTTAATATGGATTGAGTTTATCATTTACTTTAATATTGTTTTCTTTGGTAGTTGAGAACAATGTATTGAATTTATTCGCGTTTTAGAGTAAAATTATTATCACATAATTTAAGGTACTATTTTGCAATTGACATTTATACAAATATTGGTTCTAAATAGTTTATAAGTCGCAATAGAGATGGACTTTTATTTACAGAGAGAACGAGGACAGTATCGAGTCTTGTGGAAATATTAATATAGGACTTGACCGTAAAATAAAGTTTATGGATTTCAACATGTGCTTTGCTGTGGCAAGTCAATAAAATGTTGAGAGACTGAACTAACTGTAGAATCAGGTCTCAGATATATATATATCAAAGTAAATGATAATCACAAAATTAGACTAGAACAAATGTATTCCTTGCAAGGTACTCGGGATATGTTCAACCTTAGGGAACTTGTACACTTCACGGATTCAAAGCTGCGTTTTCAACACGTATTTTCCCGCATCATTATTTCTTTTCTTTTCTGGAAGCCAATTCAATATGCTGTCACATTTCATGTCAACTTTATTTTAATTTTTAGTAGGATTATTGTGATAAGACAGGTTTATTTCTTATAGAATTGATCACATATCCAGAATCTTTATCCTCAACATTGTACGGTCGACCAAGCTATTCGGTTTACATTTTAACATGCAAATTACATTGTAAAATGTACCGTACAATACTGCATAATGAAGATTGACAAACATTTCGTAAAACTGACATATTTTTCACGACAAAGTAGAAGATGTTATTTATTAAATCCATACCCGTATACTTCACGATTGACAAAAACGCAGCGTTCCTCCGTCAAGTGTAAAGTTCCCTTCCTGCGTGCTGTGACCAACTTACATTACCTGAATTGAACTAGGGCGGCGCGTCTAAGATATCAGGTTCAGTATATTCCGCTGTTCCAGAGATTCCTTGAGAGCATAGAACAGCTGCAACTGCTGTTCAGGCTTCAGGTTGTATACCTGCTAAAAGATATAGTAGTGTTAAGAAATATAAATCATGAGCATCATTTTGAGCAGATTACTGCAGAGAAACATTAAGGCCAGGATCTTCTAAAATTAGCAACTCTATTTGTGGTGGTCCAAACTTCGTTTGAAATACTGTTAGAATAAAGTTCTAATACAACAAAGTGGTTGTTACGTCAGTCACTGCGGGCCTAACAGTGCGAAATGAGTGGTTTTAAATTTATTATAATAAAAATAATACATATTTTAAAAAGTAACCTCAGAATAATGTAGACAGTTTAATTTCTTATTTTTCAGTGTATTTTTTTTATTTAGTGTTAATAATCTTTTAATAAAACTTGACAAAAAGTCATAAACTTACCTATCTTTGCATGTTTTTATGATCGAGAGAAGTAATAATAATAGTTTTGAGCCTAAGAATAATCAAGAACAGTTCATGAACAACAACATATATTTTTTCTGGATTTAAACAACGACTATTTCATACCTTAAGACTCAACCAAAAACAGGTCGATTGGAAGATCCTGGCTTTAAATGTAATTCATAGCGTCATTATAAAAGGTGTAAACGGACCCTTGACGACGCCGTCAACCAAGCATTCTGTACTTCAAATGATGTAGCTTTATGCAAAAACGATTCTGGGAAATGACTTTTTTCTCGAGGTGAAAAATCACGTTTAAGGTAGGACTCAAAGTCATGCACTCAAAACATTGTGCAGATGGATGCATCGAATAGTACAGGGTTCAGTATTTAAAGTCAAGTTATATCATAAAAATCTTGTGAAAATGTTAGAACCTCTTAATGAAGCCGAAAGATGTTCGAAAGTTGTTCTCCAAGACATTGCTTTATTTATTTTTTGTTCTACACCATACCAACACAAGAACAGCTACTTATAGAATTTGCTAAGGCAAAAACAGTTAAATTATTTAAATTATAAGTGTGCAACAATATCGCATTGGGTCTAGCCTGTATGGATATATAAAATGTTTAGCTTAAAAGAAAGACGTAACCATTCTGACTTACGAATACTTCATAAAATTATTAACAGTTCCATAGATGCACATTTGGTAAACTATTTTAACTTTCGGTCTAGCCAACATAGTAAGCGTCATCATCGTATTTTTGAATTGACTACATCTACATTAAATACCACATTTAATAGCCCTCTAACACGTATGGCAAGGCAATATAATGAAAGGTCCAAACAGACAGATTACCCTGTTGATATTTTCTCCATGAATTTCGCTTCATACAGACGTGCCGTATGCATGTCTAAGTAGCTCAAATTGGTTTGTTTTGTAGTGTTCTAGATAAATTTAGTGTTCTACTAGACACACTTTTTATTATTGTTCTCCTTTGTCTCTGATATTCATATTTAAATGTTATGCATTCCTGTTATTTGCATGATTACTGAAATGCCAATATTAGATGTTGTTTGATTTGAATTGTAAGTGATTGTGCTGTTGGTGTGCTTATTATAAATAAATAAATAAATAAATATTTGTATGTTTAGAGTGAATAAATAAATACCTACCACCACAACATACCTTCTAGTAACGGAAATATTGGAGAACCGAACAAAGTTCCAACTTTTTGACAAATTCTATTTAAAAACAAGTTTTTAATGTAAGATTTTTACTACTCGTACTATTCAATCCATCCATCAGCACTATGTTTTGAGTGCGTTACATTAAGTTCAACCACAAAACACGATTTTTCACCCCAAAAAAAAAAGACAGTTTCCCAGCAATAATTTTTGCGTAAAGTTACTTTACAGAATGCTTAGTTGACGAATTCGTGATGAGGTTGTTTACACCCTATATAGCATGACCACGATGGGGAGAATGTGCCTTTCAGCTTCGTTAAGACTCGTTTTCCACCCATTAGTTAACAACCAGTGAATCCTCGTCCCCAACAACACCATTTCAACATTACATAGTACTTGCCTGTTGTAACAGTTTCTGCGGCGTGGCGGTGCGGATGAAGCTGGTGATGTACACGTTCACGAAGGTGGCCATCAGGAACTGGCAGTCGAAGCGGTCCATGATGCCGCCGTGGCCGGGGATCACGTCGCCGAAGTCCTGGAATAAGTGTTTATTATGAAATTATGTTTATTTGCAAGTAGGTTTTTACAAACACTTTTACACGTCATTTTTTAAAAACTAGATGGGCTGGTGTTTCGTACCTGACTACTCTGAGAAGAAACAGCCGAAACAAACTCAGAGGTCAAAGTCTCTTTTGAAGTCCAGACATAATCTTGCTCAATTCACATGAGGACTATGCAGATTAGTTTCTGAGATGGTCTTTGTCACTTACGGGATATGTTCCGTGATTGTTATTTGTTTTGAGCTCCCGATATTCGTTTTTTTTTATCGGGAGCTCACAACATATAACAATCACGGAACATATCCCGTAAGTGACAATATACACACATCAAAAATGTCTAGGGATCAAGCATTTTTATGCGGATTTCTTGAGATTGAGATGTGGCTTTGTAATAAATTTATGATTTTATAAATTTATATGGATCCTTTTTGGTGCATTTCATAATTTGAATCAGGAACTCTCAATCAAATTCGAGTAAAAGATGAAAATAAGCTGTCAATATTTTCCCTATAAAAACATACAACGCATTGAAGACATTATTAGTGCTACTGTTTCCCTACTACTGATTAAAACCAACGTTATTATGGAGCGGCGACGTCATTTAAGCAGGGAAGAAATGCTCAGAGCCGTGGGAATGATAGAAGCTGGTTCCCGGCAACGTACTGTAGCTTTAGCTCTGAATACAAGTCAGAGTGTTATCAGTCGACTTTGGACACGTTACCGAAGCACTGGTACCGTGGCTGA
Source organism: Xestia sexstrigata (assembly GCA_941918905.2). Classification (NCBI taxonomy): domain Eukaryota; kingdom Metazoa; phylum Arthropoda; class Insecta; order Lepidoptera; family Noctuidae; genus Xestia; species Xestia sexstrigata. The sequence continues at coordinate 4,102,895 of OW799206.2, forward strand.
GCGCCATGGAGGACGGTATCGCTGCACCACACGGAGACAAGACCGATACATTCAAATCTTAACTCGAAGAGCTCCAACAATAACCGCCATGATGTTAGCCGTGAGGCTTCATCACTCTTCAGGGAACTTAATTAGCGACCAAACAGTCAGAAACCGCTTGCATGAAGTGAACCTTCATTCCCGAAGACCGCTACGGGTACCACCTATAGCAATGCACAATCGTAGGATTCGATATCAATGGGCTCTTGAACACAGAAATTGGGCAGAAGAACAATGGCGTTTCGTGTGCTTTTCTGATGAGTCTCGTTTTGGTATGAGACCGGATACAAGACGTATACGACACTGGAGAACCCCTGGACGCCAACAGCGATTAAAATCCTGCCAGGAAGTCCATCCTTATAGTGGTGGAACCATCATGGTATGGGCGGGTATTTGGATCGGCGGAAGAACTGAGTTGATTTGGATCAGAGGCAACCTCAACGCTCAAATTTATGCTGAGACGATTGTATCAGACGTCATCGTTCCTCTACAAGTGCAAATCGGTCCCTTATTTCAGTTAATGCATGATAATGCACGACCGCACACCGCAAGAGTTGTAAGACAGACTCTCGCCGCAGCTAACATCAATGTCCTGCCCTGGCCTGCTCAGTCGCCAGACTTGAACCCGATTGAGCATGCATGGGATATGCTACAGAGAAGAGCTCTGCCGAATATGGAGGGTATCCAGTCGCAAGAAGACCTTTTTTTGTTGTTGCAACGAACATGGGCGGCCATTCCACAGCGTGATTTGGATGAACTCATTTTGAGTATGCCAAACCGATGTTCTTGTGTTGTTAGTGTTCGCGGTAGAAACACGGATTATTAATTGTTTAAGTTACCCAATAAAATTTTAAAGAAAACTGTTATTTCAGTCTTTTTTTCGAACTTTAATGTTAGTGGTTCAAATGTCAAAAATCCCTTTATTAGGAAAATGGCAAATTTCTTTATTAATGCAAAGGTGACTTGGTTTATCGTTACTGTGACAAACGAAAACACTTTATTTGATGAATCCTTAAAGAAAATTTTAATTAATATCAATCAGGAGAAAAGTTATTGCAAAAATATATGTTGATCCCTAGATACTTTTGATGTGTGTAAGTTTAGTTTTAAACCGTGAAAGCCTAAAACATTGGTGTTTATTCAATGGAAATGGCCAGAAATTCAAGTGATTTTAATTTATCTCTATAGTCTTTAGATTCTAGAAACCAGAAGTTGCTTTAAAGTGACTTCTAACACAATACCTATACTTCATTGTAATTATCACTATAGGATATAGGGTAGATGACAAAAAAATCTAATTATATTTAAGTATTTATATTTTTTCTTTTTTCACGTAAACAAAAATGAAGACTATACAGTGCGTCAAAAACTCGTGTGACGTCACATTTGAGTACATTTTGTATCGGAAAGTGACGTCACAAGCCCCCCACTCATGATCTTTGACACGTTTTATCTTCGTCAATTTTTATTATTTTGATAAAACAAAAAACATGTTTCCAATATTTTTCGATTATCTAACTGACGGACAGAATCATATTTTTTTAGTCAGGAACCCCTATCAAACTGGAATCATTGCTATCGTCATTGTTGTCATTATTGTCTATCTTTCTATTTATTATATGTTTTTCTTTTTGTATATTGGCACCTTGTTTTTATAATCAGTGTCAATACTTGTGTTGTGTTTTGTCTTTTTTAAACTAAATAAAATAATGGTCTATTTATCTATCTACTATCAGTAATTCATCACATTTCGAACATACATAGGTCGAAAGACAAAGGGATGTCTTCAAAAGTGATGTCTTCGTTTCTTGGCTACTATGATAATGATGATGAGATGACAGCTCTTTGATTTCATTCCCCAAAAAAATATAAAATTTGACTTTCACTACTCAGTTCCAATTTTATTTTATAACTGTCCATTTATAAACTAAAACAATCAAAGGAAGTCCTTACCTTAATCTTGAAAGCGCGTTTAAATCCTGAAGCGAAGAATCCTCCGAAGGGTCCGATGACGGAGCTGAACGTGCTCAGGCAGAGCGAGTGAATCATGAACGGGTAGATGTTCATCGTTTCCAGGCCCAACTGTAAATAAGGGAAATTAGATTTTATTGGCTTAGACATAAGATATACTTTACCGGCCATAAGTTAGCACCCGACTGAGAATGACTCACGCTTTTCGGGTAGTCTCGATTAAAGCTTTTACCATTTTCCAATTCATTAAATACTTTGCTAATTTTGTTAAAAAATCATGTAATTTTGCTGCCATTTCGCGTTTTGTTGTTACCTACTGATGTAATCGTTAAGTTTAAGTTAAGAAGTACCATTTAACTGAACCCTTTCTTTGGTTACTTTTTGAGGTCTCCAGACGTCTATTTTTCAAGTTGTCCGCAAGAGCGGTGTCTCTTGTGACAGCTCAATGTTAAGTCATAAAAGCTCTTTTTTTCGAGTTTCGTATTGTGATTCCATTAGCTTCATGTTTTCAAGTACTTACAACTTTCATAACAGGCTGCACGAACTGAGGGGGCGTGTACTCCTGAAGCCGGAACAGCAGCGAAGGTTCGCAGTCCATGGTCATACGGCCCAGAGAGTCCGAGTACTCGATGGGGCACACCAGGTACGGGTATTGACACATCATGTAGGACATCTGTGGAAGGGGAAACGGGGTTTTAATAAGGGTAACAGGTATTTGTGTGATCCAAAATCTTTGCAAGGCATTTTTGTGATATGTTGGAGTTTTAACGGGCACATAAGGCCATTATATAGTCTATTATTATCTGGGTTATGGTTGCGTCACACCTAGCAGCAGCGAAATCACAATTTACCATGCTTCTATCTTTTTCTGTCGCCCAGAACAGTCATTTGCTAGATAGAGAAACGCGGGGTAGCTCGCACGCGGCATCATGGACGATGCGCTCGGCAGCACGCGATACCGTGCTGATAGACATGGCGCAACCCTTAGGTTTTGAAATTCATGTCAATATTTTTATTAAGTACTTTTTTATTGAATTTGATAATTTAGGTTGTGGCTATAAAGGCAGGGAAACTTGTTTTGCTTTGACGTCTCATTAACACAAAGAGAAGATTTAATACAAAGAGCAAGAGTATATAGCAGCACTGTTTGAAAAATTAAAACAATAGTTTTATGATTCAGAACATTAATTTAATTACACACAGTACACATTTATTTCCTGTACAAAAATAAATGTTCAAAATATTATGCCATTCCAAATTCAACCTGCCCAGCATTTGACACCTAAATTCACAAAAAAATGCACTTTTTTTTAAACAGTAATTTGTCACTCACCACCAATCCAAAAGCCACAGTAGACACTCCTCCTCCAATGAACCCTTCCCAGGTCTTTTTAGGACTCAGCTTGATGAGTGGGGTCTTGCCGAAGAAGAAGCCGAACACGTAGGCCATGACGTCATTGCAGATGATCATGGAGACTGGCACTATGAACCATATTAGACCTGGAACAAGAGTTGTTGAGTTAGGTTTTTTTTTTGGTTCAGTATTTTTCAATAGCATTTACATGATGGAATTTTTTAATGGCACAAATATCATCCTGTACTTTTTTGACATCAATCGATGGGTCAATCATATGAATCAAATATCAATAACATCATCATTTGCCTAGCCTTTTCCCAACTATGTTGGGGTCGGCTTCCAGTCTAACCGAATGCAGCTGAATATCTGTATTTTACATGGAGCGACTACCTATCTGACCTCCACAACCCGTTAGAACTGGGTAATACGGTACCCCTTGGTAAGACTGGTTGTCAGACTTTCTGGTCACTGACTATCTGTAACGACTGTCAAAGATCTACAAATGACAGCCGGGACCAACGGCTTAACGTGCTTTCCGAGGCACGGAGGAAACTCAGTATGTTATGGGTGGTCATCCATCCACAGACCAACCTAGGAAAGCACGGCTTATCCTAAAGATCGACCCGAGCGGCTGTTATTATTTAGGCACGAGCTCCTCTAACAAACAACAAACATGTCATCTCTAACAAACATGATAAATTAAATGAAGGGAAAACCAGGATAAGGTGAAGCATTTTTATTCAAAGGTCCATTCGATTAGTACCTAATTAACAATTATGTTTGACGTCATGTATTGATTAAAATGTCGAAGAACTATTTGGATAGGAAGATTGCAATTTGCACAAACAAATACTTGCAAATTGCAATCTTCTTTCTTCAATTGTAAAGGTCCAACCTTTGAGTAACAGTGCTTTATCTTATTGAATTTATTTCATTGAATTTATAACTTTAGATTTCATGGTTTTCCTTTCATTTCATTCACCATGTTTGTGAGAGAGATTTTATCCACATGATTTACCTTATCGATTGATGTCAAAAAAGTACAGGATGTAATTTTTTCGAACTTTAGTCAGTTCGATTCCCGAGTGTGGCAAGCGAATTTTCGAAAATCTGTGAATGCAGATTAAAACCATTTTCTATTTAAAAATAAAGGAATGTTTCTTTTGAGTCAAAATTGCTATTTCCAGTATTTAAAGTACTATCCCTCCAGGTGGCATTGAAAATAGGGTTCGTTTTTACCAACAACCCTAAAAAGCAGTAAAAAGGTCAATCAACTCGGGCTGTTGCAGACGACTACTTGACATAGGCCTCTCTCATTCTAACTCCACGACATACTGTCTTCCGCACCCAATCTGACCTAGCCACCTTTTTACGGTCGTAGGCCTGGGGACGTCCCACACTACTTGCCGATACGCGGTGTCTACTTCAGCAAGGGTCATGCTGGTAAAGCAGTCTAGAAAAGCAATCGTCTAAATAATTTTGTAGCAATTTATTTTCGCTTTATCTTCTTTGTAAATGGATAGCAAACGCCAGCTAGTTCAATATACCCATATCTATTTCTTCAATTAATGTTCATTGAACTCCCATAGATCACTATAACAGACTATAGCAATGTTCAACACCATAACGAGCAGTCTATTACAATATTAGATAAGGCCAACTTTCTCGGCAGCGTAATTACTGAACAGAGCAATCACTTTTTGGTGACTCGAAAACAAAATGTCAGTCAATATCGTTGGGTACCCTAAGGGTTTTTTCAATTTAAGCGTTTGATGACTGCTACGGCAACAAACCGGACCCGAAGCTATTACTACACGTATTCAGTTCCCATTCAGCTCGAGCAGATTGCAAAACTCCATCTATCTACGCTAAATCGTGTTCCGGTCGGCTCGACACAATTCGGACTAAGCTGAGCGGGTGTTTCCAAAACAAACCTATATCTACTCGAATCATGTCAACTCCGAACAACATTAGCAACCCTTATAGTAACCGTGTTTCCTTTTCGGTCCAAAATCGGCACGAGTGGAGACGTCATGTGTATCGGTAGGTCGATTTAAAACGTGATGACCTCAAAGCTAGACCACCTACGGCTATTCCCTACAATGTCGTCAATGGTATTCTGACATGTCCGCTTTGTGCTCTGAGTGTTTCAGCCAAAGTTAGATAAGCTAGCCACTTGACACCACATGATAGAGCAGCACACCAAAGCTCACGACAACCACCCTAGAAAGCCATCGAATGCAATCGCTGTGGCCGAAATCGGCTAGATGACATCACTCATCATATCTTTCCGATATTTTTTTGATAGCTAACCTTGACAACTACACATTCTAACCAAATAAGTAGCCATTAAAAAAAAAACGCGTACATAAAACATTTCCAGTCCATAATCGCACTGCAATCTGCATATCTATCAACTCGTATCACATCCGGTGTTTGGCGGTTAGGTCGGTTAAAACACGATAAATCATAATACAAACTACGTCGGGTAAAACTATGTTATTGGTGGACCAATCAAATCTTCTGTGGCTATAATGAAAGTGACCTATTTCTGTTAGCTACACGACAAGTTCTATACGGTTATTAACTTTGGAACATGAAAATATATACTGTGCTATTAAATAATAGGTAACATGTGATGTTTTTAGAATTTGAATAAAAAGAAAAAGGCTTAAGGCTGATGCTCCAGGGTAGCCCACGAAATTCAAATTTTCTTACGTTTTTTGCAATTTGCAGGCCAGTGTTAGGTTAGGTCAGGAACGACTTTTTCAAGGTAAAAGTCGTTGTGTTACATTTGACAGATTCTACAATCGACAGATTCTATGTTTGACAGATTCTACAATCGACAGATTCTATGTTTGACCGATTCTACAATCGACAGATTCTACATTTGACAGAGTTTGGATAAGTTATTAATTAACTGGCAACAATAATTGTATCTTATTAGTTACATTGATACTTATTTGTAAGTAAAAAAAAGAAAAGTTAAAGATAAAAAATACAGCAACAAAAAAAAAAGAAAATATTAATTATTTTCTTCAAAAAACTTGCGAAAAAGTTGGAACATTGTTTTAACTTCGAAAGTCATTCCTCGACCTTTATGAACTTGGAGCGTGGTATTGATGATTTTGATGATTATAATTCTGTAACTACATACGTCTTACAGTCGCGAACAATATTTTAAATAAACATACAATCTAGCACTGGCCTGCAAATTGCAGAAAAACATAAAAAAAAATGAATTTTGCGGGCTACCCTGACGCTTTCACCTTAAGAAGTATGTAGTTTTATTTTTTTCTAAGTAGACTCATTCTCAGGTTTTGGACGTCAACAAAAAGGTCGCGTGTGCGTTTGCGACCACCAGCTAGACCAACGAGTCAGTATTGTTAAAGTAGACTGTTAAAATCATCACTTACAGTGACATGAATTTACAGTTCTCTTCAGAATACTTCTCTAGGGCGTTAAATGATGTAGGTTTTATTAATACACGAAGGTTTTGGCCCTTAGCAACGGATATGTTTGGGACAGTAATGAAAGCCCAAATCGATTAAGCCCCGATTTTAATTCAATAAGACCTAATGGGTGTTGCCCTGCACGCACGGCCTTTGGGGCTTGACAACACATATTCATTAATGTCAGTAAGGTTCAACGGAAACATGGATTAAATTAATCATACGGTATAATATCATGTAAGTTGATGACAGTTAATTTCAAGGCACTATTCGTCATGCGCTGACAGAAATGTCGTGGAATCTTTGATTTCCAGTATCATGTTTTGATTTAGAATAAATTATAAAAAAAAACATAGATTCAAACGACACGACACGACACGGCACGACACGGTTGGTGCAGTGGTTGAGCGATTGGCTGCTGCGCTGCGTGTCGCGGGTTCGATCCCCGCACGGTACAAATATTTGTATGGCCTACAGATAGTTGTTCCGGGTCTGGCTGTTTGTGTATGTGAGTTTAAATGTTTGTAAACGGACCCACGATACAGAAATTCCTAGTGTGGGGCAAAGTTTTTAAAAAAAGAAAAGAATTGCTTCAGATTACAAAAGAATGTTAACTTATTGTAAACTGGCCATCAATATTATAATTAACACTATGAAAACGGGATATTTACCATGTTTAGTATTAGTTTTGAGTTCCCGATATGTCGGTGCAGGTGCTTGCCAGTGTTAAGGCATGGCACATTACTCCGGCACCGGAACTGCACAGCTGCAGCACGGCGTCGACGAATTTAGGCTACGGCTAGCCGCCAGCGCGCTAACTACGCGTCGTCCACAAGGTGCAAGCTCGCAGTCTGCCTCCTGGTTGCGTGGTGCAAGCTTGCTGGCACCGCAAACACAATTTTTATATGGAATTTGTGATCGACGTTGTTTTGCTGGCGACCGCGCGAAGTCGCGCTCGATGTCGGCGCGCTGTCAGCACGCGGTTCGCTCGCTGGCAGCGCGCAGGTTGCGAGTTGAGTTGTATGGTAGCGGCAAGCGCGCTGACTGCCCGCCGTTGGTTTTTTCAAATTGTCATTACGAAACATATTATACGACACATGATTAAATGCTCTAATTTGAATGACAAGTTAGTTGTTGGGTTGGAGCGGTGCCGTTGAGGTATAGTGTGCCATGACCTTTAATGATAATGTAAGTGACCATATATGTCAGTTTAAAAACTTATTTATGGCCATCAATATATATTATAATGATATTTTGGCGCTAAACAGACTGCAGAACCAATTTTCAAGTTAGAAAAATGGCCGAAACAACAGTTGATCAAATAATCACAACTGCAAAAGTTCAAAGATCAATCCCTTCTGGACTTACACCTATTGATCCATAACACGTAAAATATTAACGAGCAACCTTTCTGAAACTAGTAGACTACAATTTTATTCCAGGCTTTGCTAAATGTCGCTGACAACGTACTGAACTAAAAACAAAAGGCTTCGACTTCAACGTGTCCCGGATATGTCAGTCTCGCTTCGCAATCTAACAACAAGTTTTTGCGACCCGGGAAATGCGGGAATTTATCGAAACAGTTGGACCCATTTTCAACCTTATTTCGTAGGGCATAAGGGTGAAAAGTGGCAGACCGTCAGTGTACTCGGTGGTATGTGCGAATAAATGGGAAAGTTCAAAGATGGCTTAAAGAATATTACAGTTCCCCGATAGTATGTGGTTGTTGGAAGTATTATTTGTATTTGTGAGAGTCAAATTTATCCAATTCTAAATCGTAGTGTATACCGTAGCAAAAGATCCCACCCGAAATATCAGAGAAAATTGAGTTTTATTAAAAACCGGTCAAGTGCGAGTCGAACCCGCTCACGAAGGGTTCCGTACCATTATCTATAGGTACAACATTAGACAAAACGTCAAAAAAATCATGTTGTTTGGTAGCCCAGCTTAAATATTATTTTGTTGTAATTTTATTATTTACTTTTAAAGTGAATACACAAATATTCTGTGAATATTTCAAGCGTTTACCAGTCGCCGTTATTGATTAATATCGAGTTTAAAACTGCAAAAAAATCACGTTTGTTGTATGGGAGCCCCGATTAAATAAGTAAAATAAAATTAATTTATTTCAGGTCATTAACTCATTGTAAAAACAACAATATACACTAGGGTCAATCTAACAAGCTTCACTACTTGTGCAATAAATGAAGATATTTATATATTTTTTTTTATTCTGTTTTTAGTATTTGTTGTTATAGCGGCAACCAAAATACATCATCTCCGAGAATTTCAACTGTCTAGCAATCACGGTTCATGAGATACAGCCAGGTGACAGACAGACGGACAGAAGGATAGTGGAGTCTTAGTAATAGGGTCCCGTTTTTACCCTTTGGGTACGGAACCCTAAAAATGAAAAATGCTCCACACATTTATACGTGGAGATTGAGATACATTTCTGGAAAAAAATAGAGACTTATCCCACGTTTATTAGCAAGAATCAAAAAAATTGCAGCACTTAATTATGAAGCCCCTTGCACCACAAATTAGTACTTAATGGATTTAGCCCAATTGTATTTGAAAAACTTTGATTCTGTCAATCGTTCAGTGACCGAATGACGTTTAAAGGGTAAAACATACTACAATTCATACAGTCATTTGCTTGCTTTGTTTGCAAATACTTCAGTAGAACTTCACCCCAAGCACAGAGATACTATTCCCAAGCTTCCTCCTATACCTAGGTTGTCTGTGATTCATATCGACCGGCCTATCGCACCGTCCACCACAACCGCTATGATTAAAATATTCCCCACAAAGTCGATACATAGGTACGTCATCTATTGTATGTAAGTGTATTTGTATATTTTTACATACATTGTTGAGTTGCAAAGTGTTCCAGCTGTGAAAACAATGCCGAGGTTAAAGATCAAAAAGTGTCTAATAATAATGCAGCTTGTTTTGAATAACGTTAGAAAGAGCGTTTGGAAATGATTTGGTTATCTTGTTCTTGAATCGGGAAACTTCTGCCAAAGCGTGTTACAACCAAATCAATTGGGCTGACTAAATCACAGAATAGATAAAAGAGGTTGCAGGCGCGCCGCTCATATAAGTGAACGCTCATATGTCAATCGATTTCTCATTGGTCACCATATTGGCGTGTGTGAGTGCACGTCAAGCACAGTTTTTGCGTTAGTGTGACAATCAATAGCAAGCTCGCGATCTATGTGTGAGTAGTTTATTTGTGTGCGTAATGCACGTATGTACGTATGGGTGTCTTGCTTGTAGTGGAGTTGTAGTGGGAGACAAGCGGTAACACGCGTTCTAATACAAATCAGGAACTATTTCCTTTCTTACCTCTTTTATCAGTGATCTGTGGACTAAATAGTCACACAATAGATTCAGATAATTCATACCAATTCACTATTAAATTGTCATGATCAATTCTACTTAGCGTGTCGATGGCAATCTAAATTGGCTCAGAGATGAGCCACTAGTTTGGATCTTTCAGTTGCGCCCATCAGTTCCTGTAGTGAACAAACAACAGGACACGCAGGACACAATATTAAGTGCCCCATCGTTTGTAGAACAGTACCATGATCAATTGAAATTCTGTTTAAGTACTAATACGAACTCAGACTGACTAGGTTGACTGGTAGAAAATGCGTATGTTTTAAAGAAATCATTATTAAATAGAATTTCATTTAATTTTTCGCGCAAATCGAGTTAAATAAGGTCGTTTGATGACACATGAGCATTTTTATTGCACTATCTGGGCTCTTGCATCAAATAAACCATTACAAGTTTCAGCCGCGCGATTCCAATTTGTACAGATTCTGACAAGTAGACGAAGAGAAAATACTCAGGGAGTGAATATCTAAATAGATGGGAATTCCTTGAATACTTCGTGTTAATCATCATTCACCTGACCATTTCTCAATTTATTTGGGCTCTCCGATATTATACTTATTAAGTATCCAATTACATGAAAATCTCGCAAGCCAGACCAGACCGCAGCCATACGACACAGACTGTTAAACATTCTGAAAACTTAATGGAACAATAAACAGCCAAATCATGAAAGTGGAACCAACAAACTCACTAGTTCGTTAAATCAGTATCGAAACTCGATTATAAATCACTTGTTTACTCATGCATATAAAGCGATTCCGATCAACAGACCAAACCGCTTCATACTGAGCGAAATATATTGATCACCTGCTTGCGTGACGCGCGAAAATAACCTGGGAAATCAGTACACAGTTTACGGAAAAGTGTACTTTATGATAGGTTTAATTAACGTTTAGTGTTGCTTTTTGTTTCAAGTGCGGTTTGTGCTGAGAAAGGCTAACGTAATCTATTTTAGCGACGGCTTCCCTCGGTAATGTGTCTTGTGGTTAGGTTATGGTTATATTGTGTAGGTGGTGGCGATATGCCTTTTACCTTGACATTTACCGGATGACTTTGGTATATTAGGTGAACGGAGTAGAAGCTTATGGCATACCCAGTTTTTGTTTTCTTTTTTCCACAGCTTAGAAAGAAAACTGATCCATCATCAAAAAACGCTACAAATTTCAAGTACCAAAACTTTTCATATTAGAACAAAGGAAAAGAAATTTTGAAAAAACAAACTAAGTATGCCATTTGCTTCTACTCCGTTCACCAAAATGTGATAAAAACTTACTCTAACCTATAATACCCATTTTTTTTGGAAAGTGATAAAAAAGTCGTTCTATATATTAATCTTCTACTTAAGGACACTGAGAAAGCTTTCCTGAAAGGAAAACATTTTGATTGTCAAATATGTTAGTTGTGTTATACAAAGACACTGCGAATTTTACTACCAAAGCAATTGGATCTCATCTCTAGCTTGGCCAGTTGCCTTTAATGAGTATAGAATATACCTAGATGGTTCGCATTTCTGTATTATGTTTATTTATTTAAATGGGGCTCCAAGTAACGTCATCTGCCAGCCTTTTCCCAACTATGTTGGGGTCGGCTTCCAGTCTAACCGGATGCAGCTGAATACCAGTATTTTACATGGAGCGACTGCCTATCTGACCCCTACAACCCAGTTAGTACTGGGTAATACGATACTCCTTGGTAAGACTGGAACTAACGTATCAACTCCTTATTCGCTTAATTCATCCTATTCATTCGTTTAGTTCGGTTCAAACTTAAGGTCCTTCTAACCCTAAAATTAGCTCTATTTGTGGTGGTTCATACTTCGTTTGAAATACTGTTAGAATAAAGTTCTAATCAGCTTGCACTACAGAGCGGTTGTTACGTCAGTCACTGCGGCCGAATAGTGCGAAATGAGTGGTTTTTTGCGATTTACAAAAAATCTATTGATTGGACTAAAAAAATTAAACACATAAGACCTGATTTATAGTTAGATCAGTTAGTATGCAGTTTCATGATCTAATTTCAAGTACTTTTTGAATACCAGCGGTTTATTGTTCGATTTGGAGGTAACTTTGGTTTTTTTTCCATAGAGAAAAGTTTATGGAATCGTGTTTTCGTCACACATAGTACCTAGTATTAATCCTCAACTTTACTATTTATGTATTTCAAAATTAATGCTGCAGTATTTAAGGCGTAACGGAGGATCATGCTAAGCCATTTGAGGCATTTTAGGCCCTTAATAGTGGCTCAGAAGTTAGCTGCAAGTGACGGTCTGCGCATTATACAGACAAAACGATGCGTCATCTGCGCTCCGTTGATACCTAAAATTGTTGTCTGCGCAGCTTTACATTAGAAACATCTAATGTAAAGCTGCGTAGACTAACTTTATGGCGATTCGGTGTTCTGTCATAAAGCCATAAGCCATAATCGCCATAAAGATTGAAGCGTTATTCCTGCGCAGACCGTCACTCGCAGCTAATTTCTGAGCCGCCATTAAGTTTGAACCGAACTATAAGTTCTGACGCATCGTCACATATCACACCCATCATCGTTTACTTGTAACTAGAAATAAAATTGTAACACTTTTTATAGGTATCTCCTGTTATTAATATAAACAAAAATATGAATAATATGGCGTGATAAAGTGAAAGTCAATCGCATAAAATATTGCTCGTGTAAGTAAATATGTTTTTAATTAGTAGGTACTGATAACAGCATTTTGTTATATGTTATTGATTTGACGTCTTAATTACACATAAGTACTAAAATAACAAACTACTTACTATAAGTAGCGGTAAGTGTTATGTCATTTCATTCACCTAGAAGTGTGTATCAAATCACATCGATATAAACCAAAACCTATAAAGATTTCACATAGCGATAAGAACGCTTATTTGTACGGTTTCATGGAACAAATTGTATGTAAGTACTGAACATACAAAAAAGAACATAATAAACCTGAGGTTTACAAACATAACATCAACGCCTGTAATCCCCGAAGCGTCATGCAGAGGTGTACAGGCTAATACACCCACATTTCGCCAGTTATGTTTTAAGTTCCATGTAATAGGAGGTGACCCTGTTGCCATCAAGCGGGCACAAATCCAGACTCCGTGGCTGCTACTGAAAAATTTCTGATGGAAAAACCCAATTACACTTTGCCCGAGCCGGGAACCGAACACCCAGGACCTCATATTCAGCCGTCTTGCTTGCAACCACTCACTGAGGTTTAATGTTGGCAAATAGTAGTGGACACTATTCTTTAGTATTTTGTCCATATTTATCTGAGCTGGTGTACCCTGAAAAGACTATAATGACCACCTTTCTCTTTTGAAAGCTTGCCAAGAACATGCAAAACTTTTTGTAAATGCCTTAAAAACAAGCCATTGAAGGAGGTCAAAACCATATACGCTATCAACTGCTTTCTGAGAGGCCCATCCGAACCAGCACACCATACAGAATTTTCTATCTGCTATTCTCTACGCACAAACACCCCTACCTTACATCTACGCGCCCTAGTTACGTTACAGTCGTATGAAAGGCTTCCCCTGTCCGTGACAATGTTGACTTGACACCATTTGTGGACACCCCACGTTATCGACGATATTGTGTTAGAACACAAAGCTTGTATGAGTTTGTGTGTTATTTGACAGGAATTGTCGTGTGGTTGAGCATTTGGAAGAGGCAGTATTTGTGTCTCAAACGGAAAAGTTTTGGTTTGGGTTCCTTGATTTATCAATGGAACGCAAAGTCATAATAAGACCAAGATTTGTTTTCGAAAATGACCTAGCATATTTGGCCGCGAAACATATTTTAAAAATTTGAATTTCGTGGCGCTTCCCCCTTAATGTATAATGTTTCAGTCGGATTCATCTTCAGTCTAGCTAGAGATACTGAATATCAAAGAAAGTGTGAAACTAAGCACCTACCTACTTCATTCCGAACGTAAGGACGCGTTCAAAATGAAATTAATGTAAATTCATGCAAGAGGTCGGGTGACTGTTTTGAATTTTGTCAGGTCAGCGATTTTATTAACTTCAGCTCGATTCATTACATTCATAATTACTTTTTCAGCCATTTTGTTGGACTGATTCACACGAGACTATGCTGAAATAACGATACCTATTATGCTCATTGTGTTTTGTGTTTGACTTATGTTGGAGGTCCTAAATAAATAAATATTGGTATCGATTCTGTTGTGCACAAACTAAACGTAATTTAGGCTATTGCTATCTTTTATTAAAAGGCAGTGCGAGAAAAGGACGGCTATAGCTATGAAGTTAGTTAGAGATGTCAAACTAGTTTATGCCTTACGCTTCACCGTGTTTTAGGTCGACATGTTTTTACGTGCACCCATCATTTCTATGGAAATATTAGTTCCAAATAAATTTGACAGCTCTAAATTATGTTTGTCTCTTTCTCGTTTTGTTACAGAGAAAAAGCTTGACTACTTTTTTGTCCACTATAAGGGTCTACTGATGGAAAGGATCCTACTGATCGTCTTATAGTAGACAAAAAAGTAGTCACACATAAATCACCAAATTTGTCGCAGTTTTTGTCTATCGCACACTTAAAGTCTGTCGTCTGCGCTGGAGCAGGAGGAGTCATTTGATGATGTGAAGTGTCACACTTTTACTGACTAAAACCCATCCATGTTCCTTCATCGCCCTTTATGTTCCGGGGTCACGGTATCTCTTTCGAACAGTCCCGCAACCCCGGCAGGCATCGGCACTTGCGGACCCCTTCCATTTGCTGACATCTCTTTGGGCGCGCGTGGAAAACGAACGTGCCGTCGACACGGCCTGTCGTCATAAGACGGACGGACGGCGAGCTAGCCCATAGCTCACCGTCCACAGGCCCGCGCCTACTGTGGCCGGGACGTGAGGTTCTCGTCTGCGCTGCCCCTTAGACACACATTTGTTTACATGTTCGGAAACATGATCCAGTACACAGATTACTTACATTGTACACGCAGCAACACAAGTTTCTCACGCATTGTCATTAAAATCCACATTTGACATAACATCCTTATCGGTCGCCTCTACTCTGTATAATTCCAATGCTTTCTAGAGCTATTGAGACAGTCGAATAGTTCAAGTTCAATGCCTGATAACACTATCAGTTACATCGTCTGTGTTTCTTATGCTATCACACGTGGATCCTTGTAAAGGAAAAAAACGAAAAACGATTATCATTCACGTGATATAATAATAAATATAGCGTGAGTTTAAATTTAATGTGAATTGAGCAAGATTATTTATTTATTTTTATTTTATTCAACTTACAACAACATGTACCTTATTATGTAACTTATTATGTTTGGACTTCAAAAGAGAGAAAGAGAGAGTTCGAGTTCGTTTTGAGTTTTTCGGCTGTTTCTTCTCAGAGTGGTCAGGTAATACGAAACACCGGCCCCATCTAGTTTTAAAAAGTGACGTGTAAAAGTGTTTGTACAAACCTACTTGCAAAATAAACATCATTTATCATTTATAATTAAAGGTTCCGTGTCGACCACTTTTCCCGGCCAGCGAGTGCACGTACCCATAAAGTAGTACTTCTACTTACTGATAATTTGGTGGTTTTATTCTAAACCCTAATTACTAATGTTTCTAGTAAACACCACAATTCGTCAAATGTCAATCATCAATTCATTATTATTGTCTCGTGTCTTCTTTTTCCGTCAGGCATTTTTCAGTGTGAGCCGTTATGTTTTATCCACGGTTGAATCGGTCCGTAACAATCGCAAAACTCCTGGGTCTGTAACAATGTTATCCGCGGTCCTTCGTAAGCCATCAGACTGTTGGTCTGCCAATACTTTATCTACCGTGTTTCAGTCACCATTCAGTTAAGGCTTTGCTTCTTCTATTATTATTTAATAAGAATCTGATCTTCAAACTTGTGCAAAGAATTCCCTTAGCAACTACCACGGGTTCAGTAGGACATCAGATTATTCGTTCTACGTTTCGTGCATATAGTGTGGTAAATCTAGACATCCGAGGATACAATAATTCGCACCCAGCTCAAAGTTGATAGGATTGTTCAAAACACCATCATAAATGAAATCTAAAAAGTCCTCATCGATCCGACACATGGAAATAAATTTACTCGGGGTCACAAAAACGGGCTTTTCGCGATTTTCAGCTAACGGTAAGTTTTATCCTAGAATTAGTTCAGACAAAAATTGTAGATCAGAATATTATTTATAAGAATGTCAAAATACTTTTTTTCCTCTAAGAGCCACCGTTCCTGAGATATAACGATTCAAAAAGTTGGAAGAGTTGAAATCGTGATAATATTTTTTTCGTATTAGTTTTGTTTTATTTTTATTTGTGTTATTGTCATGACTGTTTTATTGTGTTAGAAGAATCACGATTCACGATTTCACAACTATAATAATTTATATCCATGTTTTAAATAGGATTACCTGACCTATACCTACTAGGACTATTTGACCTGGGTACGAATTATTGTACCCTCACTCCTATTTGTTGGTATAATTTGACCGGACTAATAGCATAAAATTAACCTCGCTTCTAAGAAACAACTGCAGTGTAACATGCAAAGCGACTAGTTCACAGCAGGTCACGATAGTAATTTCTAGAACGTTCTATGCAAATGAGCAGTTAGCCTGTTCCACTGTATGCTTTGCATAATCAGCCAATAGTATAGTAATGTTCCCACACAGGCCTCCTCTCTATGAAAGGGAACTGTCTATAATGCAAGGTGTAAACAGACCCTTCACGAAGCCGTCAACCAAACATTCTGTACATCAAACTAAGTAACTCTACGCAAAAATTATTGCTGGGAAACGACTTTTTTTTTTGAGGTGAAAAATTACGTTTTTCTGTAGAACTCAATGATAACACACCTTAAACATTCTGCTGATGATTGGATTGAATGGGCATGACGACAGTATCAAAAAATAGCAAATCTATTTAGTCTGTCAGTTAGAGTATTGGAAATTAATGGACACGTATTTTTTGTTTTTGTAAATCAATGAATATTGACAAAGATAAAACGCATCAAAACTCGGGAGTGGGGGCTCGTGACGTCATAACTAGCTAAAAATTATACCTAGGCGTGACGTATTGATAATTTTAAAAGCGTCATATCTTCGTCAATTTTGATTTACGTAACAAAAGAAAAAACACGGGTCAAATATTTTCTGATAATCTAACTGACGGACTAATTAGTTTTTTCAAGTCATACCCCCCTACGGGGGTCGTAAAGCTGTTTAAAATAAAAATATTGCATTATAAAAACATGTATTAAAAAAAACTTGTGCCTTTTCTCAGCAGTGGACAGTACAGACTAATATAAAAAAAATGCCGCTGTTGTATGTGCTGACGTAGCTTTAATAATAGCGTATTAAACACTTATCATGCCTTTAAGGGTATTACATTGCTCGATGTCCTTGGAGATCTGGCCTTCGTAACAATGTTTAAAAATAAAGCGCCATCTGCTGACAGAGAATCAAACTATAACAACATTTGCTGATGATTAGATAAGATCACAGATGCGACGCAATATTGACACAGTATTTGCCTAATTTATTCGCTCTCTGGGAGGCAGTAGGTAATTTTTCAGTGTACAAAGTTATTTATTTGTGTTCACACTTACATTACGAATTTCTTTTGTTTGATATGAATATGTTGAATCAGGTTTGGTTGGGTTGGTGGCAACTGAGGTTTAAAAATAAAATAAAATACTTGCTGAAGGTCTGATGATGATCAGGTCAGCGCCCAACGGTTCTCAATAATGGAATCAGTTAGGAGGAACCAGTTTTCAATATTTGGCTAATTGATCACGGTTGCTACTACAGAACACCTGCCGAAGGTCTGATGATGACCAGATCAGCGCCCAACGGTTCTCAATAATGGAATTAGTTAGGAGGAACCAGTTTTCAATATTTGGCTAATTGATCACGGTTGCTACTACAGAACACCTGCCGAAGGTCTGATGATGATCAGATCAGCGCCCAACGGTTCTCAATAATGGAATCAGTTAGGAGGAACCGGTTTTCAATATTTGGCTAGTTGATCATGGTTGCTACTACAGAACACCTGCCGAAGGTCAGATGATGATCAGATCAGCGCCCAACGGTTCTCAATAATGGAATCAGTTAGGAGGAACCAGTTTTCAATATTTGGCTAATTGATCACGGTTGCTACTACAGAACACCTGCCGAAGGTCTGATGATGATCAGATCAGCGCCCAACGGTTCTCAATAATGGAATCAGTTAGGAGGAACCAGTTTTCAATATTTGGCTAGTTGATCATGGTTGCTACTACAGAACACCTGCCGAAGGTCAGATGATGATCAGATCAGCGCCCAACGGTTCTCAATAATGGAATCAGTTAGGAGGAACCAGTTTTCAATATTTGGCTAGTTGATCATGGTTGCTACTACAGAACACCTGCCGAAGGTCTGATGATGACCAGATCAGCGCCCAACGGTTCTCAATAATGGAATCAGTTAGGAGGAACCAGTTTTCAATATTTGGCTAGTTGATCATGGTTGCTACTACAGAACACCTGCTGAAGGTCTGATGATGACCATATTAGAGATTAAAAGTTTATCAGTAATGGAAATAGACAGAAATACTCAGGTTCTAACATTTATCTAAGCATTCAACGGTTTTTGGTTATGAATATATTTAGGAAAATATAGTTTTTAACATTTATCTTATTATATATTAATAAAAGTATAAAATTAAACAAAATCCAAGTAATAAAGTAAATAAAAATACAAAAAGTGAAAATTAAAAATCTGTGAAATCTAAAAACCGTGAACAGGTTGGTTGGTCGCTAATTGGGTTTGGTAACTGTGTCAATTGTTCGCTTTCTTGAAGTTCACTAATATCTGGTTCTTGTGACTCCTCAGAATTTTGCATGATTTTTCTGTCTTCTTTCTTTTTTATGGCCTCTAAAATATACAGGGGATCTCTGATTGGCATATTTCGGCTATGACGTGGATCTAGCAGTTCTGGCAAAACACAATTTAAATAAAATGTACATAATTTTAATTTCATTTTATTTTCAAAAAAGTTCTCATCTCTATTGATGTATTCAACTTTTAAGGGTTTTAAGTCATTGGCCCATACTCCAAATAAACATTTAGCCATTCGAGTCACATGTAATTGACCTTCAATCTGGTAATACCAATTGTGGGATTTGTTGATCTGCAAAGCACCCGATTTATCTGCTACCCAAAAATTAACTTTTTTTTGTAATATGGCTTCTTCAAGCCCTATCTTGAACGCCGATAGTGGACATTTCACTTCCACTATCACATCTTCGCCAATAAGGCCATCTGGTGTAGCACCCAGATACGGAATTTCGGGGTCGATAAAAAGCCCACATGGTCTTATATCAACATTTTCTTGTCTGGATAACTGATCCAGCGCTTTCTTTTCGCTTTCCCTGCCGTGGTGTAACGGTGCAGCATCTATATTAATTTTATATAGCAGTTGTTTGACAATACTGGCACAACTAGTATCTGGTCTCATTTTAATGATCCTGCCAAAATTAGAGGCCGTCAATAAGGAGCGCCGTAGTTCAAGCCACTCACTTGACTCGCTCTGCAAAATGGTTCGTCTTTCAATTTGTCTTCTTTCTTCAGTATTTTTTTCTAAGTTAGCCAAAAACGTTTTCTCCATTTCTTTTAAAATAGAATCGCTCACATCTGGCTTCATACTGTGTTCACCATAATCTTTTTCTGTATCTTTTTCAGCAAGTGTCTGCCGTTTTGTATAATGGAGACGTTTCACGCTTCTTCTTTTTTTCTGATATTTTCTATCTAAGGTGCTCATTTTGCCCTTGGGACTTTCGCCAACAATTGTTTTATATAATATAGACATAGGTTTCCTTTTTGTATTAAAATTAACAGCTGACGCTGAACATCGAGTCTGGTATCCACGCCGGCACGAGTAATTTACCCTTTTACCACCAACAAATTTGGCTACAACGCTGTGAAAACTTTCCACAATATTACTGTCTACATCATGTACAAGACTTCTGGAATGACCTGCAATAGTATTAATGTAGTAGCATATTTTCTGCCACACACAAAAAGTCTTGTGGTATGTTTTCTTCGGTTTGTAAACTGTTGCAGAAATAACTTTTACATTTTGTGTGGTTGTTAAAGGCATGTAAATGTACAGTTTGAATGTCTTCAAATATTTTTTGTGTGCAGTAATCTATATCTTCCGATAAGTTGTTATAGTTTTTGCTGCATTTTCGTATGGCTGACCTAATGGCCATAATGCGCTTTTTTGTTATCAATTTTCTGAATCTAATGGGATATTTTGTGTCAGTGATCAGGTTTTCCATTTTATTGCATAGGTTTCTTAAAAGGTGATTCCTACATTCCACTTTTTCAACAGTAAATTGAGGATAAGGTCTCGCTTCCAGTATTTTAGCGTACGTGCTAGAGTCGCCGTCGGAAATGAGGCGGCCATAAATTAAACCATACATTTCTATAGATGATTTGAAGCCTTCCACTATTATACTTGATTCCATGGCGGTGGATGATCCTGTAAAATTTTTAAAGCACTGGTGAACTCTTGGGTTTTGATTTTTGTTTTGGTCTTGCGCGCATATGCTACAATATTTATTCTTGATGCCAAGGAACAAAATTTTTTTTGTTTGTCTACCAATTATGGCTGCAGCTCCTGATAACGCTGAGTAATTCTTTCTATAAGACCTTTTACTCCAGCATCCATCAACAACAACATCAATAATGGGAATACCATCTTTACTGACGCGACCTTTTTCTAAAGCGATGATTTTTTCTTCTTCAGCAGCTTCATTCATTGATTTGATAAGTGCTTTATCAAAGGAATCAGAAACTGTATTGTGACGTTTTTGGTACACAGGCTCAGTCATCACGGGCAAGTCAAGTGCTGATAAAAATTCCTCTAACTGCGAATATCCTATACCAACTGAAACTGCACCTGCGACCGCTGCAGTATTAATATCCATATCCCCAGTGACATTACTAAGAGAAAAATTTTCTTTGCACATTAAACATTCTAATGTAAACTTAGAAGCAAGCCCAACGCGTTTCTCTCCTATTATTTTTAGACTTTGTACACCGCAGTTTAAAGCACCATGGCCGCCTATTTCTTGTATTTTAGAAAAAAAAAATCTATGTCTATTACTCTTCTTCCGGATACAATTTTTGTTTCAGTCTGTGAATGTTCTTCTTCAACAATCCAAGTTGGTGAAAAAGCTTCATCTTGTTCAAGCTAAAACAAAAATTCTTGTCAGCAAAATGATTGATGTCGCCAATAAAAGTATAGTATACAGTATCTTATAAGTTTGTACAGCGGAAACAGAGTTTAAAAATATACTTGGCGTTAATTTATTTTACTATAAGTAGCTAATTAATAATACGTAAGTAGTTAAAGTAGTTTATTAATAAAAAGTCAATATTCAAATAAAAACGGCCAGGCTAGATAGTGAACTCTGTTCTCCAAAGCAGGAGTTAAGGATGATGATGGACGATGCAATCGGGAATAACGCTAGGATCATTAGTTTACTTTACCAGCAATCTATAGACGGGACACCTCGAACAACTAGTGATCAAGTTTTTGTAAATGATGAACCTTAAATCTAATTTTCATCTAAAGAAATCGATAAATGGCGTAGTAAATAATAATGCGGTGGGTTACCGGCACATTTTGCACTGCCTCCTCTTCAAATGGTTTATCAGACAGTTCACATGTCTCGTCGGATTCCGACAATGGTTGATCCTCCTGATTTTGTAATCCAAATTTGTGCTGTTTTCTTAGTTGCCTGAAAAAATGAATTTTAGTTATATTTGTTTGACGTTTGTACTGCTTTATCTATAAGCTTGGTAATAGCCACACATCAGAATAAAAAAAAACACAATAAATACTTTAAGACCAAGATTAGGTTACAATGAGTCCTAGGTATGTGTTCCAATGAATAGCAGTTCTCTGCATTTCCATTATTGAGGTCTGCCTACCGTCGGAGTCCACCACCAGGTAAGTCAGTTCCTCACAGTCACATAGATCTCCGTGAGCTCTTTCAAATGAGTACAAACATGTTGGTTTGCTTTGGTCATGATTGAGGTCTGCCTACCTTCGGAGTCCACCACCAGGTAAGTCAGTTCCTCACAGTCACATAGGTCTCCGTGAGCTCTTTCAAATGAGTACAAATATGTTGGTTTGCTTTGGTCATGATTGAGGTCTGCCTACCTTCGGATTCCACCATCAGGTAAGTCAGTTCCTCACAGTCACATAGGTCTCCGTGAGCTCTTTCAAATGAGTACAAATATGTTGGTTTGCTTTGGTCATGATTGAGGTCTGCCTACCTTCGGATTCCACCATCAGGTAAGTCAGTTCCTCACAGTCACATAGGTCTCCGTGAGCTCTTTCAAATGAGTACAAATATGTTGGTTTGCTTTGGTCATGATTGAGGTCTGCCTACCTTCGGAGTCCACCACCAGGTAAGTCAGTTCCTCACAGTCACATAGGTCTCCGTGAGCTCTTTCAAATGAGTACAAATATGTTGGTTTGCTTTGGTCATGATTGAGGTCTGCCTACCTTCGGATTCCACCATCAGGTAAGTCAGTTCCTCACAGTCACATAGGTCTCCGTGAGCTCTTTCAAATGAGTACAAACATGTTGATTTGCTTTGGTCATGATTGAGGTCTGCCTACCTTCGGATTCCACCACCAGGTAAGTCAGTTCCTCAGTCACATAGGTCTCCGTGAGCTCTTTCAAATGAGTACAAATATGTTGGTTTGCTTTGGTCATGATTGAGGTCTGCCTACCTTCGGATTCCACCATCAGGTAAGTCAGTTCCTCACAGTCACATAGGTCTCCGTGAGCTCTTTCAAATGAGTACAAATATGTTGGTTTGCTTTGGTCATGATTGAGGTCTGCCTACCTTCGGAGTCCACCATCAGGTAAGTCAGTTCCTCACAGTCACATAGGTCTCCGTGAGCTCTTTCAAATGAGTACAAATATGTTGGTTTGCTTTGGTCATGATTGAGGTCTGCCTACCTTCGGAGTCCACCACCAGGTAAGTTAGTTCCTCACAGTCACATAGGTCTCCGTGAGCTCTTTCAAATGAGTACAAATATGTTGGTTTGCTTTGGTCATGATTGAGGTCTGCCTACCTTCGGAGTCCACCATCAGGTAAGTCAGTTCCTCACAGTCACATAGGTCTCCGTGAGCTCTTTCAAATGAGTACAAACATGTAGGTTTACGTGTGTCATATCATGATTGAGGTTTTCCACCATCAAGGAGCTCAAGACATTAATTTTATCTAAGCAAGCAACGAAGTCTAACATAGGATGATGAACAAAAACATCGTTGAAATAAATCAACAAGGTACGAACTATGCGTAGTATAAAAATTTTGTTATCAACTCAAGTAGGTACGTACTTACCACTCCGCTTAGGTACTTACCAATAGTTTTGGAGAGCTCGGCCACGCTTCACTTGACTTTTATTTTTGTATTTAGGCATAGTCTATGATTATTTTGAAAATAAAACTTAATTAAATCTGGGTTATATTACGCTTACAAACTTAATCACAATTTATACTAAATGATAAGATTATTTTTCTTAAATTAAGACTATGATTTCATTCAAGAATAATGAATTTAAAATCTTATTTGAAAAAAAAAACGCACGTACAGCCCACTCGTCGTAAGAGTCGTCAAGACACTAACAAGACGAATCCCGAGTAAGCGTCACGGGTACAGCGGGGGTGCTTGGTAGGGAGTTTTGTAATGATTAACGTTATTGTGGATTATTACAAAATATAAAAATAAATCTGTCAAAATAAACAACACAAATTGTTAAACAGGGTTTTTTCTTTCTTTTAGTATAAATATCATACAAAATGGCCCAGCCGTTCTATAGACAATTTAATATTTAGTTTTAATAAGACCTGTTTTCTCAATTTTTTTGGCAACATTTGGACAAGTTTATAAAAACTTTAAACAACACAAAGTGTTTCTCGTATACTCTAGTTTATTTGTATATTTTTTTTATATTATAAGCATTAAGGAATTCGTCTAGAAATTTAATTTTACCGAGCGTATTTTTAGGGTTTGAGCAATGTAATCCCCTGACATGGAATGACACGAGAATTGCATGATAGCGCTATTGTCCCCAAGTATAATATAAACCGCGTGCCACTATATTAACGTGCTCATTGTTTTGTTACGTATGTATTGTTACTAAACGTGTGACAGTGACAATTAAGTTTTGTTGTATTAATTAGGCCCGTCCCTAATTTAAGAGGTCATTATCTACACAGAGAATGGCGGAGTATGTAGTGGCCGACAATATGGTTTTGGAAGCCCGTATGAACAGGGATATATGTTTTTTTTTTTGTAAAAAAACCGCTTTGGTTTGTATGATATTCGTAGTTGTTCGTGCAAAAGTACGGGCAGTAAACATTTTTCTTTGGAAAAAAGAGCGTCGTCACAACGTAACTATAAATACAATAGCGCCACTACTGAGCATGCGGTCCTGGGTTCGATTCCCCGGTCGGGCTAAGTGTTATTGAGTTTTCCCACCAGCAATTTCTCAGTCAGTCTGGATTTGTGCTCGGTTGATGACAATAGGCTCGCCCCTATTACATGGGACTTACACATAACTGGCGACCTCTGCCTAATCCTTCGGGGATTACAAGCGTGATAATGTGTTAAAATATAACTATGTAGTATAAATGAACATTTGCATGTTACTAATTACCAGAATACCAGGCCTAAATCTTTTACAAACACTATCAATTTACTCGTAATCCCGTGATCGATTTCTAAATTAGATTTAAGTGTCGTCTTCTAATTGCTAAAATTTCACCAAAATAGTTCCAATTGCTCATTTGAAAGCTATTCATTCAGCATTCTGGAAATCTACGGCATTCGGTTTATGTTTGGAAATGTATCAAGAATCACGATACACTTCTGCCAAGCCCTTCCGGACTAACGTGATGAATGATTGATATCGCAGTGATGCTTGCCTTTGCCCGAATTTCTGACAAGATTAATGACGATAGCAAATGATGTTAAAGATAATAAAAACCAAGCCTGTTCACTACGGTGCGGTGGTATCTTGGTTAACCTATATTACATAGATAGAATTGTGATAGAATTTCTATCGATTTCACGAGTCGATTGCGAAACTTTTCGGGACATTTTTCATCAAGTTCCGTTTTTGGCAAAAAAATTAAGGCATATACAATTAATGAACCACCAGATTTAGCAAAATGTAACGGCAAAAAAAATACTTTTGAATGCCAAAATGAGTAAATAAATGATCACCAAAATTAATCCCCATTTTATCGTGAAATTAGAACCAAAAATTTTTTTTTTAGTTGTTGACCACCAGAAATTGAACTGTTATGCTCTTGCATCCCAGTCCAGGGAGACGCGGTCGACGGAGCTCCGCTTGGCGGGGCTCCTAAAATGGTTTATAAAAAAAATAACCAGTGTCGGGGTGCCCCAAGTCGGCCTAGGCAAAACCAGTTTGTAATCAACCACCTCATTAAAATTTGGTGCTCAATTTACTAAATTTGCTGATCAATTGATATTTAGTGGTTACAAAGTTATTTTTGGTGGTCATTATATTTTCCCCCAAAATTGAATGCATTATTTTTGTGACTAATCTCCAAATAACGAAATTGCTACTAAATTAAATCTTCTGTTACAGTTCCATCATGGGACTGTAACAGAAGATTTAATATGCTTGTTATTATTTTTAACAGTAGGTAAATAACTTCAGTGAAATTAAATTTGTCAGAAAATTCACTGATTACCTATCACCAAATAGATCAGGAATATTTAGATACCCTGATCAATATGATTTGGGTAAATACTTCGAGCGTGAATACGCCTCTGCTTGAAGACCGGAAACTCCACGGTTCGGCCGAAATAACGTACCGTGTTACCCCGGAGTTAGTCAACAACAATAGTTTACGTAACCCGTACCTATTATAATATCTTATTATAATATCTTCTGAGAATATTCAAATGAGCATAGTATGCAGTATTCAAAAGTAGGTCATAAACAACTCTCGGCATCTGTTAGTTGCTCTTTTACGATATTTATGTAATTTTCGCGAATAATTTTATAACAGTTTGCACTAAATCTACTCTTAATTCCTTTTCCCTGACAAAGAGGCGTTATCCCATTTGGGTTTTAAGGGATTTAAGGCATTGTCCGCTTTCTAAAATCAATCATTTATTTTATTTGCTGCAATTCTTAATTAAATGGGGTTTTAAAATGGAAATACATTATTTAGTGATATAAAAAAATCTATTTCTTATTTTTAGAAACAACATCATTCATCATCGACTAACCGTTACGAACAAACATAAATATCCTCTTTAAAACACAAGATATTGATACCAAGACCATTAGCATTATTTTATATCAAAATGGCTGCTAGCGATACATTGATGGCTTCTTTCCACAAAGTGGATAAGTGGCCAAGCCGCTGTAATCTATAATCCATTTACGAATGAGTGTTACAATGAACGTATTATTGAAATCTAGCTGACTTTAATTGCAGGTCCGATCTAAATCTAATTTCTTTATTACGTTTACAACAATAAAAAGGTGAAGCCAGACTTGGTTTCACCTTGGGCTATTTTCGGCAAGTCCAAGTACGCCATTGCTGATCAAAAACTATGGCATAACAATGACATAAGTTTTGTCATTCAACGGTCGATGTAAATGAATTAAAGCGTCAATTTGAATGACATCCTAAAGTTCACAACAAAGCTCGTCAAAGTTACAAAGTGAACATCAAACAAGTAACATGATCCCAAAAACAGTGACGAAAAAGAAAAGCTAGGGTAAAAATAGGGCTACCTATAATTCGTCTGAATTCGATCGTTTGGCCATCTGACCTCAAATTACTACAGGTTGGTTGGTAGGTAATACAATTTAGCTTGTAACTTTACAAGTCTAAAAACGTTGGAAGGGGTGGCGGATGTACCGCAAGGAATGTTATGAATCTGCAAAATGGCCACTTTTGCAGATTCATAACTAACAGGAACAGGATACTACAAAAAACGGTAAAATTCTTCAAAATGATCACAGATGCAGTTAATATTATGAATTGTCATTTTGTGACCATTGTACGAATTGTAATGTACTAAATTCATATTATTTTCCTATTATAATTCTACTAAAGCAGCCATTTTAGCCCCCCAGATATAGTTGTTTCCTTGAAACACTAACGAAGCAAAGTTCGCCATATTATGGAAGGAGAAAGCATCAGATTATACCAAGTTATTTCTGTTCCTTCTCCCATAAAATGTCCAACCAATGAAACTTCCCGGACATCGCCAAGCCTATTTGCTTGGTTGTTTGGAAAATTGACAACCCTAGGTCAGGAGGCCCCTTGATCCCTTTTTCCAACGCTTTCACTTTTCAGACACGATCGATGAGGGTTTATTTTTATTTTCAGAAAGTGTCTGGAGGTTTTAGGGACGTTTAGAACGTGGGTGGATGAAACTAGGTTTTTAGGTTAACTTAAAAGGGGTGTAAAAGGAATTTCCGTAGTATTTTTTGTAGATGAAAAAATTGAAAAGATCATGCTTAGATGGTTTGGTCATGTGGAGAGGATGAGTAAAAGGCGACTAACTAAATATAATATTTACAAGTCAGATGTGAGTGGCAACGCCGGGAGAGGACGACTAGAAGACCATACACTGACCTTATTGGTGAGGTTCTTCAGAAAGGTCAGGTGCGTAGTACTCGCAACCGGCGTGCGTGTATGACCAGCACCCCTAGCCAAGTTGACAATCTACAATTGTTAACGCTAGTAGAAAACTAATCAAATGAATGGGAATGACATCATCTCAACGTTAAATCACGTGATCAACACAAACGACTAGAAAATTCGTAGACAAGTTAACATCGTTCAAAATGATAGAATAGAATGTTATCGTTTCTACAATGTTGATCGTCAATGTTGATCGAGTATAGCGATCAACATTAAAAAAAAACCTACAGATTAGTCTATGGTGAGCGTTCCTACGCTCACCATAGACTAAACTGTAGGTATTTTTACAGACATAAGAGAACGAGCGATCGACTAAGTCGTGTCAACTTGGCTAGCAATTTAGCGGTTTCTACAATCTCTTACGCCTAGGCGTTTACGATTGTAGAAAGAGAATCGATATGAAACGTTTGTAACTTGGCTAGGCCTGTAGATGTATGAACGTAGACGAGGCAAAATGTAAGTATCGTAGCAGCAGTGCAAGTACGTAGCACTCGATTCGATACGATTCGATAAATCTGACAGTTATTCTCGATAAAATGAGTTTTTAACCAATCGAAAAGTCGGATTTATCGAATCGTATCGATTCGATCGTTATCGATTGCTACGTACTTGCAGTGCAGGTGGCGTTCTGTGGTTGGGCCTATCTCCATGAGAAAAAGGCGTGAGTTTATGTATGTTTTGTGGATTATTTGAGCTCAATATTTTTTTAGCATGTCAATGTTTTGTTTTGTTTGCCACAGTTCTCAGACCAATTATTATTTTGTTGTGATAACAGTGCAGAGGATAACATTGCTTGTTAGTTGGTAGGTACCTACTTTTGCAATAAAAATACAATAGCCAATTAGAGTTGGTTGGAGAGCAAGGCCAATATTCAACTGCAATATTTTACTAACTTGTAGTTTACCCTTGATAATAAAACTATATTTAGAAAACCGGCCAATCAACTTCGAACTTTCTTATGAGGTTATTTCAGTTCAAAATTCTCCTCATTATTAAAACCAGTTAAGTAGTCCAAGTCCTATTTACCTTGATACCTAGGAACCTATAATTTATCTTGATTTACCTATGTATTTAAATAAATTATGCAAACAATGCTTAATACAAGCAAAATATTTAAAAATATAATATTTCTAACGTACGTGTTAGAAATATTTTATTTTTAAATATTTTAGGTTATAATATTTTAGTTGAGTAATACAACATTGAGAATATATATTCCTAAACAATATGCGTTCACTCTAAGTTATGTACACATTGGTACTTCAGTGTGTTTACTTTGCCTATGTATAAACAATTGAAAGCCAGTAAAAGGGTAAATATTGTCTAATGCACTTGTAAAGCAAGTAGAATGCTAATAATATAATATAACATCACCCGAAGAGTTTCGCTAGTTTTGTTTAAGTCCCATGTAATAGGGGCGACCCTATTGCCCTCAACCGGGCACAAATCCAGACTCTGTGGCTGATACTGACACACAAGACCTAATACTCATGCAATCTTGCGACCACTCAACCAACGAGGCTGTCAATATACTGTCAAACACTTCACGGAATGTCCATAAACTCGTAACTAAATGTCGTCACGTATGGTCCCTACTCAAACTGACAGTCTAGTGTAATAATCGTGGATCCCGCCCGAAATAGCCAGATCTTACTATGATGATTGGAGTAGGCAGAGAACAGAACGCCATCTGCTACGACGATCCATGTTCATTACGTAGCGGAATCTTTATGTATGAAAATGAGCGTAAGAATCAGGAAGCTGGGAATTTTAGGAATGTTCAATGTTCATAATAGTCGTTCCTAACCGTAGCGAGATTGTTAAATTAAACATTAAAAAATTGGAAGGTAGGCTATGTCTGCGGCTTCGCCTGCGTGGAGTTTAGTTAGTTATTGTCCCACGGGATCGTTCTACCGGGACAAAAAGTATGCTATGTGTTAATCCCGGTTTTAAACTATCTGTGTTCCAAATTTCATTCGTTTAGTAGTTTTTGCGAGAAAGAGTAATAAACCTCCTCATAAACTTCTCCTATGTAATAGTACCTAGTAAGATACCTAGAGAAACAATATTTTTTGTAGCGAACCTGGCCATATTAGCCCTGAAGCCCTGGGGATAGTAGCACGTTTCATAGATGGTTAAACGAATTAGAAATAACACTTAGAATTTTTTTTTTTTTTTTTGCATAAACTTACCTTCAAATATATTCTGTATGATGAGATAGCTCTGGGTGACAACGATGAGCAGCGCGACGTGTGTCCAGGCGAAGAGGCTGAACTGTCTCATGTAGTACTTCTTCACCAGAGACAGGACGAACCAAACGAAGCCCACGCAGTACAGACTGAACGAGATGAAGCGGTGGTAGGTCACCAGAAACTTGAGGTAGTCCTGTTGGAGAAGATGGAGAATTAGATGCCAGATTTGGGGCATCCACACCGCATGTTGAGGTAACATTCTCTAACAATGTTATGAATTGTTACCACGTGTTGATTGTTTTCAAAAGGCAACATTACTTAGCATAGACTAACACGGCAAAATATAATAACAATAAATAACACTTGGAAACGTTGCTCCACAGAAAGTAACTGCGGTGTGGATGCACCAATTCAGACAAATGGAAAAACCTAGTTTGAAATAGTAGTATTGGTTTCAATAGTACACCTCAGAAATCGGGTTGGTCCTGGCTGTCATTTGAAGATTTTTGACAGTCTTTACAGGTAGTCAGTGACCCGAAAGTCTTACCCGGTACTAACTGGGTTTTGGAGGTCAGATAGGCAGCCGCCCAATGTAAAGTGCTGGTATTCAGCTGCATCCGATAAGACTGGTCAGATAATGAGAAATTATTTTGTGAACGCGAATCTTTAAACACGTCTTCTCCTAACGGTGACTTATTTTTGCCTTTTTCGTAACTCAGTTTGGTAAACATTGCTGAAATTCTGACACTTGCGTGGCAGTCTTTTGCTAAAACCTGCGGCACCATTTCTACGCCCGGGTATACGGGGAAAAAAGCGAAGGCGACGGTAAATCTCATGTCCAACTTTTGTAGATTCAAACCTTAGCAAGTTTCATTCAGATTAATAGTAAAATGACATTGGTTTTCAATAATGTAATTTTCTAGTAGAAATCACCCAGTCTTACCAAGGGGTATCGTATTATCCAGTACTAACTGGGTTGTGGAGGTCCGATAGGCAGTCGCTCCATGTTAAATACTGACTGCATGCGGTTAGACTGGAAGCCGACCCTAACATAGTTAGGAAAAGGCTAGGCAGATGATGAATCAATCAGAGTTTTAGTAATCAATCAGATATTCAAAAGAAATTATGTCGTAGACTAAAAACACAGGCAGTGACTAAATGTAGTTTAGCCTGGTTTTAGACATTCTAGAATCCTATTATATTTTCAGGCTGTTTCGTTAATTTCCGTTATGGGTTAATCGTTACAAATCGGCGACTGGTGGAAATTACCGAATGTCAGAGCACACAGAACGTTGCAATGAGGTCAGCCAATTAGTTGATTGCTTGCTTAATCCGATAATGCAATTTAGGTTAATATGCATATTTATAGCGTTTATCTTGATCGTAATTTGTGAGGGAGTCCCTCAATATTGATTATTATTTTTTTGCAGATATCTTGCTCCTGTGTACTAAGGTACCGCGTTATCGGTTAAAATGCGACACGTCCATCTTCGGCAATTTATTAGTTAGGTCCACCTGCACCACAAATCATTAAATGTGTATAGCGTTTAACAGGTTTACTATCTAGTGCACGTTTAAAAACTTTTTCAAATCATTCTGTTTCTGACATCTTCAAACGATTGATGGAAACAGAAGTTATAGATACGTTTAGAGTAAAACGCGTTTAGTGATAATTATGTGGTGCAAATGGGCCTTCATAGCATATAAATTCGTGCACATAAAGTCTAATAAACAACTGAATTACTTCCCATGTAGAAATTGTGTTAAAACAATCAATTTAACATAATTTATCCCTTCCATGATACGCCCAAGTTATCGTAGCGCCAACTCTTGAGAATTGACGTCGCGAGTTCGCGACGCTAAACGATTGGCAAGATAATAAATAGTATCAAATACAATTATTGTCTAGAATCTGACTGCGTTACGTCACGTCTTAATCAACCTAACAACTACTTCACTCATTTATCAGGTGATACATTCATATTAGGTTTGTAAATGTGTATTGTTTATTTTGTACTGCATACAATTTGAAGTACCTATACATAATTACATTAAACAGTTAGACATTCAAGGTTAAATAAAGACCCAGAACTGGTCATAGGAACGTGGGCAGATCAGGAGCCAGGAGGAGCCCGGGTAAACGCGGGGACCGACGACCAGGTCAGACTGCCAGACCAGAGTTGGATGCGAGGACCGGGTAAAGTGGCGCGCAATGGAGAAGACCTATACTCAGCATTGGGTGGATACAGATAAGGAGGGTTATTTATATGGAAGCCTTGTTTCCGAAGGGAAGCCGGCAGGAATCGGCTTCTTAGGTGCGATCCGGCCTGGAAGCTACTATAATATTTTAATCGGGAGCGATTGAATACTTTCGATTCATTAGCACCACTCACAAGAAACTATTTTGAGGGTAAAATCTGGCTCAATTTTCATCGATAAAACCTGACTTCTATGCGGCATAAAAAAGACAGGTGAGAGACAGGGAGAGACAGGGAGACCTGTGACCTTTGTTTTGACTAATCTCGCGGTAAACGACGGAAGCCCCAAAATCACAGTGATAAGTTTATCATTAAATGAACGATTTTATAAACAAGGCTAATGACTCACAATCTCGGTCATTTAATCAGAGGCTTATCATAAAATTACGTAGTCCAAATCACGCGCGATCCATTGATAGCTTACGTACTTTACTTCGGGTCGACGCTGATCGATTCTAGCAGTTTTATATGAGTTTGTTTATGCATCATGTTTAGTAGAAAAGTGATAGAAACAAGAATTATAATGAAGGTTGTGTAAAAGAAATTTAATGACGTATTGGATTTGTCAATATAACATGCGACATAACGACACAACACCATATCTGCCATAGCCTTTTCCCAACAAAGTCAGAGTCGGTTTCCAGTGTAACTGATGCAGTTGAATATCATTATTTTACATGGAGCGACTGCCTATCTGACCTCCTCCAACCCAGTTACTGGGAGAGACAGTCTTGTCAACACAGAGTTCAACTGGCAATAAATGATGACCTTAGAAGGGGTTTTGCTACAAAAGCTGATCTAGCCACCTTTATTGTGATCAGTTTAAAATTATGTAAGCGAAGGGGCGCATCTGACGAAAGGGAACAGGGAAGAAAAAGAAGAAAATGTTTATTTGGCAGTTACACGCCACAAGTGCACACAACATAAAACAGAAATGCAAAAAAAAAACAAGAAACTTAAATCTAGCCTAAGAAAATTGCCTTTATAAGCTGCTGCTTTTTTTGACTCGACATTATTATACCTAAATTGCTGTCTAGGTTTTTTTTTATCCTCAATCCATCTGGATCCGGACGGAAACCCGTTAATGAGTGCGAAGTAATCTAATCTGTGGATCGTACGATCGATGATTACCAATACAGCTCGATGACAATGCGCAATCCCGCAATAAAATATTCATGCGAGATTAGATTCCGTGAAGTGTTATTCTGATTACATAAGGCATTTGCGAATGTTTGTGATTACTAATTAATCTATGGTAAGACTTTTGAAGAAAGATTATTAAATCGATACGATAAAAACTTGATGTGAAAGTAAATGTTTGTGTGTCTATCTCTTCGACCTACGTCTATGTATCTGGATTTTTTCATTGACAGACCATAGGTTCTCCACGAACGCGCGACTTAAACGTAACTTGAATTTGAACGATTTATTAATCGAAACTACAAATATTACTGAATTTGTGTTATTATTTTTGCAACAATACAATTTTAATAGTTCACCCTTAGATATGAGTAAAGTCGTAAAACTAAGTAAATATTAGTTGCGAAAAGAGTTACGTTACGTCAGTCAAGCTCTTACTGATAACAGCCATTTTTTCCTGAAAGACTTTTCCCTGTTCTGCGTTCAACAACTTTTCGTCGGCACGTTTTATTTATTTTCTTTCGTGATTTTGTCGAGCTAAATCGAACGGAGTCGTTTATCTGAATCAACGTTTCGGTACCTTCCCACCGACAGCAATTCCGGTCGGCAAATTAGACTTTGCAAGATTTGGATGGCTAGACACTTTAAAGATTAACTGCTAAAATCATAGACCTTCCTTTTGGCTTTGCCGTAGTCGGGTAAAAAAATAGCGCAACAAAATTAGCAAAATTCACTCACCGTCCTATTGATGACGACTCCGAAGTAATCGATGAGGTTCTCTCCGTAGAAGAAGTAGTTCGAAGTGAGTAGGAAGTACCAGGATAGAGAGCGGAACCACGGCAGACCGTGAACGCGGTACACCGCGTACCCAATGTTGATAATCTCTTCGAAGCATTTCACTTGGACGCAGAGGACCTGGGTGGAGAGATACATGGAGTTAGAAGATAATGATGAACAAGATGACTATCACTTTCTTACGTTCGATTTGAGGAGATGTCAGAAAAATAATAATTTATTTGAAAAAGTATTCCAAAAGTGTACATTTAAGGTAAACGCAGACTTATCCGCGCTGAAACAACCGACCGCGCCGAAAGAAACATTTTCTCATCCGTATACCGTTATCTATTCGTCCGATTCGACGCGGATAAGTTCGCGAGGTTTTATAGGATTTCATACAAGTAACTCTAAAATTCGATTCTTTCGGGTGCTTCGCTTCCTTCGGCTCTGATTAGTGTGCGTTCACCTTTAGGTGTAGTAGTGTTATTTCTCAAACAATGGTATAATTAGTGCATAAAAGTAAACTACTTATAACTAAAATATATTTAACAGTTGCAAGTAACGTTATTGTGGAATAGGCTAGTTTCCTTTCCACCATCAATAAATTGCAAATCTATATAGTCCGTCAGTTAGTGTATTGGAAAATTATTACAGAAGAAGAATTTTTTTGTTTTTTGTAAATCAATGAATATTGACAAAGATAAAAAAGGCATCAAAACTCGGGAGTGGGGGCTCGTGACGTCAGAACGCACTAAAAATTATACCACGGCGTGACGTATGGAGAAATGTAAAAGCGTCGTATCTTCGTCAATCTTGGTTTACATCACGTTTTGAGGGGCGAGGGGGGGGAGGGGTCGAGTCGGATTAC
The DNA here is from genome assembly GCA_941918905.2 of Xestia sexstrigata. Taxonomy (NCBI): domain Eukaryota; kingdom Metazoa; phylum Arthropoda; class Insecta; order Lepidoptera; family Noctuidae; genus Xestia; species Xestia sexstrigata. The sequence goes on from OW799206.2 coordinate 4,138,128, forward strand.
AGTAGGTAGTAAGTATAAGGCTTCGACCATAGGCCATGTGTAAGCGTGTGTCAGAATTTTCCTGATAGGCTGTTGATCTCTAATCCAAAAAAAAACCATAGAGCCTTTATTGAATAATAATGAATCATCGAAATTTATTTACAATAATTTATTCACTAAATTATTATAACAATTTTCCAAGCATTACTAAACATAAACGTGTATTTTAGAGGTCGCATAGCAACGGATTTTGTTGCGGCATACGGTTACGCTTGGTTGCCTGTAGTTGGTCAAAGTTGGACAGTCAACCGAGCGTCGCGTCAGTGGTAATACTTTAACGTTGAGCTGGACTAGCTTAGTACGGACCTTTAATTGGACGAGAGGCCAGCTTGCTGGTGTTGTTATCTTTAACGTGCGGCCAGACTGTATTTCTAACAACATTATTTGAATAAGTACTAGTTTTATTTGTCGGCGCGTACGCTACATTCGGTGCAAGTGTTTTTTGGTACTTTGTAGAATGAACAAGATTTTCTTTTACTACTTATGTAGACCGGAGTTGCAAAATTAGAGGCATAATACTGTATACTCCGAAAAATAAGCATGAACTAGAATTGAGTCAATATTAATAGCCTAATAATAACATTAAGCTATTACTACTATGTATAGAGAAGACAGCGCGAACAAAATCTGTGCTCCGTTCAACTGCTGTCGGCCGGCTGCAGTTCACTCACTCGCTTACTCGCCACAGCATTAATGGTGTGGCGAGCAAGCGGGGTATATACGGGGCTAGCCGCCCCACGCGCGCCCCGCACTGCGCACAGATTTTGTTTGCGCTGTCTTCTCTATACGTAGTAATAATAGCTCAATGAATAATAATCGTCAAGGAAGAAATAATTAAGTGTTTATTTAACACAACACACTTAAATGAGGAAGTAAAAAAAAACAAATTCAGTAAAATGGATTTTAAAATGCAAACTTGTAAACTAAACTTGTAACAGGAAATATAATGAAAAATAAAATGTATGATATAGGCATATTTTATTACTTATTATGACATCATATTGCTTGAAAATGTAACTTATTTTGATACACAAAAATAATGTTGAAGGTTATTGTTGTTGCCACAACAGCCAAGGTAAAGGAAAATCTAACAAAATAAAAAATATCATAACATCAACAAGCTAAACATAATTTTTGTCCGACAGTAGACCTTGTAACAAATGGTCAAACATTGTCATGCCAGCTTTATGCTCTTATGATCATTGTCACCCTCAGACATGGCATCCTAAATAAGGTATTTAAAAAGTTCAAAACATAGTCTCCATCCGATTTCAGTGTTAATTATTTTGTTGTGTCAAAAACTTTGCCAAATAGGGAAATTTTATGTTTTTTAATTATTTTAGTTTGTCATTTTTATATGTGTTGTATGATAAAGTGCACATACTAAATAAAGAATGCAAATTTTCTTTTTAAACTTACCTACACTAGTAATAATAATACCTCGAGAAAAAACCAAAAATAATCTTACCGTGATCATGAGTGCCAGCGGACCGCCATAGATGAGCAGGCAGAACGCAGCAATCATCAACCAAGTGAAGATACCTCGGATCACCCAGTTCCTCCATCTAAATATTTTAATTTGTTAGGTTTCTCTTAATTATTTTAAGCTGACTGTCTCAGAATGAAGATTTGAATGTTTAGCGTTAAAGTCATTTTATTTGAGGCCTTTGCCTAGCAAAGGTACATTAATAAGCTGGTATTATTATTAGTTGTGGTACAAATGGTAGTAAAGTAACTTAGTGCAGGAATAACTAATTGAGATAATTGTGTTAATTTTGAAGAAAGGTCTATTCTCTGATAGGTTGATGGCAGCCTCTAGATTTTTGTATTTGAAAAAAAGTGGTTCTTTGCTACATGGTTTCAATGGTTTTTCAGTTTAAGAAGAACAATAAAATTATATTAAATCTGTTTTAGATAGCTTGTTAGTTTAAATTTCTATATTTTATTATATTAATAATAATTTTTAGTCTCAATTTAATACAAAAATCTAGTTTTAAAACTGGTTACATTTAAATATATTTATGAAGGCATTCCTAACGACCTTAAACTATAATGGTATGCTACCTAATAAACCTGTATTAAACATTACATCAGCTATGAATTTTTTATAATACCTACTAAGCACCAAATAAAGGATTGTGGTAAAGCTTGTATAGATACAAAATGCAAGGAAAGTAATGTGTTTTAAAATTACCTATCTGAAAGTATTATTACCATTTTAGTTTACTTTTTTTTTTGGTAAAAATACGATTTTTGTATTTGCAGAATTTTAGGAATTTACAAACTTGTGCAGTATTATGCGCTCAATTTATTTTACGAATTATGAAACTTCAGAAATTTAAAAACAGAATAGGCTGTTAACAATTATTGTGCGGCATTTTTTTGCGGAGTCAATAGCCTTGTTACCATTGACAAAACATGCATGAACCTCTTTTGTGGTAATTCGACACCCAGAACATATTTTTTTTACATTTACACCTTTTATCAATTTTCTAAATAGAACGTCACTTAGGTAGTAGAAAAAATTGCATTTTTACCTTGACGACAGTCCCGAAAGCGCGGAGTCAAGGATTTCCGGAGTTTTATCCGTTCCCTGAGGTAAATTTTTCGCCATTTCATCCACATACTTCTCTTCTATATTCTTCTCTTCCTCCGAATCAACCTATCAATTAGGCACCATTAACAATAAATATGAATTAAATTAAGAACTGGTTTTTAAGTAAGAAATAACAATAGAGGCACGTACGTGATCAGATTCGCCAGCGTTTTCCAGTTTGTCGTTTCCGTCACCCTCGCCGCGCCGATGTCTCAACTCGCTCATGTTTTTACTTAATTTCCAAACAATTTTGCACAGGCAACAGCTGATTTTACACAAAAACACTGCACTCACGAGTTTATTTTAATCCATCTATACCAGAAAAATAAAGACTCCAAGAATGTTTTCCAGCGACTTGTCAAACGAAAAATCAATAATGTTTTTTTTTTAAATTCAGTGTTGCAACATTATGAAAACAGCCATCATGGTAGAAACTATTTTTAAATCAAGCAACAAAAAAAAAAGTGGTGGATCAAAAGATCACTTGTCTAGATTTTGTTACAATACTGAGGCCCTACTCTCTAACGTTTCGTCCATATATTTGGATCTATCCGTCTCTCTCACTCACACTCATCTGCAGACGTGCGCGAGAGGGAGGGATAGATCCGAATATTCGGACGAAACGTTAGAGTAGCCTCTGGTTTGTTTACTATGCACAACACAAACCACCAAGAATCAGTAGGGCTATTACGTATCTCTGTTGACAGCTCGAAATGATAGTAACTGGGCTCAGTGTCGATCAATTAACTGTTAAAAGGTTAGTTTCATATTATGTATGACCAGTCGCGATCAAATATGACGTCATTGGTTGTCATCGTGGCTGATAGTCACCGTAACTCATTTTGACAGACGCTTTCGTATCGATATTTAGATCATTTCGATTATGTAATCATAGTGGACAACAAATTGATGACAACTGAGTGTGAAGTGGCTTTCGTGAAAGACGTTACACCGTACCCGGGCTGTTAGTCACCGTAAAGTGACATCCACTCAGTGCGATACGTAATACCAATATTATGACATTCTCGGTTGTGATCAAAGTTCGGTGTACAACCGAAGCTTGATAGTCACTGGATATCAGAAAGATACGTAATAGGCACACATACCTCCATTTATTAGTTGCCTATTTCATTATAATAATTATCTCGCGGTTTTACCCGCGCATTTCCTGTATCCGAAGAAATTTTTCAAATCGGTCTAGTAGTTTTTAAGTTTATTCGTTACATACGAAAATACAAATCTTTCCTCCAAATAGTTTAAATTTTCTTTTCTTTTGATTTGAAAGCCCCACCAATTTACTGAACATATTTGAATTTCATGAACTATTTTAAATCTTATAGCAGCGCTGATACTGTCAGTGTAACTCAGTGTTAAACACCAACTTTTGCCAAAAATGAAGTCTACCATTTCGAACCCTTCTCTACCGATATGTTGGGTAAAAGTAGTTTTTTGGAAAATGAGTTTCGGCAACTTTCTAATAGTAAAGTAAACGTCAAACTTTCTAGGTAAACGTAAACATGGCGAGTGATTCGGATGGTTTTGATAAAAATATTGAAAATGTAAGTGTTTTTTGAATTCATCAATTCAAATCATTTATTTGTTTGTCTTGATTAAATATTGATTTTAGGCACTTATATTTCCAGCTTAAAAGCAACGTAAGAGCGTCGTTTGCAAAGGTTTACGCAACTCTAAAGGCCAGGGAATTGAAAACTTTACGACAACTGGATGCAATACGTAAACAATGCCAAGACGACAAAGACTTGAAGAGGAATTGTGTTCAAAATATTCATATACGTTTCGAAAACGAATCCACGCTGTTAGAAAATGTAAGTAACTATGGTGTTATCGATTTTGAGAAACTAAACTTTGATAGCAATACATTTACACTAGAAGATTACGTCAACCCTGAAGATGACCACATGTACTCTTATAAAACTATTGAAGAGGTCATTATGGATGTCGAAGAAGGAGATACAGACCTAGAGGCTATAGAGGAAGCTGCCCTGAAGCAGATAACGGCAACAGATAATTGTGTGTGTCAAGTAAATATTAAGTCAGAAGAAGTATCAAAAAAATTTAGAGATTTAGATATTAGCACGTCCCCAGTCAAGAAATGTGAGAGTAGTCACAGTAGTTTTGACAACAATGAGGTTGAATGCCCCGAGAGTACTACAGAGGATGATAAAAGTGACAGTTCTGATCTGGATGTAAAAAAAATAGACCCGACAGATGATTGGCTAAACTCAATTAAAGGTCAGACTGAAACCGAGCCATCACAAGTAACCGATGTAATGGAACACAGCACTATAGCTTGTTTATAGCAGAATGTAGCAGTAATATTGATATGAATTTACATTTTACCAATTAGATAATGTTGTAATAAAATTTTATATTTTGTATAAGACTTAGTTTTATTCAGGAATTCTTGGGTTTAGTACTTAGTAATTGCAAAATGAGTATTAGTCAGTCAGGTTGGGTCTGGGTTCGATTCCCAGGTCGGGTAAAGTGTACTTGTGTTTTTCCATCAGGAATTTCTCAGTAGCAGCAGAGTCTGGATTTGCGCCCGGCTGATGGCAATAGGCTCACCCCCCATAATATAGAACTTTAATATAACTGGCGAAATGTGGGTGTTACACCTCTGGCTAACCCTTTGGGAGTTACAGGTAGAGTAGAGTAGGGACTCCATTTTCCACACTTAGACTCTCATTCGGTCCATTGTGCGTTGGTGTCCTGGCTAAGTTAGCCAGCCTAGCTCTGTCCAGAAGCACAGAAGTTTCCTGGCATCTTCACAGGCTTCGCGGAGTGACCTCACCGTTCCGGGGGTTACAGGTTTGATGTTATGTTTTCAAGCCTGACTGACTCTGGACTTGAATTTTTTTTTAAATATTTATTTACCTATTTATGTAGGTACATAGAATACTTAACATAAAACAAAATTATGAATAACACCCATTTTCACCTATGGCATAGATCTAAATCAAAAGGCACTGTTAGCAATTTTTCAAGGGTCAGCTGAAGCCAATATTTAAGTGTTGCCTAGTGTTTGTGAAAACAGGCAAAGTAATTAAATAAACTTTGATAATTAATTACCAGAATTTCTGCTGTCATGATTAGTAATTACCTTAGTTTAGTTCTTTCTAAAACTATTTACATTCCTTACTTATATTTTATTCTCTGTGTATATTCTATTGTATTTTTTCTTGTTCTATTTTAAGTTCTACTTTAGAAATGCGGTTAGGAAGCCTTTTGTCTCGAAAAACCAAAATATTAATAATACGCGGTTTCACCCGCGTAGTTCCCGTTCCAGTGAGAATACGGGGATAAAATATAGCCTATGTTACTCAGTAAAGACGTGGCATTCTAATGGTGAAAGAATTTTAAAAATCGGTCGATTAGTTTTAGAGTTAAATCGTAACCAACACAAACAAACAAAAAATCAAATATTCCTTTTTATTAATATTAGTATAGATTGTAAAGATATCAAATTACTCATTATTATTTCGTCTGTTTCCGGCCCAGGCTGGCCTTTATTGATTGTTTTCCACAGAAAACTTTATTTACAAAAATGACCTTTCTGCTGAAAAGGCTCTTGCCTGTTTCAGGTGACACAAAATAATGATCTTAGCATGGTGGCTTAATTCAGTCGTCTTGCGTTTAGATATTTATGGAGTAAGGATTGGGATAGGCAAAATTGGTATAGTTGGTGCCAGTTAAGATGAGAATAGCGGTCATTGCCCTTTCCCTAATATCTCTTTGTACAAACCAAAACAAAAAAACCCTGCATCGTTTTTCATTACAAAAAATGTAATCAATAAAAAATGTAATCGATCACGATAGATGCCGGTTCAAGACTTGAACAGGCTTATTTTTGGTTTTCAAAGTTAAGAAGTTTAATAAATGTAGGTGGGTCAATGACCGCTATTCTCATCTTAACTGGCACCTACTATAGCTGTGTTATTCATTTATTTCTCATTAAAGGTAATAAAACCACATTTAAAGCATCATCTTATATTGTTAATAAATTTTTACAAATGGCGTTATTACTGAATTAATCTAATTGCGATATGACTTCAGATTATGTTCCCTAATGAATAAATACCCATTGCTTTCCACAATTACAGCAAAAATTCTTAGACATGTTATGATCAATCAAATACCGCTTCCCATTCCATATTTCGCCCGCATTATGTAATACTATGGTTTTATGGCACTTAATACATGACATACATTTTACAAATCATTCCTATAAATTCCCATTGTTGGATGGAATCTGTTTGGAGCTAGGTATTCTAGTTTGTACTCGACTTTTTCACTGGAAATTGTGATGGCACGAACAGAAGTGCTGTGGAGAGGATAATTTTAAATACAGTTAGTTAATAGCGTGAGAGCCGCGTTACTAAAGGATAGTGATACTACTTTATGGCTACAATTGAATTACGATTCTATTACGATCGAATTAGGCACTAAATTTTCATGTAATTGGTAGTTTAGGCCACTTTTTGTTCTCACAGGTGTTAGTTTTATTGTCTCGATACTTTTAAAGTGAGCTACAAACTAAGAATTTCCGATTATTCATTTAGCTACGATTATATTTTATGAGTACTGTGTTAAATAATTTCTACATTGATACTTTCGATGATAATAAGTTAGTAAAGACAAACAAAATTTTAATAATAGGGGATACAATGTATAGGAGATAAATTCCGTAAGTAGGGAGTACAAAATCTTAAACGAGAGTAAAATTTTTGAACTTAACGTACGTAGATATTGCGTATCTAAAGCGTGTTACAATGTAGTTACGAATAAGTTATACAACTACCTTACATCATACAGTGTTATGTCTACTATTGTACATTTTACAACAAAAAATATTATATGTTAATTGCTATACAAGGCCAAAGTCTGTGCACACGGCGGCGACATCACGATTGTTCTGCTTCTCCGAGTTGTTGGCAGCCATGTTCAATTCGACAAGCGTGTCCACGCTGTTAATACTGACGCCCTTCAGTATCTTCTGCGCCGCTAAACTAGTGAAATTAAAGCTCAAGTCGCTTAAACTCGGAAAATTGTAAAAATCCTGGTTCTCCTTCTTGCTCTCTTGGCTGAGGCTGTACCTCTTCTGTTTGTTCTCCAAGCAGTTTATCTTCTCCGCCGATGTGTTTATGTCCTTAATCTGCTCCTGATTCTTCAGCGCCAAGTTCGGCTCGGACCCCAGCACAGTGGGCTTCTGGTCGATAGCTTTCGTTAACAGATTTGCTATGGAGTCCGAGCTGACTCTGTTATTTACATTTGGGAGTCCGTTCAGCATTTGAAGCGCTGCTGCCTTTTTCAGCAGATCGACGCTTTTCAGCTCACTGTTCGAATTTATGTTCGATTGTATCCCACTGTTGGCTGACGACAACGAGTTCTTCTGGTATCTCAAACTTCCCAACGACCCTATAATGTTATCGTAACTTTTAGTTGGCGTTGAAGGAATACTATTTGCCGTAGATTCCAAATTATTTATATTATTGTGAATCGCCGGAGAGGCAGGATTGGATGCAACTTCGTTCGTATTGTTTAATTGATTTTTGTACACAAAACTATTGTTATTAGTCGCACCACCTATTTGCAATGAAAGCTTACGATTATTATTCATACCCGTGTCGTTAATAGAATTCTTATTGAACTTGTTTTCTTGTACTTTAATGGGTTCCTCCTGATACATCTGCTTATTCTTTTCCACACTGACGTCGAATGAGGTTTCAGTTGGGTTTTTTGCCGTTTTGTTTTGGACTCCGTTTTGGGACACCGACACCACCTGTCTATCGTCGTTGATAATGTAAATATTGCTTCCGTTTGAAGTCTCGGTGACTTTACCATTCTCAAAAGTAATAACTGACCTTACTGGCGAATTTTGTACATATACTTTGGTGTTAGTACCACCACCGTTCTGAGAGATAGTATTTGTGGTAACTTTTAGTGTGATAGAGTTGTTAGAATTGGAGCTGGCCAACATCGTCGTCGATGGGTTTTCTACTTTAGCCCCCAAGGTTTTATGCAGCGGGGTTGCGGTTTTTTTGGGTGTGTTTGGACAGTTTTTTGGCGAACTTTTGGGTGACGTGTTACCGTTTTTTACCGTTTCGCCACCGACCATGGGTGGTTTCGTTCTGAATTTGTGCAGGCTCTTTGGCGAGCTCTGTAAGCTCTGTACTTTGACGAGTGACTGTGCTCTGCTAAGGCCGGGGGCTCCGTGCGGGCTGCTATGACTAGGCGAAGGCTTTAACGTGCGGTCTGATATGTGGGACTCTAAGCTGGAGTGGCCGCTACTCCCGCTAGTGTGGTAGTTCCTTTTCATTGGTGAATTCTGGTCCAACTGACCGTTTTTGGCGTCCTTTCTTGGTGTGCGATGCGGGGTGGTACTTTCTAAGCTGGAGGGGCCACTTGTGGACATGATGTGATCCGAGTAATCGACCCTTCGGAGGCTTCCGCTTGGGCTGTCTCTTAGTTTGGGGTCGCTGTTTCTTTGTGGTGAAGAGAAGTGGTCGAGGATAGTTTTGTTGGTGGAGCTCCTGCTGAGGGTGGAGCGTGGGAGGCTGCCGGAGCTGGGGCTGGAGTGCCTGACGGGCGAGTGGTCATAGTGGCCCGTGACGGAGCCCGCCAGCCCCGACTCCGTGGAGAGGTGCCGCTTGTGACGCCGAGGCAGCGTCGACGACCGATTACTGATCTCCGAACCGTCGTAGTACGATGAGACGAAAGATGTTTGACTCTGCAATGACTCCTGAAACAGAGAATTAAGTGTTAATTCGATACACTGATAAGTCATGCGAATTTATTGTTTTTGGTTCTACACGCGCTGTTTTTATTACATCATCATGTTTAGCTTCTGTGACAAATCGACCTGCGATGCGTGTTGATAACTTGCACGGGGCCTGTAGATTTACTGATAATTAAAATACATATTCCTTACACGAGTTGCAAAATGACAAGAATCTATTCTATGGCAGTATGGTAAACGTATAAGTACCTAGATTCTTAATCAGCCTTTGGTATATTTCTTCAGATTGTCTACTAAGCTATCAGGAGTTTGGTTTGGAATTGTTCGGTTTTTTAAGACCACAGCCTATGAATACGAGCTATCAATACGTCCGTATTTGTGGCAACAACAGAGAGTTGTCCATTGTTGTTTCTGGAGTTGGTTTACTTGGTTGTGTTGTATTTCTAATTAAGAAAGACAACTCAGACAGTAACCCTTGGCATCACGGTGAATAGTGCGTTGAGTTGTATTTCTTCAGTTTAGTGTTTGGTGAAATCAACAGTGGACCCTCATTTTTAAGTCGAGTCTCTGGTCCCTATCTAATAGGTACCTTAAAGTCTACCTACATGTCAAGTTACTTGCAAATATCACAAATTGTAGCACTGTACGTACCTTGGAGTTGGTCTGCGTAGCGACGCAGTGGAGGTGCACCGCTTTGGAGTTGAACCACTCGGTGGGCGGGAACTGCGCAGAGAAGGTGCTCATCGCGCGCGTCTGCTTGCTGCGGCCGCTTCGTCTGAATAAGCGGGACAGCAGGGACACTTTCTCTGGAAAAGTTCAAAGAGATTTTGTTAGTTATCGCCATTAGAACTTCTTTGGTCTGCTGTCTTTGTAAAAGCGTAGAATATTACGAAAATGAATGCTTTTCTGAAAAAATATGAAGGTTTAGAAAGAGCCTTGCTAAGGTTTCGAAAGTAAATGAAAATGCTTTTGCCAAGAAGTGAAATACAACTTTGTAGGAACTCTTGTCTAACAAAAACGTGATTTCGATCAGATATGCTTCGGTGTTCCATATTCAGGTAAGGCAAAAGCACCTTCTCATGAAGAGCTAGACCGATCAGAACTTTAAGGCCCATTAAGTATGGCATTGTCTAAGATACACTTAGAAAGTACTAATGAAATTGAATAAGTTACATTGGTACTTGCCAGGTTTCGAACCCACATCCTTTAGCTCTAGAGGCGGGTCCTTAACCTCAGGGCCAACACGGCATTCTCCCAGTTTAGATCCCTGTAGAAAATCTAATCTCAAACGTTAAAATGGTAATGGTAATGCTAAATAACTTATGCTCTGTTGCATCTAAGCGTTTCATTTCTTTTGTTAACAAGTCCAAAAAAGTCTCATTGTTATCCAGAAGTTCTCATGAGGTTTCTTCCGAGGACAAAGTTGAGATTATCAACCATACACTGAGATTCGGTTGAACTACTTATCTGCAAAATATTCGATCGTTTGGGAATCAAATCCACGCAACACGTTTGCGTAGCTTAGGAACAAATTGTCCGGTTGTAAGGCCTGAATTCCAGCTACGCTGATGTCAGTCGCGTACGTCGGTCGCGCGTACGGGTAGGTATACCTACATTGTGTTCTATATAGCGTTCTACTGCGACGCTGACGTCAGCGGCGCGTATGTTGCTACTGTTTTTCTCGCTGACGTACACGACCGACATCAGCGTAGCAGGAATTCAGGCCTAAACATCCCGAACAGGGCTACTAGGTTAGCAGATCTGTCTACAAAAATAAATGCTCAACTCACTAGGCGACGCAGATTCGACGCTCGGCGGGTAATCGGTGGACGACGAACTGTCGGTGGTGTTTGCGTTCTTGTGGTGGAGACTCCTGGTGGACGCGCACCTCTGCAGGTATTTGCTGGAGGAGCCAAAGATGCGCAGCGAGTTCCGCCGGTCTAGGGAGCGGGGAGCCGGAAAAGAAGCACTGCGTCTCTTGTTCGGACGGCCGTACAGGACTTTGTCGTTGGGATTGCCTGGAATTATAGAAAAAAAGGGGTTTTCTATAGCTGTCCAGGTTCGCCCGCTTAAAGCTCGGAAATTACTCTTCGGACAAGGATAGAAAGTCCCGAAGTCATGGTCTACTCTCATCTACATTTTATCGACGTCCGTTCAGCCGTATAAGACGTAAAAAGGTAACAGACAGACAGAAATAAAATCCTAGACTTAGCACGTCTATTGAGTTTATTTAAAATTTTCCTTTACCTACCAACACGGCAAAAATAAAGGTATTATGCTTAAAAACACAATAGGTAGGTTAGGACCTACAGCCAGACTTTATAGGCTCGACGACAGCTCGACAGTTAATTTAATGTAGAGCAAAAACCACTCGGAAAACTTATCCAAGTATTATTTGATGAAACATTCTATAAATACCACAACCAATGTTTTGTACACCTGTTTGATTAAATTATCTAAGTTATGCCAGAAAATACAGTTTGAAAAACCTTAATTGTTCTTATTTACTACAATACTGTTTAGCTTTGAAGGTATATAAACTGCATTCACGATTTAATACGCTCTACAATTTCAACATTTTTCAATTCATCAAATATTTAATAGTAGTAATCAATCTAAAATTAACTTAACTTAACTGGTATTTTCGTCAAAATGGAAATAACATCAGTTGAAAACAAGGATTTAAATAGACTTTACTTACATTGCCGAATGTTTCAGCCTCATTTTGTATGGAAACAAATTCAAAGGTATTTGTTTGTTCGGGCTCAAATTTAACAGACATTAATGCTTTAAATGTTGATTTGCGAGCGTAATAAATGGTTTCATAATGTTTGCCTGTTAAGTTTGGCTAATGGGCTGTGATACGAATACGATACGGCTTTTAAAATGGCTGTGTTTTGAAATGCTGTGTGTTTTGGGATTTACAACCACAGAGATTTATTACCTATCCAGTATTTGAATATTGTAGGTAAATTGATTTAAACAACCTACAATATGCTCGGAAATTACTGCTTGAGATATGTAGGTAAAGGTATGTATATGTATAAGGTAAAGGTATGGACCTTCTAATTTTGAAGAACTTTTAAGGAATTTAAAAGTATGAAATTTTTCGTTTTGGAAATTAAGTTCTCGCGACCTTAATAATAATATGACGGAATCGGAATGAGGCGAATAAAAATATTTGTGAAAATACAGGACTAAACAAAAAAAGCGGTTGTGGGTAGGTAGGTACCGGTTCAAGTTGACGTGCTTTACTGCGTTCTTTGTTTCACGAAACAAAAAACGAAAACCACAAATTCCGTGTCAAACAAAAGAGAAACACGTTACAGTTTCCAATTCTCACCCCACATTTGATTACAAACCGTCAAACCTCTGACAGGACACCGAAATCTCATTAAAAACTGCAAAAGCTCATAATTCTTCGCAACGTGTGCGCACACGCATGTCATGTGACGCACAAAGAGCGAGCCGAACAGTTGCTCGCATAAATCAAGAGTGAACTTGACAGATGCGTGAGTGCGAAATGTATGGACGGTTGGCAGAAGAGATAAGTAAGTTGGTGGGTAATTATAACTTCTTTTTAACTTAAATAAGTACCTTTTGTGTGTCCAGTATCTACTCAAATCTTTGGGTTTGTAGGAGTGAACTAAGTAACTGTTGGGTTAGAAGTTGAACGTTACACTCAGCGGTGAGAGTTGAATTTCCAACAGTACAATACTATAAGTAACAACATTATTCTCAGGCAACTTTAGCCCATAGTTTTATACCTTACAGTTACAGACTAACATACTCGTATGTTATAATACAATTTGTGTTAGTAAAAAGAACCAAACAGATGTGTTAGTAAAACTTCACTTGTGCATTAAGGCTGATGCTCCAGGGTAGCCTGGGAAATTCAAATTTTCTTACGTTTTTTGCTATTTGCAGTCCAGTGCTAGCTATGATGATTGAAATATTGTTCGTGATTGTAAGACGTACGTAGTTACAGAATTATAATCATCAAAATCATCAATACAACCCTCCAAGTTCTTAAAGGTCTAGCAATGGCTTTGACCTTGAAAAAATCGTTTCTCGACCTTTATGAACTTGGAGGGTTGTATTGATGATTTTGATGATTATGATTCTGTAACTACATATGTCTTACAGCCGCGAACAATATTTTAATCAACACACAACCTAGCACTGGCCTGCAAATAGCAAAAAACGTAAGAAAATTTGAATTTCGCGGGCTGGTTGGAGCATTTACCATAAGACATTATTATTGTATATACTATGAGGTATCGGTTACTTTTATTAAAATTTTCGGACATTGATGTCCTATGTAAAGGATTTTTTTCCAAAGACAACAATTCCCGGATTTTTTTAAGTAAAAATAACCGATACCATGAAGTACCTGTACCTAGATTATCTGAGATACGAGTGAGTACTCTGGCAAACAGTTCTTTATCGTTAATTTGGTTCACAAAGTATAGACCTAGATGGCAATTTTTCAGTTGGTGCTTAATCTCTTTTGCTCTCGGTACCTACCTAGAATATATTAAACGTATCTTCATCTTATAAACACGTACATTTATTTGTGTGTGTGTAAAGCTCTCTTTTTCTCCTAGATGGTAACTAGCATCGTAGGTAGGCGAGAACGTGATTGATTGCGAGCCTATTTACATGCTTAAAGCTTTGGTCCAATTCGTGACAAGCTTGCAAATTCCATGCCTCAAACTTGCGACACACAATATAGAATAGATAGCTAACTTCAATTGTTTTTTTTTAATGGCTTTCATTGTTGACTAGGTACAAGACAGCATAAACAAAAATTGATGTCGTATCAAGATTATTTATTTATAGATATTTAGATGATGGAAAAGTAAAAAAAAATAGGTATTTGAAATCATCATCATCAACCTATAATGTTCCCACTGCTGGGACACGGTCTCCTCTCATGATGAGGGGGAATGGGCTATAATCCACCACGCGGGCCCAGTGCGGATTGGTAGATGTCACATGTCTTCGAATTTTTGGTTCTAGGACATGCCGTTTTCCTCACGATGTTTTCCTTCACCGTTTTGAGAGCAGTGGTGATGAAATAAATTACACAAAGTAATGCGCCTGTCTGAGTTCGCACCCACGACTTTCTGTTCGTTAGTCGGGGCCGCCACCACTGGGCCACCGCTGCTCACATCGTATTTAAAATACATAACATAACATCACGCCTGTAATCCCCAAAGGGTTAGTCAGAGGTGTATCTAATAGACCTACACCCACATTGTGCAAGTTATGTTTTACCTAAGTCCCATGTAATAGAGAGCGTGCCAATTGCTATCAACTGGGCACAAATCCAGACTACGTGGCTACTACTGAGATATTCCTAATAGAAAAACCTAACGACACTTTGCCCGACCAGGGGATGGAATCCAGGACCTCATTCAGCAGTCGCGCTTGCTACCACTCAACTAAAAAGGTAGTGGAATTAGAACTTATCAGAGCTAAATGCTGCTGCTATATGCTGCAATATACCTTCTTTTTTTTTCGAATGGGAAATCATTAAATGTCTCGTCCCACTCTAGGCGGAGCTGGAGGGAGTGTCAGACTTTTACAAAACCCATCCATGTTCCTTCATCACCCTATGTGTTCCGGAGCCACGGTATCTCTTTCGAACAATCCCGCAGTCCACGCTGCAGTATACCTAAGCTTCTTCTTTCTTCTGTTCAGAACTATTACAAAAATCTAATTGCCCCACAATGCGAATTTCTCCTGTGTCAAGGCGATACTGACTTTATACTGCCCTCATTTTCTTTTATTACGGCCCTTTGTATACATATATCAGTGGTTATTAAACTTTCTTGGACCGGGGACTACATTGTTGACTTCATTGTTAGCAGGGACCATGAGGTCCTAGATAAACATGGACACCTACAGGAGGATTATATCTAGGATACAAAAACGATCGAAGTGAGCTCGAAAAATTACCAATCATTCATACGGATTTAAGAATAAGTTAGTAGTAGATCCTCAAAAAAAACTTGCTACTGATGGGTTCAATTAGATTGGATCTTCTGTGCAAGTTAAAAAGTACGAATAACATTTTAACATATCGCGGACCATATTCGCGGCTCTTGCGGATCACCTGTGGTCCGCGGACCATAGGTTGGAAACCACTGGTATATATTGCCCTTATCTTGTATACCTACCTTACCTTACCTTGTCTTGTGTGGTATATATTGCCTTAATATAGCAATCATCATAATATGTAGTATTCGTTCCAATTCATCTTAATACCCACTGCTACAAATAAAATTGTTTTAATCCTTTCACTTTGCACATGCAGATAGGTAGGTACCTAATTATAGAGACGTAGCGTAAATGTTTCTGAACTTGACGTGATCCTTTTACAAACAGCAGCTTCAGTAATTAATACTGGCATTTAATTGAGTGTATGTTTATCCAATGTTTGTGCAAGGTCGTAATTTTAAGGTTTTATTGGTTTTGGTGGTGATTTGTAGTTTCTTGTTTGGAAAGCCGGATTGCAGGAGATAAAGTGATGCAACTTTACGGTTTCTTTGAGGCTATTTTAGAATCTCTTGCGGTGAACGGCCTTGAAAAGGACTATGTTTGACCTGGCCTAAAGTTTGAAGGCAGGATTTTATTTCAGGACATTTATGGCATGACTTTTCCTAAACGGTAACCGGTCCGGTAACGATCACATCCTACCTATTTTTATTTATTTATCCTCGCAGTAGAACACTGTTATAGGAAAAAACATTACGCCCTCATGCAGCTTTTTAACGATCCTCTACATCAACTACTTACTTATAGATGATATTATTCTAACTTCCTAAGTATTGCTGCTAGTAAACATACCTAATAAGTATTAGAATTGTCTATCATAACACGGCTTTAGAAGTTCAATAATACAACTACAAAGTCTACAAACTATCAACACGCATCAACGTTTTGTCCTTCAAACAAAGTTCACTCCCCCTCAAACCTGACAACCATAACCCAGCATCCGACGGAGCTAAACAAGCCATCCGAAAGATCAGCATAATCTCCGAGATCGGCATCCTCGCCCATTAAGATGCTTGTTACTAAACTTGTACATAACGCAAATAGGACGGTATGCCGCCGGACGTGTAGTGGTAGAATAACCACTTCATGGATTCTCTGGTAAAATTCGTCATTTACGCGACCTTAACCGAATTAGTGAGACTTGAGTGACACACAGGCAACGAGAGAGTCCAGAGGGGCCTAGGTAAATTAACATTCTACCAGTGATGACGATGATAGAAAAATCAAAAATGTGTACAACTGAACTCAAACTCAAAGCATTTATTTCAATTAGACCATTACGGCACTTTTGAATGTCAAAATTACAAATATAAAACAAAGCTACAGTCCCAGTCACTTGAGAAAGCACTGTAGTTGCCCATTCCCTAGCGTAGATCTCTATGGAGAAGAACGGGCAAGAAACTCCATGGACACTCTTTTGAATCAAAATATTGTTACAAAATCTTGGTTACATCATTAATTTTAAAATTATACATATATGTGAGAACGATGTAGAAAGACGTGCACTTTAAGAGCTTCCAGAGTAGAAAAAGACAACAATTTAACAACAAACGAATTAAAATGAACCCTGGCAGCCAAGAGATGACCAGTCCCAGCTGACAGCGCCCGTTCACGAACACTGACGTACTTAAGCTCCCGAAAGAAAAGCTTTTCCAAGATGCTGTTCTCATGCGTGATGGGCACAGTGATAGGTTTATTACGCTCGAGCATTTCGAGCTTATAGAAACACTAAAAAAATAAATAATATAAGACCTGCTTTATAGTTAGTTCAGTTAGTATAAAAAGTTTCATGATCTAATTTGAAGTACACACATCAAAAGTATCTAGGGATCAACATATATTTTTGCAATAACTTTTCTCCTGATTGATATTAATTAAAATTTTCTTTAAGGATTCATCAAATAAAGTGTTTTCGTTTGTCACAGTAACGATAAACCAAGTCACCTTTGCATTAATAAAGAAATTTGCCATTTTCCTAATAAAGGGATTTTTGACATTTGAACCACTAACATTAAAGTTCGAAAAAAAGACTGAAATAACAGTTTTCTTTAAAATTTTATTGGGTAACTTAAACAATTAATAATCCGTGTTTCTACCGCGAACACTAACAACACAAGAACATCGGTTTGGCATACTCAAAATGAGTTCATCCAAATCACGCTGTGGAATGGCCGCCCATGTTCGTTGCAACAACAAAAAAAGGTCTTCTTGCGACTGGATACCCTCCATATTCGGCAGAGCTCTTCTCTGTAGCATATCCCATGCATGCTCAATCGGGTTCAAGTCTGGCGACTGAGCAGGCCAGGGCAGGACATTGATGTTAGCTGCGGCGAGAGTCTGTCTTACAACTCTTGCGGTGTGCGGTCGTGCATTATCATGCATTAACTGAAATAAGGGACCGATTTGCACTTGTAGAGGAACGATGACGTCTGATACAATCGTCTCAGCATAAATTTGAGCGTTGAGGTTGCCTCTGATCCAAATCAACTCAGTTCTTCCGCCGATCCAAATACCCGCCCATACCATGATGGTTCCACCACTATAAGGATGGACTTCCTGGCAGGATTTTAATCGCTGTTGGCGTCCAGGGGTTCTCCAGTGTCGTATACGTCTTGTATCCGGTCTCATACCAAAACGAGACTCATCAGAAAAGCACACGAAACGCCATTGTTCTTCTGCCCAATTTCTGTGTTCAAGAGCCCATTGATATCGAATCCTACGATTGTGCATTGCTATAGGTGGTACCCGTAGCGGTCTTCGGGAATGAAGGTTCACTTCATGCAAGCGGTTTCTGACTGTTTGGTCGCTAATTAAGTTCCCTGAAGAGTGATGAAGCCTCACGGCTAACATCATGGCGGTTATTGTTGGAGCTCTTCGAGTTAAGATTTGAATGTATCGGTCTTGTCTCCGTGTGGTGCAGCGATACCGTCCTCCATGGCGCTCAGCCACGGTACCAGTGCTTCGGTAACGTGTCCAAAGTCGACTGATAACACTCTGACTTGTATTCAGAGCTAAAGCTACAGTACGTTGCCGGGAACCAGCTTCTATCATTCCCACGGCTCTGAGCATTTCTTCCCTGCTTAAATGACGTCGCCGCTCCATAATAACGTTGGTTTTAATCAGTAGTAGGGAAACAGTAGCACTAATAATGTCTTCAATGCGTTGTATGTTTTTATAGGGAAAATATTGACAGCTTATTTTCATCTTTTACTCGAATTTGATTGAGAGTTCCTGATTTAAATTATGAAATGCACCAAAAAGGATCCATATAAATTTATAAAATCATAAATTTATTACAAAGCCACATCTCAATCTCAAGAAATCCGCATAAAAATGCTTGATCCCTAGACATTTTTGATGTGTGTATATTTTATGATTGCCAGCGGTTTATTGTTCAGTTTAGAGGTAAGTTTGGGTTTTTTTTTCGTTCGAGAAAATTTTATGGAATCGTGTTTTCGCCAAATATAGGACTTAACATTAATCCTCAACTTTACCATATATTTATTTCAAAATTAATGCTGCAGTATTTTAGGCGTAATGGAGGATCATGCTAATCCATTTGAGGTAGTATAGGCCCTTAAACTGTATAGAACTAAAGGCATCAGTTTGACCTTGAAGCATACAATGTAATTTCTAAGCAGTAAAGGCGGTTTTCGTATCTTAAAACTTTACTACCGACTTGCGGTAGACCGTACGTATAATTTTAGCACACACGCACCTTTATGACTGCATGCTTCTCGGAAACCGTAGTAATGTGATGATATTTAGATATATTTAGCTGGAATAGGCGAAATGTTCTCTGATCTGTTGACCTTTCGGATTTCCGCGGTTGGAATGCGATATCGGGGGTTACAATGTGCAAGAAAATATAGGTTTGTTATCAATGTGATAACTGAGGTACATATTATTATGTGTTGTGGTAAAACAGTTAGAAAAGTGGGCCAATTGGCTAGAGGTAACCGACTGTATTTCTGAACTTCGAAGTTTAAAATAAGCAAGTTTTCGGAGTTCCGTACATCTCGATGATGAACATTCTCAATTGAGTAATTCGTCATAGCGTACCTTCTGGCTCACGTTAGTCGTACTTTTATGTACCTACGGTACATCGGTATTTTAGACCTTGAAGTTCAGTAATACAGTCGAGGTAGGTAAGTTTACCATATTTCTAGTTTGGCTCAAATTCGAAACTCGAAAGATTCAATTAAACATTTTATTTTTATTTTATGTTCGTACAGTCCATCTAAAGGTTGTCTAGAAGGTATCGCTTTCAGCGATAAGACCGCCATAAAAAATATAAAATTAGCAATATTGCAAGATGGTTGTGTTTCAATTTTAGTGTACCTACAACAAACTATTTTCTGTTCTATTCTTATAATACGATTTTCAAGGAGTCGGTTAGAAAAGGAATCGGAATGATTACCTGATCTAAATTGAAATGAGAGTGAAAATATATTAACACTCGTCAATGGATTTATAATCAAACACTAATAAAACTTAACAGCAGAATAAAACTGCAATTTTATTACAAGTTTCTATTCGGCCCACCATATCGGCGCTCTAATGCGCCTGTAAAAGGAACCATTTATCTCCCCCACACTAAAATAGTGGTAATTCTCTTAAGAATAAGATAGTAAACAAAATTGCGAGAAAGGAAACACGTAAATTTTCACTTCGTGCTTTTTGTTTATACAGATTATCTTGATAGGTGCCCGGTTAACGTTAAATTCTAAAAAGTAGGCGTAATCTGCATGATTTTATAACAAACGCAGCTTCCGACATGTCTGTCGGTTTGGTCAGATTGATCTTAAAAACTGCTGTGCGGAATTTAATGTGTATCTGTTTGATCCGGTTGATCTTTAAAACTGCTGCGTGGGATTTAGGTTTTCTTTACTTTCTATCTCTTCAGTTTAAAGGTACTTAAGGAACAACTATTCTTTCATTCATCATCATCATCATCATTTCAGCCGAAAGACGTCCACTGCTGGACATAGGCCTCCCCCAAGTGTCGCCACATTGACCGGTCCCGTGCGACTCGTATCCAGCGGATTCCCACAACCTTCACCAGGTCATCGGTCCACCTGGTGGGAGGCCTTCCAACGCAACGTCTTCCGGTTCGCGGTCGCCACTCCAGAACTTTTCGGCCCCATCGGCCATCCGTTCTACGAGCAATGTGCCCTGCCCACTGCCACTTAAGTTTGGCAATTCTTCGGGCTACGTCGGTGACCTCGGTTCTCTTGCGGAGCCGAGTCGGATTCGACGATTGACCTCTTTCTCGAAGTTAGACCTACCTAACTGGACCGTTTGTCCCAGGTACACATAATCGTCTACAACTTCGAGTGTAGAGTCTCCGATCTTGATAGGAATGGGTGTGACATGGGCATTCAACATGACCTTGGTTTTGTCCATGTTTATTTTAAGACCCACTCTTCTGGAAGCTCTACTGAGGTCACTGAGCATTGTACTGAGGTCCTCCATGGTTTCAGCCATGACCACTATATCGTCGGCAAACCGAAGGTGGGTGATGTACTCGCCATTGACGTTAATGCCTAGCCCTCTCCAGTCCAGAACCTTGAAGACATCCTCTAGTGCAGCGATGAACAGTTTCGGAGATATGACGTCTCCCTGTCTCACACCTCGCTGCAGGAGGATAGGTTCCGAGGCTTGGTCCTGAAGTCGGACTGACATGGTGGCGTTTTTGTACAAACACTTCAACACCTCGATGTACCGATAGTCGATTTGGCACCGCTGGAGAGACTGCAGTACAGCCCAGGTCTCGATCGAATCGAAGGCTTTCTCGTAGTCCACAAACGCTAAACAGAAGGGTAGGTTATACTCTTCGGTCTTCTGTATAACCTGCCGCAGCGTATGTATGTGGTCCACGGTGCTAAAGCCTTTCCGGAAACCGGCTTGTTCGAGAGGCTGGAAATCGTCAAACCTTTGCCTCATTCATCAGCAGAGGCTGGAAATCGTCAAACCTGCTCCTCATTCATCAGCAGATGAGAAATGTGAAAATTAATTACTTCTTGGTAATATGCATTACCTACGGCTCCATTGGCGCAGTGGCTAAGCGATCGGCTGCTACGCCCCGTGTCGCGGGTTCAATCCCCGCATGGAACAAATATTTGTAAGTATGACCTACAGGTAGTTGTTCCGGGTCTGGCTGTTTGTATATGTGAGCTTAAATGATTGTAAATGCACCCACGATGCAAAAGAAATTCCTAGTGTGGGGCAACGTTTATAAAAATAACTAAGTTTTAGAGTATAACGTTTGTCTTCGGGGAATAAACAGCTCTACATCACAAAAGATTTATCGTGTTAGTAGAGACCGCAATAATAACTTGCAGAATTTATTTACCTACTACCTAACTAACAACTTTAAACCAAGTTATAAATCACTAACATAATCACCGTTATTTTGTCCACTTTTAACACTTACAAGAGTTACAGCTAACATACTCGTATAATGTCCTTTAATTTAAATATCAAAACAGCACTAAATAGGATATTTTATTATGAGTTAACTGATTCATTGTATAGATGATCTTGAATGCACTATGAAATATTATGACGAACTGACGAGTTTCACCATACTTAGAATAATTGTAAGGGCTGGTACAGATCTAGCACAACATGCAAGGGAACGTGAAAACTTATCCAGAGTCAGAAAATAGGTATACAAGACGTAAACTGACTTTTCACGAAGCCGTCAACCTGGTATTCATCATCATCATCAGCCTATTAATGTTCCCACTGCTGGGACACAGGCCTCCTCTCTATGAGAGGGAATGAGCTATAATCCACCACGCGGGCCCAGTGCGGATTGGTAGATGTCACATGTCTTCGATTTTTTTGGTTCTAGGACATTCCAGTTTCCTCACGATGTTTTGCTTCACCGTTTTGAGAGCAGTGGTGATGAAATAAATTACACAAACTAATGCGTCTGTCTGGGTTCGAACCCACGACTTACTATTCGTAAGTCGGGGCCGCCACCACTGGGCCACCGCTGCTCAATCAAGTATTAAGAACATCAAACTGAGTAGGTAACCCTACACAAAAAATATTGTTGGGAACTAACTTTTTTGAATATTGTGCTGATGGATGCATTGAATAGTACAGGGGTCAAGGTTGTTTCGGGAGGTTCCTGCACCGAATGGGGCGGGAGGAAACGCCCGGGTGTCACCACTGTGGGGATCGACCGGAGGACACGTTGGAGCACACGGTGGAGGTCGGCCCCGCGTAGGCGGAGCACCGCCGTTTTCTCGTAGCGGCGATTGGCGGCGGTGACCTCTCGCGTCCGGCCCTGGTTCAATCCATGGCCCGGAGCGAGACGGAAGGGGAAGACGTCACCTCCTACTGCGAAGCAGTCATGCTAGCAAAGGAGGTGGCGGAACGTGAGAGGGAGAGAACCTCACGTCCCAGCCGCCACGGGAGACGCACTGGGCGTCGGGGCCACGTGGCCCGTGCCCCGTCCACCGTAGGGGCGGGCCTGTGGACGGCAAACGGCATCGGCTCAAAGAGATGTCAGCAGAAAGGAAGGGGTCTGCAAGGGCCGATGCTTGCCGGGGCTGCGGGACTGTTCGGAGATACCGTATCACAAAGGGCGAAGAAGGAACATCGATTTAATTTACTGGTATACAGCTGCATCCAATTAGAAAGAAAGCCGACCCCAACATAGTTAGGAAAAGGCTAGGCAGATGATGAATCAACCAGAGTTTTAGTAATCAATCAGATATTCAAAAGAAATTATGTCGTAGACTAAAACAGTACAGGCGTTGCCTAAACATGGTTAGTTAAGTCTGGTCCTTTGTGCTTCTTTAATAGCCTATTTACACCCTTTAGATAATATCATGGCCTCGCGAACAACTACAACAACAAATTAATTTTGGAAATTGCGTAAAAAAGTCCTACCGCCCCTAGGCAGACAGCGCAGTAGTAGCTAATCCTCTCAACATTCAATAGGCTATTTTTGTAACAAGAAATAGCGAAAAAGAAGAATTGCTAAGCATTTTGCATAATATGTGCACTCAGCTTTATGATATACCCCGCGATCCTGCAATCTTCATCTGTATTCCAATAATAACTCTGGACGTCGTATCTCTTAAGTGCATTCTTATCTTTAACTAAAATACACGTCCTGCCAAAGAAAAGCAGTCACGAGCCGACGGCGATGGCCGACTACTATGTTGAGAGGAATGTACACATTTGCATGCCACCAAGTGTACCGCCTATGTATTCTGGATGTACCCCATCTGCAGTATTATTGTTGCTGCTATTCGTTACAGCTGCTACTGAACTTAAAGCTCTGTCTTTAAAACTTAAGGTTGGTTTTAGCGTTTTGTTTCGTGTAAATTATGTGAGTCGAGATTTAATTTAATGATAGGAGTATAGGACAGTATGTAAGCAAATTCCTCCGGTTAGGTTAGGCACGCGTGTTGTTATTATTCCACACTTGATTTCAGATAACGATACTGTTTTCACTTATATCATGGTATTTTTGTGTCGCGAATATATTTAATCTTCGACCATTTCATGTCATGTAATTGCTTTGGCTTTCATTTCTGCCGACGCCATTGTTATCGTTGCAGACCTAACCAAATTAAAAGTGAAAAAGTCTTTTGTTACGTTGTTTAAATTGTTATCTATTACGTTAAACTTTGTTTTTATTTTTTTAGCCATTGTTGTTTTTATTCTTGTTCCTTTAATTTTGTTAGCATTAACACCTATCTTGGTTTCACGAGGTTATTTCCGGGGGCTCATTATAATCTTACTACTACTACTTCCTTAAGTCATTATAGTTCAAACCACATACTTGTAATTTCCGGTTTAAAAATTTCGCTAAATATCACTATGCGCCATCCATCAAAATCAAAAGCATAATTACGAGAAGAAAATGTCACAAGCACCGTATAAAGATATTTCTCCATGTTAATTAACCGTAATATCTTCCTTCCTGAATCTGAGAGAATCCTGCGCATACCATAGTTACCGCATACGATTGAATCACAAAGTGTGCCTATTTTCACGACTAAGATAATAGTGTAAGAGCTTACTTAGTAGGAAATAATTTTAGGATTTGTTTAAAGTACTTTTGGTGATCCCGGTATTCGGTAGCAGTGCATGGTACTGGTGTCGATTCTGTTCTGCACAAATTAAACTTAATTTAGGCTATTGCTATCTTTTACTAAAAGGCAGTGTGAGAAAAGGACGGCTATAGCTATGAATAAGTTGGAGATGTCAAACTAGTTTGTTCCTTGCACTTCACCGTGTTTTTAGTCGACATGTTTTTACGTGCACCCGTCATTTGTATGGAAATATTAGTTTCAACAATATTTGACAGCTCTAAATTACGTCCGTCTCTTTCTCGTTTTATTAGAGAGAAAAAGATAGCAATAGCCTAAACTAAGTTTAGTTTGTTCGTCATTCTACAAGGGTCAACATAGTCTCTCCTAAAGATTTAAAAGATTCCGTGTACCTGTAAGTTATTTTAAGCGTAATCTTAATATGTAGGTATTTCTAGAAGTTTTTATTTAACTTGCATTGTTGTCAAATCTTGCAGTACAGAACCACTTCCTCTTATCCTAAGGTGGAATATCCTGAGTTATAATATTGCACTTTGGCTTAGATTCGATGACAATGCATTTTTATCATAAGCATGACCTGATTTACTCGCACGTTTTTGTGGACATAAATCCTATTATTGCATGTCAATTATTACGTTAAATTCATGTATTCTTAAATGTGCTTAAATTTTGCATGCTAGTTTTAGCGAATTGTGTGAGCAATTGTAATAAAACTCGACCATCTGCTTATAAACTACAATTCTAGCAAATAAATTTCATTTCATTTCAAGATTAGCTCCAAATATGGTAACTCTTCAGTGGTTAACGGCACAGACAATTTTTGTGTACAAATTAAAAAAAAAAAACTGTGTGTATCTTATGAGATACCATCATAAAATTAACCAATCACCATAACTATACAGTCGCCATGTCCAGCTCCTAGTCTAAACTATTTCGGTTGAATCTCATAGCTGCCATTTTATCGCTGTCGGCTCGGTCTTCATAACACGTGCGACTTGTTAACGACGTCGATAATGCGAACGGCATGCGTGTGCGCACCTCCAAGGAGGGAGTTTGATCCCTTGAGGAGTGTGTGTTGTTATGAGTTATGGTTTGTATTGGTGTGTCTTGTCATGGTTGTAATTAAATGGGTTTGTGTGTCTATCATTGTAGATAATAGCTATAGACTTTTTCCAACACCAATTATGGAAAACATTTTTGTGATAATGGATAAAAAATACGTTCTCCTATTTAACGATTTCTGTATTTTTTTCAAATAAAGAAACCTATTCGATAAAATAGTATGTAGAGAAGATAGCAGCTGCCGAAAAATATTTCAACGTCCTTCAAACTATCTGATCTTGCTTGATGGTCAGTCGATCGCGTTAACAATACTAGATGCAGTAAAGTGAAAAAAAAAAAAAAAATTGTTGACTTTGCAGTTAAAATAACAATAACAAATGCTTTTAAACATAAAAGGAAACAATAGTGTGACGGACAATACAGAATTGTCAGTTTTATAAAATTTTGATTTCACAGCAGGTTCATCATCATCATCATCATCAGCCTAAAATGTTCCCACTGCTGGGACACGGCCTCCTTTCTATGAGAGGGAATGGGCTACACAATCCACCACGCGGGCCCAGTGCGGATTGGTAAATGTCACATGTCTTCGAATTTTTGGTTCTAGGACATGCCGGTTTCCTCACAGCAGGTTATTAATTCTCATTTTTATATAGGTATTTGAAAACAAATCAACAGCCTATCTGAGAAGGTACAACGAACATTTGGAAAAGGCATAGCTGAAGTTAGGGACAACATTGAGAATACTCTCGTCATATCATATGACCTTCATCATCCGACTCAGTTCGACTTCACCACTGCTGGGTATAGGCCTCTCTTTGCTTATATCCCTTAACTTCACTAGAAATCATTATATCAGGCCAGAACAGCTAATCTTGCGGATACAGTTTTATTACTCTCAAAGATGAACTCTTTCACAAGGAGCTATGTATTGCCTCCTTGTGATTATAAAGACGAAACTATTTCAAAACATCTCAAGTGAGCCATCAATCTGCAATTCAAATGCATCCTTCCAACGCAATTCACTAATGAATATAAAAGTCTGGATATCAATAAATCTTGCTGCAGCAGCGATGCAGTCATCTGCATGCCAGTGTCGACCTACATCGGCTCCAGTCGCATCCGTATCATTAAAAATAAACTGGTGTTCATTAGGTATACATTCATTAATTATGAATGGACTGGCTCGCGGCATCGTGTTACGATTGGTAGTTCGACGTGTCTATTATTAGTGCTGATTATTGAACGGATATTTGATACAGGTATAAATCAGTTTGCATTTGTGATTTCGGATTTAATTAATGGTGTGTCGGGTTTCGCGTAAATGCTGTGGTTGGTAAATTCGTGTGTTGTGATTTTGTTGAATGCAAATATGCGAACACATTGCCACTGGTATATTGCCCATTTAAATGAGCATATTTCTGGCTATTCGTTTTGAATGAAAATACTGCACTTTTGCGTCTTCTTCAACATCGAAGGGTTTTCATAGCTTAGCATTAGACAATGTTCGATTTTCATGGTTTCGTAATTAGAAAAAAAAACAAGTTCCTACACCCTACATTCGTTTATCTGTTTATCATCGATTCATTTCCGTAAACATTTATGACCGATATTAATTCGAAATTGGAAGAAAAATTGGGTTAATGTAGAATCTCTGATAATGAACGGATTTGAAAACAACTTAAACGGACATGCTTATTAATTTTTATTAGGGTTAAAAGTTAAAAGTATATAAAATTAGTTTCTGAAAAGTTGTTGAAAAGATCTGCCCCATTTAAGATTGCTTCTATCTTAAGCTACTATGCAAATGTTATGAGCAATATTTGGATTCAATTTGTTATCCGTTTCTAGTATTGCCTCATTGTTATCTGATCGTTGCCACAGATCATAATTTATACAACAAGAAGTGCTCTAATAAACTTTCATTACGGATTCAATTACTCTCATTATCTACCTTTTGAAATAGTTTAGCAACCACTTAACGAGGTATCTGAACAATGTTGTTGTTGTGTATTTAAGTACAAAAAAACTATGTTGGGAAATGTTGTTGTGAATTTTCTTTTAATTTGGTCACGTATTTTATTGTAAGTAAAGGACGAGTTTCCATTTTCTTTCATAAAACATTTTAGTTTTTTTTCCTAAGTTTCTAAAGGTCTTATTTTGCAATAGGCAAACTGTTTCGTTGGTAACAGTTCAATATTTTCTAGAGGGTGGATCTAGAAGGACCGGTGACAAAAATAGGTCTTCAGACTTATTGATGACATATCTAATACCTACGAGTATAACAAATTCAAGGACTGGCCAAAATGTGAACTGCTTTAACTAACAATAGGTAATATCACTAAAACAAATGAAGACCAAAAGTGTCACGGAAATGCAAATCTAAACAATTTGTTACAAGATTTTATTGGACAGATAGTAATCAGACAGAATGGCAAATAACGAGAATATCATGGAAACGGTGAAATAACTGTGTTAACGAGACAACGAAGAACCTATTTACATGTTGAGAGCTTTTAATAACAGTTGTTCGTAATAATGTGCGTACCGTTGCAGTTTCATTGGGTTTTAACTTAAGAGTTTACATTACATTAACGTCATTGCGAAGCTGTGGTACACTTTGGGTTTAGCTACCTCGTTTGTATTACAAAGTTGTAACTTAACAGTTTTTAAATTTGCAATTACCAATACCTGTTGTTAATATGTATTTAACTTGATGAGCTAGTGCAAGCCGTGTGGTATCCGGCAGAGTAGAATAGAACCAACCTATTACACTCACGGGTGTCGTATAAGGCGACTAATGTCTGAGGCAGAACACCATATTAAAAGAGTGTCCATGGAGTTTCTTGCCCGTTCTTCTTCATAGAGATCTACGCTAGGGAATGGGCAACTACAGTACTTTCACAGTTTTTATGTCTTGCGACTGGGACTGTAGCTACATTTAATTTTCATCTTTGTTTCGGCAATTCAAAAGTGCCTGTAACTGGCTTATTTGAAATAAATGCTTTGATTTTGATTTTATTTGACATTTCAACCTAAATCGCCAATATTTTATTACCTAACCTGTTTGAAAACTAGGTAAGGTAACAAACAATATGCATATATTAAGTTATTTTATAAAAAATCAAGCCCCAAAAAAGGCAATAAAACGGTTGAATGAACTGCTAAAAATTCCGTACAAGCGTAACATGAGAAACTGCATATGAGTTCAGGAAGACACGTCATGTCTCAGGAATCCCGGCGTTCGATGCTCGGTGTCGAATTTAGATGTGGCATTTCTGAAATGTATTTTGAAGTTTATTTAAATGAAGATATTGGTATAAACGATCATTACAGTGTTCAGATTAAAATATTTTCTTGTGGTCCATTAAAACCCACCCCTTGCGTGGTGGGATACTGGTTCAGGTCTTCTTCTGGTCACAGAGAGAATACCTGACTCCCAGAAGTAGAACATTATAGGCTGAGTATGCATAGACGTCGTATATGAAGATCTCTACGATGTAAGGATCGTAGGAAGCGGCTGTGGTTTCTACCTAACCCCATGGAAAAAGGCGTGAGTTTATGTATGTATCTCTACATTCTTTTCAGTAGCTTCATCTACGGTTTCTTCAATCTTCTTCTTTGTCCTCGCCTCTTCCCGTTACGAGCGGTCGGCTTTTTAAATCTTTCGGCGCCATTAATTTTTTTGGTGAGCATCGTCTTTTGCATGTCCTTCCGGACATTTGACATCCAGGTAGTTTTGTGGTTTTACGGTTTCCACAATCGCTGTATTATAATCTTTGTATACGCATGACCCACAGAAAATAACAGTTAATATAATGAAAACCATCGTCAACTTATCTTCTGTTAATTTTGCTTTAATGAAACTGGTTGCCTTTGACCGTTGACTGACCTCTGTTATCTAGAGAAACCAGACTTGAAGCATGTGGCTGGAATCAATTCGCCTTGAGATCGAGTAAAGGATTGAACAGATCAGTTGGATAACTGATTATGATAAATCCAGTAATCCTATCTTACGCATTCAAGTGACTAAGGAATGGATGCATAATTGGCGCACAGGGCTAAAGTAGATGTGTTATATTTAGCATAATAACGTCTGAACAAGAACATGGATCAGCAATAGTCTCAGAAAATTAAATCCATTAATAATACTATAGCATTGTTTGGACAAATCCTTTAGCTCTGTGATCTTATTTATCTGTGGTCACTTCTTCATCATCTGCCTAGACTTTTCCCAACTAAGTATGTTGGGGTCGGCTTCCAGCCTAACCGCGTATATTTTACATGGAGCGACTGCCTATTTGACGTCTACAACCCAGTCAGTACTGGGTTATACGATACCCTTGGTAAGACGTATCTGTGGTAATTTCCTAAAAGGCCTTCTTCCATTTCTTGCGATTCCGTACATGTTCGTTTGAGATCGGCCATTTTCAATCTCATAAAAATATCAACACAATCTTGTAAAATACGGTATTCGAAAGTTGTATTGTAGAATTGGATTAAGTAGATTTACTTTTCGCCTACGTTGGTCATTTTGCTACTTTTTCTTTTAATTAACTACTGTGTGGGATAATATCACATTTCATTCGAAATCTCAATTCTATGTATGTGCCTATTATGGAAGGATTAACTCGATTTTATTATAAAAAACGAAATAAGAGTGCGGTAAAAACTCTTTGGCGTTTTTTAGCTTTTAAATATTATTCACTTATTATTCAAACTTAATATTTAATTCGTTGGAATGCCTATTGCTTCGAAAATCTGGTTGTTTTTTTTTAAATAACATTGGAATAATAATTTGTGTTGCATGCATATTAAAATCAATCTATCGTTCTATTCAAGACGTGTGAGCTTCTCTCTTCTCGTAAGTGTAAACAAATTTTCACCGTGTACGTTGCACAAGGCACATCTAACAATTATAATTTAAATCCAAGATCTTACTTTAATAAAAGCTTAACATAACAAATGTTCTTGTTTTTTAATACGTTTGATTAAAAATGGAATGCAGAACAGGATACATGGTGCGACGCAACGCATTAGGGGGGGATTTCAATTTATTGCCCGCGAGCATTTTTTGTCGCCATATTTCTTTCAGTGGCGCGGTAATTAGTTGCGTTCTAATTTTGAATGTTGAAGCATTTTTGATCGGTTAGACGCCATTTGTTTTTTAAATGTTATTATGTCCGTTTGGAGTGCTTTCATTGATGAAGTATCATTGATTTTTCGTCCAAATATCCTGCCCTGTGTTTTTATTAACGTGTTTGCACATTTATAGCCCCATTTTATTTCGTAGTGCTATTAATATTGTCGAATAAACTAAATGAGGTTGAAATCATTAAGATAAATTCTAAAACTATCGCATCCGGATATGCAATATATTTAATTGTCCAAATAAATAAGAATTAAGGAAAGGAAATATCAGACTCAATCAAAAAGTATAGCACGCGTGCTTCCTGATTTACGAAACTATTATAAAACAAATGTTGGTATCAATTACTGTCAGATAAACAAAGATTAATTGCAGTTGATTGTTGAATTTTTAAGTCAAATTCCACCTTAGTGCGAAGCTGTAAAAGTTAGAACTAGTTTTATGGGCTGCTATTTAATTGCTTGTATTCTTGGTTATATTAATAGGATGTGAACATTATGGAGAAGGAAATCGGATTAGAGTGTTCCTGTGCTTTGATCTCAATATTGTTTCCTAACAATAGAAAGGTACTTGGTGTTAACGTTAAAGCAGGCAGGTATTTATATTTATTAGGAATTTATATATTTGGCCGGCCAAGGAAAAGGTTCCGTACAGTGCCAAAGTCGAATTTTCCGTAAGTGAACATGTTATATTGAGTTTACCACTTTGTTTTCAATTGATAGAATTCTCATATGTTTTTCTGTAATCTACAAGCAATGAACTATATTTCGTTTTTTTTTTTTCAAAATTTTAGGCTTAGTAGTTTCGGAGATCAGGGGGGGGGGAATGGTCAATTTTAGTCTTTTTTCATGAATAAAATCAAAACTATTTATTTTACAATAATAAAAAAACAATATTTGAGATCCTCAACGAGTCCTTTCATTTGAATGCAAATGACACAGTAAGGTATGCAAAACTTTTTTTAAATTTCCTAATTTGTCCCCCGAAAATGACCCTTATTTGAAAAAAAAAAATTGTAACTTTGCACATCTGTGTTTGGGTCATAGGATTACACCATCGTACCAAATTTCACCTGATTTGGTCTAGTAGATTCGGAGCAAATTGGCTGTGACAGACAGACGTACAGACAGATCGACCGTCAGACGTGCACGAGTGATCCTATAAAGGTTCCGTTTTGTTTAGCTCGCCGTTGTACATAAGCTATATATTTTAATTTTGTGTATATATTTTTTTAAATTTTGTGTTCATTATAGAATAAGAAATTCTCAGGACACTTGAAACAATTTTGAAGTATACATAAAATGCTCTAGAATATTTGACCAATCATTTATTTGCTCGGTTACGGTTGAGTAGCAAATCGGAACGATGACATAGCAGAATGACATAAGCGTATTCAAATATGCATCAGTTACCTACTTAATCGTTATGATGACAAACATATTTTGGAGTCTGAACTAAAATATTTAGTTTTAATGGACCAGATAGATAACCCGTTTAGATGCTGCATAAATAAATATATTATGCAGTAGATGGTAAGACTAAATCTATTAAAATATCTAGAATTTTGCCCAAAAATAGAAGAAATAAATATTATAAGATTTCTAACATCAAAAGAATGCAAATCATGACATTTCCAGTTTTGTATCACGAATTGTTATTATCTTTTACGTGATTTTTATTGTTTTTTGCTTGACCTTTAAAACTTCCTGGAGTTTGATGGGCATTTGCGGTTTTTTGTAAAATATCTTTACTTGTCTATGGATAACCTTGGTGACGTAAACATAACAATTGGTAATGTCGTGTCATTACGTTCTGAAGAAGTTGAGTTATTACAAAACATTGATTTCCTTCCTGAATTTTTGTCACCTCATAATTATGACTTCCGTGTTATTTTACTTAGAACATAACGTTACGCCTGTAGGAATCCCCGAAGGGCTAGGCAGAGGTGTGCCTAATAGTCCACCCACATTGCCGTCAACCGGGCAATCCAGAAATCCGACGAAATCCGAAACTTTTCGGCCCCATCGGCCATCCGTTCTGCGAGCAATGTGCCCTGCCCACTGCCACTTAAGTTTGGCAATTCTCCGGGCCACGTCGGTAACCTTGGTTCTCTTGCGGATGTCTTCATTTCTGATTCGATCGTGCAAGGAAACTCCGAGCATAGCCTTTGGGTGACTTTAAGCCTTCTGATGAGGCCCATTGTGAGCGACCACGTTTCGGTCCCGTATGTAATCACTGGTAACACACACTGGTTGTAGACTTTCGTCTTGAGACACTGCGGTAAGTTAGAAGAGAAGATACCGCGCAACTTCCCGAACGCTGCCCAGCCGAGTCGAATTCGACGATTGACCTCTTTCTCGAAGTTAGACCTGATGGAAAGATCCAATTACATCTCAGACCTCGGACCTCATGTTCAGCAGTCGCGCTGTTAAAAACAAATGACCCACTTAACTTGATTTCGCTAAACTTTCATGCTTTAATATTTCGCTCACATAGGTCGGTTAACTAGTGTCGACGTTATGGGAATCGCAAAATAAGTACTTGATTTACTTAGTGATGGAGTAAGTTTATTAAAATAAATTACAAGGAGCAAGAATGCCGACCGACCGAACCCGGAGACGAAAAGTTACTGACTGAATTCCACATTTGAACAATTATCTAAAACTTGGGATACGGTCGGAGCGGCACGTTACAAACTAAAAACTGCACAAAGGTTTCTATAGCTAGCTAACACAATAAAAATAATTAAACAATAAACACATTACAAACAGAACCGTCGGCATCTCAACAAAAATATCAAAGGCTAAATTCTTATAACAATAAGCAAAATGGGCAAGGCCCTACCATAAACTATTGTTATCCTTACATAGCCAAAGAACAAAACCACCCGCAATAAAACATCTGCGGGCTTGCCGTGAGAACCTAAAGCTAATTGTACGTAACAGTTAATTTAAAATACTTACATACTAATTTCACACTAATTTCACTAAAGTAATACCTATTATATTAATACATAATCAATGAAGACGCTACAAATACATTGGTCGAAAGATACGATTCATGTGGATATTTGTTCACAATTGTACACTCAAAATCAAAATCAAAGCATTTATTTCAAGTAAGCCAGTTACAGGCACTTTTGAATTGTCGAAACAAAGATGAAAATTAAATGTAGCTACAGTCCCAGTCACAAGACATAAAAACTGTGAAAGTACTGTAGTTGCCCATTCCCTAGCGTAGATCTCTATTGAGAAGAACGGGCAAGAAACTCCATGGACACTCTTTTAAATGAAAATATTGTTACAAAATCTTTCACTTTCAGACATACACATCAAAAAAGGTTTGCGATCACTTTGAAAAATCGAAATGTTTTTTGGTACGGTAGATTAGATTATGAAAAAAATGTTTTTTTTTTTATTTCAAACAGGGTAATTCTATTTAAAGAAAACACAACAAAGATTTTTTCTTAATTAAGTTCAATTTAAAAAATTATATCAACTTATGCTAGTGATCACAAACTTTTTTTGATGTGTGTACACTGAATGGATGCACTTCACCCCTGTGTTTTATAACAAACTTTGTACTATTATCACGAAACAGAATTCCTGTCAACTCGTGCTAATGAATCAGGAACAAAATTACGCAATGAAAACCCTAAAATGTCTAAGGGGAAAAAATTGAAATGGTCCACCATTTGGTGCGAGAATTATTTTGAAAAATTGTGTCGCTGTCCTCCGCTAGTGGACCACTGACAAGCTGGTAGTGGACATCGAGAATTCTGTGTATTCTTTCACACAGTTTTTATCTGAATATTCTCGTAGTGAATCATCAATTCGTTTGACTATAACTGTTTTTCTCACAAAAACCGTCAATCAACACTTTAACTGCACAATTTAGCTGCTGTCTACTTAAACTAACGTAGAGCGGTCATGTATGAAATTGGTTGACGTCCTTGGATGGTTTATTACGAAACATGCGGCAGTAAATGGTGAAGATGGAAAATTGTAGGCTGTCGTGATATGGTTGACAAAAATAATGCGTTGATGTCTTTCCTTAGAGAACTGTTTTATCATTTTAACGGACATTTTAATTGGCTTATTTAAGGACATTTTTGCTCACAATTCATTTATATAAAAGGTGTAAAAAAAACCTCTCAACGAAGCCGAAAGGCACTTGTTCTCCCCGTCATTGCGATCATTTTTTTGTTCTACACCGTACCTGGGAACCTTCTAGTTACGGAGATATTGGGGGTCAAAGTTCCAACGTTTTGACAAGTTTTTTTTTAATACAAGTTTTTAATGTAAGATTTTTGCTTTAAACACCTCCACGACCCCCATACTATTCAATCCATCCATCAGCACAATGTTTTGAGTTCTACCACAAAACATTATTTTTCACCCCAAAAAAAAAGTCGTTTCCCAGCAATAATTTTTGCGTAAAGTTACTGTGTTTGATGTACAGAATGCTCGGTTGACGACTTCGTGATGAGGTCTTTTACACCCTGTATACTATCTATACTAATATGCTTAAGAAGTAAAATTTGTTTGTATGTGGGGCAGGGGGTAATCTTCGGAACTACTGACCCGATTCCGAAAATTCTTTCACTAACGTGAAGTCACATTATATCATAGACTAATATATATAGAATGAGACATTATATCATCATAGTCGTGAAAGCTAGTCATTCATAATAAATTATTGTACTCATTCTAATCTACCTAAATACATTTTACTCCGAACACAATGTTTACTTTCGTGTGTGAATTTGTAGAACCACGCAATACACAATGTTACGTGGTCCTGAATTTTGTATTGCTTTTACTCCATTTACCTAATTTAATGACGAACAGTGATTGACACTTCCTCGAACTATTTACTGTCATCATCTCGCATACTAACATCCACAATTCGTACGCTAGATTAACGAACCAATGAGACACACTCCAATAAATTGTGATATATCTATCGTTACACCTCATCTCATTCTCCACTCTATCCCCTTAAAACAAGGTAGATTTTTATTTAACTCTAACCTAAAATTGGTCGACCACATACAAGAAATACCAAGTCATTGTAACAAATTATAATATAATAATGTCGTTTTCGAATTATTTTCACTTTCGTACTTCTGATCACATTTGGTCGTCTTTAGGCTGCCGGAAGTTTATTGTGGATTCGTAGAGAAATTTTGCTCTTATTTTACAAAAGATTTTGGAAGATAACGATGACAAATTGTTCGCAAATATTTGATAGTTGTTGTGGTTGATTTGTGCACAGTATTTGCATTTAAATGGTTGATAAAAATGGCGTTATCGTGTATTTATATGGGGTGAGAGGCGTTGGGTGAATTTCTCGGACGAGTTTGGTTATGCAGCGTGAGAAGTGAGAATCTGTGAAATCCTGTTTCAGTAATTTATGTGTACCAGCTTTTTATGTTGTTGATTTATGTTGCGAACCTACTGAAATGCAGCAATGTAAACAGATGACTATCAAATTACTTTTTACTTACTGTGAGCCTTTTTATGATCAGGGTTACGCACAATTTTGTATTCCAACTCGAAAAAGAGGAAATAAGATTATTCCACAAAACATGTCAAACATAAGGCAAAGCTTGTTAGAAAATGGAACCTATTTATAACGACTAACCCCCTCGGTTATAAAAAAAGAACTAGGCCTGTCTGTGATGTAGGTCATGTAAATGTCAACGGGCTCCGTGGACGGTTAGCCATTTAGGCTTTATACGCTGTGGGCACTAGCTTATAAATCTTATAACATAAACAAAGCTGCAGAAGGCCTATTAAAATAGTTCAACCCAGAAGGAAATCTGCGGACATATTTGAGATATCAGATCAGATAAATGCTGGGTTAATTATGGGGTTAGAGAATAAACCTAGCGTGCCCATGCAATTATCAGACTGTTTGTTATAATGGATATTAATGGGTAGGCCAGACTTTTTGAATCGAGCCTAGATCGGTTGTCTAATTTTTAGTCCTAAAATTACTGATTTTCGCAAAAGCCAGTGAGTATTTGACTGAGTTTAGCTGGTGATAAATTTTGACCACCAGTTTAGCTTGTAACCTTGTTTTATCTTTGTACCAGGCTACATTAATTCGCTCTTACTCTCACTATTCTCTAGGGTGGAACTAGTTGTACCTTCTCTAACGCGTCTTCTTCGTAACGCTAGGGGGAGCTCTTATCGCAAGCTGTCGCATTAATTTACCAACACCACGTACGTTTGCGGAAAAAAAGACGATCTCCAATGTATTCACAGATGACCTTTATGGATTACCATTGTTTATTACGGCGCCTGTTCTTTAGTAATGTTTATAAAGATGCAGAATGCGACAAACGGGTATAAAATTAAATACGTGAAGTCGTAATATCTGCTGAAGATATACCACCCAAATGGACGGCCAAAGGTGTAATTTCAGTGTAAAGTGCCAGCGAGTCATAGAGGATAAAGTCGTTCCTCGACCTTTATGAACTTGGAGGGTTGTATTGATGATTTTGATGATTATAATTATGTAACTACATACTTCTTACAGTCGCGAACAATATTTTAATCAACATAAACCAAGCACGTAACGTAAAAAATAATAATTTCGCGGGCTGCTACCATGATGCTTTCACCTTAATTGGAGTACCTTAGCAGTTTACTGCGGATGAGGTAGACGAGCTTGATTATAAATAAAATTGAATGATTGGACTTCTGTACCTGCCCACTGATTTCAGAGATGAAGTGAAGTAAAATGGGGGTTTGCTTAAAAGAAAAATAAATAAATAAAAAATAAATATCGCTGGACATTGCACACAGCGCCATCTAGTGCCACACTAAGCAACGAGGCTTGTGTCGTTGACACTAGATAGTTGATATACTACATAGATACTTTTTTGTTTGTAAATACATACTTATTATACATATAAACATCCATGACTCGGAAACAAATGTCCATGCTCATCACACAAACATTTGCTTCTACCGGGATTCGAACCCGGGACCCTAAGAACGTAAGGCAGCCCCACTACCGCTGCGCCATTCGGGTGGTCACAACAACAAAATGTCAGTGAGACAAAAAAAATCCTTCTATAAAAATAAAATATTGCAATAGTACTAAATAAAGACAGAACCTAGGTTTTCTGACGTATTTCAGTAAATGTTTAACGAAAACCTTAAGAGAAGCATTAGCATTACAAAGTAAATAAGTAACTATAGCGAACCTTTACAAGATCAGGTTAGACGTTAAGAGATAATGATGTCACACCCATGACCTACCATGAGGCCATGATCCTTTATGAGGACATCCAAAACCTATTTCAGATAGGTAAATTAATGTTCTCTAATAGTTTCTGTCTTAAACAAACTGTATCCCAAATTAAAATATTAACTCAGAACTTTCTTGAATCTCACAAAATCTCCGTAACTGACCTACTAGAGTAACTCCACCATACGGTGTACGTATTCGTGCGAAATCGTTCCGATCACGCGACGATTACGTGACGTAACCTATGCGCCAGAACCTCAATATGATTAGCCTAGACGCCGACAACTTTGGCGTAAGTGAATTGTGTCCTACATAAATGAGATCAGTTTTTGTTAGTAGGCGTGGATCAAGATTATGTTGTGGGGTTGTATTAGGTAAGGTCTGATTTGTGATGGTCAATGGTTAGGTAAAAGGTGATGAAGTAATTTGCTAAGGCTGCAGACGACCGAGGTCCCGACTTTAGGTAGAATAAGGAGCATTGAGTAGAGAGTTCATGAGTAATGAGGTGGTAATGTAAGAAAACAAAAGAATAACGAAAAAAAAACATTGACCAAAGCTACTGATGATATGGGGCCTCTGAAGACAGGTCACAAGTCATCCTTCAGCATGACAAAGGTACCAACTGTGCTTCAAGAACTTTTTTTATCTTAGATAGTCATCCATGATCACTATTATTGTTGGTGCAATACGTTGGACGTTAGTGTACAATCATGTCATCCTGACAAAGGCCACGGCTGGACAAGAGCCTCTCCCAAGCATTTCCGTTTCAGAGACGTAAGTTTACACTACTCTTCAAATATAATTAATTTAAACCGGACCTGCAGCCTCTGATGTTTCTATACCAATTGCTTAACTGTTTCTAAAGCAGCAAAGCATACAGTCAAAAAACACTGTGGTACACCGTGTCCAATGAAAAGAATCTTCGTAATGAAATTACTAAACCACAAATTGATAATAATTTTAACGTAAAATCGTCCGGAAATAAAATATATCGTTAGGATTATTAATAAGAGCTTTGATTGAACAATTCACTCTGTTTTATAATTACTATCAAAATAATTCATATCATTTCATTTTGTATTGAGTAAATTTTATATTGCAATAGGCATGACGACAGTATCAAAAAATTGCAAATCTATTTAGTCCGTCAGTTAGAGTATTAGAAATTAATGGACACGTTTTTTTTTGTTTTTGTAAATCAATGTATATTGACAAAGATTAAACGCATCAAAACTCGGGAGTGAGGGCTCGTGACGTCAGAACTAGCTAAAAATTATACCT
Organism: Xestia sexstrigata; assembly: GCA_941918905.2. Taxonomy (NCBI): domain Eukaryota; kingdom Metazoa; phylum Arthropoda; class Insecta; order Lepidoptera; family Noctuidae; genus Xestia; species Xestia sexstrigata. The sequence goes on from OW799206.2 coordinate 4,177,418, forward strand.
AGGCGTGACGTATTGAGAATTTTAAAAGCGTCATATCTTCGTCAATTTTGATTTACGTAACAAAAGAAAAAACACGGGTCAAATATTTTCTGATAATCTAACTGACGGACTAATTAGTTTTTTTTTGTCGTCTCGCCTATTGATATACTTTTTAAGAGCTGTCAAAACGCGGTTCTCTCAAGATTTTGTATGGCAATAGCCAACTGTGACGTCACTGTTTATTCAACTCAATGACTCAACTATTTATTGATTTCAAAGCAACTAAAAATCGAATTAGGCAATTAATTGAAAATAAATCGGGTTTTCAGGCCCAAAATAAAGTGGTTTTTTTTAGAGATATATGTCTGGGAATTATTGTTTTATGGTGTCATCTACCCTATTCTTAGTATGTATTGCTGTTGTTGGTGTACCAAATAAATAAAAACATCCTCCTGTCCTTATCCCAATTAAATGAGGTCGGCACATCATGTCTTCGTCTAGCATACTACTCTGTCAAGAAAGTACCGGGAAAAGATCAATAATACACAAAATGTCTGTTATTCATCCAAATTTATTTTATCACCTTCAAAGTATGCTCCTTTAGAAACGATACACTTGCACCAACGAATAATCCATTCATCAAAACATTTTTTAAACGCTGCTTCCGGAATTGAGTTCAGTTCTCGCCGCGTATTCTCCTTTATGTCTTCTATCGATTGAAAACGGGTGCCACGAAGTGGTAATTTGAGTTTAGGAAAAAGAAAAAAGTCAGCAGAAGCCATATCTGGTGAATATGGTGGTTGCTGGATGGTATTTGTTGAGTGTTTGGTCAAAAATTCGTTCACAATGATAGCCTTGTGCGAAGGCGCATTGTCGTGGTGCAAAATCCAAGAATTTTCTTTCCACAAATCTGGCCTTTTTCGTCGAATTTGCTCTCTTAAACGCCGCATAACGCTCAAATAATATTCTTTATTTACCGTTAGACCTTCCGGTAAGAATTCAGAGTGCACAACACCGCGATAGTCAAAGAAAACAGTCAACAAGACTTTGACTTTTGATCGACTTTGGCGTGGTTTTTTCGGTTTCGGTTCAGTTGGAAGGCGCCACTCCGAAGCTTGTTGACTAGTTTGCATGTCAAACTCGTAAACCCACGTCTCGTCACCAGTAACAATGCGTTTCATGAATGTTGGGTCCGAACTGACTCGTTCTAGCATGTCCTCAGCGACTTTCATGCGATTGAGTTTTTGGAGAAAATTCAGATCTTTTGGGACTAGCCGAGCAGCAACATGTTTCATACCCAAATGATTAGTTAAAATGGTATGGATCGACTCGTGAGATACAGAAAGTTCGGCGGCTATCTCTCTCAGAGTTGAATGGGGATTTTCAGTCACTATTTTCTTCACTTTTGCGATGTTAACTTCAGTTGCAGACGTTGACGGCCTACCAGAGCGAGGCAAATCTTCCATCACATCTCGACCGCTTTTGAACGCTTTGAACCACTCATAAGCACGAGTTTTTGATAAAGTCGATTCACCGTAAGCCTTCTGTAACATTTTCAGTGACTCTGAACACGAAATTCCATTGGCGATGCAAAATTTAAGACAAACTCTTTGTTCGATATTTTTGTCCATTATGAAATTCGCAATACACACTATATATGATATTACTAAAACCAGCACTGTATTTAATATAAATAACAGATGCAACTCAAACTCCGCGCCAAAATGGAAAACAGTTGTGCCAATCTAACAACTACAAAAAAACAAACATTTGAATTTGGAACCATAAACAAATCATCCATTCCCGATACTTTTTTGACTGAATGTACTTCTCTATTTGTGGCAATCTAAGTAGTTATCATTTTTAACCATATCAGCTTTCATACAGTTTAGTTACACAGTTACACACACACAGCTACAGTTTAGTTTAGTTTTTTTTTCCATCGCTTTTTAGTCTTCACCTAGTCTTAAAGCCAGCATCCACATTCAAACTCAAAATCCTCACTACTGTGAATGTGAATTGCTATAATAGTAGCGGAAGACTAGAAAAATCATTCATTCATTCGTTCTAATTTATATGTGATCACGTGAGTGTTGTCATACTCGCAAATGTGTCATTACGGCAGTTATTACATCATACTAACTTAATTTAATTTATGTTAGCAAAGTCATTAAAATTAACTTTAGTTACACTTACTTAACTGCAAATATCGCAACTCAGCCGTTAAAACGACATAGTCATTCTATATTTAAATTGCAGCGGCCATATTTGTTATTAGTTGCTTCGTTAAGCTTAAGCCTTTGCGTAAGTGAGATATTGGGACCTCCTTTGACCCTTACTAACTTATAAACCTTAGGTCAGGCATCGAATAGTAAAATATCGATATCTTATTCATTAGTGGTATTTCTACACTAATAGGCATTTACAAATTATACGAAAACGTTGATCAGTTTTCGGACTTTGTCAAATAAGGAATATGCATAAATTTTCTTTTTTTATTTCGATAGAAATATAAAAATTATGACAAAAAGTGAAAACAAGACCAAAATCTGCCAAACAACACAAAAGTTATAAACAATAAAACTTTTGTTTCTATCTTGGAAACAAACGGAATTTAGTATGGATTTTGTGAAATGACGTCATGAAAGGTATCGGATCTCTCTGTCTAATCAGCAGTTTCAAATGCTTTTATCTTATTTATATAAATATTTAAAAAATGATTTCACTTTGCTGTTTCTGACGTTAATACGCTTTGCTTAGAGTGATATAAAAATCATGCATTTACCCTATTGATACAGCTGTCTTTATACTTAAGCATTTTTGATGACACCATTGAATTTGTTTATTATGAAAAGGTTCTAAACTTGGCTGATTGTACTAGCATCTAAATTAAAGTACCACTTACCTATTTATCTATCACTTCCAATAATGTCAGACATGAATAACAAGATTATGTATTAATGCCTAGTTTTTGGCTATAAGAATAGAGGGGACCAAAGAAATTATGGATGGGTTGTATGAAAGATAAAACGGCTACGAATGGGGTATAGACTAAATACTACAGCAATACGAAAAGGATATGAAAATACCTGATTCAGAGGAATGAGAAGCATGTGAAGAAAAAGTGTTGAGAATGAATTTGGATGACTGTGAGAGCAGCGGTGGCCCAGTGGTGGCGGCCCCGACTTACGAACAGTAAGTCGTGGGTTCGAACCCAGACAGGCGAATTACTTTGTGTAATTTATTTCATCACCACTGCTCTCAAAACGGTGAAGGAAAACATCGTGAGGAAACCGGCATGTCCTAGAACCAAACTTTCAAAGACATGTGACATCTACCAATCCGCACTGGGCCTGCGTGGTGGATTATCGCCCATTCCCTCTCATTGAGGCCGTGTCCCAGCAGTGGGAACATTAAAGGCTGATGATGATGATGACTGTTAGAAAATGTGCAAAAAATCTAAAGATGATGTGCAAGGGAGGCAAATCAACACTGTGAAGAAAACGGTTAGGGATGTTATATATCTTGAAATTTACGTCTTTTATAAAATTAAATTGTAACCTCTTGTTATTTCTTTTTAAACGTTGCCTCACACTAGGAATTTCCTACGACTCGTGGGTGCGTTCCCAGACATTTAAACTCACAAACACAAACAGCCAGACCGGGAATATTTATTTGTAGGCTATACCAATTTTTGTTCCGTGCGGGGATCGTGGCTCAGCCACTACGCCAAACGTGTGCCGTCAAAAACTACCAGCGTCCAAAAATAATGGGATAATGGCAGGAAAATTAATGATATAAACACCTACTTAACAAGCTAAACTGTATACATAAATAAACCAATTATCCCTTAACTTTTCCACACTTTCAAATGAAGCTTCATTAATAAATTCCCCGCATATAAATGTAGAAAAACATTGCTCGTTCAGATTGATATGGATAATTAAGATAGGAAATGGTAGGCCCCTATCTGACCACGATCTGGGCAGACCTATCATTATCGTTTACCGTGAAGAGATCCTATCAACCGGCTTTTAGATAGCTGTGTATAAATTCACTTTTAATATGCTTAATTTACCTGTTTACATGTTTACAGTTTTAAGTGCAGTTTTATGTAACGTGACTTGTTTTTATTGTAATGGGGTAGGTTATGTTGGGTTGTATTTAGGAATGCAATGTCATGGATTACTTTGTTGTGTACAACGGTACTCAGGAATTTAAACACTAATTGAATTGAATAATAATAAAATAAATGATAAATGATGTTTATTTGGCAAATACCTAGGTTTTTACACATTTTTACTAGTATGTTTTCAAAACTAAGTAGATGGGGCCGGTGTTTCGTACCTGACTACTCTGAGAAGACACAGCCGAAACAAACTCAGAGATCGTGGTCTCTTTTAAGGTCCAGACTTAATCTTGGACAGCTCACCTAAGGACGCAGATTAGTGTCTGACTTGTCAATAATTGATTGGTCACAAATTAGCAGCATAATTGCGTAACATACCAACAACTACACTGTCTTTCGTTTGGAAGGGTCATTAACATTCATTACGGTTATTCAGTATTTGAGCAGAAGAACTTTTCAAACTTACAAACTTTTATGAAACAAAAAATTAGCAAATTGCTTCGAATTGTGATTAAAAGTGTGATTTAGAATTGAGGTGCAGATCCACCCTATGTTTATGCGTAGTTCATGTCATCTTAGTTTTTTAATAGTATAGATGAACATTCAAGCCATTGCTAGAATGGCTTGAATGTCAATTTCTGAACTTGTAAAAGAGACAAGGTCAGGGAGATGATGAAAACTATATCAACGTTGCAAAACCATCAAAACATTAATTTTTGACTCATTCCGGTGGGATTTGACAACCCGATTATAGGGCGGGTATCAAGACACTTGCGCGAAAGACATTTGCCCGAAAGACACTTGTGCGAACCCACTTGCGCGAATGGACTTTTGCGCGATTGGACTTTTGCTCCAACGGACATTTGCACGCTTGAACACTTGCGCGAATGGAATTTTGCGCCATTGGACTTTTGCGCGACTTTTTCAAAATGGTTGTCGTTTTCATGGTTTTCGGGGTCACTGATCCGGGGAACGAAAAATATATCAAAATGAAATTCCAAGATGGCGAAGAGGAAAGTTTTTGGTTTTTCAAAGTCAGGAAATCAACACCCATGAAGGAACATATGAAAATTTTGGTACGAAATGATCCCACTGTGAAACGATATTTGGAAATGCAAATACCCAAGTAACTACTGCAAAAGTTTCACCAAACATTCAACAAGCTAGATCATAATTTAGATGGACCTCTATTTATCGTGTTAGTAAATAGGAAAGTGAATTAACACCTCATCAGAAAGGAATACCATGATTAAAGTGAAGTAGAGCAGTATCTAAACTTGCTCTGAACTACTATGGAACCGGTACCCATTAGTACAAGAGATAGTCATGTTGATATTCATCATCATGTTTTAGTTTCTAGATTAACTGGAGCAGCTAAATTATGTTCAGTTAGTGAGTAATGGAAGTGTTTGGTAATAGGCGAATCGACAAAAAAATCTATATAGTCCGTCAGTTAGATTATCAAAAAATATTTGACCCGTGTTTTTTCTTTTGTTACGTAAACCAAAATTGACGAAGATATGACGCTTTTAAAATTCTCAATACGTCACGCCTAGGTATAATTTTTACCTAGTTCTGTACGTCACGAGCCCCCACTCCCGAGTTTTGATGCGTTTTATCTTTGTATTCATTGATTTACAAAAACAAAAAATACGTGTCCATTAATTTCCAATACTCTAACTGACAGACTAAATAGATTTGCAATTTTTTGATACTGTCGTCATGCCTATTCCTAATTTTGGTTAAATTTAAATTGGCCATCATGATAATTTATGCTACGCCAAATCCAAATAGATCGGGATTAGTGAATGATGACAATGAAAATTCGAATAAAAAATTGTCTTGTTTTTTAACCGACTTCAAAAAAAGGAGGTTTCTCAATTCGACCGTTTATATTTTTACTGTTTGCGTCCCTTATATTCTTTTTGGCCATAAGCAAGGTATGTTTTATCTATAACTATTGCAAATTTATTCTGTGTTCAAGGTTTTACATAGCTGATTTATTGAGCTTCATAATTTTGACACGTTACATTTTTAGAGTCCTTTGACTACTAAGTTTTAAAACCTGATATATTGACCTTGGTAAAGGTCTCAGGGTATTTAATTTATGGCAACCTTTGAATAATACCTTGATTAGATCAGTCCTTTGAAATGCCATTCGAAGTATTTTATATGCAACCTTTTTAATCGCAGTCTCACCTCCCCAACGTGGAATCTGATATCGCCATTGACACTTAAGGTGTGCGACCTTTCACCTCTGTTTAACCTTTCACCAAAGACAGGCGTCATGGTACTTTAATTTTTATCCCATTAAAATTTATGTTTTTCATTACATTTGACCTTTATAGACGGGCTGAATCATAAACAAATGCTCAATGTAACCTTGATATTAAAAACTCGAATAAGTTTTGGATCTTATAAAATGTTAACAGCCCAGACTGTTTTATGACTGGTTGTAAACTTTTATCGGTCAACTTAGATATTATTTGATTTGTAAAGGACACTCAAACAGCAGAGCTGACCATATCTGTACATGGAGTAGGGGGCAAGCCTATTGCTATCGATCATGTACTAATCCAGACTTCGAGCTACTACTGAGGAATTCCTAATGGAAATACCCGATAAAACTTTTCCCAACCTAAGATTCGAAGCCAGCAACCATGCCCATAAGTAGTGCTTGTGGCCACTAGAGCAACAAGGCAGTCCAAATGAAGTGTTTTATTTAAGAAAAGGATATTTTTAGTGTTATGTTGTTAAGACACTCACCCGTACCATATTCAACGTAAATTCATCATCTGCCTAGCCTTTTCTTGAGATCGGTTTCCAGTCTAACCAGATGCAGCTGAACATCTGTATTTTACATGAAACGCCTGCCTATCTGACCACCATAACCCAGTTAGTACTGGGTAATACGGTACCCCTTGGTAAGACTGGTTGTCAGACTTTCTGGTCACTGACTACTTGTAACGACTGTCACAGATGGACAAGTGACAGCCGGGACCAACAGCTTAACGTGCTTTCCGAAGCACGGAGGAAACTCAGTATGTAAAGGTGGTCACCCATCCACAGACCAACCTAGGCAAGCACGGCTTAACCTTTAGATCGACCCGAGTGGCTGTTATTATTTAGCCACGAGCTCCTCATTCTTCACACTCACCCGTTCCACATTAACTGTAAATTATTTACAGTTAAACATGGATTTTCCGCCGGCCGTACCGTTATCGCGACTTTAATACTTCCACAGGATGTTAAAATGCAGGCATAACTAATTAACTGAAATGACTTTTAATTTAATGTTGAACACGTACCTAATTTAATTTTGAAGTCATCATCATCATCATCAACCTATAATGTTCCCACTGCTGGGACACGGTCTCCTCATGATGAGGGGAAATGGGCTATAATCCACCACGCGAACCCAGTGTGGATTGGTACATGTCACATGTCTTCGAATTATTGGTTCTAGGACATACCGGTTTCCTCACGATGTTTTCCTTCACCGTTTTGAGAGCAGTGGTGATGAAATAAATTACACAAAGTAATGCGCCTGTCTGGGTTCGAACCCACGACTTACTGTTCGTAAGTCGGTGCCGCCACAACTGGGCCACCGCGGCTCATGAAGCAAATTTGCAGTGAAACCAGTTAAATAGCTAAATATATTGAAAACCGAAGTCGCTAATCATGTCCATCTGTACGACCGCGTTATCCTCCATATTTAACTAAGATATGAAAAATAAATCTTCATGTTTTGCAAAGTCGTAAAAAACTGTTTGAAAAAGAAGCGGATTGCTAATAAAATTTTAAAAGAGTTTATTACAAGATGAAACATTTTCTCAGGTCACTATCTCCTAGCCTAAGCTAAGGCTTTTACTGCCGGGCGCGTGGAAAGTATTCATTTTACGAGAAAAACGTCTCGGATGACACTTTCCATGTACTGACACGTTTAATTTGACAGTAATGACTGATCATTAGCAGTCGGTGCGATCTCGCTTTCTTTGGTGTATTGATATTGAATCTTTTCTAATGATACCGGTCTGAGATTTATAGAGATAGGTCAGCTGCTTTTTGTGTTGCGAGCTTTACTCTGTTGTTTATTACTTCTTACTTACGACTGAAATAGGATTATTCGATTTTTTGCTTGAATAATTTCAAGTAAGTACCACTGAGGTCAACGAAAAACGAAAGAGTTTCAATAACAACGAAAGTGAGCAGTAATGAAAGAATATTGATTTCTGCCTCAAAAAAGTACCTAAATACAGGATGAAAGCTTCTACGGAAGTTCGTAATTTTTGGAGATGGGAAATCCGATCAGGTAGGTACCTACGGATCGGATGTCTCATTTACATCTTGCGATTTTTTAAATTTCCTGTTAACACGTGTCATGAAAAATCCAACATCCCAAGATAGGACTTTAAAATCAAGCAAATTTGTTCCAAGTACCCATGGTCAAGTTATTTTACCATATCTATTTCTTTTTTTATTATTAAAACAAAATATTTGTCCGTATCTAGGAACTCAGCTATTAACAAAACTAATACCGACATCCGTCACCAGACCACCTTAAGTATTTCTCACACTCAATTCTAAAAACTTGTACTGGATACTAAATATCTCATCACTGTACATCTACATCCTCTACTCACAGAGGAGCTCGTGGCTGAGTAATAACAGCCGCTCGGGTCGATCTTTCGGTTAAGCCGTGCTTGCCTAGGTTGGTCTGTGGATGGGTGACCACCCATTACATACCGAGTTTCCTCCGTGCCTCGGAAAATATCATTTGTAGATCTTTGACAGTCGTTAGGTAGTCAGTGGCCCAAAAAAAAGTCTGACAACCAGTCTTACCAAGGGGTATCGTAATACCTGGTATTAACTGGGTTGTGGAGGTCAGATAGGCAGTCGCTCTCGTATTTAGCTGCATCCGGTAAAACTGGAAGCCGACTCCAACATAGTTGGGAAAAGGCTAGGCAGATGATGACTAGGTACTCACAGAATCCACATCCTATACTTTTTCTTCGACTTCCTGGTCATTCTGAATACTTCATTAGTTCTAATGAAGCAAGGTTTAAAACTAATCGATCAGCCATCTTCCTTAGAAGACATTACTTGCATCGATTTACCGGACTTTTTGCTGACCTTCACCTTATCCGACTTAACATAGCTTTAGTGCATTCGATTTAAAACCTTCTTGTGTTTAAAATAAAATAGAATTCTGTTTGACAGACGGGTTCGTTAAGGCAGCTACAGACGTTGTTGTTGCTACAGGCGCGTTTTAGATAAATGTAGTTTTTTTTAAACTTATTAATTTTATTTACAAATCCCAAAACTGGACAAAGGACAAAGTTATAAAAGTACAAAACAAATAGCCGGTGATTTACAAGATTTGTAGATGATATGTCTTCCTAAAAAAATAACCTAGCCAGAAAACCAACTTCAAATTATTCCTTAGACAATAAGGATGATGACTGACTAAAAAAGATATTATTTTGTTTAGTCCGTCAGATAATGGATACGTGTTTTTTGTTTTAAAAATTATTAAAAATTGACGAAGATATAACGTGTCAAAGATCATTAGTGGTGGCTTGTGACGTCACATTTGAGTAAAACATGTACTCAAATGTGACGTCACACGAGTTTTCGACGCACTGTATCGTCTTAATTTTTTGTTTACGTGAAAAAAGAAAAAAAATATGTCCAGTATTTTTTGGAAATCTATCTGACGGATTAATTAGTTTTTTTTTGTCATCTATTTCAGGATACAGAGGCAAAAAATAGAGAAGGTTTGTTTAGGTACCTCCTGACACCAATTCCTAGTTAAACTATAGACATTAATTCTTCTAAACTATAGACATTAATTCTTCTAAACTATAGACATTATTTCTTCTAACTATAGACAATTTTGCTTCTAGACTTTTAAAATAATGTAACACAGACCGTAACGGTTTTCTGAAGTGCTCTTTAAACAAAGCGTAAGATTGATGCAAGCGGTTTCCTTTGCCTTTGCGGATTTGACTTTCCACTGTTCTCATTACTCACATGCGAGCTCCAAGTAATACTAGTTCACGTTGCACCGCTCAAGACATTCAAACATAGCACTTTTGTTGTTACTAAAGGTACTATAGGATGCTGCCAGTTAAGATGACAATAACGGTCATTGCCGTTTCCCTAATATCTCTTCGTGCAAACCAAAACAAATGAACCATGTATCGTTTTTCATTTAAGTGTTTAAGATCACAGTAGATGATGATTCAAGACTTGAACAGGCTTAATTATTTATGGTTTTCAAAGTAAAGAACTTAAATAAATGTAAATAGGTGGGCCAATGACCGCTATTGTCATCTTAACTGACACTAACTAAATTATCTTCGTCTTAATATAAGATGGAAGGGACGCCCCGGCGCTAAAACGGTTCAACGGTTAAAAATGTTTCATCGGTTATTAAAAAAAAAAACAGCAGTTCCATACATTTTGACCGTTTAGGTATTGCAGTTTTGTAGGAAAAATGTATTTATGAGGAGGAAGAATTAGAATCAGAATTATATATACGGATTACGTGGAACCGTAGGATAATTTTCGTAACGGGAGCGAAGCCGCGGGCAATAGCGTAAATTGAAGTTGAAATATCGATAACCTGCACTGTTTCCCTAGATAATATAATTCGCAATAGGGTAGATGACAAAAAAAACTAATTAGTCCGTCAGATAGATTTCCAATAATATTGGACACATATTTCTTCTTTTTTCACGTAAACAAAAAATGAAGACGATACAGTGCGTCGAAAACTCGTGTGACGTCAGATTTAAGTACACTTTTTACTCAAAAGTGACGTCACAAGCCCCTACTATCTTATCTATCTTTGACACGTTTTATCGTCGTAAATTTTTATTAATTTGATAAAACTAAAAACACGTATTCAATATTTTTCGATAATCTAACTGACAGACTAAACAGAATCATATTTTTTTAGTCAGTCATTATCTCTTTTGTATTGTGTAGAATACTCGTTATTTCGTACAGTAAAAGTATGAAATTTATTAGGACAAATGTCAAATTAATCGTAAATTCGCGACCTTTATTAGAGAAACCGTTTCGCAATGAATGAACCTCTCTAATTTCTTTTAACTCGTAAACTGATCATCGGAAAAAAAAAATTAGGCAATTCAGCTTGTAATCATTTATGCATTGAAATCAGCTCTAAATAAAAACGGATATACATTTACAAAAAAACGTGTGAATATTCGAAACATGGTTGGTATTAACATTGATTCGATTTATCAATCGAGTAAAATCGTAATCGATTACGATCAATCATGACGAATCGGTCACCATTTCTTTGAGAACTGATACTACAAACAATGGAAATGGTACTGTAATAAAATTTGGTCCGAGGCAGACGGACGGACGTATTCATATTTTACTGTTATGCCTAAAACAAATTGGCGAGCTCACGAACTATCGTGTGACTGCAATGACCTTAGAGGTTACCCGAAACATGCAAAACTCTTTTTGCATATTGTAGTTTTTTTAATAGTGAAAACTAGTTTAGATTAGATAAAGCACGAATAAAATTTAACACGACCTAAAAACACGATCAGGATTTCCGTATTTCGTATTCCATTACTCTAAATGTATGACAAAGATATTTAAATATATTTACGATTTACGATGACATAAGAAAACACGTATTAATCTACTTGCAATGACGAACTGGTTGCTGTCAGTTCAAGTGTGACGTCACGTGTCAAAATTGCTAAGTACGTAATTTCGTTAAAAAGGATCACTATTTTTTCTATTGCCTTCTGCTGTCAAAAGAAAGGCCCGTAACAACCCCCCATAGTTCCTTAAATCTCTTCAGTCATTATCTACAATACCTACTATTATTCACTTCGCTTAAAAAAAAACTTATTCTTCGGAAGAAACATTTTTGTTAAAATGGATCTTTCTTGCCTGTAGCGGCCGTGAATGCATCAAAGTCACCTAATGCGACTATTCAGGCTATTTTCAGCAGTAAACTCTTAATAGCTCATTCAGCGTTCCTTTGAAACTAAGAATAGTCGGCCACGGCAGAAAGCGTATCAGCTTAGGCTAGTCTTTAACTACGGGTTTTTGACTAATCTACGAAATATGTTCGACCATTTTATTTTCTTAAGATTAACTATGTGATCAAACAAAAACGTAAAAACTCTGACACTAGACTCATCAAGACTTCAAAAAAGATCGTAGTTACAACAATTACTCAAAAAGAAGATACCATTTCAGTCGTTTTAAAATCCCTGAAAATATAAAAGCCACAACACATTTGGGACTACATAAACAAACTTGTCATTTTTAAAAACGATACCGAACACGATTCCAGGAAAATGATCTAAAAATGAACCACAGAATTTGCATTAGACTATTTCGATGTCGGTACTAGTTACTGCAATTCCGATACACCGCATACCAAAGGGAATGTAAAATCAACGTGAATTTTCATAGTAACCGCAGCGTGGAATCAGGGCATTGCAGACTGCCCCACATTTTGCTACGCTTTGTTTTTCAGCATTCATTATGCGAATTTCGCCTCTAAACCCGCATAAGTCTTTGCTATCCAAAAGAGTATTCCATGCACTGAATACCCTGGGATTTACTAAGGCAGTCGCTTCGTGGAAACTTATTCGTTTGACCTTACTAACCTATATGGGTTTATTGAACTACACAGTATAACTTCATGGAACTAAAACGTTATGTGCATAAGTTGGCAAATGTAGCAATTTTCTGGGAACATTGTCGTGAAATGTTTACGTGATTAATTGACATGTTGTTCGAAAAAATGGGTATTATGGTGTAATATGGAACTGGTGGAATGTTTAAGCGTGCTCATAACTATAAACTGTACAAAGTAGATTCAAGGATACGAAGGTGTAGACAGTCATGACGATCACGATGGGAGTTATCCCACAATTTAATAGCAAGCAGCAGAAACTGTTATTTTAAAAGGAACTGTTTGATGAACTAAACATTAAACATTTTTCTTTTCTACAAGATTTTTGCCCTAATGTTCCAAAGTTCAATATTAAAATTTCCACTTACCACCACAAATGACATCAGCTAAATTAGTCTGCACGCACTGGTGCGTCACCGCCCCATCTCTGAGGGTCGTGATCTCCCCGTAGAGCTGGTGCAACGCCTCCTGGTCCGACATGAGGATGGTCCTGGGGGATGGACAGTCTTCCTCGATGCTGTTCGCGTGGTGGCGGGATGAAGACCTCGATCGGGATCGACGGCGTCTGGAAGAATGGTTGGTGATTTGAGATTACAAATTGATTGTATGTTTAATAAGGTAAAAAATATCTACTAAAAGTTTCACTGTTTTTATGGAAACACGTGGATTATGATTGTAGTTTAGAAAAATGAACAAATACAAAATATAAAAAACTGAAACAGCTTTAAGTTGGATACTAAGTTTTGCCAATAAAACTGTGTCAAACTTAATCCGAAAGAACAAGAACTATCACTTTAGAAGAAACATGGAAACTCACTAAAAACTGTTTCCGTTATTTTCAAACAAAATGCCACCTACTGTTAAACAAGAGTACCCTTAAATGGCAAAATGCTTCCAAATAGCAATCTCAACGGCGGCGTTGAATAGGAGTGATCCAGAACTATTGTGGTTTTCAATGGAGACCTAGATTCAATGGAAAGGGCAATCGATAGAGATGATGTTGGAAGCATAATAGATAACAAATTACATAAAGGATGCAATAAAGAAAGATATTTAGCAAAGGTAAATGTTAAAGATGAAGTTCATTAAGTTGAAGAAGAATAAATTCTAAAGGTGACCCAAGATAAACAGCAAAGACATGAGAATGTAAATGAATCTAATTAAATCGAAGTAAGCTTTAGACTTTTTGCTGTTAACGAAGCTAAGATCTGGTTTAAGTTATTCAAGATATGTACAAGTTTGGCCTCATTTTGATAACTAGAACTAGTTGATGTCGATCGTAGTCTCAAGTCGCAACTTGTTTCAGATAAGATCCCTGTTTAGATGGATAGTATGTCGTTGTTGGAATGCAATCGATGAAAGGGTCGCATTGAGAATATGCTTCAACAGACTTGAGAAATTATTGTCCTGTTTGTGATGTTGAAAACAGTGCTACAAAGGTATGTATGGTAGATGAAGATAAATATGAAAATGCGGGGTGATGGTACTGATTGGGCGAGAGTATGTTTGTTGGTCATCTGATTTCCCACAAAATATGAAGAAACTCGTTGGGTTAATAGTGAAACTAGATATTACAGGAAATAATATTGGATGTCATTTATCTTTTAGCATGACCGTTTATTTTTTTTATAATTTCCAACGGTTTCCCACAGTTTCTTAATGTATTCGTAAACCAATTTGTCTTTTTGTCAAGGTTTGTAATACGTTATGTTATAAACTCTACTAGAAGGTGATAAACAATATTTTTTCTAGAAATTTGCCATTATTTAAACCCACTAATAAGACACACTATTTATTTTAATGATTGGCTGGATATAATTTATGGTATCTAATATTTTTTTTATAAAACTTCCTTCACTTAACTTCCAACCTTATTCAGCTGCACTAAGGTTAACATTCATTGAAGTTGCTGTTTGGCCATCGTTGCCCGGATTCTGCCGCCATATAATTCATTGGCAATAGTTTTTGCCATCATTAAAACATCATGGTGTTTTTGTTGTATCAATTTGACAGTCAACGGAAACATTTTGCTGCTGTCATTTCGATTTGGCAATTGCCAATTGAATGTCGACACATCATTAATTAATCGGTTATATTTAAGTTTTTGTAATCTTTACAATTTTTTTAATCTATCCATAGCTAGTTGTATTTATTACCGTCTTCGCTAATTTATGATAAAGGCCAAAAACGCCCATGGTCTGCTACGGGTTCGTGTGGGTCTGTGCATAAATCTAATAATTATGCCCATTTCTGCGGCTTGAGTGCAATTAGTGTCTCTGAGTGCTTAGTACCTACCTACTTATTAGATGGATGGATGTAACAAGGGCGAGCAAACGATTGCTCAAAGGGTCTAAACAAGGTGACAATCTCTCAGTTTATATGTTTAATGTCGTAGAAAAGAAGAGCTCGTGGCTAAATAATAACAGTCACATGAGTCGATCTTCAGGTTAAGCGCGCTTGCCAAAATCGACCCGTGCATGGGTGACCATAATTACATCCCGAGTTTCCTCCGTGCCTTGGAAAGCACGTCAAACCCAGCCCAGCTGATAGATCTTTGTAGATCTTTGACAGACGTAATATGTAGTCAGTGGCCCGAAAGGCTGACAACCAGTCTTACCAAGTGGTATCGTATTACCCAGTACTAACTGGGTTGTGGAGGTCAGATAGGCAGTCGCTCCATGTAAAATACTAGTATTTAGCTACACCCTAGGTAGGCTGGTAGCCGACCCCAACATAGTTGGGAAAAGGCTAGGCAGATTTTAGTAACAGTCGTTGTAGAATATGAAACGCTTTGAAATCGATTGCTACTTGTCTAGATCCTCACATCTATGGGTTTTACAAATCCATTGATAAATGGTTTCAAGACGCTATTGCAATAAACATCACGCAACCGATGGGACTTTTAGCACATTCGAGATTTGTAATCTTTAGTAGGCGTCATTAAATAACGAAGTAGGTAAAAGCTGATACTTCGTAGATATCTATTTCATAATAAAAGAACCACTACTTAATATTAGGTTTTTGCATAAGTTTCTAGATAAAAAAATCTAGTATTGTAAGGTTATTTACATTTAGATTTTTGCTATCAGATTGGGAATAGAATTGAAATTCAATTTTTGTATGGAGGCTGAGAATCTTAATAATCCTTTTTAAGTTCTTACAATAGGTACTAAAGTTATGCATGAAGAATGGACTATCAGCTATGAATTATGAATCAGTAAGCTATAGTGTTTAGCGAAATTGCACTACTGCAAAATAGGCGAAGGCCACTCCTAGAAATCTAAAAATGATGCTTCACAACCTTGTTTTTTTTAAGAGTTCACACACTACAGTAATGTATGAATGGCAGAGATAATAAGCAATCAACTTCGTGAAATAATAATGTATCGACCTCACACATTGTGAAACGACACCTACGTTGTGGTCTTAATAAGCGAATGGAGAATTATTGCTTTTCGTGGCATTGGAAGGACGAATGTATGTAATGATGTCAGGTCAAGTCTTACTTACAGAAACGCCTACATTTAAAACAAGTGAGACATTAACAGAAATACAGAACACTCCATTATTCGTACAATGATTTGAAACAAAGATGGCGACCGCAAAATCGAATCCTCCACATTTGATTGAATTAGCTACAGTTCCACGATGATTTCAATTAGATTAAACGATTACTGTGGTTTACACAGGTCATATATTTAGCTATACCTACTGCCTCAATAAAATGAAATATTTCGTAAAGGAGCGAATCAAATGCATTACTTTACAACCCATCCAGTGCATATCTAAATCTATACATCTTCAAATAACAATACAAAATCCATTTTAGAATACCTTGAATTTATCAAAACACAGATTAGATTATTCACGTATTTTGCTCCTAAATTGACCCGCCAAGCGCCATTTTGAATGCACACAGTGTCAAGTTGGCGCCAAAGTTGGTGCTCTGAACGCATTGCGCGTTCAATTTCGTACAACATGTCCGCTTGGGATCACCGACATACTAAAATGGTGATGTGACTCATGTTATTTCAGATTTAATAAATATTTAAGCCGTGGTCTGCTCTCTTTTGGGCTTAGGGTACGACTGTTGAATCATTTGTTTCGTTTTGACGTCAGAATTTTACTTTGTATTCATAATGGCTGATGGAATTAACAAGTTTGACCTGTCTGTTATGTTTAGTCCTGATGGCATGATTTTTCTGAAGTCAGGTGAAAATGTAATCAATATAAGCTGAATAATCAAGTTTAACAGGTATTTTTTGTGTAACTATTCACGCCAATTCCATTCCTATTGCCAATTTATCCAATTAAATTCGATCCAGTTTTTTGAATACCCCGTTTTAGTTCTCTGGTTTGTCATATTACTACTTATCAGTCTCTGTGACTGTTTATATTTTATCTTCCCAAGTGCTAGGGCTTCAGAATTTTAAATTCCGAAGTTTCTACTGCAAATCCTTACTTGCAGTAGAAACTTAATAACGTAATAAACCTGTTTATTACTTTATTTCTACAATAGACGACCCGACTGCGTTGTCAAAACCGCAATGAATTTTGCAATAAAGCAAACTTTCGCCATAAATTCCCGATCCGCTATGTGGAAACTAGTTACAAATTCGTATCCTGGCTATAAAAAACTTACTCGGGCGTGACTATGAAGAAGCCCCTCGACGTTTGGTATATTTTTCGCTCCTGCATCAGTTGAGCCAACGTGTCATACACCACCTCCTGCGATGGTGTCTGCATCGATGGGAATTTCGCGGACAAAGACGTCCGTATACTTTCCAGCGTTGCTGATTGCCCCTGCAAAGAAAAGTTCATAAATGTATTGCATTGTTGTATTCAGATGTTGCTTGCTATAAAACTTGTGACAACAGTTTTAAAAATATTATATAAAAGTTCGGCTTTTGGTGTTAAGCGTCAAAGATCGCTGAATTTTTTATTAGATGAAAAGCCAGAGTTTTTTAATTTTTTTATGGAGCCACCACGAAGTAGCCATATTGACAAACACTAAGTAGTTTTTATGTAGTCGCCCTAAAAATTCCTTTCACAGATTTATAAATGGGTGTGTTAGAACTTCTTACGTATGCTGTCAACACGCAATAATCGTTCTTATTTATTCTCTCACTTGCAATACCGTGATGAATTAGATGTCCAAAACAATTGCATTACAGTTCAAAGTGGCGATGTGCTCGATCAATCCAAACAATGATTACTCAAGCGAATGCCCAAACCTCGGCCATCAATCAATTACTATCTAGATCTGCTTGACTTAACAGGATGTCTTTATTCCACCTGACCTTCATTATTTGTACATTTGGCATTGAAATCTCATATTTGGTCAAGATACGTATCGTTCTAACCACTTGCAAGTATAGGCATACGGTTAATTCCGTTGCTATTGTTGGTTACGGAATCTTATTGTGATAGTGGAATAGACTTGACCTGTTTATTTCAAAAGGAATCTCGTTTATTGAGTTTACATTCACCAGTTTATTAGTTAGATGTTAGCTTCTTCGATATTATGATATAACGTTTTGCCATTGCTAAGACGCTAGAATTCAAATTCGCATTTATTTTTCGAGAGATCGTTTTTTTCCTGTTTTTCTCAGAGTTTGTCTACTTACTCTTTAGGTTTTAAATGTTAATGACTTGTAAAAGTAACATATTTTAAATCCCGTCGTAATAGACGAAAATATCAAATATTATTAAAGTGAAATAAATATCATATCGCATATCGTATCGTGTAAATTTCGGACTCAGCCAAAGGAAACCCAGTAAAAGCCATGCCGCACGTAAGCGATAAGCCAACAACTTGTCACTACTACTGCATTATTGAGGTCTTTGAACCCAGCGTAATTTACTGCCATACCTGCATTGGGCTTAGCTGTGATATGCTTTGCTGTGACGAAGTTATGTTCGCATCTAGATTGAGCCATAGTTTTTATCTTAAATCTAGATTGTATATCAACATCAATCATTGCTTTATTAAAAACTGATATTTCATCATTCATATTATGGTCTTCATTGACTTTTTAATGGCTCTTTGCTAAAACTTGTTTGGTATCATCAATAACTGTATTACCCACGCAAAATGCTAGATCTTCAAAGAATCCACCTGCCTCTAAGTCTTCATTCCATATTGCATTACAAGCAATAAATCAATTGTATCAAAGCAAATTTGATCTTGTTCAATTATCAGCCGCCAATCTAAACATTGTTGGGTAAGCCAGCCTTCGGGACGCGGAATGTGGCAGATATTAATGAGCATCTATTATGAAATGTGCGTAAAGTATTTTAAATATACTGTAACTAAGTTACTGTTTATTGCCTTTTGATTAAGCGTACATTGATTTAAATAATTGCTTATGAGATTATTGATTTAGATTGTTGCGGTAAATCAATTTGTGTAATTGATATAACGTTAGATTCTATAAGAATTTCTGCTTTGATATTTCCCGTTCTCTCTTATTTCTCGGTTTTCATGTCGAAGTTAAGTTCTGCGAGCGCTTTGACGCAACTGTCATGATTAACGTATAACTTTTCTAACATACCTTTACATTTTTTTCCCCCAGCATTTAAAACATGTATGAAATGTCCGCCATTCCTCGTCCCAGTAATTAAATTCCTGCCATATACCAACGCGGTCGCATTAAGCATAAACTCAGGGAGACATTTCAGAAATGAAAACTCGCACTTTTAATTGAGTCATTTCCTCTCTTACATTTCTTCTTACGTTTACCGTTTTGCTGCAATAATTAAAGCAATTGACACATTTGCGGGTTGTGTTAGTCGAAACTTGAATAATTGGGGCTTAAGTCAGACAAGTTGTGATATATGGAACCTGTTTGCTATAATGCTAGTTACGATATCGGAGACCTTTATATTATGCGATTTGTCTGGGCGTGGTTCAAAGAATGCTTTGTATGACACAATTGTGACATGTCGTCTGTTCTAGTGATGTGTCGCAACGTCTCGTATCAAATGGATTGAGATGAATGAATAATTTCGCGTTTTGTTCTTCGATGTAAAGGTCGATGAATGGGAGGTTTGTTTGATTCTTTTAGTAACTTGAGGTCAGTATTCCATTGAGCTGTAATGTGATTTATAGGAAGAATTGAATGGACGGTAAATGTATTACAATTTTCGTGTATAGTCTTTACACTTGTCTAGTTGAGTCCATTGTTATAAGCTTATTTATTGGAACCATTGTTTCTTCAGACTTCGTGAATACGTGTTTTGCCAAAATATTTTGATAGACCAAGACCTAGTTTTAGGAATTTTATTAATTGACCGAGGAGTTTTAGAAATGTGTCTAGGAAAGCAAATCAAAAACTAGTTTTGGTAAATCAGAAATCAAAGCAATCAAATAATTAGAGAGAAAATTCAAGCAAAAACATCAACGATGATTGATGGTTATAAAATGTCCTTAGAAAATCCACAGAAAACGGAACTGGTAAAGTTTTTATCAACAGTTGTAAACATAACTGCAGCTTACGCTGGCCTTTCAATAAATCAAGCTTAGTTTCATATCATAATCAGTAGCTAAATTCCTCTACCTCCGGTATTGCCTAAACTAAAATCAAGATCTAATAAAGCATTCTAAGCCCCTAGGAAATCATAATACAAATCGGAAACTAGCTCTCAAAACGGACGAAGTCTTGGACAGTCCGGTACAAATCTTAGTTGAGGCTTGCTGAGCTAGACGGGCTCTAGTATCAACTGAGGTAGCCGTACCTCAACTAAATCCTACTCTAAACATTAAATTACGATGTTAATGCAATCCTGATTGAAATTCCAAGTGGCATTGTCTCAACAAGACCTGTCTAGTGCGACATTCCTTGTCCAATAACTTTAGGAATTGGGCCAATAATATTGCGTAACGTGACAAATTAATTTTGCACAACTTTACTTTACTTGCGTACCTGTAGTTCCGAGACCTCTGGTTTATAACCTGGTACAGTTATAATTAATGAAAAAGCATTAAATTTCCGTCTATCTTATCTGATTTTTGAGTGATTAATTTGATAAGGAGTGATTGTGATACTGTTTATTATTATAGAACTCGAACATTTGAAAGAGAATTTGCGTAAGTTTTATATCGATAGCTACAAGACATTGAATATTGTACATCGTCTAGGCAATGACCCAAACCCACACGTGGCAAAGGTTACCAGTAAAAAGAAAATTAAACACCATTTTCAATTTATACCTACATTATAATTTCTCGTTAAATTGGATAATTAATTCGGAAATTCGAATTGATGGTGATTTAAGATGGCGATTACAGCGCAATGAGCTCATGGCACAGCTATTTTTAGGAGTGTATCGGCAAAAAGACCATGATGACAAAAATTCCTTACAACCTCGGATGACTGGACCGCTGTGGTGCAAGTTTTGAACGCAAGCGGGTTTGTGGTCATTCATCAGTTTCAAAGCTTTTGGATAAACCGTTGTGAAATAATTTAAAGTGCAGTGTTGCAAACCTAATCCTTTATCGAATTCTACCTAGAGAGTTCAGTTTTATCTTCATGTTGTTTTAGTTCTAGTTTGAAATTATTTTTGTTGTAATAGATAGTTAAATAAATTCCTCTATTTGGATGTTAGTTTACATAATAAAAGTATTACAAATTGAGATTTAAACGACTATAAGTTTTGCATGTTTAATGTGTTGCTGCACTTTAATGTGTTAACATAATTGGTACACCTTGCAAGGCAGCACATAGTGAGACAATACTTTTATTTATAACACCATGTACTTAGGTACTTTTAACTATTTGATCATTTATCACTTATAGTTTTTGCAGGTCTGCCATGACTGCTACTGGACTGCTATCAACTGACACTCATCCTAATAGGCATGACGACAGTATCAAAACATTGCAAATCTATTTAGTCCGTCAGTTAGAGTATTGGAAATTAATGGACACGTATTTTTTGTTTTTGTGAATCAATGAAAATTGACAAAGATAAAACGCATCAAAACTCGGGAGTAAGGGCTCGTGACGTCAGAACTAGCTAAAAATTATACCTAGGCGTGACGTATTGAGAATTTTAAAAGCGTCATATCTTCGTCAATTTTGGTTTATGTAACAAAAGAAAAAACACGGGTCAAATATTTTTTGATAATCTAACTGACGGACTAATTAGTTTTTTTTTGTCGTCTCGCCTGTTCTCCTGCGACTAAGGTATTAGTTGCAGGAGCACTCAAAAGATAGCCAAATGTCAAGGGCAAGGTAAACATAATTAAAACGAAACTCTACAAAAACATCTATAATTAAATCACCACTTACACCACACATGTAGACAAACACACCGAAACGGGTTTATATTCCTAAACCAGTATTATATTTTTATTTTGGCAACATTTCACGGCCGAGTTCCATCGATCTACACGTTCCATCGGATCAACACAACACACACAATCACATGCATATTAAGTGAATTTGAATAATTTTGGAATTACAGTTTATTTATTTTTATAACTTTATAATAAATGTATAAGTGGCTGATTGAGTGGTTGATTTACTTTAACGGCTGTTGTAAAATAAAGAAATATGATCTTCTTCGGCTATATTTTCCTTTGAAGAGGGTTCAGAATTAAACGCGTCGCGTGGGTTGGCGCAGTGGTTGAGCTTTTGACTACTGCTTGTCGCGAGTTCGATTGCCACGCGAAACAAATAATTGTATGGCCTACATGTAGTTTTTCGGGTCTGGTTGTGTGTGTATGTCAGTTTAAATATTCGTAAACGCACTAGGTGCAATTCCTAGTGTGGGTTAGATAGGAATAATTTTCGTTTAAGAATTATAGAAAAGTTAAACTTTAAACTATTTTAAGAATCTTTTGTTAAACAAATAAAAATAAGAACCCTGTTTAAACACAGTTCAATTTTGGCAATCCTTTTTTGTTGAATTAATCAATAGGGGTAATTAAAATACCTACCATACAAGTCCACTTTTATTTTTCGACTCGACTGACCGACTTGACTTTCAACAAAACCCGAAAAACAAAAGAATATCATAAACAAGTGAGTGTGTTCCACAAAGCGGTGTGTTAGTGAAAGCAGTGTGAGAACAAACTGTAATTAAACTAATTCGGAATCAATTTAATTGTGAATCTGTTCCGATTCGCAGGGCCCATTGTTTCAGATCTTCTGTTTTAAATACAAAATATTTGGCTATCACGGCCTGTGTGGTATGTAGAGCGATAATTATGACAGTCATCTTGATCTTTTAGGGTTGGTATTTGTTGTTGTATTTGTATTTTCTAAATACGTTATCTTCCTAACTATAATATTATAAATACGAAAGTAAGTTTGTTTGTCTGTTTGTTACCTTTTCACGCCTAAAACAAGGAACCGATCATCCTGAAATGTTGTATATATACGTTGTCAGGTTCTGTATGGTGTCGGACGTAAAGAATAGCACCATCCCATATCTTCCCGTGGGTGTCGTAAGTGGCGACTAAGGGACTTACCAGAGAATGGGCAGCAGCGTTCTCTGTGCTTTTGTAACAACCGCACTGCGATCGCCAACCCGCCTGCCAAGCGTGGCGATTATGGCAAAACATCCCCTTTGGGGGAGGCCCATGTCCAGCAGTGGACGTCTTTTAGCTGAGATGATGATGATCAGGTGTACAGAAACGGACATGGGGTATCTTTCATCCCGAAAAAAAGTACTGTTCCCGAGGATATTCTTTTGATAGTATTGGATGGCGCCACGTATCTTTCCAATCATGATTGAGTTATATTATTATTACAAGCAGAGTACAAACCGAATCGATTATCAAATTCTAAATTTACGTGAGTGAAACCGTGAGCAAAAGCTCGTATGTACTGAAATTAAAAATAGTCTGCGGTGTTAATCTCCGTTTTCACTGATACAAGGTAATTTTCAAGGATGAAAATGCGATGCAGCGTTTTTGTTTAGTTTTGAGTATGAGTGCGGATGCGTATAAGAGTAGAGGAAGACCAAAGAAACGACGGATGGACTGTGTGAAGTTTTGGATAAGGGCATGATAATGAAAATATAATACAAATAATAATAAATATCGCTGGACATTAACACACAGCGCCATCTAGTGCCACACTAAGCAACGAGGCTTGTGTCGTGGACACCAGATAGTTGATACACTACATAGATACTTTTTGTTTGTAAATACATACTTACTATACACATAAAAAAAAAAAGTATTAGTATATTATTGTTGTTAATTATTATTTTGTGTATTTAACCTAGGGGCTTTAGTTGCCTGATAATAAAATGGTAATTATTATTATTATAAACATCCATGACTCGAAACAAATGTCCATGCTCATCACACAAACTTTTGCTCCAACCGGGATTCGAACCCGGGACCCTAAGAACGTAAGGCAGCCTCACTACCGCTGCGCTATTCGGGTCGTCAGTGATGATTGAGTGATGATGATCCATTTAAGTCTACAGATCATGTGCTTATTTATTTTTGACTTAAATGTCGTCGTCACTTCGTTCGTGTCACTTATCAGTAGTTTCTTGTGTTTTACAGGCATTACATAATTCTTCTAAGACTAAGTAGCTGACATTTCAAATTGTGCTGACAACCCTAGGAAATAAAGATACTTTTAAAACAATTTTGCCAAATCATTCCACTTTCGCACAAATACCAACCTAACCTAACCTAACTTAAGTTTCCAATAAAATATTTGAGAATTGTCACGATTGTCAGTAACGAAGCAAAATATTTAATTTGCAGTTATTTGTATTATCTCCTAGGAACCGGTTGATTTTGATTGCCAGTAAAATTTTAAGTATCGTGCTTCGGTAATAAAGCCATAAATTGAAACTTCGTGGCCAAAGCCGTAAATAATTAATAACTTTAATTATTTATGGCTTTAGCTTTTGTTTTGATTTATAACTTTTGACAATATGGGTAACGCGTACGCTTACACAGATGTCATAATTATTATTTGAAATAACTCAGCTTTGTCTTTTCAAAATCCACAAGCAATTGAATCAAGGCAGGGCTTTTGATACAAATAGCGATACATAGTACTGAACAGTGCGTGCCTAGTTAGGCTGTTCATATATCTGGAGCACAGATATATGAACACCTTAATCTATCTATATCTGTGATCTGGAGCCTGTGACCAGCAAATGATTGACGTTCATATAACTGAAATTCTTATTATTGACATTCTTATTATTGGTATTCTTATTATTAACATTCTTTTTGTTGACATCCATAATATTATA
The DNA here is from genome assembly GCA_941918905.2 of Xestia sexstrigata. Classification (NCBI taxonomy): domain Eukaryota; kingdom Metazoa; phylum Arthropoda; class Insecta; order Lepidoptera; family Noctuidae; genus Xestia; species Xestia sexstrigata. Next base: position 4,202,461 of record OW799206.2, read on the forward strand.
ACATAACAATTACGTTAATCCATGTATTCATATATGTTCTTAAATTTTGCATGCTAGTTTTAGCGAATTGTGTGAGCAACTGTAATAAAACTCGACCATCTATTTATATACTACAATTCTGGCAAATAAATTTTATTTCATTTAATTTCAGCAGTTTCTTATACACTGGAACCGATACACTTTGGTTGAAATTTTTATATCTTAGTAACCAACATCAATATTGCATATTCAGCCTATAATGTTCCCATTGCTGAGACACCGGCCTCCTCTCTATGAGAGGGAATGGGCTATAACCGACCACGCGACCACGCGAGCCCAGTGCAGCGGTTGGTAGATGTCACAATGTCTTCGAATTTTTGGTTCTAGGCCATGCCGGCTTCCTCACGATGAATATTTTTTTAAAGAGCATTATGACATTTGGGCCAAAATAACCACGATGTGGAGCCCTGACACAGCCAGAAGGCGACGCGGTAGACCTCGCAGGAGATGGCTGGACGAGCTCGACAAAACCAACGACCAGTGGTCCACATTGGCCCTGGATCGAAGAATTTGGAAGTCATGGGGAGAGGCCTTTGCCCAGCAGTGGGATGACACAGGCTAACAGTAACAGTATGACATTTATGAGTAGAAGGAGTGACGTATGCCAGCCACATTGGGCACCCACTTTAGCGGTAGTAGCTAGGGTAGAGGGTCGAACTAAGTCAGCTAGCAAAACTCTTACTTTGAATTCCAATCTTCTCTCACTTCTGAATAAACACAGCATTTTATCCAACACAAACATTCAACACAAACAGCACTAAATTCCCCTGAAACGTCCGTGGGTACTGCAGTGTCCATAACTAAGGCGGGGTACATACCTGCGTCGTTAGGTCCATAATGCAGTCGCACAACGCTTCCGGCAGCGGTGTGAACTGGCCTTGGTACGCCGGCGTTACTATGCAGTCCTCGATGTCACCTGATAACAAGAGAGATAAGGGTAAATTAAGTTTGCTTATCACAGATTTATAGAAAGTACTATGTAGCGATATTAAACAATTTTGGTAGTAGGTTAATCGGAAAATTGATTGCTTTTAATGAACTATCTGTTATAGTGAGAGTGATATTGACTAAAACTCAATGGGCAATATTGTGGTGATTATTAATTAAATAAGTTTTCTTTCTCATATTGACGGTATAATTCGCAAGCAATTATATTTTTATCGACTTCTGAAGTCGCGCGTTTTTGACTTCGTTCGTTAAAAGGTCACCTGTTGACCTTTCAACGAACGAAGTCAAAAACGCTTCTGATGAAAATACTGTTACAGAACAGTACTGATTGACAAACACACTGAGCTAGCCCAGCCGAAGGCTACGCCGTCTTAAAAATATGTATTTACACACTCGCATGTATTTCTACACCCCAATCCGCCTAGCTCATTAGCCTACAAAAACATCTAAATAACGAACAAACACACTGAATAAACGCAATGTACAATTAAACCCGTGGAGTCTCCACTGCTGGGGCATAAATCGCGTCGACAATACCCCGGGGAAGTGGGAGATGTCCCCGGGGAACGTTTGTTGGAGCCAGTCCAAATAGCTCGAGTTGTGAGAGGAGAGCGGGGGCAACTGTTGTTTTTGTCCGTTGGTTTATGCATTGGTGACTTTCGTTTCTGATAACGGGTGAGTGTTTATTGGTAGCCAATATATGGCCCCCTTTGATAAAAATATGTAGCCAATATATATAGCCCCCTTTGATAAAAATATGTAGCCAATATATATAGCCCTCTTTGATAAAAATATGTAGCCAATATATATAGCCCCCTTTGATAAAAATATGTAGCCAATATATATAGCCCCCTTTGATAAACATATGCAGCCAATATATATAGCCCCCTTTGATAAAAAATAAATTGTGTGAAGGATGACATGGCTAGGAAGGAGGTGACTATGGAAGAAGAAGACATGCTGCGCCAACCCAAATAAATTGGGATAAGGGCAGGACAATAATGATGATGATAAAAAGCCACGCTGTAAAGATCATCGGTGTTTTAAAAATATCATCGGTGTTTTAAAAATGTCTAAGATTGGTTTGCTTATGACTCCTTCATGCCAGTATTAAAGCTATGTCTAAAAACATTGTTACCCATATGTAAATTATGTCAGTATTCGCTAAAAAGTAATTTACTTGTTCGTAAAAGCGAATAGTTGGGGTTTCAACTCTCAACTCAGCGCCAAAAGAGTGCCCGAGTGTACAATGCAAAATATTTAGGCAGTCACGCTTAGATGTTGACTAGTGTTACTAAAAATGAAAAACATTTTATTTCATTTCGCTATGTCCTTTTTTAGGGTTCCGTACAAAAAATGAAAAATCGGAACCCTAATAGGATCACTCGTGCGTCTGTCTGACTGTACGTCTGTCTGTCACAGCCAAAAGTTGCAAAAAGTTTTGAAAACCTAACTATCAAATGAAAGGACTCGTTATGAGGATCTCAAATATATTTTTGTTATTAATTATATAATTAAAATAAATGGTTTTGATTTTATTCATGAAAGAAGACGAAAATTGATCAATGACACCATGGGGGGACCCTGATCTCAGAACCTACTGAGCCTAAGATTTAAAAAAAAATACAAAATATAGTTCATTGCTTGTAGATTACAGGAAAATCTATAAGTATTCTATCAATTGTACTGAAAACTCTCCACGCGAGTTCAACTCGCACTTGGCCGGTTTTTTCTTTTCTATCTTTCTTTCATTTATGGATCTGAACCTCTATACCCTAATTTGTATTTACCTCACGAGCCCCCAAAACACCGCCAAAATACATGCCTTGTACTAAAACGAATGCGCCAAACGGACGCGGCTAGTAAAAATGTCCGCAGTATACGCAACGCGGACCACACGTAATATCCGTGATGATATTTTTACGTCACATTTGGCTAAAACTAGAGCTACTTCAGACACACAGTTCCGTGTGACATTATGTTGCGACGGCAACAAATTGTTAGACAAAATGTCTCCTATTTTGTGTCAGGAAGGAAATATTTTATGCTGGAGTTATTCTGGATGTTGAGTTAAAATTCACGTTTGTAAAAGATTTGTTCTGCGTGTTTAAAATGTTGTCTTTAGCTGGCTACGAGTTATGCAAGCTTTCAGAGGAATTTACCAGTAAATATGTGGCTATAATTTTAATGGTTTAATGTCCTAGAGTACAGTTAAAATAGTACATCGAATCACGTAAGTGCTTCTGCTCTCGTCTCTTATCAAGGTGGTTTGGGCCGCCCCAGGCCACATTGATAAGAGAAGCACCACCACACACACACACCGGAACACTATCGCGATAAAAAGTATCGTATGACCTTATTCTCTACCTGTTTGCAAAAAACTACTTCCATTCGGCGAAAAAAGGTAACAGACAGACAATAATTTTCACAATTATCATACTAAGTAGGTATTATTAGTAAATGTTCAGCTAAGCTTAAGAAACTGTAAGAAAGTCACTGAACTGCAGGCTGTAAACACACATACGAGTAGATCCACCAGACCTTCATATTCACGACTGTTAATTAGCATTAGAGTAACGCGTAGACAATAGCTACTAGGAAAACAACGTCGTTGTGGAGTCACAGAATTGTGATTTTAAACAATTTTACGGCGCTGTAGTTTCATGTAGCTGATTGAAGCGCTATGAAGCCTGAAGCACAGTTGTATTCAGCGGATTGAAGCGCTTATCTCTGCTCGCAGACTGCGCTCGGCCGCGGCGCGGCTCGGTGAAACAATAGTGACGGTACCAGGTTGTCATAGTGTAGAAGAGTTAGTTCGTATTTTAAATGAATATTGGTGGGATTTTCATGGAGAATGTTTACAGTGATAAAAAAAGAAGAGGTACGAACAGGTACGATCGAGTGAGAAATAAAACTGTAGATTTAGTGACTGATAGCGTTATTTATGGGAAAAACAAGTCGACCGAGGGTTAGCTAGAACTTAGATCACTATTAATCTACTTAGCGTGGCCATTGTTACTAGTGTAAGTACAATCCTCAACCGAAAGACGTTTTAAACGCACTATGGTCCAATTGTTAAATCTATGATATTAGTGTTAATAACGGGAATCAAATCGACCACCCTCATAACAGCACATTAATAATCATAACACATAGCTCAACCTAAGCTTCCATACATTAAAATTAATGATGATCAGGGGATCAAGTCATAATCTCTACATTAGGCACACAATCCACAGATTTGACATAAAACTAATGATGTTAAACGGTTCACAAAGGCAGTTTATGATAAAAATGGAGCTGATAGCATGCCTGATAAGCACTTACAACGTTTTAACTTTTGTATGTTTGGAATACAACACGTATTTCTGAAATTCAGCATATTTATTCGTGGCGCAAATGTGCCAAATTCAGAGATGGCCGATGCCGTGAGCGGAATTGCCAAAATTATCATTTTGCATTGCATCAATAATATTTTAAGATTTTTTTTTTACATCTTTTGAATATTTTTTTTCATTGATATTTTACGCTTCTGTCATCAGGAATAATTCACTGTGTTTTCACACGCTAAGTTTCTTCTGTTAAATTTACGTTTTACAGTTACTTTTTAAAATTATTAATACAATCGGAATCTTCGTAATGCTACAAGTCATTAGAAGATCTATTTTTAATGATTACAAGATTACCTTTGTGTTCCTTCAAACTGCCATTATTCAAAGTCATGTCCATTCTTTCATCATCTATTTCAAGTGGCAAGTTTTAATTCTCGAACCACTTATGGAACTACGGACTTACAATCATCAACAACACAAATATGTATTTAGATACACAACCCTTAACAATTACACGAACCATCAATCTTACCAATAGTTTACGTATCGTCTCTACTAAGTGGTATGTTAATGCATTGTTTAGTAAACACAGGTGTACACTTCTGTACACAAGTGTACTCCTGTACAGTAGGAAGCGGATGTACGACAGCTAATGTTCCGTGGGGTATGTCTTGTTATGTGATATTAGTACATAATATGTTTGATTACAGTTACGTAGACAAGCTTTTGTCAAGGGTTTGTTGCGAAATTCAGGTTAAATATTCGTATTGACAGCTGCATTTGGTTAGATTGGACACCTGCTAAACAAATGGTTCAAATTCCACGACAAACGTCAAGCAAGACTTATAAGTCGACCAGTCACTGTTCAGAATTTTCTTGTGGTAAGCAGATTAGCTTTGTTGGTATTAGATATGACTTCTTAGGGTACCCTGAATAGGCGAGACGACAAAAAAATCTAATTAATCCGTCAGTTAGATTAACAAAAAACATTTAACCCGTGTTTTTTCTTTTGTTACGTAAACCAAAAATGACGAAGATATGACGCTTTTAAAATTCTCAATACGTTCCGCCAAGTATAATTTTTAGCTATTTCTGACGTCACGAGGATACAGTCGTCATGCCTATTATCAGTCATGGGACTTTCATCATTGGCTCAGAAAGTTATTTCTCAACAAACCCCTTCAAGGCTTTTCGGCGTTCATGAAGCATTTCATAGCTACGGTTTTCATATTTAATGCAATGCCATGAATCTTTTGAAGCTGCAACTGCTAATTTTCACAATCATGTTATGTCTATGATGTGATATAGCTGCGGTTTTCTGGTGATAAATTCCACCTTCCAACTCCCACAACAAAAAAAAGGGGTAACCCATTCTTCAGGGACTCCACGGAACATTTCTTTACAAACTCTCTCTCGTTATTTCTCTCGCCTCGCAACGCGGGCCGTTACGCTGTCGCAGTCAGTTTGCGCATAACATGAAAAACAAAAGCCTTGAGAGCACTAGGGTAACCTAAATTCTGCTTATACGAGGACACCGGCTGTCCGGGGAATCATGTCAAGTTGAACATTCTGTTGGATCATATTGCGTAAACGGGTTTAATTTGTTTTAGAGTAAATGTTTCCTTTGAGAGAATCCTTTTGTTCTTTTAAGTTTTCTGTTGAGCTTTTATTAAATAGTTTATTTTCTGGAATCCAGTTTATCTCTCCGCCGTAAACAAACTTGGTGCATCTGCTGATAAAATGTACAGAAAAATATGCCTTACCAATTCAAAAGGCGAATCTTGTTATATTTTTTTCAGATAAGCACTTCTAAATAACGTTGAAAGTTTTGCTACCTAGGTAACATGAATAAGTAAGTTATTAAGTTTAAATTTTATTTACAATTACTTATTTAATAACTACAAGAAAATAATAGATGATACTTATCAGAAATCTTGCAAAAAGACTTTAGGCTTTTCTAAAACCCACAAACAAATCATACACATGCGTTCAAATTAACCGTGCGCACCAACAATTTACGAATGCATTGATCAAGATGGTTGTAAGTAGGTGTTGTGTCGAATACCATTAGTTACATGCTCCTTATTGCACGTGGGTAGGCGCCAAGGTTGAGAAGTGCAATGCGACGGCACTGACTTCACTCATGAGGTTTTTTCGTTCAAGGTTATAAGTGTATGTCTGTCTTGGTACGGAGTTACGGACATGAGATGAGGAGGGACGAATCGCAAGTAACTAAAAGAGTGATGAATATAAACGTTGATAGATAGAGAAGGAGAGGAAGACAAAAAAAACGATGGATGGAATGTGTGAGGAACGATATAAAAGAAAAAGGAGCAAATGATAGCGTGACAGTTGACAGAGGAGAATGGAAGAAAAACACGTGTTGCGGCGACCCCAAGTAACATGGGACAAGGCCAAGAAGGTGACGATGTTCCTCTAGTGTTTGGGTTGGTTTGGTGTTTGGTTGCCGACATGCGTGAACTGAGTTTAGCTTGAAATGATCGAGTACAGTTTCCTCGGTTATACGCCCTTATAGGCTTGACTAAAACTTCTTATAGAGGTAGAGTAGAATTATTGTAAGGACTAGTTATGTAAGATAAAACTATTGCCAGAAGAGACTATTGGGGTTGTTATTTGATCAGCATACTTTGATTTGAGACAACTACATTAAATATATGTAATGTCTATGGGAGGTTGCAATGTTATATAGAAATCAGGTAGCCGATTACACCAAGGTGTTGCAAATAAGATGAAGTATCAACAAGACTTAAGGAGACAGAAAATATCCGTCTGTCGGTACATTTCTTAACTCGCTATCAACTCAGTATTATGTATTGTCTCCAATTTTAGGATTCCGCGTCAAGAATGTGTTTGTAAGAGTTTACAAATAGTTCGCTCGTTTGACAAAGTAGGATGGGACTTGACTTTACGTGTACCTACCTATAACTTAGAGCAAGGTTCTAAGTAAATGCATATTTTACTCTCTTATATCAGGAAAAACGAGAGGCTTTAAGGAACTACTTAAACTCGGTATTGTACTTAGGGTCAACATAAGTAGATACAGTAATACAATTTTATACGTGTATAAATAACTGTAATGGTCGTACAAAGTCTTAAACCTGTAAGACTTCTTTTATCGTAATTACCGATCTTTATCTCACATTCCCTTCCTGCATTATTGATTATCAAGAGAATGCATTTAAGCCTTTTCAGTCCTCATGAATACAGGATCGTGTACGTACTTAAGGAATCATTTACCAAAAGTGGTTCTCGAAAATTGTGATTGGATGTCTCGATATCACGTTTCTGGGTACCTATAACTTGTTTTGATCCGCAATTATAGCAGTATAACTCAAGAATAAAGCTGCATTTTAGGGGTTTGAAAAAGTCATGTCATTGCGACATGTCAATGAAATGCTGTCCTTATTTTTCATAGGAAGGCAACACACTTGTAACATCCCAGAATCAGAAGCAATTTAAAAAACAACAACGCTACGCGGGGCTCCTGTTTCTGTCTGCAGGGTTTAAATTAAAGTAACCTAACACGAGGGGGATGGCGGGGTCTAAGTTTGCTCGCTTCGCCAACAATTTTCAAAAGCATACTAAAAGTAGTTTGAGAAGTGCTTTATGAATTTTGGCGCTTGAATGATATTTACAGCAAGGCGCTATTGAAAAATCAAGATGGCAGTGTCAGTTCCGAATTGCACCAAAATAACCCTATACTACGGAACTCAAGCATTGCGCGCTTAACCCGTTCCCACCACGTGGGTAGTCCTCGATGCCTCGTAAATACCACACTTTATCGCCGGGCTCGTTGCGAAAAAAAATATAAAAATGTTATTGTGCCTCTTTCTGTGGCCGCCAGTGGAATGTTTATGCCTTGCGCCTTTTACTGGGTAATACGATTGGTTGTTGTATGTGATTATAGAGATGGTGTTAAAGTTTAATGTATCTAATTTCAAATGTTTTGCGTATAGGAAAATTGGAAGAAGAGTTTTATTGGGTCTATCTTTAAATGAATTCGAAGGTTCTATCAGGTACAGTTTAAGTTCAAATTGCACTGACTTGACATCGGTTTCAACCATTTGGAGGTGTCCACCAATATTATAATGATATGCCTTTAATAGATCCCTCCTGTGTTATACCCGTAAGACATCTTTGATCGACTTAAGCTTCCAATCCAAAGAAAAAGGTCCTTTGCCATACTAACGTATAGAGACATCAGCGCAACAAAGGACCTTCTTATTTTGTTGAGTATGCATTTATATCAGTGAAAATAAGCCCTCTTTACTGACCGCTATAAGACAGCGAGCGCTCAGATTGAATGAATCAATAGGCCTTGTTCCATATTGCATTCAACCAAAAACATGGGCTATTAAACTCACACACCGTGTAACCTGCCAATAAGACAACCCATCAACAATTTACTTTCAGCCTTATAGGCTGTAGGTATCCCTCTCAAAATGACCAACCATCTGTACCAACCTCTTTGCATAGTGACAGTTACAATTTGCCAGTCATTAAAAAATAATTTCGTTTCATTCATTCATTTTTGTATGTATGTCATTACAAGACGAAGTAAAGAAATGCCCAAGTCCGGCCAAGGCTGGCTTGTGCCACGTTAATGATACAATGATTCATTATTGTTATATTATCAACACAATTGCATATTGTTATTGCAACGATTGGATTTAAAAGGAGGAGGAGCTCGTGGCTAAATAATAATAGCCCGCGCTCGAGTCGATATTCAGGTTAAGCCGTGCTTGCCTAGGTTGGTCTGTGGATGGGTGACCACTCTTACATACTGAGTTTCCTCCGTGCCTCGGAAAGCACGTCAAGCAGTTGGTCCCGGCTGTCATTTGTAGATCTTTGACAGTCGTTACAGGTAGTCAGTGGCCCAAAAAGTCTGACAACCAGTTTTACCATGTCTTACCATACCTTACACGCTCTATGTAAAAAATCAGGTAGCTGCATCCGGTTAGAGTGGAAGCTGACCCCAACTATGTACGAGGGTGTGTGTGGGGGTGGGGGTGTGTGTGTGTGTGTGTATGTGTGTGTGTGTGTGTGTATGTACTATGTTGGGGTCGGCTCCAACTATGTTGGGGTCGGCTTGGGAAAAGGCTAGGCAGATGATATTGTTATTGCCAAGATTGGAATTGAAGCTGTTGACGTATCAAGGGTGTTTATGTTAACTATCCCACTGTTGGGCAAAGGCCTCTTCTCATACAGAGAAGGCACACATTAATCACGGAGCTTCCTCAAGAGGAGTTAGCGATTTCAGACTTAAATTAATTTTAGAAGTCGATATTTCCTCACAATGTCGATTTTTGACTTTTTGTGAAGTTGAATGTGGTAGGTAATCGACTATTGTGGTATGGATATGTGACGCGGAGGAATGAGGGCAATGTAGTGAGGAAATGTTGAGTATTATGGTATGTAAGTGGCTATAAGAGTAGAGGAAGACCAAAGAAACGGATGGATAGACTGTGTGAAGAATGATATGGCTAGAAAGGAGGTGACTGCTGAGATGACGAGTAATAGAGAAGTATGGAAGAAGAAGACATGCTGCGCCGACCACAAATAAATTGGTATAAGGGCAAGAAAATAATGATGATCGAAAAGCTATGTCCATCCTGTTCAATGGGGGCTATCGCGCATGAATTCGCCGCTAGAGGCGTTCGTGTAGACTAAGGTCTTCCGAAATGTCAGATGTCATACAGTGTTCGCGCGTTGCGTGCTTTTTTATCATGTAATTATACTAATACTCACGATTGTGTTCTAGACTGAGCCATTCCTGATTAATTATGACTTGAAGATTTTAATTAGCAACTTAGGATCTTATTTGTTAGTACTTGGAGGTAAAATGATTTTTAAATGTTTCATGCTTGCTTATTTTAGGGAGAATTTTGTAAATATGTATCTAAAGCTTACACTATGTTGGTAACGTAATAGAATAAACTTTTTTATCAAGTTATTGGTACCTACTCTAAAGTATAAAATAGAATTATTGACAAGACCTTACTCGACAGTGGCGCCATCTGGAGAGCTCAAAAACGATAGCCCCCATTAAATGTCGTTGAAAAATTCAACTGTTGAAAGCGCTTGTCATTTGCCTAGGTAGGCCATCTGTTCATTCTTGATATACAATGCCATAAAACAAATGAACACCTACATTCGAATGCGGCACCAACAATCATTTGTAGAAACCAAAAACGATTTGTTTGGCAATCGATAATGATTAATTCTAAACCAAACGTTGAGATGCTCCAATGATCATTCATTTTAATCTTAATATATAATCAATTTGTATTGATATACTAAAATTGATTGAAGTTTCTATTTGGTAATTCTCTTTTCGTAATACAAAGGTTTCAATAATTAGATATTAATGCCTTTTTGTTCAAAAGTTGGCAAATTAGAGCTGAAATATATTGTTGTCTAGGCTTGCTTGACTAGAATGTTAATAAAAGTATATCGTAAGCACATATTAAATTATTATGGCTCATGATTGTGATCTTATATATATCATTTAAGAGCATGGCTTAATGATCTGTAATAATTTAAGTGCTTTTAGTTAATGCAGCTGCTTTAAAACTATATTGTGCTTAGTTCTATTATAATTGTAATCTAACTTTAATTTCTGCATATGTAATTCAAGATTTTTTTATTACAAACGTAAGAATACATAATAATATGTGTAGGCATACACAAGTGACAATGGTGTCGATACTGTTGTGCACAAACTAAACTTAATTTAGGCCACAGATAATATAATTTAGGCTATTGCTATCTTTTACTAAAAGGCAGTGCGAGAAAAGGACGGCTATAGCTATGAACTAAGTTAGAGATATCAAACTAGTTTATGCCTTGCGCTTCACCGTGTTCTTAGTCGACTTGTTTTTGACGTGCACCCTTCATTTGTATGGAAATATTAGTTCCAACTAAATTTGACAGCTCTAAATTACGTCCGTCTCTTTCTCGTTATATTAGAGAGAAAAACATAGCAATAGCCTAATTTAAGTTTAGTTTGTGCACAACAGAATCGACACCAATGGCTTTCTCAGCATTTAGTATATCTAAAGGAAATTCAATGGGATTAACATTAATTAAAGCTTTCGGTAACTCATGTCAATGGGGATGGCAACTGTGGAACTAATGGCGCTAGCATAGCTTGTACCAAGCATCGTCATTGGTTGAAAATCTGTCAATGTCATTTTAAATTTCAAAATAGCTTGTCCTTATTGGACAGATTGGTACTAAGCTATACACACGCCATCTACAATCAGCTTTGACCAGCCTTCCCCATTTACATAACACCACGCCTGCAATTTCCAAAGGGTTAGGCAAAGGCGTAGGTACCTAACACTACACCCACCCTCATTTAGCCAACATAAAGGGTATATGACAAAAAATCCGTCCGATAGATTTCCAAAAAATATTGGACACTTTTTTTTTTTTGTTAGTCTGTACTATCCCACTGTTGGGCAAAGTTCTCCCCCAATTCCTTATATTTGCTCTTTTCTCGTGCCTCCTCTAACCTACCCTCGCGGTACGCGTCCAAATCGTCCCACACTTCTTTTTTCACGTAAACAAAAAATTAAGACTATACAGTGCGTCGAAAACTCGTCTCCCCACACACGTTTTATCTTCGTCAATTTTGAGTAATTTGATAAACAAAAAACACGTATCCAATATTTTTCGATAATCTAACTGACGGACTAAACAGAACCATATTTTTTTAGTCAGTCGTCATCCCTATTATGTTTAAGTCCCAAGTAATAGGGAGCGAGCTTATTGCTGTAAACCGGGCACGAGTCCTGACTTCGTGATTGCTACTGAGATATTCCTGAATTACTTTCCACGACCCGGAAATCGAACCCAAGACCTTATGCTCAGCAACAACTTTCCCATCATCGTTATCACTGATACACTGTCTCTTTTACGGTCTCTGGTAGTAAAAATTTAAAAAATGTGGCCGAATTCCTCAAACACTAAACCCCTAACTAAAACACCTACTTACCTAACCACAATAGGCATGATGACAGTATCAAAAAATTGCAGATCTATTTAGTCCGTCAGTTAGAGTATTGGAAATTAATGGACACGTATTTTTTGTTTTTGTAAATCAATGAATATTGACAAAGATAAAACGAATCAAAACTCGGGAGTGGGGGCTCGTGACGTCAGAACTAGGTAAAAATTATACCTAGGCGTGACGTGTTGAGAATTTTAAAAGCGTCATATCTTCGTCAATTTTGGTTTACGTAACAAAAGAAAAAACATGGGTCAAATATTTTTTGATAGCCTATCTGACGGACTAATTAGTTTTTTTTTGCCGTCTCGCCTATTACTTATAATGACGTGTTAGTAAGTAAAGCGGTGTTTAACACCTGAACACCTGTAGACCAAGGCGTCAGGACCACATTACCATGATATTATGGTGTTAGCCAGTGGGCGTGGGACTAGAAATTGTTTAGAATATTTATGTAGTATTGACAAGCAAACGGTAATGATGAAGTATCATCGTTAATTATAAACTGAAGATGTTTGGTGTGACTCTTTGTTTTGAGATTTCGTAATTTTGGTTGTATTGTTTGTGGTTTTGTGTAGTTGGGTTTAACATTGCATTATTGCTAAAGTGGTTTTTATAGTTATTATATTATGTGACTAGCTGTGTGCCGCGTCCTTCGTTCGAGTAAAATTATAATAAAAATATTACTTCCTTTTTTAAACGAATTTTGTTAACAATTTCAAAGGTTTTAATGTTTTGTACGGAACTCTAATTAGTTTTCTAAAAGTAGAAGTAGCTAAAGTTAGACCTTATAAGATCAGATATCTGCCTGTACAATTCCCGTCAAAATTGGTCTAGCCGTTTCGGAGATCAGCTGGAACAAACAGATAGACAAAATTGGAAAAAAAATAGTTTTTGTTTTATGTGCTGTATATTTACTTTCATATACATTCAGTAAGAAGCTGTTATTTTAAAATAACAAACAGACAATTCAATTTTATTCATTTGTATAGATGTGTGAGGAAAAAACAGTAAATCAAGTATGGTGTGCGATTGTGTCGGGACTTCACAACAACCATGCGTGATTGAAATCAAATAAAGCTTTGCGTGCTAAGCCCTTACTACTAGTTGAGTGAAAACATGCAATGTAATCAATCAACAACACCATCATCATCATAATAATTATCATCATCAGCATGCATGCCATGATATCTTATGATTTTTTATATCTAATACTTAAGAGGGCCCTTCCCGCCCCGTCTATCGTCAACGCGAGCATTGTCGAAAAGCGTGTTGTTTCATCTAGAGCTACAGCGGCGGTATTCTTTCAACTGCCCTGTCTTGTTAGCCCCCCCGGCCCCGCACAACGCGAGGACATTGAACGAAAAATTGTGTTCGAAAATTTATAAAACTTGTTCCAGGAAATACGTGTTTTTGAATAAGTCTTAGAAGTTTGTGAAACAAATATTTGTCATTTAGAATCTCCACTACATTTGCAAGGCTTCTATCAGGATATTTTCTTTTTTACAATTTATGGGTACATTATGAACAGCCAAAGTTGAGGTAAAATTTGTGCAAAACAGCAATTTTTGGAGGCTTATACTGAATTTGTTCCTACAAATTTTTATTTTTTGCTTCGATAGAAGCCTAGATATAGTGAAAAAGATACCTATCCGTTCAAAAAAAATAAAGATATATAATGTGTAACAACGGCATAATCACGCACGAGCGTTTGTCAAAATTCTCGCTAAAAGTAGCGCGTAGCCGCGCGCGGGTAGTAATAGCTCAATGGCTGTTTCATACGGTCAATATTTATTAAACTGTTGTTTATTTTTAAGAACCGACGAAAACTTTTGAGTTTTGAGCTCATTTCACGGTAACCGTTTGTTTGGGCCTATTATGAAAGCGTAAACTTTGGCGCGCAAAATAACAATGACTGCCGTTTGGCGTGCGCCGTCAGTGCGCTCGGCCGATTCGGTATTTTTTCATTAATTATTTCTATACAAAGTCAACGGGGCGGGGCTAGAGAGCGTTTCTATTTTGCGAGTACAAGCAAAAATTAGCTTAGTGGTGGTCAGGCGGGAGTGTCCTCGATAGTAAAGTATTATCCGCATGTTACTGTTACTTAGGTACGGTTGCCACCGCATCAAACTACCAAAAACTGTTAAATTTCTATAAATGATTTTAAACCATAAAATTATGGTGGTTAAGTTCAAAACCGAACGAGAAAATTTGTCAGTCTGTGGTAACGCATGCGACTGTACTTCCTTGAAGTAGGTATAAGCAAATAAACTCAGCCTATTTCGATCTCTGATCATGAAGCTGTGACTTTGTAACTTGTCATCCTGTTCTCATCATCATCATCATCAGCCTTTAATGTTCCCACTGCTGGGACACGGCCTCCTCTGAGGAGTGGGAATGGACTATAATCCACAACGCGGGCCCAGTACAGATTCGTAGATGTCACATGTCTTCGAATTTTTGGTTGTAGGACATGCCGGTTTCCTCACGATGTTTTCCTTTACCGTTTTGAGAGCAGTTTATTTATTTCATCACCAATAAATTACACAAAGTAATGCGCCTGTCTGGGTTCAAAATCGAACCCACGACATACTGTTCGTAAGTCGGGGCTTTTACAATTTATGAGTATGTTATGAACGGCCAAAGTTGAGGTAAAATTTGTGCAAAACAGCAATTTTTGGAGGCTTATACTGAATTTGTTTCTACAAATTTTTATTTTTTGCTTCGATAGGATCCTAGATATAGTGCACAAGATACCTATCAGTGCAAAAAATTTAAAGATATATATGTGTACCTAACAAAAAGTAACTCTTAAAATACAGACGCTCAGTTTGGAGATCACATCTCCTATTTCACCCACATCTACTGTACTAGTCTATGACATGATCGATCAGAGGTGTTCCTACGAGTACACTTTTATTTCGCCAACTATGTTTAAGTCCCATGTAATATACAGGGTGTAAATAATCTCATCACGAAACCGTCAACCAAGCATTCTGTACATCAAACTAAGTCTCTTTACGGAAAAATTATTGCTGGGAAACGACTTTTTTTTTGGGGTGAAATATTATGTTTTGTGGTAGAACTTAATGTAACGCACTCAAAACATTTCGCTGATGGATGGATTGAATAGTATGGGGGTCGTGGAGGTGTTTAAAGTAAAAATGTAACATTAAAAATTTGTATTAAAAAAAAAACTTGTCTAAAAGTTGGAACTTTGACCTCCAATATCTCCGTAACTAGAAGGTTCCCAGGCATACCTGGGGACACCATAGTGTAGAACAAAAAAATGATCGCAATGATGGGGAAAACAAGTGCCTTTCGGCTTCGTTAAGAGGTGTTTTACACCCTTTATAGATGGCCAGCGACCTTCAACCGGGTCATAAATCCACACTCCGTGGCTGTTACTGACAAATTCCCGATGGAAAAACCCAATAACACTTAACCCAACCGGGGAATCGATCCTAAGACCTTATGCTCAGCACGCGCACTTGCAGCGACTAGACCAACGAGGAAAAGTCATTTTCCAATTTCTGATACCATATCAAATAAAGTAGAGAAGTCCTGTTCAGAACCAAAGTATTACTCGACCTTCACAATGATGTTTTATTAAGTTAACCATTTTTTTGTTTGTATTACGCTAATACACTAATATTACAAAGGCGAATGTTTGTATGTGTATGTGTGTGTGTGTTTGTTACTCCTTCACGTTCAAACGGGTTAACATATTTGGATGAAATTTAGTATCAAGATAACTTATGACCTGGATTAACACATAAGATACTTTTTTTATCTCGGTGGTATGATCCCGTGAGACAATCGAATCAATTATCGAACGTAAAATAAGCTAGTACTAGAATATGGGAAGCTCCAAGATCTGTGACATTTACTGTTACGCAAAGCTCCCCTAAAACTTTCCCTTAAAATGGTATCAGTTTCCACGTGATTACACCTATTCACATCGTTGGATCCCAAAATTGCCTTTAATGACGTCACGGTAAAATGTCGAAGGGGAAAAAGTGAATTCTCGCATAAATTTCCGTTATTTAGGTATCTGAAACTGATTCTAAAATGAGTTTATTTAAAGTGAAAGCGTCAGGGTAGCCCGCGAAAATTTTTCTTAGATTTTTTTGCAATTTGCAGGCCATGCAGTGCTAGGATGTATGTTGATTAAAATATCTGTAAGACGTATGTAGTTACTGAATTATAATCATCAAAATCATCAATACACCCTGCAAGTTCATAAAGGTCTTCCCTTTCATAACGACTATCCTTTCCTTAAGGATGATGATCCAGGGTAGCCCGTGAAATTCAAATTTTCTTACGTTTTTTGCAAGGTCTAGCAATGACTTTGACCTTGAAAAAGTCATTGCTAGACCTAGAGGAGCTCGTGGCTAAATAATAACAGCCGCTCGGGTCGATTTTTAGGTTAAGCCGTGTTTGCCTAGGTTGGTCTGTGGATGGGTGACCACTCATTACATACCGAGTTTCTCTGTGCCTCGGAAAGCACGTTAAGCAGTTGGTCCCGGCTGTCATTTGTGATCTTTGACAGTCGTTACAGGTAGTCAGTGGCCCAAAAAGTCTGACAACCAGTCTTACCAAGTGTTACCCTGTGTTATCTCACTGCTGGGCATAGGCCTGTCTCCATAATTTCCAAACCCTTGGATCCAGGGCCAACGTGGACCACTGGTCCAGCGCGTCCCGCCATCTCCTGCGAGGTCTGTGGCGTCGCCTTCTGGCTTTCAGTTCTTAATAACTGTCGAAAGATTCCAACGTTTGTTGGTCAGACTAAAATCATGTAAGAACCGAATCTTTGATAATAGTTTCAGTGTCCACTAAACACTATAGTATAAAGGTAATTTTTATGCAAAAACTTGGAAATCAAAGGAACAAAAATATTTTCAACTAGTTTACACTCATAATCTCACAGAAATTATTGCCTGTTAAATTCCAGTACCAAAAAATTTGGCGAAAAGACTTGCATCGCATTACAAACTGCCAACTTTCAAAATAATTTGCAGTTAATTAGCATCAGAATTATAAAGACGTCAACCAACTTATAAACTGTGCAATGCTGTTAGGTTGGTACGACATGCACGCCAACTGTTCTCCCTCATAAAGTTAGGACTTATATTTAATCTGCATTCCTATTTGCAGACTAGTTTTGTTTGCCAAGTAATTATTTAAGTTAAAGAATGGTTGTTCACGTAAATAGAGCAAGGTAGGAATAATTGGACTGGTATTTTTTTGCAGTGTTATAAATCGGGGGTAAAACCTTTTTGCCCGTGTTCACTAAAACTAGGTGATATTTTTGCCTAAAATATTGGGTTTGACGCAGAATGTGCACAAACCAAAATGTGCACTTGACTCAAAATGTGCATTTCGCAAAATGTGCACTTCTCAAAATAACACTTATCAAAATAAGCAGATCTCAAAATGAGCACTACAAAAATATAAAAACCGTTTGCCTTCTATACTTGTTTTTATTATTTTGCACGATTTTTAGCGTGATCCCATTTAATTGATTTGGAATTGGCATGATCATGCTAAAAATCATGTAAAATAATTTAAAAAAAATAAAGTAGGCAAACGGTTTTTATTTTAACCCATTGTGATAAAATTCACACTCATTTTGAGTGAGAAGTGCTCATTTTGAGAAGTGCATATTTTGCGAAAAGTACATTTTGCGAAGTGCACATTTTGCGTTGTGCACATTCTGCGCCAAACCCAATAAAACCATACTGTTAGAATTTGAAGTTTTGACCGTGGGTCGAGCGTTGAGAATACAGCATGCTGAATCTCAAGATATTACAAAAAAAAAGTTTTACGGAAATTTTGTTCTTTGAAGTCTTTTTAAATGATCACAAGAAAGAACTAAGAAGAAACTACAAGAAAGTTTTAAAATAACAGGGCTCGACTTTAGCTTTATAAGAGCTTCTAAATAGTAATTTAATAACTGCTTTAAGATTTAAATAACTGCCAATGAAACTTACTCACACCCCTTTCTACTTTTACAATAAAATAAATACACTATGCAGTTAATGTCAAAGCAAACTCCCAAGTTGTAACGCTAGCTTACCTATAAGTAAACTATATCGCGTGATAGCCTTAGTTGAAATGTAAAGATGTTTTATTAGTCTAGACTGAAACTCGTACCTAAGTAATTAATAATAGAGCACGAAATGTTTGTTTTACAGATAGGTAACGTAGACAGGTGGTCAGGTGGAAAGATTAACAAACAAAAGAAGGCGTGCTAAAAAGAACATATGTGTTGAAATGAAAACTCTTTTTCGTGTTTGGAAAGACGTAGACGTTTTGAAAATTAAATCAAAGTTGAATGTGTTTTATACTGCACTAGGACTTCGCACGCGAATTCGTCCGGAAAAATTGTGATAACTCGGCTTGATATCAATATAATTTATAGCCTATGTTACTCGGTAAGGATGTAGCTTTCTAACGGTAAAAGAATTTAAAATCGGTTGAGTTGTTCTTGGGTTAAATCGTAACAAATACACAAAAAAATAATCCAATCTTTCCTCTTTATTAAATATAGGGTGTAAAACACCTCTTAACGAAGTCATTGCGATAATTTTTTTGTTTAACACCATACCTGGGAACCTTCTAGTTACGGAGATATTGGGGGTCAAAGTTCCACCTTTTTGACAAGTTTTTTTTAAATACAATCTTACTGTAAGATTTTTATTTTTAACACCTCCACGACCCCCGTACTATTCAATCCATCCATCAGCACAATGTTTTAAGTGCGTTACATTGAGTTCTACCACAAAACATGATTTTTCACCCCAAAAAAAGTTGTTTCCCAGCAATAATTTTTGCGTAAAGTTACTTAGTTTGATGTATAGAAGGCTTGGTTGACGGCTTCGTGATGAGGTCTTTTACACCCTGTATAGACTAGCACGTAGCTAGTACTTTACCCGCGACTTCGTCCGTAAAAATTGTAATAGCTCGGCTATGCATGATACAAATATAATTTTAAATATTTTTCGTGGGTGTAGCGTAGCACCCACAAATAATGTAGCTTTCTGCCAGGGAAAGAATTTTTAGAATTGGACCCTAATGATCCAATTCTAAAATATCTTTCCGGAGATTACCCCGTACATACAAATTTTATAACAGAAGTATAGATGACGTGTTAGATTAAATAAAGGGCATACGGTAGTTTCTTTTGTAAACAAACTACGTGGTACCTACCTTAAACGCGAGCTCTAATTAAAGACAACACTCATTCATCTGTAATGTAGAAAGAAGTTGTCTTGGTCTTTACCGGGATCTACCAGAATTTATTTATGTAGGTACACAGAGCCTTTAAACACAGATAAAGGACAAAATAATGGTCAGCCACCTGTGACATGCAATTCCAAAGGCGCTAACAGGTAGTGCAAATACAAATTAATACTAATTGACAATAACATTAGTTCCATAACCCGCTGGTCATTAGAAGCACACAATAATAACGTATTTGCGCACAAATTACATAATATTTTCCTCCTAACACTACATGACCAGCTATTGCAGTAACCATTACGGACCCCGTCAGTTATCCATACAATTTAATCAGTAGATTATGTAATTATTTATCTGTTATAAACTATGTTTATTTACAATGTACGCCAGAGTTTATGTTAACTTTGATTCAATTGGAAATTGCTTCTTCGATTATTATGTTACGTAGAGGTTTAGAGGTCTTGTTTGTTGCCGGTAGTTGGTGTTTTAAGAGTGTTTTGACGACTGTGTCAAATCGGTAGTGAAATTGATGAGAAGTGATTTGGAACCAGTTAAACTGTCGTTATTCTAACAGAAGCTGATGTGTTGCTGTGTAGTTTGTTCCGCCAGTTCTTGTCTTCTTCACCCGTGATATAACACTAGGAAGTGACGGCTGGTTTTCTCGTGTAATTTTGTCGTTTAAATAGTCCTGTTTTGGATTATGGTTCGCCTGCCCTTGAAATACTTAGGTACTTTAGAAAGTCTAGTATTAAATAAAGACACGGCTTTTCCTCACATTTAGACCGAGTAAAGTATTGCAGTTTTGCCATTGTAGAAATTTGTGATACGATATCCCCTTTCCTATGTGATACAAGTATTTTACAAAAGTACGATACTAGGACAGATTTACGCCCGAATATGTTTCTATTATTGTTTTTTTGTAATGGTGAACGAAAACATTGTTCGCTAACGGCATGTCCTACAACCCCAAAATCATGTTATATCCATCAAACACATTGTTATACCCACCAACCTGGGTACAAAATTGCTCATTCCCTTCATATAGAGATCTGTTTGTTCCCGAAGTGGGAATACTACAAGTAGGCCATCGTATCGGACCCAAAGTAAAACCGGTTTTTCCCGGGTTTTACAATGGGTCTGAAACCGGGTTTCGCATGCCCTAACTACAGGCTCATTGTGCTTATCTTTGTAGCGATTATCAAAAGGCTTTATGGCCGGTAAGCGATTTGATATTATTACTTTATAGCCCTTTGTACAAATTGATCGATCAATCAAAGGGTGATGAGAGATTTCGGTGTAATTTGATAAATTGAACTTCTATCAATGGTTCACTTATAACTTTGATTGACCGCTAACTAGTGCTTTATGAATGGGCAATTGTGTGTTGTTAGATTTTATTGTGATTTCACTTCTAAAATAAATTGAAGGGCTTGAAGTTTAGTTGAGATGTTTCTGATTAAGTTACAGCGTTCATAGACTACTCAATCAGTTATGAAAGTTGGTGAGTAGTAATGAATTAAGGGCTAATTAAATGTTAACCAATCAAAACTACAACAAAACAAAATTTTTTAAACAAAAGCAGTGGTTTTTGGCCAATTTTCATTGTTTAGTAAGTAGGTAAGCTCAAAGAAAGGAGTCATGTTCCAAATATTTTTTCACGGTAATACACCTACGTGTCTTTGACAATTAGGACCATTTTTATGTAGTTACCAGCTCGGAACTGCCTGACCCCGGTTGATACCAATAGGCTCGCCCCCTATTACTTGGGACTTAAACATAACTGGCGAAATGTGGGAGTACTAGAAAACCTCTGCCTAACCTTCAAAAATAACATGCGTGATGTTATGTTATCATCGCAGAACGGTATCTTGCAACAATCATTATCCTCTTTTCAGAACAACAAATACTCCAACTAATGTTCTTTCAACCGTAAACTGCAAAGTTTCGAACGAGATTGAAACTCTTAAGTGATCTCCAGTGAAGGTATCACTGTGCCAATACGAGCTGCGAGCAGGAATCCATTTGTAACGGAAAACTGCTAGTTC
Source organism: Xestia sexstrigata (assembly GCA_941918905.2). NCBI lineage: Eukaryota > Metazoa > Arthropoda > Insecta > Lepidoptera > Noctuidae > Xestia > Xestia sexstrigata. Next base: position 4,224,102 of record OW799206.2, read on the forward strand.
GAGAGCTGATGTTTACTTATGTCGAGAGGAAGGGGAGGAGGGGCGGGAGGGACAAGGTTTGTTGAATCACGTGCTTGATGGTTTAAAGTTTAGTTGGTGGTGATTTTTGCTTGTTTAGGCTTGGTAAAGGATGTTAGAATTTGCTCTGATGAGGAAAGACAGTTTAGAAAAAACTGTAGGTAAGTTTCTATGTAAGTATTTGCTCATGATTTCATTTTGACTAATCCGTAACACTAAGAAGAGAGCAGAAAAGCTCTGGCGTTTTATGTTTTCTGTTGGTTAGCCATGAAAAACACTGTAGTTAGATGGTAGACAGTTTAGTATGGTTCGTGTTTGTTCTCCCATCTGTGGTTGCATGTGTGTATTTTTCATTAGGTATCATTCAGTCAGGCCTCGTCGCTAAGCGATACCTAGAACACGCTGGCGTGACGAATTAGAGGCGTTTGCGAGAGATTGGCCGGAGGAAACCGCATGTAAAGAGGAGTATGAGTGGAAGGCTATGGCGGAGGCCTTTGCTTAGAGGTGGGACAATATAGGATAAGGAAAAACAAAAAAAAAAACATTCAGGACTGTGAAAATTCTATGAGTCAAGTTCTTATGTCTCACCTAATTTACTTAAGACCGTAGTCTGTTGACTGGTGAGTCGTGTGTTTTAACTTGAGCCGTATTTTCTGCTCGTGACATTGAGTGAGAGCTCTGCATAATGTCACGTTTTTGGAGAACACTTTCGCTGTATATGAATGAGAGACAGATGACATTGTATTGTAACAATATTGTTCTTGCTGCATCAGTATCTCGAAGATCTTCTCTCCTATGGAACGAGCTAGGAAGTGCAGGAAGACAAGCTCGATGCTTAAAAAATATTAGGTTCATTGTCCTGCTGTCACTTTTTTTAGTTTGCAATAAAAATTAAAATATGTCGTTAAATGAATAAGAAGCATAACCAAAACAGTAGATGCGCTCAAATATGCTCAAAGACTGAAATTCAAGTGCGCTGGACATGTAGCACGACTTAAAGATAAGAGATGGACATCTAAAGTAACACAGGGCAAGCGGCGCGTCGGTAGACCGTACACGCGCTGGGAGGACGACATTAGAAAAGTCGCTGGACCGCACTGGATTTATGTCGCCAGAGACAGAGGCAAATGGAAATCCTTGGAAGAGGCCTTCACCTGAGAGGGGTATAAAAAAAGACTAAAAAAAAAAAATACTTGAATATCCTAAAAATAATAATAATTTACCTTTATTACGATTTATATGATTATTTCAATTTTTCTATTTGATACATACATTCAGTCATAAAAGTATCGGGAATGGATGATTTGTTTATGGTTCCAAATTCAAATTTTTGTTTTTTTGTAGTTGTTAGATTGGCACAACTGTTTTCCATTTTGGCGCGGAGTTTGAGTTGCATCTGTTATTTATATTAAATACAGTGCTGGTTTTAGTAATATCATATATAGTGTGTATTGCGAATTTCATAATGGACAAAATAATCGATCAAAGAGTTTGTCTTAAATTTTGCATCGCCAATGGAATCTCGTGTTCGGAGTCACTGAAAATGTTACAGAAGGCTTACGGTGAATCGACTTTATCAAAAACTCGTGCTTATGAGTGGTTCAAAGCGTTCAAAAGCGGTCGAGATGTGATGGAAGATTTGCCTCGCTCTGGTAGGCCGTCAACGTCTGCAACTGAAGTTAACATCGCAAAAGTGAAGAAAATAGTGACTGAAAATCCCCATTTAACTCTGAGAGAGATAGCCGCCGAACTTTCTGTATCTCACGAGTCGATCCGTACCATTTTAACTAATCATTTGGGTATGAAACATGTTGCTGCTCGGCTAGTCCCAAAAGATCTGAATTTTCTCCAAAACCTCAATCGCATGAAAGTCGCTGAGGACATGCTAGAACGAGTCAGTTCGGACCCAACATTCATGAAACGCATTGTTACTAGTGACGAGGCGTGGGTTTACGAGTTTGACATGCAAACTAGTCAACAAGCTTCGGAGTGGCGCCTTCCAACTGAACCGAAACCGAAAAAACCACGCCAAAGTCGATCAAAAGTCAAAGTCATGTTGACTGTTTTCTTTGACTATCGCGGTGTTGTGCACTCTGAATTCTTACCGGAAGGTCTAACGGTAAATAAAGAATATTATTTGAGCGTTATGCGGCGTTTAAGAGAGCAAATTCGACGAAAAAGGCCAGATTTGTGGAAAGAAAATTCTTGGATTTTGCACCACGACAATGCGCCTTCGCACAAGGCTATCATTGTGAACGAATTTTTGACCAAACACTCAACAAATACCATCCAGCAACCACCATATTCACCAGATATGGCTCCTGCTGACTTTTTTCTTTTTCCTAAACTCAAATTACCACTTCGTGGCACCCGTTTTCAATCGATAGAAGACATAAAAAGGAGAATTCGCGGCGAGAACTGAACTCAATTCCGGAAGCAGCGTTTAAAAAATGTTTTGATGAATGGATTATTCGTTGGCGCAAGTGTATCGTTTCTAAAGGAGCATACATTGAAGGTGATAAAATAAATTTGGATGAATAACAGACATTTTGTGTATTATTGATCTTTTCCCGGTACTTTCTTGACAGAGTAGTATATCTGAAATGATATTTTTTTTTTTCTTTTTCTATTTTTTGTAATATTTCAAAGGATGATAATAATAACCAAGCATGACATTTTAATTCAATATTGTAAAATTAGTTTGTAAATGCATGGAATAAAAGGCTTTTTATTTTATTTATATTTATAAATGCTTATTACTGAAGCAAACCTCTTGGCACGACCAAGAGGTTTGCTTCAGTATTATGCATTTTGGTCTCGAAATTCGCAAACCATTAGTGGGAAGTCTATACTAATATTATTAAGAGATAAAAGTTTGTGAGATTGTATGTAGAGGGTGATCTTCGGAACTACTCATTCGATTTCGAAAGATTTTTCACTAACGGGAAGCTACATTATCCCCGAGTGTCATAGGCTACATATTGTAATCTTGGGTTAATTTCCATACATGGCTGGAGCAAAGCCGCAAACAACTACTACTAGTATTTGAAATCGGGATGTGTCATAAAAAAAACCACAGACGATTTCCTTATCCGCTGTCGTGTCAGACCCGGATAGATCAGTTAAAAACGTTTTTCACATAACTAGGTCATCATAATAATTTGATCTCTTCTCTCTAAATGAAATCATTTTTTGTATGGTCACGTAGTTTTGTTTTTTCTCACCATGCCGTTTTCACCCCGCGGTGGCCGTGGATAATTCTATAGAATGCTTATTTTTAAGTTTCCATAGTGATTCGATGCTATGAACACAGAAGTGTAAGGAAATAGAAGTGGCACATGCGTTTCACGAGGAATAGAAGAAAATTACTGTATTCCGATGATTTTCACAGCACACTGTTTAAGATATTATTCAGAAATATGGGTTACAGGAAGAAACAATTTTTCATGTTTTAAATATTTATCGTATCATGAAGTGACGGGTTTTTGATTATGTTAATAATTCTGTGCGGACTGCTTTTCACAGACAAACCTCATCTGCGTAGCCTTTTCTCAACTATGTCGGGGTCGGCTTCCAGTCTAACCGCATGCAGCTGAATACCAGTATTTTATATGGAGCGACTGCCTATCTGACCTCCACAACCAAGTTAGTACTGGGTAATACGATACCCCTTGGTAAGACTGGTTGTCAGACTTTTCGGGACACTGACTACCAGTTAAGACTGCAAATGACAGGCGGGACCAACGGCTTAACGTGCTTTTCGAGGCACGGAGGAAACTCTGTATGTAAGGGTTGTCACCCATCCACAGACCAACCTAGGCAAGCACGGCTTAACCTAAAGATCGACCCGAGCGGCTGTTATTATTTAGCCACGAGCTTCTCTCACACACATACTAGTTTAAAATTGAACTTATGTTTATTACGTATGTGTATTACGGAACGAAGGAACCTGGAACTCACGAAACAGGGAATCCTAAAGTGAGTTCTAGGAATTAATGTATTGAATGTAATTTTTCAAATAATAAATTTATATTATTCTTATTACTTACTTATTTACGTAAGCAGAGTAACTTTATAACGATGATTATAAGGGAAATAGTTTTTACCCTTTTCCAACGGACATGAGTATTTTAGCAAACTATCTTTACCGTTGCTATAAATATCTCATTTTCGATATCTTTGGTAACAAATCTGTAAAGACATAACGGCTGCGTCGTTGAATATTCTTTTGTCAAGTTTTTACACAAAAAGAGATTTACGCGATGGAATGCTTAATAGTTTAAGTTAAGGTAAAATCAATATTCATAAACGCTATGCGATCTGGATTGAATTCCGACTACAAAGATACCGTTTATTGTAACATCAGATGAATTATGCCTTTTGCTGACCGCTGACCTAATCTTCTATTGTTGTGGAAACACGAGTAAAGCGAAAACTAGTGCTTTTCTCGAAAGACTTGCCAACATGCTGGGTTGGTCAAGGCTTTATAATATAGATCTTTTAATTTCACAAAAAGATTTGAATAGAATTTTAGTATTGACGATAAATTCCACCAATAGATTGGTTATATTTTTTCAACCGACTTTTTAAATATCGACCTCTTTATTTTTCCTTATTTTCTCAAAAACCCATGCTGCACCCATACTTGCTTATAATTAAGCTTTGAAGGTAAGTCGTTTTCTACATAATACGTTCAAATCAAAGAATCTGCAACCCATGGGCATTACAATATTGATCTACTTTCATGACCATTATTGAAATCACATCGCAACAGAATATTTACTGTTTCCATGTCTTTTATGTCACAAATTGAGTTAGTTCCGAACCAGTGAACTCATTTTATGTGAGAAATTATATTATTTCACGGCATTTTCCCAATTTCAGGCGCAAAGGTGCCAAATCTGATTATAGGTGTACAAATAAAAAGTATTCGAGTTGGTATCCCATTACGATACGGTAAAAATAGCCGATATTTATTTATTAAAGCATGAGATAATCATTTTAAACGGACTATTTAATCAAAATTGATTTCTTTTATGTATCTGTTCAAATAACACTTTTGATGTTTCCTACATCTGAACGAAAACGAACATCATAACTAACTTAGGAACGGACGTCTACAACGCAATTAAGATATTACAAATACCAATTTGTTGTACACTTATAGACAGGCACTTATAGACTAATCAGTAGTAATAAATTAGCAAAGAACTTAAAGAATACCAGAGATGTGAGTAACAATATTTTCAACGCACACTCTTAATGATCTTCCCATAAGTCACATTCCATTGCCTTAAGAAGGCATAAAATCTTCCAGCTGTACAAATTAATTCTATTAAAGGTAAGCTAATTATATGAAAGCTTCACCGGACTTCCTCCAAATGACGTCACGGTGAGAAAGAAAGGAACATAAAACATTGCGCAAGTACCCTCCACCGCTGATGTTGACATACACAAGCCTATATAATTTATCTAACGCATACTCGCATACTTTTACTATGGATTTCTGGTGCTGGCTGGCGAGAAACTGGTGAGAATAAAAAAAATGATTTTTGAAACGTAGGATCTGCATTGAATTTACCATTGGTCACTTGGTCTTTCAAAAGTAAGTTCATAAAAAAGATCCGAATTTTGAAACTAAAAGAAAAAGAAGTAGTTAGTCTTGAAATATCTAGAAAGTACCTACACGCTACAGGGTAAGTGAAATTCTATTGGCTAACGAAAAAAGTCTAAAATTTGTTGGATTGACATGAGCTATCGAAAAACTTACGTAGATATCGTTGACAGCTATTGTAGATTAACTAATTGATTTACGCCCGTTTGCGGGGGCCTCGGAAAGCTTAAGATTCAAAAACTCGAAAGGATTTATACTTCTAAAAAAATACACATGCAAATAGTTTCTCAGTTTTAAAACATGTGAAATCACCTATCAGAAAACTGTACAAAATCAAGCAATTTTCCCAACCAACCATTTGTATTTCATCGAGTTCTCACAGTACTACACAAGTGTACACTATAGCCTCTCGCTATAAGCCCAGTGGTCCTCTGTGAAAAAGTAGCTGCACGCAAATCACGTCAAATTGCCCCCGGCGCTGCCTGTTTGTGGGGAAACATTATCGTGGGCTTTATAGTGCTTGTATACGAGATACTAGGTCCAATGTACCTAGGTGTATATATTGTAGGTATGTGTGCTTTTATTAGCTGTGGTTTTAGTAGGCTCCGTTTAATGACAGGCTGTTAGAGTCGAAATTGTATCTGGTACCTCAATTTTAAGTCTAAACTACAATTGTATATCCTACTTAATATTATAAATACGAAAGTGGATGGATACTATGGATAGATGGATGTTTGTTACTATTTCACGCTATAACTACATAGGATGAACATAGGATACTTTTAATCCCGGTAATACGATCCCGCAGGACAAATACCGCATACCACGCGGGCAAAGCCGCAAGCATAAGCTAGTTTAACATAGTTTAACAATCACAACCCGACAGATTTTGGGAGAAATATTCATGTGTTATAAAAATTGTTTTTTTATGAAAGAAAATAGTGCAACGAATATTGTTGAACTGTCAAATGATATAGCATTTCCGTTATCTCACAAGATACACTATGCAATCCCCTTCATGTTGTATTTGCCATATCATAGATCATCCTTTGTTTTAAGAGCCCATAAAGCCGCAAAAACGTAATAAACTGACAGATTTACAAAAGTACTTTCGAATTTATTCTCGTGTACACGGATGGCTAAAGACACCAAGAACTACAAACTTCAGCCATAACAATCAAACAATATTCTTATTTCCTCCACACACAATAGGAGCTATTAATACCACAAAATATTGAATAAGCAGCAATCAGCTACAAGTACGCAATCACTGAAATTACCCTCATCCTCTAACCTCTAAGGCTTATTAACTATTACAGTGGTAGTTAATAAAGTACAGTCGACAAAATAATTTAGTATGCAGCCTGGAGATGTTAACATCTTGGTATTACGCGGCAAGAATTTTTGAAATTTAGACTACTAGCAACACCGAGCAATGTCAAATATATGTTACACTACCTGACATACGCAAAAAAATATTGATAAAGGCAGTTTTAGCAATCAAAATATGACTTTTGATGCTGACTTGAATCGTAACAACTTCACATTGATGTGTTCTGAAAGCAAATTCTTTATTTCTTCTTTATCGTGTGGCTAGTGCCTAACTTAATGTCAGAGTTTTCAAGCCGCTCATGGGCCTCTGACTTGGCTTTACATGCCGTCTAGAAATATCTCTCAAACATGCAGGTTTCCTCATGATGTTTCCCTTCACCGAAGCAAGTGATAATTATACAATACGAACATTAATCCGAAAAATCAGAGGTGCGTTGGGTTGAACTCGAAACCTAGGACTTGGCAGTCCGGTCACATCACTAGGCTATCACTGCTACAAAAGCAAAAGCAAATCCTTTAAAAATCTTACTTGTGCGGCGCGGTCGAAGTAATTGAAAGGAGCTCGCAAAAATAAAAATGCCACAATTCGGAAATACTCTAATATAATACTGATCAATTTTTTTTATAAAGCTGTATCGTGGGTGCTTGATAAACATTTAATCTCACATACACAAACGAACAGAGCCAGAGACATTAATAGTAGTCAAAGTTTCTTGCACACTTATCTCTTTCGCTGCCAGTACACAGTATTATGGCCGCATAGGACAATGGAGCGTCATTGCATTGTTTTGTAGAGTGGGTAACAGTCGGGTCAGAGGTGACAAATGTTGCTAAACAAACCATGTTTGGAGCTCGTTTCATGTCTTTTATACAAGGGTTTGTTGTACGTAAGCTTAATAGAAGATTAATTGCAGTTAGATAAAGAGCCTTGTTGTATTGGCGATTGAAAATATCGATTCTTTATCAAATAACTTAAAGAAAATCGTAACTACTCATTATAAACGTAACGCACATAAAGGGAAAGGAACTTTTACCAAGTTTTGTACTCTTAATACTATTATGAACATCAAACCGCCCGCAGCAGTGGATATTTGTGCCAAAGCCTGAGAAAGTGTCGATGGCTATTAAACAATAATGTACCAACAGCGTTACATTGCCTTAGGTAGAGAAATTGATTCATATATTAGTCTTGTTAACACATTAAACCTATTACACATCAAGTAAACAGTTTAACCTTTGATGCACCTAATTATAAAGGTGGCAGCGACCGTTTCCGAAAGTGAAATTCATATTACATAAGTGAATGCTTCCGCGAAACGATTGCACATCCCAATAGAATAAGGTCCTTGAATCTTGATGACCTTTACATTGTTCGAACGAACGGTGCAAACCCAGCGTATTTAATAATTCAAACGGATTTGAATGCGATTCTCGGCGACAATATCTATAGCGAAAATCGCGGCGTGACGTTAACATCGTGAAATTGTATCGTGATGGAGTTTCGTGACGAGCCTTCGTCGGTTTGGGGAACTGAGATATGGCCGCGACAGATCTTTGACCCAGGTCGGCTAGGACAATAGCTTTACTTTCATCAACAAGGTCAGGCGGTCCGCTAGCTGTATCAGTACATCGCAGAACAAAAGAATGTGCCGAAATTAAAGTCACTGGCGTATAAAATGAGATTGAAGAGAGCACCGTGGAATAGGAAACGTGAGTTTTTTTATCGAGTGACTGTGTGCATGAGACGTGTGAATATGGTTCGCTCATTACGGTTTAGGATTAGAAACTATCGCTGTCACTGGGAACTGGAACAAGATGGTCGATGCCATTGTTGGTGGCGAGAGGTTCGTTATCACTCTTTCAGCTTAATAGAAACTTCCTATTTTTTACCGTATTGCTCTTACTTTCTATGCGGAGCAATATCATCTCATCAATGAGACTGAATTCAATGATACTACTATTATAGGTCGAATCACCAAAGGTAGTTTCGATAATGAGAAATAAAAGAAGGCTGAAAAGGTAAGTAATTTGGTTTATTTGAGTAATTCATTGGCTCGTGATTGTTATCGACCACAGCAGTAATGTGGAACAACGTCTTTTTATTATTCGCTATTTCGTGTTCGGCATGGTTCTGATATTGCATGGACAGTTACGGTGAACCAGAAATCGAAAAGTTATAAAAATACAAAAAACTGCAAATTGTAAGGAAAACTTGCTTACAGAGACTAAACAAATATAAAAAATTTAAATAGTCACGTCCATTCTTAGTAAATCAAAAACTTCAATGAAAACAACCTATATAAAAAGAAACGAAACCCAAAATCAATTTCCTAATAAGCCAACAAAATAATTTGATCAAACCCGATAAGAAATTTCGTTTATCTAGACCACCTGTAGACTTAATAATTAAGCAATTTGCTGCAACTATCTAGTCTGATGAGACTACACATCCGAAAGCAACTAATTAAACATAACGAAGAAAGGAAATACAACGGTTTTGCTCAATTAAATGTAGATGTACCGCCAGACAAAATTACTTGGGAACTGGGTATGTATGACGAATGTATTCATTGCCAAGGTTTTGATATCACAATACGTCGAGTAGTTATCTGGTGTAAAAACGTAGAAAACTATTGTGATCTACAACAAAGGAATGATGGGTCCATGTATTGTAAGGAAATGGATACGGTTGCGTATGTTAATAACGGTTTGAAATTGATACTCTGCGTGCAATAAGATGTTTTGAATGCATGGTTAATTTCTTTGGCTGAGAAATGTGGGAAACCCTAAAGTGTGGTTAATGATGTAAGTAAAGTTGTTAAGAATTATAGACAAAAGTACTTAAACTAAAGTAAAAGATAACCAAAATCAAAGCATTTATTTCAAGTAGGCCAGTTACAGGCACTTTTGAATTGTCGAAACAAAGATGAAAATTAAATGTAGCTACAGTCCCAGTCACAAGACATAAAGACTGTGAAAGTACAGTAGTTGCCCATTCCCTAGCCTAGATCTCTATGGAGAAGAACGGGTAAGAAACTCTATGGACACTCTTTTAAATCAAAATATTGTTACAAACTCTTGGTTACATCATTCATGTTGAGATGGTATATTATGTGAGAACAATGTACCAAGATGTGCACGTTAAAAGTGTCCATAGTAAAACAAAACAAAAAGATACAATTCAAAAACCAAAATAATTCATTCAAACAAGCCATAAACTACAGTCATTATGCATAAAACATTTCTCCTACAAAATCCATACACTTAAATGAAAGATGCTATTAGTCTACTTCATGTGCCGTAGACAGTTCCGGATCATCGTATAATTGAATGCAAATAAACGGATTTAATTTCCGACCACTCATAGAAGTTCACACACCAACGAGGTTCCTATTAGTTACGAAACGTGTCAGCCTAACTACTAATCTAGATAGCTCAACTACCAACAATTTGTCGACGTAACCTACAATAACTGTTAATCCATCACCATCGTCTAGTTATAAGACCAGCAATTTAATTTTATATCCACTAAAACCTACAGTTTAATTACATCATCCACAGACAGGAATAAATTGATAAAATGACTGCACAGAATTTTCTTCAGTTATACAATTTGATATGAAATGTCAAACCTAATTGAACCTCACGTATGTAACACAAAGAAAGGCATGGGTCAACGATTCAGCAAGCTAACGGTGTACGGATGTCAACCTCGAGAAACAAGTTTGAAACTGGCGAACTGCCGCTACGACCATAAAATACGCTCCGATGACAAACCTGGATAGTAATATGTTACTGTTTATTACGACCAAGAAATTCCTAGAACTTACGCTAGCTACTGACATTTTGACACCGGTGGCAATACAAATCATTTAGATAATGTCAGACAACAATGCAACGCTGAAACCGAGATAGATCTGGTGATTGACAACTTTTTACTGACATCCAGACATAATGTTGCAGCTAGAGGAAACAAATTGCGATTGTCAAGTCTCTCCACTAATATCAGCTGTGCATGTTAATCACCTTGATTGTACACTCTTGCTTTCTTTTGAGCTGCTTCTCGAATTTCACATTCACTTTCGTCAATATCGATCACAACTTACTCTACGTCTTGATAACCATCAAGATCATTTAGACACTCGTCCACCACAACCGAAATAATGACTAGGTAGTAAGTATTGATTGTGTTGTGGTATGTTGTATTGTATTCCACTGTGATAAGGTTCCTATTCATCAAAGTTACAATTGTGTCGGCAAATGGTAAGTTTGTCGATAGGGACACACGTGTCTGCTTATGTCCGTTCTGTCACAACAGTGTCTAGTTGTCGTGACAATCGTTGACTGGTGAAAATCTATGAGAACATGTTTTCTCGATTTGCATCCACAACATTTAAATACCTACAAGCCGCGAGACAGGAAAAGCCTATGAGATCGAGGGAAAGCGTTCTATAAAGTAACATTCAATTCAAGTAACCAGTGCACTTGTTCGGCGGCTTTTGATATGAGCCAGTCCGAAATTAAAATTTCCGGTTCTTGGATCATAAAGCGAGGTAATTATAAACTCTCAGTACAAAGTCTAAAACAAAAGAACTCATTTAAAGTCTACACTGTTGACATTTTCACACAATTATCAGATTCCTCGCATCTTAATATAGGTGTAAGTGAATTCCATACAATTACTGTAACTTTCTAGTGTGCAGGGATCGCTTTCAATGGTGCTTAAGTAAAAGCCAGGGTCATATGTGATCATGTCGTGACGGTCTTTTACATTTATGGGCCTAAGAGTAGGTTATTGTTTACAGCTATCGCCGGAATTCAGGCTAAATGCATACACAATGCTTTACCGGCTTTTAGCGATTTAACTGAGAATTTAAATTGTGAAAGAGGTCGTGAATTGTATTGTTATTGAAACGTTCTCAGACAAAGTGTTGTTAGAAATGAAACACTAATTGATTTAATGGTTGAAGAAATTAAAGTAAGAGGTTGTCTAAAAAATAACTAATTGCCAAAATGAAGCACAATACTTCCATTAAAATAGAAAGAGAAATAGAAACAAACATGATTACCAACTTTCTATAATGTATTATAGATAATAAACGAGTACAGTATGCTATAGTATACAAAGCCTAGGTTATAAAGCAAAAGGAAATGAGTTAATTATCGTTGATAATGTGTAATTAGTCGAGTGTGACCTTTATTTGTTTTGTACTTTACGCTGATGTGAAAGTGACCGTAAACCAAAGCCTCGTATATAACAATGCACAGTCGATTAAAGAAAGTTTCACTAGTTAACTCATATTGGGTAACAGTCTGGTCATATCGCCTATGTAATTCCATTCATACAGTATTAAATGAACTGATTAATTGAACACCGCGCTCGGTACCCTTATCTGGACTCTTTCAATCACCCATCACAGTTAATACGTCTAAACGAGACATCAGCTAATTTGCTTGTCAGTACAAAATAATCAACATTGATCTAACATCGCCCACCAAACAACGAGCTTTTTAACTACCAACGTAATTAAGACCTTATCCTGTAGCAGTACAATATAATTTTACTTGTGTTTGAATTGCAGTGTCTTCTTCGTCATTTCCAACTGATAAATTAGTAGCAATCAAATTCGTACCGTGATTGGTTATGATACGTTTTATTTTTCTTTATCTTTTAGAATGTAGCTTCTTTTAGTAGGAAGAGTGTGTCAAATGAGAGTCAATTTGCCGTTTGAGGCTGGTGTATGCCGTCGATAGCCTGAGGTGTAACTCATTAAGTATACTTTCGCTGTTCTCGTGACGTGCTTTACTCGTTCTTTTATCGTTACTGCCACCTATCTGTGTATCTAAGATCTAACTCTGATTGGGAAACCAGTTCACACGAAGTGGATTCATTCTGCCGTAATTTCCTGTACACAAATTAATATTTCGAAACTTGCAAAACCAATATCGATTTTCAATATTGCCAAGTTCGTTGATTGATTGCGGAATGACAAGATGCAAAGGAAGGAACCAATTGAACATTTTCCACATAGATTCGAGTACCCCGGTCGCCGAGTGAACAAGATATTCGTTGTCGGATCGCGGATTTACAAGCTTTTGAATGCAATGATGAATGAGTTACATAATACTATTTACAATGACAGCACGAGAAATAAAGGAAGTTTTGCAAATATGGAATCTTGTTACATACGCAAAACGAGATTTCTGACGTCTGTAAAATCAAACCAATTACTCAGACCATACTACCAACGTAGTTCCGAATTCAATAAACTTGTTGGATCCAAATTGGTATTTTTTTCTTAATAACCGTAGCATAGCATTAACATCGGCAGTCGGCCTCCGAAGATCAAAGCTGTAATCGCACAGAAGTCACGACACGATACTATCTAAGTAAGATTTGACATCCAATCATCTACTGCATTGATTCTTAAAACAAAGATACAATCAACCGTGACGCAATACATGAACCCTATGCGTTTGTATTAGAAAGCAATTTCGTGTGTAGTGACAGCAAAAGTAATTTAGCAGGACTGTATGTAAGTGTCGATGTTGATCGATGAGTTTGCAATACAAATGACGACAAGTGATGTACATCTGTGCTTTCTGATATAAAGTTTATTTGCTTGACGATTTTGAACTTTATTTTCATTATTATGAATCGCAAGTTAAAGAATTTTCACCATTGTTCGTGCGATGAAGAATTACCTGACTTTAGTGCGTAAAATTCGTATAATACAACAGTTTAAAAGAAACACGTCTCAATTAGAATTATTACTTGGAAACTTGAGGTTTGAAAAAGCAACAGCTACTACAGTTATGTCAATAATAGCAAATGTAGTCTTTCTAGTTCAAACCTCACGTAATTCAACGCAAATCTTAACGACAAAATCACGACTTGTATTAAAAAAAGTGTATGTTCAAGAAAATATTTAAGTGCCTACCTCTTCTTATCTTCTAGTTGTGCTACATGCTACATCATTAAGATTAATGTTCCGTTCTGCAAATGCTATGGTCTCTTGCAAAAGTCAAACATCATAATCATAAATTGTCACAGTCATTATATTAATCGAATAACACGTTCAAATAACACATAATGTCCAATCATCTTCAACTTGATTCATGTTTCAATAAATTTCCAAAGCGTCTTCCTCAAAGATATTGCTTTTTGCTATTTTATTCGCTACTATTTCATTGATTTGACATTCTCTGATGTATGGCGATGTGATACATAGTACGTATATATTAAATCCGAATCGTGTACTATTACGGGAATTTAAATTTTATTAAGACACTTATTACTTTTGTTGACAGCTTCTAAATTATTTGTTGGTATTTGGATCGTCATGTTCTTCTTTACTACAATTTTACGATTATCGTGAGACGGATCATCTTATATTTCGCTTTTTATGTGTGTGGGTATAATTTTATAGAACTACCAAGTATTTCAGGGATGTTATATTTGGAACTCTAAAGAGTGTTGATTCGTAGTAGCGAGTTGGCTCTTTAACTATGTGTTCCCTATCATTATTAATAGTTTATAAATCATCTTTCTTCATATAAATGCCTCCTATTTCATCGACATTACATACCCTGATGTAGGTATAGTCAACATGAAATATTATCACAAAATCGTGTATCATTATAAGAATGTTTATGAAGACACATCTTAGTTATTTGTCGACATCTCTGCGGTCATCTTCTAAATTATTTGCAGTTGTTTAGTTTTTTTGATTTATTGTTACATTATGAAACATATCTTCTTGTGTTAGGGAAAGTTCAGCTACATGTAAGGTGTCATTAAAATATATGATCTGTTAACATAAAGGTTAAAGGTGATCTACTCGAGACCATGGATGGATTATCTTAGAACATTGTCATTATATGTATTAATAATGGAAGTAATACTGTTATTACATCTACAATTTCTTGATCAAGTGGATTAAATAACGTAATTTCTTAATAATTTTTTCATCATTAACAATTTAATACGAATGATAACATAATTATGTGTACTTGCAGTTTTGTATCTTTCTTTTTTGGAAGTAAGATAAAAACCCATTTCGGCCCAGACTCCCTAGTTAGTGATCTAAAACTAGATCCTAAAGAGTCCCAAGTAGAATCTTACCTAGATTTAATAATGCCTAGACGAATGTATGTATATCTTCATAAATGGCGAATTTATGTACACCAGATTATTACACACTAAACAAATATAAGCCATCAGGGTACAAAGCACTGTCGATATATTTACCATAGGTATGCTTTCTCTGTTGAAGCTATTTCCCCGTATTTGTTCACGCGGGGCTTCGAGCCTTATAAGGCCTGGTGAAAGGGGAATATTGTCTTACTAGCCTTTTGTAAACCGCTGATCTATTGCTAATATGGAGCTTGTCAATGTAACGGATTTTTTTTTGGGTTGATCGAGATTTGGTTGGCATTTGTTTATATTTTAGAGGTATACACCTACATAGTCTTCTGGACAAGCGTGTTAGGCCGCATCATCGCTTCACATCAGGCAAATTGCGGCCAACTGCAAGCCTATTTATAAAAAAACCCTTGTTATAAAAAAGACTTTACTGCAAAAAGAAAATCCGTCCATCCGTCCGTTACAGAAATTTTTAAAAAGACAAAAGGGTTTAAATAAGTGACATTCTATTAGCGATAACCACAATGGAAGATTCAAGGAAATCAATGACATAAAGCTACAGAAATCATTAGGCTAATCGTGTTGAAAGACGTTGTAGAAATATGAAAAGCTTCGGGAGCTATCCCCACTAATTGTCCTATGCTTGTCCTATGCTCTGAAAATAGTAAGTTTGTACTAATAAAGGGTTAAAAGTCAAACTTTAATGATTTTAAGACAGCTAAAAGGATAACTAATTTAATTATTTTGTAATATGAACCGTCAACTAGTCGTTCAGCTAAATAGTTTTATTTTCATCTCTATTTTTTACATAAGGATTAAACTTCTAAAAAGCTCGAGTAAACTACCCGTAAATGAAATAAAAAGTCCCGCCAGAGATACAAAATTTAAATAATGGCCCTGAAACAATGTGAGCATTGCATTCATTAAAAGTAATGTCGACAAAAAAGCATTATATGAGCTAAAATTCAATGTTATTCAATTAAAAAGTTACTGAAACTTTCATACATGATAAAGATAATTAAACTATGATACGATATTGGTTGAATATAATAAAACATCACTCTTGTAATTCTTGAAGCTTTAAGCAGGGATCTGCCTATAGTACACTACAGCCTTTTGCACCAACTGAGCACGAAATCAGACTTTGGGTTGCCACTAAGAAATTCTTAATGAGAAAACTCAATATCACTTTACCCAACCTGGGGATCGAACCAGGACTACCTACATGCAGCAATATCATTTGCGACCACTAGACTACAGAGACAGTTGACTGAATAAAATTATTAAAAACTTAATCAAAAGATACAGCGAATGCAAAACTCACGATCCCGCATACCATTAACAAGAAATACCAATAAACCAGTAACGTATGCAAAAATCTTGATTAAACTAACAAAGGGGAGCAAAAAAGCTTCCACCGATGCATTAACGAAGCTGTTACATACTATAGAAGAGGTCTAAGAAAGTAAGAAATAGACCGGTTCCATTGTAACTGGTCGACAAGGCCGTTACCGCATGCCATGCCTTTTCGCACAGTCCAGAGTTATCAGGAGGACGTATCATGACAGGGCCAGTCTCCCCTTCTGGGAACTTTCAAAGAGATGGTTGTTGGCACGAAAGGTTTGTGAATTGTTGCTGATTATTCAAATGGCTGTGCTATGAATAATGTATTGGTAATAGGTAATAGCTGAACCTAAATACCTGGAATTATTATAGATGACGTGTCAAATGGAATTATGGATGGTATTGAGCCTCGAGGGTGTCCTAATCTATGTAAAATAAGATGTATAACTGAAGGTACGAAACTAGTGAGGTATTGAAAATATTTTAGACAATGTATTAGCTCTAGAATTGCGGAATTAACAAACTGATCATAGTATTGGTGTAGCCATTTCAAAAGTTTAGCAAACAGGCTGAAATATCTTGATAGTTTGAAATAGATTTGAATTTCAATGCCCTGCAGATTTCAGGAGATAGAGTTAAAAAGCTGCATGTGCGCTTATCATTATCATTATCTTCTCCTAATCCCAAGTCATTTGGGGTCCGCGCAGCATGTCTTCTTCTTCCATAATTCTCTGTTACTCGTCATCTCATCAGACACAGGAGGTGTCTTGCCATATCACCCTTCACACAGTCCATCCATCGTTTTTTTTTGTCTTTCTCTACCCTTGTATCCGTTATTCGTTCTTATCTACGGCATGTGCGCTTACTTGGCTGAAAAAAACCATAGGTAAAACACCAAAATCGTATGTGGTGGATTCAAAATCAAAAGTGAGAGTTAACAGAAATACTTCACACAATGAATTAACTACACACCCATAGCTCATACACCACACAAGTTGATAATAACCAGAAACTTAAGCTTTATTGCTCGAAAGCTCTAAATATAAATTACAATAGCCTTGCTCTCTCACTCAGTACGTGCGAACAATATCATTTTGACATTACTATATGCAAATAAAAACGGTAATAGCGTCGCATTATGGCGCTTTCTATAGCTATTAACTATGGCTGGAGTTGATGAGCCTTCATTTATCGTTTGAGTCGTTCTGAGACGTCAGAGAGAAGATTTCTAAACAACTTTGTTATGTTCTTGACGTTTTTAAAGGGATGTAGAGGATTGAAATCTTTATTGACAGGTCAAGTATGCTGACCGGGGTCTGGACTTCCCCTATATCGTTTTAAAACATGCCTGCAGGAGGAAAACTCTTGATCTAACTAGTCCTTCCCTCACCATAACATCGACATAGTATTTTTTTCCAATTTTGGTCTTACTCTTCTATAACAAACGATCGAATTGTTAGATTTGTTCTCGCCGTAGCGTAGGTCGAAAAGGTACAACACTGATGTATCAAATTATAAAAAAAAAGAAGAAACGATTACTCAGTAAGAGACAGATATTAACCAAATATTAATATAACAAAAACGTGACCATATATTTTGATTATTTTGACGCTATCAGACGGATCTAACGGTTAAAGTCGTTTCAGTAAATACCATTTTGGGCAAAAATTGCGATTAAAGTTTAAATATTAAAGCATTATTTATGTATGTTGCAATGTATTTTTGATTATTTGAATGTGTATTTGAAATCAATTTAGTCAAACGATTAGATTGATTACAAACTCATTAATCTTTCACACCTTCCGTCCACCGAGCGCATGTCCAATATATTCAAATCACTCGATTACAGAGTTGTAGCCCAATCATGTAAATTAATCGATACTAGTCGGAATCGATTTTATTTGACACTTCCTCTGTGTATCGATTAGCGTCCATTTGAATTGATTTAAACGAACATTTGATAAGTGTTTATATGTATTATGGAGGGCCCATGTTATGTCAATGTAATATAATATTTAATTAGAAATAAACACGTCGTTAGACTATTTACAATAGGAAATACTAAACATTAAAGTCATGGAGATATTAAAGTCTTGTTCGAGGAAGTCTGTCGCCATTTCTACGGTATAATTTAGGTACTTGTACGTCGAATAGGTGGTTGTAATTGTGCGTTTTCCCATCGGAAAATAATAAGAGAACTCTTGTGTTAGTTGTGTACAAGCCAGACAGCACAGCCTAGCTTGGACACATTAGAAGTCAGCCGACATTTTCCCACTAATGTTGGGATCGTAGAGAAAGTGAAAAATACATGTCATATGGAAATTGTTATAAATCGTGCTACAATTTTAATCCACATAAATATCAGCTAAAAGACATGTTTTTTTTCTGTTAGACGTGAGAACCTAATCAATCTGTCAGTTAACGATGGAGGCCAAGACTTCAAAAAAGTTTTGAATCGATACCGAAAAGCACTTGTAGAAATAGAAATCGCTTTGAAACCGATTTCAGACAAGTATCTATAGGCCCCTTGTCTGTCTAACGAAAGATATTTCTAACAAATATCCATTTGAATAAAAATATCGGATCAAACAATGCACCGTTTCATTCACCTGTACCTACCACAGACTATCTACATGAAATATCCCCCATTTATGAATAATGGGGAGGTATGAATCTTTGGCCAGACACACACGATCGAATCCCGGATGCTGCGGCGGGGTGTCGGACACTGTGGGGAGTGTCCGGACGTTGTGGCGACAGTGTCCGACATTACCGATATAACAGGGGATGTCAGACATTCATACGTCCCACATGCTATTATTATTTTAATAACTTTCAGAGGCACCTGCTGCTTTTATCAATGGTTACAATATATATATATAGGTATATTGCAATATTAAATGGTGGTATCTCGTGTATCTAACATGATATTTGGTGGAAGCGATGAAGTGTGGTACAAACTTGAACAAAGTATTACCAGTAATTACCCTCATAGGATATGGGAGAAAATGAGTGAGTTTATGTATGTTTCAGAAGTTTCCTTTCTTCACCGTACACTTTTCGTAAGTTAGCAATATTACAGGAAGTAAGAGAACTATAAATTATATACTGACCCTAACGCGAAGATTACTTGATATCTCATCATAATTACAATTTGAGAAGTACTACTCTTACTATTATGTATTATATGATAATATTAGTAAATTTATAATATTACAATTCACAAGTAAGCATCAACATTACCTAAAGGTCACTACTCCGTCAGATAAGTAGGTAGGAAGGTACTTATTTAATCACCAGTTACTCACACAAAACATCACAATTACGAGTACATCTCACGTGCGCTATACAAATATTTTGTGTAAAGAATGTAAAATCCGCTAATAAAAAACAAGTAGACACCAATTTTCGCAAGTGACCAACAATTACGTAATATTACGCGTGTACTTCGTAATATAAGGCTGGTTGCACACTATACCGACGACAAGAGCGCGATTTGGCATCATTTGAATAAATTTAAGGTTCTCCTTTAAAAATAAATTTAAACAGTTTTACAAGAGTGAATCTGAGAAGTCTTGCTAGCTTCACGCTTTTAAACTTCCATTGAGTATTATTTAGATTGTGTTTTGTTTTTTTTTGTTAGCCAATTGTGTCTCACTGCAGGGCAAGGTCTCCCTTCCCTCCTTCCATTTATCCCTATTTACGAGTATTGTCGTTCTTCACCAAACCTTGTGAAAAGAGTCGAGTTCGTCCACCGTCTACCGACACTTCTATGTGTGAATGACGTTTCTGAAAGTTTATCAGATTAATCTTATTTTAAATATCAAGTCAATTCATTCTCGACTACTGTAATTTTGGTACACCAATCAGAGGAGAGCTATCAGTCATGTGTCGCCTCCTACACAGTAGGAAGGCTTCGTTTGGGCCGACTTCATTTAGATTGCCATCAACACGCTATGAACAAGAAGAACAGACCACAGAACACCCCGGCCTTAAATGGCTGGCTTCAGCAGAATCAACAACAACAACAACAGCCCATAACGTCCACTGCTGGACATAAGCCTCTCCCATGATGGGCGGAATTTGCTGTAATCTCCAAGTTTGGCAGGCGGATTGTAGATCGCAGTGATGAAAGACTAACAGAAAATGCTGCTGCCCATTCTCTGGTCTACGGAGGCGCAAGGTGTTCTGCCTCAGACATTAGTCGCCTTATACGACACCCGTGAGTGTAATGGGTTGGTTCTATTCTACTCTGCCGGATACCACACGGCTTCAGCAGGATCATATTAGGATAATAAAATGAATTACGTTACAATTTTGTAAAATGGTCACTAAATGACAATAATTCATAATATGAACTGCGTTTGTGGCCATTTTAAAGCGACCATTTTAGGCCCTATAACTTAACAGGCTCCCAGAGTGTCGTCAGTGTGACATCAGTCTTAGTGTCACCGAGATGTCAACTCATTGTCGGGTGCGTGCTAAGAGTCGTGTGCGGGGACCGTGAAGGTCGTAGGTACAGTTGAGCGGCTCTTAAATAAATGCCCTCATTTGTTTTATGTGTATAATTATGCGTACTTGCTTATTTGAATGAATCATTCGCTAATTTTAGAACCATTAATGTGGTTCTTGAGGTTATAGTTCTATCTTTATGTACGTGTGCTTGTGAACTTTAGATTGTATCATCAGAGCCATGTCCTTAACCCAATTTATTTGTGGTAGGCGCAGGATATCTTCTTTTTCATGTGTCATCAAACTACTGCCCTTATTCTAAATTTTTTGGGCTGGAAGCAGCATTTAATCTACTTCAGTGGTTCCAAACCTTTCTTGGCCCAGGGACCACTTTGGTGTCTTTATTGTTGTTAACAGGGGCCATAAGGTCCTAGATAAACACATACACATGGACACCTACAGGATTCTATCTAGGGGGGGAATCTTTAACACACAATGCAAAAATTGGAAAATGACATCAAAACCTTGGCCTCTGATAGGTTCAATTAGGTTGTAGCTTGCATCTTCTGTGCAAGTTAAAAAGTACGAATAACATTTTAACCTTTCGCGAACCATATTCGAAGCTCTTGTGGTGGTCCGCGGACCATTAGGTTGGGAACCACTGCTCTACTTCAATACTTCTCTATTATTAACTTAAGAAGTCACTTTATTTTATGATAAATAGTAGTAATATATATGTATATATAGGTATATTATACAAATATATATTATATTTTTATTATTATTATATGTTGGAAGGGACACCGATGCTAAAACGGGTACCAAGTATTCAGTACATCATTCTGAACCAAACACAAATTACTACAAATTTTTCTTCGGTAATGTATTATATCAGTTGCTCCATACATTTTCTTTATTCAATTTTATAGGAAACAGCTATATTTTTTAATAGCCGTCGAAAGATTTCTATGTGGGGGTACAGAATAATGTAATACCTTGTATAATCTTTCATTTACTTAGCTTTCAAACCCTCGTTTTTTATCTCGTGGTCAAAGTTTTTAATTTCGAAGATTATTCCATATCTAGACAAGTGCTGTGCTCTTTAGATGTTCACTTTAATGAAAGCTGCAAGTTTATTTGCTTCCTAGTCAATTAGGTTCTAATGAAGTTTGTGTCCAGAGCGCTTTTCCAACGCGTTTGTTGAGCGATCACTAATTTCAGAAATTCTTCCTACGGCATGTCATAATTCATAAACATACAACAATCGATGATTTATGTACGTCTATTACTACGTTTATATTACATATTTAACAAAACTCATTACGACGCCAATAAAATAGGAACATTAATAAATAATTTACAACAAAACATAATGATAGTCTACAAACACTTTGACAGTCTGAATCGCTTGCAGTCTCGTTATGTGGTTATGACGGTTCCAATTAGACGATATTTTGTACTTATTGACCATTTACAAACAAATAATAAGGAGTATTGTTCAGTTAAACGTGTAGGTTTGTTTGTTATGCAAGATCTCTGCAACTGCTTGATTAGAAAATCTGAAATAAGCACGAATATACCTGGTAGTTTGGTTTTCGAACCAAATTCTTCTTTAGTTTAACCACACTAGCAGTAAAAGCTTCCTTTTATTTCTACAAAAAATACTACACACATTGCAGTATTTTCCTGGGTCAAACGAAGTAGGAAAACCAGCCGACTGAAACCGCAAATGTAGTCCAAGCTTTAAGAGTTTTCAACTAAAAGAGAGCTTTTTTGTAGGCATTAGGGCCACGAAACATTGGGATAAGTAAAAGCTTTAGGTGCAAATGTATAGTATGATAAAAAGTCTACAAAATGGCAAAAAACCTCCTGACTTTCCACTAATTAAGCCCTTTTTTACACCATTAACTAATATAAAATTTATATAGTATTAAATTTGTTAAGAAGTTTTGGTCACTGCGGCGCGGAAATCAAGCAAATATAAAAGAAAACTTATCGGTTTTCGCTGCGAAATCGCAGTGGTGTGTAGTTAGCGTTATTATCCCGGAAAAACAACCCGTACCATAAACAAACCTACGCAGAAAAGCGCGACTAACTAGCCAAACGAATGTATATCTGCTGGAAAGCTAGATATATAAATAACTCTGTCAATAAATTAATACTAATAGCTTCAAGCTCAGTGGATAATTTACTTAATGTCGCCTAAAGGCCTTTGCACATAGATAAGAGAGAAGTATTACCTACATCGATATAATTTCAATCCATATTAGATTGTCTGGATTTATTCCGTTAAACTCGGGCATCATGTGGGCCGAAGATGTGTTTCGTGCAATGAAAACACACAGGGTTTATTGCTTTTATGAAACTAACAAATTACTTATGAATTGGGTACAGTACCGAGACGTCTTGTCTCCGCTGCGATCACTGCATGTCCGGCTTGCCACGAGCTCGAAACATCACGACTTTGTAGAAACTATATAGGTGTAGGTATACTGCGGGACTGCTGCTCTTGCGATTAATTTTATGTCCGGATCGACCCCCAGGACGCTCATGCTGCTTTATTTATAAAAAAAAGTATGCGACTTAAAAAATCCTGAAACAATTTTTCATCGAAGTTTGCGCATACTTATTCCAGAAAGTTGGTTGTGTGAATGGGGCCTAAGTAATAAAGTAAGCCGCGTATATGTTAATTCTGTTACGTTTACGAGTAAGAACTTATTTTATGTGGAGTGAATTGTTTCTTAGTAGTTAGTAGCGTTGAAATATTGCAAAGTTATCTATGATGTAGCTAGCAATTATTATTCTTACTGCTAAACCGTTTGTTGGCACTTTTTAATAGAAGATTTTGAGGGTCGTAGGCATCACAAGACGCCTCCCAGCTGGATGGACTGAGGACCGTGAACAGGTGGCTGGAATAACCTGGATGCGAAAGGTGGAGGCCAGGGATAATGGTTGGCTGATGCCTATGTCCAGTTGTGGACTGTGGTAGCCTGAGTGGAGATCGAAGCAGTGTTCATTTGAAACCACGGATGGGACGGAGGAATGTGGGAAGACAACCGACTAGGTGGACAGATGATCTCAATAAAGTGACCGGGAGAAACTAGATAGCCATGAAACAAAACCGCCAAAACTGGAGAGATTTGGAAGAGACCTACACTCAGCATTGGGTGGCCAAAGTTGAAGAAGAGAAGAGAACCAATAAGTTCACAATTCGTTTAGGGCAAAAAAAATATCTCTAAGAGAATATATATAATAATGATAATTTCTTTTGCGTAATAAGTGGTCATAAAAACAGTTCTAGCTTCCCATAACTCAGTGCTACCGGTCATATTATTCAAACCAGTAATGATTAGGAAATTAACACTAAAGAAAAGTGTCGTGAGAATTCTCTTCGTGCAATTCTAAATAGATTTTCTGTGCTATGAATCATACGGGTCAATACTTTATGGTAGGTATACTTTAAATAAAGTGCAGTAGAGAGAAGAAGATTTCTTCTTCCTACACGATAAAAAAAATGTTTTCCATGATTGAATTGCTTCTTGTAATAATTTATTTTAAATACGAAACTGTATTAACAACAAATACAGTAGTAACAAAACATCACAATAACTAGAGGACTTGCGCAAGTGTTCATGGCTCTAAAGTCTAAAAGATTTAATTTTCTACTCCGATTTTCAATATACCTAATTCTCGTAAGCTTTTCGGTAGCTTTTTTCAATCGAATGCATTTTTGAATTTCCCATCATTACTGTCGAGGTAAAATTTATTTCTAAGTTTGTACGCCTACGTACAAACTTTGGTTAATCTTTGGAACTACTGATCCGATTCTGAAAATTCTTTCACTAACGGGAAGCTACATTATCTCCAAGTGTAATAGGCTACATTTAAAAGTTCCCGTCGGTTAATATCTGTACATAGCGGGAGCAAAGCCGCGAGCAAAATCTAATCAGTCAATGGTAAATAAGGTAACTGAAAATTGCTCAACGTTTACTTTGCTTTTCTTAAAACCACAATCACACTGCCCAGCCACCACATATCCTCAACTCCAACCAAGAGAAAATGATACACAATACGACCATAATATCAATACTTTTCACTCAAATAACAAACATATCCGCAACGGATACAGTTAGTCGATACGACCGCCATTTCCCACTACATTACATGACCACAATTATTACGCAGACATGATCCTTCTGCCATTACATAAGCCTTCACTTTGCCGTATACCGCGGTGGCTACGCGGAATTCCTTTGTCATACATTGACAAGTATGAATGATGTATGGATGGAAATTATTTTACGTCCAACGGTTATTTGATAAGGTATTAATTGAATTTTGTTCGTGCTTTCATAGAATGTAGTAATGACAATAACATTCTTTAACATAATACCTACTTATGCAAACAGGAAGCTTCGACTTTGTTGTCTGATATTGAAAGCTGCTTACAGCAATTTTGGTCTTTAAAACTATTGATTTGAATATTTATTTGACAGATGATTTCTCAAAGTTGGTTTGGTTGAGAATGTAATATCCTTTCAAACTATAAATTCAATAATTAGATAGTATACCTATACAAAATAATCTTAATCACGACCTAATCACGTATTATTCCGTAAAAAAATATCAAAACACGAAAGATAAACTAAAAAATGGCTGATCTATTTTCATTGAGCTCCGCCTGCTACCCGTTGATTATGTCAATACTCGCTCAAAGCGATCTCCTCGGTCCAGCGAAAATTGAATTTTCAGGCAGACGGCTGGTCAATTGAAAGCGAGTGTACTGGCCATCAGGCAGCTGTGTTTTGTTCGAACGAAGCTGATTTTATCGTCAAAAGGCTAATCAATTGATGAATTGGCAACAGTGACTTAAGTGATTAAGTACATATTTGCGCATTTTATTACATGGGACTTAAACATGGCTGGCGAAATGTGGGTGCATTTCTGCTTAACCCATCGGGGATTATAGGCGAGATTTAATGATATGATTATCAGCAATTAGGTATTTAAGAAATTATGCTTTTTTTATCACTCATCTTCTCAGAAATGCGGGGCACAGCTATATAAAAGTCTAAGGCCTCGCTCCCGCTGACATCGTGTCCGAGGCCTGATACGAGCGTATTGTCCAAATGTAGCGTATTGGCGCGTTCTTACTAATACCAACCGGAACTATAATTCATTAAACAACAAGATGCAGAAAAAATACAATTCAAATTAAACGGTTATTTAGATGATAGTTTTGATAACACTTCTCTTAAACAAATACATGCAATTTTGCAACGCCATCGGCAATTCTCTCAAACAATAGGACAAACTAGACACAAGTATGATCAATCAGACACAAATATGATCAAAATACAAATATGATCAATAAACGATACGTCGTGTTTGCAGTCCTCATAGTTTATTGATTAAAATTATCAGAACGATGATCAGCATACAATCAATTGTTACTTGTCATAACCATGTGAATAGAAACTAGAAAGTTTTGCATTTTGTAATGAATATTATAATAATAATAATAAATATCGCTGGACATTACTGACAGCGCCATCTAGCGCCACACTAAGCAACGAGTCTTGTGTCGTGGACACCAGATAGTTGATATACTACATAGATACTTTTTGTTTGTAAATACATACTTATTATACATATAAACATCCATGGCTAGGAAACAAATTATGAATTATTATTAGGAAACGAATTTTGTCATGTCCTAGTGATTTATGTAAGTATTGTGTTTTTTTCAGAATTGGGTGGGCTGTGTAAGAAGTTTTTATCTTAAAACTTATTTATTGTTCTACACTTTTTGGGTTGCTACTGATTAATAACTAACTTTGGTGTGACTTGTCAATGACAAATAGGACTTTTATTGGTCAACATAGTATGGAGGTACGTATTTATATTCAGTTAAAAATAACTTGGCATTTCTTTCACAAGTCAAATAATTATTTTCTTTTAAAAACCACTTTTGAAAATGCTGCAATAAAAATAACTTCTGTTTTGTCTTCTACAACATGCAATCAGCAATTAGGCAGTTTTTGTCCTACCGTAACTTGAAAACTTCTCAGACGCTTAACTTGGCAACACCAGCATAATTTTAAATAATGGCAACACCACGCTTACCCCGCTGGGAGCTTGCATACTGATTACTTCCAATAACTGTCAAGTTTACAGTTATTTTTAACACCTATTATATTACAAAATAGGCTTCTGAATGCGTGAAGTGAATTTTTTAGCTACTCCAGACGTAAAACCAATTTATTTTTGCGACAGAATCGACGAATTTCAATTAGTTTTTCAGTTTGGCGCTATTTTTTTTGCGTCTTTGAGCTTAGAGTTGGATTTTCATTTTAATTCATTATTTGACAGCTGTGGTAATCGAATAAGGGTATTTTGTTTGATTCGATCTATTGACCGTTAGGTATTAAAGTTAAAGCCTATAAATGTAGTTTTTAGGTTACTTTTTTTATTTCAGAAGTTTACTTTCGCTTTGGTTCATTGTGGTGGCTTCTTACATGACAAATCGATTCTCTATTCACTTTTATTTAGAATGCAAACTTAATTTAGAATAACACGTCTATGAAATAAGATTTTAAATATGAAATTTTACGATTTTTTTTTTTTAAAGAAACATGGGTTAGTTGGATATTCCTTTTAAAGAGTATCACACAATATTTATGCCAAGTATCACGTGATTTCATCAGTTCGTTCGCACACAATATTTTTTTTTGTATAACAAGTTTCTAAAAATGCGTAATCATGGAGAATAGTGAGTTACGTGCGGTGATAAAGTATCTCTGTCTGAAAAAAATGTCCACGGAGAATTTTTTTTTGAACATTTACAAGACATTAGGGATAATTCTATACCATATTATATGGTTCCGTACTGATTAGGTGAATACAAAAAAGGTAGATTTAGCTGTAAAGATGACTCGAGTTCTGGCCACCCTTCAACCTCCGTTACGGAAGAAAATATCAAAATGGTTGAGAATCTGGTTTTGAAAGACAGAAGAGTAACCATAAAACATTTAGCCGAAATCCTAAAGAATCATTTGGTAGCATTCAATCCATATTAATTGATTCATTGGGGCTTAGAAAAGTTTCGGTAAGATGGGTGCCACGAATGTCAACCTACGAACACAAACAGCGATATTTGGAAATTTATCGATCGGAAGTTGCGGTCAATGCAATCTGCTGTGTTGGCTTCGATGTCCTTGAGCACCCACCATATTCTCCGGACTTAGCGCCTAGTGAATTTCACTTATTCCCAAAACTAAAAGAGCCTATTCGTGGAACTAAATTTCACGACGATTACGCGGTTATGGCTGCCGTAGAGGAGTTTTTGAGAGTCACAAAAATATTTTTTTTCGCAGGGATTAAAAGAGTTAGAAATGCGTTATTCTAATTGCACTAAAAGGAGATTATGTGTATTACATTTTTTTGTTTAATTTTTTGACATTTATTTATTTATTTTAACACTTCAAGCACAAAGTACAGAGGCGGACTTAATGCCATAGGCATTTTCTAACAGTCAACCTTTGTGTGAAGCAGAGACAAGCAGTGGTAGGTGTACATCTGAAAATAATTTAATGAATACTAAGGTAAACTACAAGGATATATAAAATACCATAAATATATATAAATACTATAAATATATATATAAATACCATAAATATATATCAAACTATTTATTACTGTAAATAGATATTAACAACACGGATTAAAATAAAAAGACAAACAATAGAGAAAAATTACCGCTGTGATGAAACTGCCAGCTTCTTGCGAATGTACTCTCGAACTTTAATTTTGAATGCTAAACGATTGGTTGCCATCCTGATTTCCTGGGAAAGCGCATTCTACAGAGAAATAGATTGCACAAAGAATGAACGGTGAATGAAGTCAGTGCGGTGAGAGGGACAGTGAAGAACACGGTTTTGCGATGATCGCAGACTCCTATTATGATATTGATTCCAAGTTACTATAGAAGTATACAGCAATGGATGATTGGAACCATCCATCGCTATAAATAACACTTGAAAGGTTCACGACTTCGCCTGAGATTAAAAATCTTCTATTTCGTTTTTTATGTCTGCGAGAATCGAATATATCTCAGATATGGGCAGACGCTGACTGCGAATGACATCTTGAATGAGTCTTCGTGTTTTTCTGATAAACTGTATTATACTCTTTGACTTTTCATATCAAATAATATATCATAATCCACAGCTCTGCCCCAGTTCACCCACCATTGGACATGGGCCTCTTTGGTCAAGTATACCTGCATAGTAATCTGAATGTAATAGATTCAATTTAAATTTTAAACTTGCATTCCAATTATTCTGTAATACCATAAACAGTCATCGGTAACGAGTATAATTGCCTGGCAACACCGACGGCAATTTGTTCTGAATTTAAAAAACACTTTTACGACATTCATAATAAGCTTTTAGTATTAAATGCTGAACGATTTTGGTATACTTTTAGGTGGTAGGTAGTGAATTAAATATCACTTGATCGCATTACCTTATCCAGTATTAACAGTATTTCGCCATGTCATATCGGAAGAAAGTAAAAGTAAACATTTTGGTTCACTTATCAGTTCAATTTAAGTCCGGTCAAGTGTGAGTTGAGTTTGTAAGGGAATAAATTCGAATATTTTGTTGACTACACTAACATATTTTCATAGAACTTGTATTCATGTTTCCGGGAAAGTCAAAGTTTTTACACAATGCTTCGTTTCGAAACCTCGTCATGGCTGCGTTTGTAAACTTTACACATAGTGTTTTCTAAAATAAGCAGAGAGAATAAATCTACATGTAAGTATATAAAATTTACGATCTTTCTGTATATTTTTTCTCTGTCTTAGCAAGCAATATCTTAAAAGCTAAGGTAACCTTAGTTTAGTTGTATTTTCAACTTAAATTCATAAAAAAAGAATTACCAACTGTAAAATCAACGTGTGTGGTCAAAATCATACGATAAAAAACCGCTCTTTTACATTTTAAGCAAGATTCAAGTTAACGATTGTTTTAACTTATTCAGATAACATTCGCGATAGCGAGAAGGGAGCGTGGGACCGATAATTTTGGTTCTCGGAGAAAAGCTTCGTTATCATTAATATGTAGAGCAGTACCGAATTCTGAGAAAATTACATACCTAATAAATCAAGTTTTTTTGGAAGCAATCATAAACACTTTTATTTTTGAAAGGTTGTTTAATGTCATCCTTTTGACCGCAGTACGCAGGATGATTTATGGCAAGAAAGGAGGTGACTGCTGAGATGACGAGTAATAGAGAAGTATGGAAGAAGAAGATATGCTGCGCCCACCACAAATGAATTGAGACAAGGGTGAGAGAATGTAGATAATTATGACATTATCTTATTAAATTACCTACAGATCGTTAGGTAGGGACATTTGTCAAAGTTGGCTATTGTCTATTGCCTGCTTTCGGAAATCTGGATTAGGTATCTTTACATACATAAACTCAACCCTATTTCCCAATGAAATGAGGCACGAACTGCAGACCTGCTACGATCTTTACAAACTACTCCTAGGTAGATTAGGTATTTCATTTCATCCACAGCCTGAATTGAATTCACCCACTGCAGGGTGGGTGTAGGCCTCTCTTTTTTTGCCAATCTCCACGGTCCTGTGTTTGTATTATACACATAAATAAACTGAAACTTGACAGCAGGCACTGAAACTAATGTTACTCAAAATTCCATTAAAATTGAAATGACTACCTTTAAGTATTTAAGTTAAAGTTTCCCTTCAGTTATTTTCTTTAGTTTCGAATAACATTTCCTGTTTATTTGTCATAATGGCAGCCAGCCATTCAAATCTTAGTAACGTTCACGTTCAAGAAAATTATGCAATCGTTCGAATTGTTAGACATTCATCTATACCAACGTAGGTATTTGTAAGGAAACTAAAATAATCAGTTCTTGTTTACTTTCCCATTGACAAAACAATCCAATTTATTAAAGTTCATTCAATTTACAAAGAGCTTTGACATGAAAGTGGAATATTGATTTACTCACAACATAAACATCTGTTGCTTACTATGTGCATCAGTCATGCGTACCTTCCAGCTGACCTAATGAAAACCACAGTGGTGCCCATAGTTAAGAACAGGACAGGTGACATCTCGGATAGCGATAACTACCGCCCGATCTCCCTCGCGACCGTGATAGCTAAGGTTCTGGACAGTTTCTTTGATTCTTGCTTGCAAAAGTATCTAAAACTACATGATGCGCAGTTCGGGTTTCGGCCAGGACTATCTACTGAGAGCGCAATCTTAAGTCTCAAGCACACTGTCCAGTACTACACAGATCGTAGGATGCCTGTGTATGCCTGTTTTCTGGATCTCTCCAAGGCCTTTAACCTCGTGTCTTACGAAGTGCTTTGGAGGAAGCTAGAGGACAGGGGTGTACCGGTGGAAATGTTAAACCTCTTTAAATATTGGTACGATAACCAGACTAACTGTGTCAAATGGTCAGGCACTCTTTCTGATTCGTACAGGCTGGAGTGTGGCGTGAGGCATGGGGGGTTATCATCTCCAAAGCTCTTCAGCCTGTATGTAAACGGCCTCATAGTGGAACTCAGCAGCATGCGTGTCGGATGTCGGGTGGGTGGTATTAGTGTTAATAATATCAGCTACGCGGATGACATAGTGCTGCTGAGTCCCACTGCTGGGGCTCTTGGAGAGATACGGACTTATTTATAACTTAAAGAAGAGTCAGTACATGGTCTTTAAGGCCGCCGGTAAGTGTCCTGAATCTGTTCCACCCATTACTTTGAATGGTGTTAACTTAGATAAAAAAAAAATTAGGGTATCGCAGTTTAAGTACCTCGGACATTACCTTACCGACGACCTTAAAGATGATATAGACATAGAGAGGGAGCGCAGGGCTCTGTCAGTCCGTGGCAATATGCTGGCCCGTAGATTCGCCCGCTGTACGGACCAAGTAAAAATCACGCTATTTAAAGCGTATTGTCAGCGTCTGTACACGGGTGGTCTATGGGTTAGTTTTACTAAAAAAATCCCTAGACACTGCGCGTCCAATACAATAACATTTTCAGGATGATGTTGGGACTCCCTCGTTTCTGCAGTGCCTCCGAGATGTTCGCGCAGGCTCATACTGACGATTTCCGTCACTTATGAGGAGGATGCGGGGGAGTCACAACAGCATCCTGAAAACTGTAGCTGAAGATGTTCGTGCACCTGTGTTGAGGCATTTCGTTCGTCTGGTGATTTCTAGGGAAGTATCTCCCTATTGGTTATCTTGACGGGGCTGTCTCAGCACAGGGGTATTTTTTTTATGTATGTGTTTTAAATGTTATTATGATGATGAGTGTTGTCCTTTGTAATTGTATTTAAGTACTAACAATAGTTTCTAAGTTTTGTTTATCTAACCCTTGGATCTAGTTGTCCCAAAATAAATATATATTTGATTTGATAAACGCGTGTATAGTTATATCACGATCAGGGTGTAAATTTCCTCATAGTTCATAGAAAAGAGAGGATCCTCCAACCAGCCCCCTTAGCATGACCACCGTAGACACGAAAGAGAATCGACCAATCTTTTGTTCATCTGTCATTGAATCGACAAAATGACAGATGAAAAAAAGACTTGTCGATTATCTTTCGTTTCTACGAAAGGCCCGTTACGCGGGTAGGTTGGTATTGTGTCTGGTGCACAACACCTGATGGTTGTAGCCTTGGTTGTAGGTTTGGTTGTTCAATATTTGACGTGACGTCAGCATATTGCGTTTTCCCATTATACATAATTTTGCCGTAGTAAGAACAATTATCAGTAATCATTATAACAACAATTTATTCAAACAAGTATTACAAAGTCCTAAAAAAAAACTAACAGTAAACTGACAAAAATATCCACAAAAGGACAAAAATATTCGGCACATACGTCCTTTTAGAACCCAATGTTGAACTGTACATCAGTATTATTATTAAAGTCACGTACCTACTCCTCACAATGCGTGGTTTCATCTAAACAAATTAACATACGCATAGTGGGCCATATTTAGCATAATATTTTATGGTTAGCCTTCAAAACTATAAGATCTGATGTACCGACAAACGGTGATATTTGTGCCTTTGTACAATCAAATTGGCTGTGTCTTTTTGAAGCTGGTCCAATCTAGATACAGGTTAATATGAATGGTAGGAAGTGTATTTTCAAATAATATTGTGGTTTGCCGATTTCTGTGAGTCTTCTTAGTTAGGGCTAGTTTGTAAAACAATACCTACTCGGTGTCGATTGATGTCCTAAATTGTCAGCGGTAGGTACATATGTAATAGTCAACTAACATGGTAGGACTTTACTGAGGACATGAAGACGGCAGGACCAAAATGGAATAATTTCCAAGTAAGTGGTGACCGCTCGTGTGCTTTATATCTATAGTTTTAGTTTAATAAGGTTTTTAATAATTATGTATTAGTTTGTTATTGTTTAAGATTATTCTTATTCTTTATTGCACACAAAAACAACCAAAATGTACATATAAATTGTAATACACAAACTACTTTTATATTCATAAATATATATTATTATTTTATTTTTATTATTTTATAAATAAATTATTTTATTTCGATTGATATATATATTTTATGTATTTTATTTAAGAGCCTCAGTTGCCTGATAACCCATAAAATGATTAATTGATTAGCCCCCCCTATGCACCACTACTAATCCTTTCTTACTTTCATGAGGCGCTATGATATAAAATTCCCACGTGTTGTTCAATCAATAGATTGTGGCCCACTGAGAAAATGGGTCATAATAAGAAAACACGAAAAAGAGACCTGTGTTCCAGAAATTGAAACCTTGTAAACTGATTATGCTTTGAGATACGAGTAACAACAACAGTAAAGCAAGCCTTTTCAAGATCAAAAAAAATCCGAATCATTTTCAATAAGTTCTTCAACACACCTACTCCCAATACTCACCTCTCAATTAGTTATCTACCGTATAATTTTCCAGTAATTACTTAGATAATTAGGAAAGCCGTTACAACGAGCAGGATTCTTGAACTAAATGACTGACATCGTTACAGTCGCCCTTGGACAGATACCGCCACGTTTGTATTGGTTATGTTAAGGTTTTATATAAATAACTAAGTAAGTATGGTAAATAAATAGTTGTTTTGTGCGAGAAGTAATGAGTGGTTTTGTACGTCCTTTTCCGCTGGTAAAGACGTTTTTGTAGTGGTAATGTATGATTGATTGAGTTATAAGTTTAATTTGTACCTCATTACTAACTTATTTGTTTCCTGAAAAGGCGTATAGTGTGCCTCAAAATTACGCATGCCATGACTTATATTTTCTGTGCCATGACCATGACACGCTAGATATAAGTTATAGAATAAATAAATAAATATCGCCGGACATTAATACACAGTGCCATCTAGTGCCACACTAAGCAACGAAGCTTGTGTCGTGGACACCAGATAGTTGATATACTACATAGATACTTTTTGTTTGTAAATACATACTTATTATACATATACCTAAACATTCATGACTGGGAAACAAATATCCATGCTCATCACACAAACATTTGCTCCAACCGGGATTAGAACCCGAGACCCTAAGAACGTAAGGCAGCCTCACTACCGCTGCCATTCGGGTCGTCAAGAATTTGCGGAAATCCATGACATTAAGTGTAATAAGACCACTAAAGCTTGGATCTAAATAAGATAAACAATGCCCCACCTGCTGGAGTGTCCCAGGTGTCCGTTTACCTGAACTCATGACGACCTGAATAGCTCCTCTACCGCTGCAATAAACGTGGTCACCTACTGGGCCCAAACTGGATGTGGAAGTAACATCGATACTACAAGAAGAAGTAAGTCAAAAGAAGTGAACACTGTCCATTAAAGGATAAGATTCATCATCTGCTCAACCTTTTCCCAAGTATGTTGGGGTCGGCTTCCAGTCTTACCGGATTCAGCTGAATAACAATATTTTACATGAAGCGTCTGCCTGTCTGACCTCCACAACCCAATTAGTACTGGGTAATACGATACCCCTTGGTAAGACTGATTGTCAGACTTTCATGCCACTGACAACCTGTAATGACAGACAAACATAAAATTTAAAAAAAAACCTCTGTCTGTAAAGGATGAAATTAATCATTGTAATAAGCATAGAGTCTCTTTTAGGTTAATTAGCTCAGGTATATAAGAGCCTAGGTATAACACAACGCAATAACATAATAGCATCGCGCTGCGTGTGGTCTTTGAACATTATGCCATAAAACTTTCATCTAAAAGTTACATACAAGTATAATACACAAGCTCTTTAATAGTCGTTAAGAAAGATTTATGCCAGGGATATAAACTCATGGCAATGCCCACCGGCCACCAGCTTTCTTGAAGGTCGATGTGGACTAATGCCTGAAGACACTGAAACGCGATATTTACCATATTTACTATTTTTTTTGACAGCGGTAGCGGTACCGAGTGCAAAAAACGAACAAGAAAGAGGGTAGACCGATTTGTCTGCTCATAAACACCCATCCGCAATAAATACAGTTTATCCGTGATCATGGTGCTTGCAACAGCGTCGACAAATCAGGAACTCAAAAGAAATAGTAAACATGGTAAATATCCCGTTTTCAATGTTAATGATAATGTTAGTGACCACGTCATTTTAAAAACTTATAATGCCTGATGATTTCTATAACGAGAGTCTTCGTTTTTATTCCAGACACAATAATGAGCCGTAACTGTAAAACTTTTAGTCATCACCATATTTTCTTTGAATGCACAACTTTCAATCGTAAATAATAGTAAAAAAAACCGGCCAAGTGCGAGTCGAACTTATACACACAGACACAGGGTTCTGTAGCACCAAACAATAAAATAACAATATTTTTAACGCTCACGCTCACAGACACACCTACTCTCCAAATTTCAACTGTCTGGTGCCAACAGCTTGGAGTTAATTGGCTGTGACATACGGACGGACTGGCAGACAGACAGACGGGCAGGGCGAATCTATAAGGATTCCGTTTTAGCCATTTGGCTACGGTACCCTAAAAACAAAGGCTAATATTTTTTATTCGTCTGTAAATCAGCTGCTAAAAACTCATTAGAAACAAAATATTAACGTAGAGTCATTAGTAACTATCATTATGCTTCTAGCAAACAGCTACTAGACGAAGAAAACAAAAACACAATCAAACACCTACTAAACAGTCTCGTATGATATAACATGGTTAACAAAAACGAACCGTTTGACATTTAGCAGCAAGCAGTAACATAGTTACATAAGCGGCGTCCTTGCAAGGCCGGCGGCATTGGGTGCGCGGGCGCATGCCCAATGCGCAGATAATGTGTAGAAGGTTAACTAGTACTTAACGGCTTATAAACTTTTGCTCGTGGCTTCGGTCACGTTGTGGTCAAAAATTATCCCACGGATTTTAAATAATGTGTGTAAGAAGACCCATAACGAAGCCGAAAGGCACTTATTTTCCGAGTCATTGCGACAGTTTTTTTGTTCTGAACCATACCTTATAGGGTCAAAGATTCAACTTTTTCAAAAGTTTATTTTTATTTTTTGTTACATGTTTTTAATGTATGATTTTTAAGCACCTCTACGGCCCCCGTACTATACAATCTATCCATCATCACAATGTTAAGAGTGCCTTACATTAAGTCCAGTCAGTAAAACGTGAATTTTCACCCCAAGAAAAAAGTTGTTTCCCAGCAATAATTTTTGCGTCGAGTAACTTAGTTTGATGGGCAGAATGCTTGAGTGACGGCTTTGTAAAGGGTACGTTTTCAATTTGACTATGACACTCGGGAAAACTGCAGATTCCCGTTAGTCAAAGAATTTTCCCATTAGTGAAATCAGAACTGTAGTTTGGAAGATTACCTACATTCAAACTTAGAAACATACAAACTTTTTCTTCTTATGAAATTAGTTTAAGTAGATGTATTTTTCAAATTATTATTTTTAATGAGTTATTGCGGAGGCATAGTTTTATCTTTTATGTTAATATACAGATTTGCTTGAGTGATTGTGACTAGCAACTGAATTTGCCAGTCACTATCACTCAAGTAAATCAGTATTGGGAAACAAGTACAACAGACAAACAACCAATTGTTTTGTAAACTTGAGAAATTGTTTATTGATGAATCTGCTGCTGAAATAGGTGACTAAAATTAGTATTAGAACCTAACACATCGTTAACGTTTAATAAGATTTAACAAAATACCATAATCAGATTCGGAAAGGACGAGAAGTTGGTGTACCTTTTCAAAAACATTCTGGAATTAGCTTACACTAAATCATGTTTTTTAATTGAATCCCAGAAATAGTTGCCTAAAACTAGCCTTTATCTCTGTAAGAGGACTTTTCGACTTTACTGCCATTCTGAAGAGTAGACCTTTTATTAAAGTTGCTAAATTGCTTTTATCTTTAATGTTTCGACTGCACCTTTTATAAATGATTTCCAATGTGCCAACATGCAACGCGCCGCCCGCCTGCGCGCGATTGCTCGTAATTACGCTTTTGTTGTACTGCTAATCGTGGGAATAGGATGTAAGGTGCACTGATGGAGTCATGCCATCCAGATAGGTGTATCTAGGATTTAATTGGAATAGGGATGTAGTCGATATCGAGATAATAAGACAAACATTAGAAAAATTGTAGTGAGTGTGCATACGACGGCATATCAAGCTACCCGAAACTGTCTTCCCAATCAACCTTGAACCTAATGGTTTAGCGATAATGTTGAAAGTCTATTATAGAAATTTGACAGATAGTAGTAGCTTATTGGCGTCTGGACCTATTAAATGGTCTGAGTTATAGAGTTGCTGGACAAAGGAGGTCTTCTTACAATAAGTGAATATTATTAAGAAAGGAACTCCATTAATACCTATATTTAATAATTATTAAAAATAATTTAATAATTATTAAATATATATTTAATAAAAACAGAAATCAAAACCTTTTACAATTTGATTGCATTTTTATTTTTCAATATTTATTTCAATGTGTCCCAAAATTAATGCTTTTTGGTGTACTAAAAGTCGTCGACGACAACTACAAAATAAATTGAATAATTAATTCTGATTTTAAACTTTTATAATCACACTCTTTTGTCACTAAGTATTGACATTCAAGTGTCGACTAAGTCATTAATTAACGACACTATTTTTGTACACCCCATATTTTTTAGCTGATTTATGTTCTAAGGCTGTGAAGTAGGAAGTCTGTAAAGGTTTATGCGCCTGAGTCAGACTTATTGCAAGGTTGTGACTGATTAATGTTGAGATAAGCGAGATATTTGACTCATATTTGGCGCAGACCAGGGTCTGGGATTATTGTCTTGTTTACTAGTTTTGTTGGCACATATTTCGTAGGATACGTGTTTGCGAGTATAAATACAACACGTATGAGTCAGAAAATTATAACTGAAGGCTGAATTATTGCCAAGTTTCTTCCAAGTTTCCCGAAACGTAGTCTCCAACTAACATTTTCTGGAAACTAGCAGAAACATAACAAAAATAAACTTTTGCTTTAGTTTTTGCTCCTAGTAACAAACTGGGACAAATATAAGTTTGTGCATCACTGCTATCAAACACTGAATGAAAAAACAATCCAGCAAAAAAATGACGAGTCCAAAAACGAAAAAAAAAGAAATGTGACATCTACCAACAGAGACTGAGCTCACGTGGTGGATTACCACCGACCTCTCTCACCGAGAAGGCCTGTGTTCTAAGCAGAGGTAACATTATACGCTGATTTTACGCACCTCTGATTTTTCGGATTCATGTGCGTATTGTATAATTATTACTAGCTTTGGTGAAGGAAAACATCGTGAGGAAACCAGCATGCCTGAGAGATATTTCTTGACGGCATGTAAAGCCAAGTCAGAAGCCCATGGGCGGCATAAAAACTCTGACACCAGGTTAAGCACTAACCACACGATAAAGGAAGAAGAGGCTGATTATGCCATTGTCCATTCAGACCCTAAAATATCTATAAAGCAACATTATCTAGTCAGGAAGATATTGTCAACTTATTACAATACTGAATCTGTTCCTATTGTTACCACAATGGCGGTCAGGTAGCCTGCAGCTAGATGTCTCATATTTGACGCAACTTTAAGTCGTGACATCATTTTAATGGACTTTACAAAACTTCTGAGAAGCTATTAACATTGTAGTTATATTATCCTTGATTCTGTTGCGATATTGCATTAATAAGAACCGGTTCTATAAAAAAGCACGTGCAAAGCACAAGTGGTAGATGCTTAATCTAGCATTTACTCTTTTCAAGAGAAAATAAGGGTGTAAATAGATCCTTACCGAAGCCGAAAAGCACTTTTTCTCCCCGCTATTGCAATATTTTTTTTATTCTGAATCATACCTGGGAACCTACTAGTTACGGAGAGGTATTACATGAAGCACACCCAAACGAAGCACACCCAGACGAAGCACACTTAAAGTATTCCAATAATTAATAGAATTATAAAATAGTATTAAAATAATTAATTTCCTATTCCACGAAGCACACCTACGAATATCACTCGCATAGTGCGGGGACTAAGAAATAATAGTCCCCGTTCGTCGGTGTGCTTCGAGGAATAGGAAAATAATTATTTTAAATTTTTATTTGAAGCCCACCTACGGGTGTGCTAAGTGGAATACTTTAGGTGTGCTTCGTATGGGTGTGCTTCGTTTGGGTGTGCTTCATGGAGTACCTCGCTACGTAGATATTGGAGGTCAAAGTTCCAACTTCAGTATAGTATTTTTTCAAAGGTCATAACTTTACTTTAAATACCTCCATAACCCGTTTACTATTAAATGCGTCCATCAGCTCAATGTTTTGTGTCGTGAAGGGTCCGTTTATATCCTGTATATGACTACAAAATAGTGAAAAATAAGATGAGACTGGTCATCATTACCATCATTGGTAGCCTTGTTCTAGCCAAAGCTGATTATAGGGCTCTCCCTTCTGCGCTATGCGTCCCTGGTCTGCGCGAGTCTTAACCAGGTCTTACCAGATCGCGGCTGATAGAGATGTTATAAAGAATACGTGCTACGTAGACCCTGAGTAATTTGGAGTTTAAGAAAAGTTGATGAGACCATGGAGTTTCTAACCAGTTCAAGCCTATGTTAGACAACCAATTGGAACCATGCTTCTAGCTTTCACACATGTAAAAATATAAAAAATTACCCCGAGGAAACCCTGTGCGTGTTTTCGTAGCACTTTAAACTCAATACAGACCGCACTAATGAAGCCACTTGTGATAAAAGTACTACACATAAATTAAATCTTCCATGATCGAATGAAAATATACAAATCAGCCATCCAGCGCTTTAAATTAAAGCGATCGCTTTCATGCAGCGATGCAGTGCGACGTTAAAGCGTCAGCAACGAGATCGTCAAGAGTTTCGTTCCGTTTAATTTCCGCATTACAGACACAGTATTATATCAATTTCACTGCACGATATTGCATTATGAATATTTTAATTATTAGTATCAAAGGTCATCGGAGTCCAATGCGGTTTGTCGGTGCATTTGAAGATCACGAACTCGCGATGCAATAAAAGCTTAGACAGGTATTTCTGAAAAGACTTACCTAAGATTCGCGTTCATATAACCGATATTAGGTAATTATTTAGTTCAATCGTAGGTAATATTATAACCTACTATTATTTTCATGACGGATTTTCCCGGCTGGGTAATGTTTACCCTACCCTACTTACTCTCCTTCCACTTTTCTCTAACCAGCCGTGCAAGTACGTAGGAATCGATTCGATAAATCTGACAGTCATTCTCGACAAAATGAGTTTATAACAAAGATAAAAACTCATTTTGTCGAGAATAACTGTCAGATTTATCGAATCGATTCCTACGTACTTGCACTGGAGAGCTATATATAAGACCAGCTTTTATCGAAGCTGTCATATTTGTGCTGCCATCTATAAAAGGAAAACCATCAAGATCTTAGTGTTGGGCAGTTCTCATAGTCGTAATAACCTTCGAGCTTCAAAGAATCTACTTCTCCAAATTCCTTCACACCGTACAGGCTTTATGTCAAATTCTTACGCTATCTCTACTATAAAGCTCTAGAACGCGCTACCTTTTGGCATTAAAAAGGCTGAAAGCAAATTCACTTTCAAAAGAAAGTTCGTTACTATACTATTTAAGTCAGACTAAATAGCTCTCAATTTGAAGTCTAGTCATAATAATTATTATTATGTTTCTTGTTATTTTCTTTTTAATTTTTGGTATTTGATAAAAATCGATTATTTTATTTTATCTGTATATGTGTATTAGTATCAATCTAGGTATATAAATTCTCGTTAACAAGAAGTTAGTTTTTTTTAGACATTATTTTGTACCCTACCACTATGTTTTC
This sequence comes from Xestia sexstrigata, assembly GCA_941918905.2. Classification (NCBI taxonomy): domain Eukaryota; kingdom Metazoa; phylum Arthropoda; class Insecta; order Lepidoptera; family Noctuidae; genus Xestia; species Xestia sexstrigata. Next base: position 4,265,415 of record OW799206.2, read on the forward strand.
CTATATATCCCAAAGGTTGACTGGTAGAGAATGCCTTGTGGTTAAATCCGCCTATATACCACTATTGTACATGAAGTTTAAATAAATAAGATCTTAATGCTACACATTTCCAATTAAATCTATGTACTTACCAAGCCCACATATGAGGTAAGTCGGCGGCGGCTTGAGTACGGACCGGGCGTAGGCCCCACGCACCGTCTCCAGGGCTCTGGGGGCTCCAGCTACTAGGAGCACCCCTGGTGATACGTAGCCAGCGTATCGTAGCTCCGCCGTGGCGGCTGCCAAGGCACCAGCCCACCAGCATTTTGCGTTCGCTGATAGAAAACTCTGGAAAAAAATAGAAAAAGTATTGTTAGAAAATGACATTGGGATGATTAGGAATGTTGTCAACACAGAATCAGGTTGAGCTGGTCAGAAAGACCTTTTTCTTCAAGTACATTAATACTACTTAAACAGTACCATTATCAGTGTAGCCTTTTCCCAACTATGTTTGGGTCGGCTTCCAGTCTAACCGGATGCAGCTGATTACCAGTATTTTGCATGGAGCGCCTGCCTCTCCAACTTCCAGAACTCAGTGGGTATTACATTCCATTACTACCTAAACAGTACCAATCTTCGTAAAATAGTAACGTCAAAGTCGTTTTAATAATCATCTTTTGCAGTTTGAAGAACGTTGCGAATCGAAGGACAAAAAAAAAGAAAGCAGTCTTCATAATTTATAGGTACATAAAGACCTCTTATGATAAGGATCCAAAAATATTACATCACTTAGGTAACTAAAGATGTAAAGGAATCATTACTACATACACTTCAATCAACTATACCAAACCATTCATAACAACAAAGTACCGCCTCTCAATTTCCTCTCCAAAATTAAAACTTCAACATCCAGATTAGAGATTGAGATTAAAACATTTAGCTAATTCGATTAAGTTAAAGACCTAATACCAGAAATGAAAGTATTCCGGTCGCAAGCGTGACTGCTGAGCAAGAGGCTCTGGGTTCGATTCCCAGGTCGGGCAAAGTGCTATTGGGTTTTTTCATCAGGAATTCCTCAGTAGCAGCCAGGGAGTCTGGATTTGTGCCCAGTTGATGGCAATAGGCATGACGACAGTATCAAAAAATTGCAAATCTATTTAGTCCGTCAGTTAGAGTTTTGGAAATTAATGGACACGTTTTTTTTATTTTTGTAAATCAATGAATATTAACAAAGATAAAACGCTACAAAACTCGGGAGTGGGGGCTCGTGACGTCAGAACTAGGTATAAATTAAACCTAGGCGTGACGTATTGAGAATTTTAAAAGCGTCATATCTTCGTCAATATTGGTTTACGTAACAAAAGAAAAAACACGGGTCAAATATTTTTTGATAATCTAACTGACGGACTAATTAGTTTTTTTTTTGTCGTCTCGCCTATTGGCTTGCCCCGTATTACATCTGACTTAAACATAACTGGCGAAAATTGGGTGTACTATTAGGTACACCTCTGCCTAACCCTCCGGGGATTACAGGCGTAATGTTGTGTTATGTGAAAGTATTCCGTTCAAATTGAGCGACAAATAGACCCCTCTCCTCTCGAGCACTTTAACTTTACTCTTGATACACAATTCCGTCACCCAAAGTCCTTGACCAGTACTCAAGTGCCTGCTGGCATTTCATTGGTTGCTCAACCGAAGCTCTTTGGATCCTGCACTACATCGGTCTTGTGAAACACATGGATAAGGTTATCTGTACTGCACCGCCCATGATCAACTTTAATGTGCCATTTTTAAATGGATTGCTGCGAATTAATTTGATTAAAATTAACGTGTTGAATGAAAAAGGTTGTTGATTTTTTGGGAATGATGTCATCGGCTTTGAAGGATTTGTTTGTGAGGAGTTTGGATGCCATATTTGTTGGTCATATTTACACTGGATTTTAGAACCTATTTACAGTGACACAAGGTTCTATATATATCTGTGGATGAATGGAGAGGGAGAGGAAAGCCAAAGAAAAAATACTAAGAAATTGTTGCATTGAATGGGACAAGGAATTTAAAATTTTAAAGCGCTTTAATAAATTTAACAAGGAAGCGCTGTTTATAAACAGTTTGTGAAATTGTTTTATGCGAGGTAATGTTTAAACAAGATGAAAGAAAAACAAATAATGAAAAATATACATATTTTTAGAATAGAGATGTATTTGTTTAAAAAAAAAAAAGGGTATATTAGGTAAACGGAGTAGAAGTAAATGGCATAGTTACGTAGTTCTTTTTTTTTTTTGTTCGAAAAAAAAAATTCGAATCCGAGAATTTCGATTTCATTTTTTTTTTTCAAAATTTCTCTTTCTTTTTTCTACTAAGAAAAGTTTACTTGAAATTTGTACCGTTTTTTGATGATAGATCCATTTTTTTCTAAGATGTGAAAAAAAGAAAAAAAAAAAAATAGGTATAGCTAGCTAGCTTCTACTCCGTTCACCTAATATACCCATTTTTTTGGAAAGTGATAAAAAGTCATCCGGTATTTTCGAAAAAAAATAATAATAAAAATTTAAATACAAATAATATTTTTTTTTCTAAAAAAATTATATCAAGTACTGCTTTATTAAAGTAGCAGGTAATAATAAATACTGAATACCTAATCAATCCTATCAAAGTTAATGGCTGGAGTTCACAATACCTAATTAAGTACACGAATAAGTCATCTTTGCTACAAGATATAAGAGTCTTTGTAATATTATTAAACTAAGGTTATTAAATTTTCACTTTCCCATAAAGATAATAGATCTACTCGACAAATTAAGCAATAAAAAATAATATAAAGATTAATATCTACGTGAAATTGCCTACTTGAAACACTTGAATCAATTTCTAACAAGAACGTTATAACGTTTTATTATGCCGCCAAATTGATTTAACATACTTCATTTATTATATAGTTTAACTAGATTTTGCCCGCGGCTTCGCTAGCGTTTGGATCAGGAATAACACTACGGCGACTTATAACCGGGATAACAAGTATTCGCTGTCCGAACCTAGATTATTCTACGTGACCATTTCATCAAAATCCGTGTAGCTGTTCGGGCGTGTAAGGGACATACAGACAGACAGAGCTATTTCCGCATTAATAATATGAGTATGGATGCCATTAACTTTTGGGGACATCTTGCATTAATTTTATAAACTTTGGAAAAAAAATCAGAAATCTATTTCCGAATTTCATCACTATTCTGCAGAAAATAGAAACGATTTTATCGTTTAAACATTTTGAAAGACAGAGTACCTTTTATTAGCTGCCCTCAAAAGAGAAAACTTGTCTAAAGTATAAAGAGTAAATTGCTGCCTTTAATAATGATATTAGACCTAGTGTTCACTGATGGAACGCTACTACGAGTACAATATTTCTAGGGCAATTTTGAAGGAGCTTTTTTCAGTTAATCAATATTACTAGACCAATTTTGTTCAGTCTGTTACTCGTTTGAAGATTGTGTGATTTTTGTTTTACAATTTTACGTTTAATCATAAAACTAGTGGTTTGTTTTTGAAACTAAATATTCATCATTTGTCATCAACATCTGCCTAGCTTTTTCCCAAGTTTTTTATTGGGGTCGGCTTCTAGTCTAACCGGATGCAGCTGAATACCAGTATTTTACATGGAGCGACTGCCTATCTGACCTCCACAACCCAGTTAGTACTGGGTAATACGATACCCCTTGGTAAGACTGGTTGTCAGACTTTTTGGGCCACTGACTACCTGTAACGACGGTCAAAGATCACAAATGACAGCCGAGACCAACTGCTTAACGTGCTTTCCGAGTCACGGAGGAAACTCGGTATGTAATGGGTGGTCACCCATCCACAGACCAACCTAGGTTAGCACGGCTTAACCTAAAGATCGACCCCAAACGGCTATTATTATTTAGCCACGAGCTCCTAAATATTCATCATTTGTATTACAACTTTATGACGCTGTGAAAGGTAGCATGATTCACAATTAAAGGTTACACAGAAAACCCAATACTGACGTCATTTTTGAAGAAAAAACCCGTAATATTTAAATCACGGGTTTTTCTTCATAACCCGTGATTTAAAAAAATTAAATGCTACCTTTCACACTGTCATAGATACAAATGATGAATATTTAGTTTCAAATACAAACCACTACTTTTTTAAACATAAAACAAAAATCACACAATCTTCAAACGAGTAAATACTGTTATAAAATTGTGGTTTAGTATAATCTAAACCACAATTTTCAACAGTTTTGTTAAGAATTTCATTGATTAATTAATTAATTCAACAACTTGCATAAGAGTAGGGGAAGACCAAAGAAACGATGGATGGACTGTATGAAAGAAAGATGATATGACGTTCTGGTCTTGAGATGACGACGAATAGAAAAGTATGGAGGAAGAAGACATGATGTCATCAAATTAATTGAGACAGTAGAGTAGAGGAAGACCAAAGATACGATGGATAGACTGTGTGAAGGATATATGGCACGAAAGGAGGTGTCTTCGTAGCATCAAGTTCTCAAGTTCTTGGTAGCATCAATAAGATGTCGTGAGGAAAGATTTGAGTTTGAATGTGGATGGATATAAGAGTTGAGGAAGACCAAAGAAACGATTAATGGACTGTGTGAATCATGGTATGGCTAGAAAGGGGTGTCTGATGAGATGACGAGTAATAGAGAAGTATTGAAGAAGAAGACATGCTGCGCCGACCCAAAATTAAACAAAACAAGGGCAAAAGAGTAATGAACTAGCATATTTTATTCTAATCTAGGCGAAGCCAGATTCTCCTACCAACCCAATGTAAACCCGGCCTATCATTATGTAGATTAGAATTTTCCTAGGTGTGAATTAAATAAGTACTTTGTGAAAGCGGAGGCACTAGGTACCTCGGATACATTATAAGCTAGCAGACTGTGATTATATGCTTATTATATTGTCTCATAAAATTTTATCGCTAGCAAATGAGAATTTATTAAGTTACAATAAACTTTCATGTGAGTGAATTATCTTAGATTATTTTAGTGGTGGTGTGTAATTATGGCGCCTGATAGAAATAGGTTGGGTTGCCTGCGGCCGTGAGACAGATTTAGTTGTCTGTATGACGGTCTGTGATTGTGTTATTTGAAGTCACTGTTTCAACGAGCTGTTGATTAATTGATGCATTCTCTTGCCTTCTTCTCATGTCTTCTTCTTCCATACTTCTCTATTACTCGTCATCTCATCAGACACCTCCTTTCTAGCCATACCATGATTCACACAGTCCATTAATCGTTTCTTTGGTCTTCCTCTTATATCCATTCACATTCAAACTCAAATCTTTCCTCACGACATCTTATTGATGCTACCAAGAACTTACCAGTATTACTTTCTAACACAATAAAATACTTATTACTTAATTTTTTCTATAACCGAACACGTACATACACCTTTAATTAATTTACTCGATTTCTATTTATTGTTACAACCATTTATTTATTATGTTTAAAACTGTTTTCTGTCCGTAACTTACCCCTCAAGGTTCATTGGAAGGCCAGCGTCAGACAGCATCACCTGTCTGACATGAATGCTGAAATGGACTTTTTTTTTTTTTTTGGCGTAGTCGTGAGGCACACAGTACATAGGGCACGCCACGATAGTGGTGATAAGTCCCCTCTTCGAGGAGTGGCTGGAGAGACGCCACGGCGTCCTCACCTTCCGCCTGACGCAGGTCCTCACCGGACACGGTGTTTTCGGGAGGTTCCTGCACCGAATCGGGCGGGAGGAAACGTCCGGGTGTTTCCACTGCGAGGATCGACCGGAGGACACGGTGGAGCACACGGTGGAGGTGTGCCCCGCGTGGGCGGAGCACCGCCGTGTCCTCGAAGCGGCGATTGGCGGCGGCGACCTCTCGCGTCCGGCCCTGGTGCAAGCCATGGTCCGGAGCGAGACGGAATGGGACGCCGTCACCTCCTTCTGCGAAGCAGTAATGCTAGAGAAGGAGGTGGCGGAACGTGAGAGGGAGAGAACCTCACAGCGTCCCGGCCGCCGCGGGAGACGCCCCGGGCGTCGGGGGCCACCACGTGGCCCCCGGCCACCGTAGGCGCGGGCCTGTGGACGGTAGGCTATGGGCTAGCTCGCCGTCCGTCCGCCTCATGACGACAGGCCGTGTCGACGGCGCGTTCGTGTTCCACGCGAGCCTCAAAGAGAGTCAGCAAAAAGGAAGGGGTCCGCAAGGACCGATGCCTGCCGGGGTTGCGGGACTGTTCGAAAGAGATACCGTGGCCCCGGAACACAAAGGGCGATGAAGGAACATGGATGGGTTTTAGTCAGTAAAAGTCTGACACTCCCTCCTGCTCCGCCCAGAGCGGGAGAAGTCATTTGATGATTTCCCATCCGAAAAAAAAAGGCACACAGTACATTACTATGTTTTTTATTTTTTTTGTAACTTTTTTAATGTTATTGTGTGTGTGCTTAATGTACAGGCGTCAAATAAACATTTTTCTTTCTTTCTTTCTAACTTTTTCTCAGCAACTTACAGCTTCGCGTGCGTTGTGATCGGGAATTATCCCACGTGAACATAGCATATAAATTAATATTCTATCTACTAAGCTAGGTCACGTTATGTTCTACTGTATTACTATGGACAAACATTATAATCGTAGCATTGCGCTGTCGAACCTAGCAATGTATATGAGATGTAGAGAACCCGAAATTGCCGGTTTTTGCTAAGGAATAGTGAGGTTTTTAATAATTTGTTGATTGATAAAGCCTGTTTTGATTACGATGCTAAAAATACCTTGGAATATTTTATGCTCACGCAGGTGTGTGTTTTTTATGACATTTATTAAAATTTATAAGCGTATTTTAACGACTCAGTAGATCCGTTTGTGTAGTCACGCTTGACATGTTAAAGCACACAGTTTGACACGTCAGGGAGGTAGGCAGGTAGCATGTTAACGTCAACATGATGTCATCATGGTTAAAGATAAAAATAATCGTGCAATAAATGTAGTAAAGTTAGACAGGTAAATAAAATAATTATTGTTCTCTCTACGGTCATTATCATAATTATTGTCATCTAAGCTGAAATACGTCTAATGTGAGCTATAGGCCTCCAGCCTCCACCAAGCAATGCAACAACAATCAGTAAGTATTTACTGGCGTTGTATACAGGGTTTTTACATTTATTCTTACCCGACTACGGCGAAGCCAAAAAAAAGCGTTTTTTTTTTTTTCGTTTATTTACCAATTAAAAATTATTACATTTTTTTTTGCATGGCATTTTTAAACCACTAAGGTTTGTGCTTAATGTTACATGTAATTCTACATCATTTTATAAACAAAAACAGGGTAAACAATAAAATACAACATAATACGAAATTTGGTAACTTCATCTCTGTTTATATACTAGTTACTACGTAAACTGCATTTCACATTGAGCATTCAATGTGTTGTAGGTAGTGGGACTTAAGTTTTAATTTAATATTTCTTGGCGTAATGTCACTGCGCAGATCGTTATGGTTATCTGTATCAAATAGTGTGTATTGGTTTATTTATTAATTGATCTTTCTTCGTTGGAAAAGTTTAAATGCTTATTTCATCTTTATTTTGTTTATTTCTTAGAAAAACTCACAGTTAAGATAAATAAAACTTGGCAGTAAGTGAAAGAAGGCCAATTAAACGTTTTCATTGACAATGGTGTCGATTCTGTTGTACACAAACTAAACTTAATTTAGGTTATTGCTATATTTTTCTCTCTAATAAAACGAGAAAGAGACGGACGTATTTTAGATCTGTCAAATTTAATTGGAACTAATATTTCCATACAAATGAAGGGTGCACGTAAAAACATGTCGACTAAAAACACGGTCAAGCGCAAGCCATACACTAGTTTGACATCTCTAACTTAGTTCATAGCTATAGCCGTCCTTTTCTCGACTGTCGTTTAGTAAAAGATAGCAATAGCCTAAATTAAGTTTAGTTTGTGTACAACAGAATCGACACCAATATAAGGGTAGCACTTCTTGTGCTACCCTTATATTGGTGTCGACAGGCATGAGAAAGTAAGAAGTAATTATTTATCCGTCATCAATAAACTACTGCAAGTATCATTGAGGTTGGTTCAGTACCTACGTTAATTTTTACGTCATGTTTTTTTATTAATCATCTCCACAAAAGCTATCTCCGTCCTTAACCACATAATATCATCTTTCACAATAATAATTCATTCTTTGGTCTGCCTCTACTTACATCTCTTTCATGTTACATAGCATTGGTCATGTAACTACCTCAAACAATAAGTTCTTACTTAGTTAATTTATATTACTTGATTTTAACTGTCCAACTATCTTATTAAACTTACCTATAATTCCCAGATCATCAACATTGTCTTTGGTAACCATAAATACATTACAAAAACCTGTCGCAAAAAGTTTTCATACTTATCTAATAACAATGCGAACTGTCTCGTTAAGCTTACAAAGTCGGAAGCAATGTCTTCACATATTGGAGCCAACATTGGTTGAGGACAAACTGAGACTTGGATCGCCAACTTGCATAAGTTAAAACCCTTTACTGTTATAAATCCACATCGTCATCGTTCTCCTCCCCTTATCCCAATTTATTTGGGGTCGGAGCAGCATGTCTTCTTCGTCCATACTTCTCTATTACTCGTCATCTCAGCAGGCACCTCCTTTATAGCCATATCATCCTTTACTCCCATAAATATTGCTTTAGAAAACGGTGGGTCTAGTGGACTTCTTGGGTTCCTTTCCCCAGATTTTTGTCACTAGCAGTTTTTCACCAGGGTTTGGATTTTTGCCCGGCTGAAGGCTTATATCAATAGGCTCAACCGGTCGCCCCCTATTACATGGGACAATGTGGGTATAGAAACTTCTTTGCCTAAACCTTAAGGAAAATACAGGCGTGACGTTATGTTATAAAAGCTCGTGTTACTAATTCTCACTTTCATGCGCCAACTTCACAAACGTTGGACAACGTTGGGACAGAGTTACGTGTGAGAAAACTAAGAAATTGCACCCGCTATCGCCATCTTGAATCAGTGTGCAGATAATGTACATTGTGTCATGGTCTGCTGCCTGTTCCCGTGTGAGGCCTTCCTAACCATCCCATTAAACATTTATGTGCAATTTTTTATTACAATACTACTTATGCTACATGAGAAGTTGTAAAAAAAGTGTTTCCTGCATTTTTATGGTTTTTGCTTTTGTTCGATTATTGCTGTCTAAAAAAAAATAGAGAGACCGACAGGCAGCAGTTTTAAAATGTATGTGTTAAAGTTAAAATGTTGTATAAAACGCAAATGATATGTTACCAAGTTATTTCAAATTAAGCTTTTAAACACACCACAAAATTCATCGCGCGCCCCAAATTCAAATCCAGAATAGGAATGCCTCAGCTAATAAAATAAGAAAACAATTCTATAATTGGCAAAGGAATTCCCACAAGCAGCCAGTTCCAAAAACTGTTCTTGATTGCATCACACGCCGCTAAAAAGCAATCTCCTGTCGAAAGTTTATTTTTAGTTCCTTTTTCAAATTACACCGCGTGTCCGCGTGCCGTGATCTTTGATGGAGTGTGCCATGAATTTTGGCGCTTAAATGACATGGTCAGGAAGAGTAGGCTGTAAATGTTTAGGTACTTTTATTTTTACAGACAATTTCAAATTTTGAAAATTGTCTGTGAAAATTGTATTGAAAAAGCAAGAACCATGATGCACTTTAGTCGAAAGTTTATATTTAGTTAATTTCTCAAAATTACAGCGTTTCGTGGTCTTTGATAGTTCTTATTTGGATTAACGACATGCGTTTCCTTTTCTGTCAAATTAGAGGAATGACAAAAACAGGAAATGTAGTAATGGAATCAAATGCTTGAGCTTTTCCGCGTTGTTAGGGTTTTAAGAGCGGTTCCTATATCAAAGAAGTGTAAACGATAGTTGGTGTAGTAAGGTAGGTACATGGTACACGCATTTATTGAGATTGGAGTGCTGTAGGTATTTCTAACAGGCAGGTTTTTTTTTATAATTATATTTCCATCATAATTAAAACGTGCTTGTAGTGTTATTCCATTGACGTTTTTTTATATTTTATTTACAGCTCGCAAAAGTTTGGGCAAGGGCAGTTTGGTTCAGTTAATTGCCGTTGTTGCATTTGCGGGTGTTGTTGCAGCTAGCCTAGTGGTGTGACACACGGACTGCCAAGTCATAGGTTTCAAGTTCGAACCCAAGACACGCACCTTTGATTTTTCGGATTCATGTGCGTATTATATAATTATCACTTGCTTCGGTGAAGGAAAACTTCTTGAGGAAACCAGCATGCCTGAGATATTTCTTGACGGTATGTAGAGCCAAGTCAGAAGCCCAATGGCGGCATAAAAACTTTGACACCAGGTTAAGCGCTAACCACACGATAAAGAAGAAGTTAATTTCCGAAACTGTGTGATATATCAAAGGAATCCTCCACACCATTTTGTCTTAGTAAACTGAGAGTTATTTTCGTGAACTTCCTTCATTATTCCAGCTCCGAACTTCGTACAAGAACGCACTAAAATTGTCACACAATCAAGATACTGTTATTCTAATGCAACCCTGTATATAATCACAACTGTTTCATAAATCCGATCACAAATCGAATCCAATGTTTATGTAAATATTAAACTTGGTACATTTGCGGGTAGTCGCAAGTCGCAATGTGGAGGAAGTTGTAAATGTCTTTATAAATCTAATTGTGGATTGTGCGATTCGTAACGGCCACACAGGAGTGTGAGATTTGATACTTGAAGGAGAAAATTGTTTTATTGGTCGTTGTTTGCTTGCAATAAAAGTAGGCCTGCGGGGTAATTTCGTAATAGTCGCATTGATTTTTTTTGACGTTATAACGTCTTACGAGTATAGCTCGAAAAACACCGGCTGCACGAACGAAAAAGTGTCACACCGTTCCGATCCGGCGATCAACGCCCAGCCCAAACCCTTGGACACAGAAAACTGAAATTTTGCACAGAGATTCCCTTTATAATGTAGACAAGGATTAAGGAAGGAATTTTTGAAATTCAACCCCTAACAAAGTTAAATAGGGGATCAAAGTTTGTATAATCTCAATATGAATGATATAACCAACATTTTGTAACAATATTTTGTTATAAAATGTTAGTTTATGTAGCTTCTTGCCCGTTCTTTTCAAAAGAGATCTACGCAAGGGAATGGGCAACTACAGTACTTTCTCAAGTTATTATGCCTTGTGACTGGGACTGTAGCTTTTTTTTTTCTTCTATTTTTGACATTCAAAACTGCCGTAATGGTCTAATTGAAAAAAATTATTTGAGTTTGACAGTTTTAAAGTTAGGATCTTAAAATTTTGTGTTTAGACGATTGAAAATTAACTTATACGTGTCTCAGCGTTTTTGACAATTCCAACCCAAAAGGGACGAAGTTTTGTATGGAAAGTCCTTAATTTTCGAAGTAAAAATCTCAAAATTTTATTATCTAGGCTTATGGTTGGAAGCTAACGTTTTCTAAGTTAAAATCACTAAAATCATGAAAAATTAAGTTATCATGTAAAATTATCGTCCAGAAACCGACTTTACAGACAACCATTTTTTTTCAATTTGTGAATTCAATAACATATTTTACGTTATTTAGGTGGTCGTGTAAACGTATTTTCTAATGAGCAATCCTTCAAAATCCCTCGGAATACCAAAGTGGAGTTCCACATTTAAATGAAAAAGAACTTCGAAAATTTGTGTAGAATACAAAAGGAAAGGCTGAAAGAACATTCTAGCAAAGCTTTACTTCTTCTTTACTAAACAAAAGAAAGCTTTACTTAAATTACAGTATACACAATGTATATAAATGATTAAAACAAATCAATCATCAAATAATTACATGTAACGCACTGCGCTAGCATAAAAACGAAGTAGGTACCATGATATTTTCTTGTTAATTCATTTAATTAATGGTATTTTACGGCAGCCATGACAGCGTATGTGGTTGAGACCGCTATGAATGTGCACGTCTGGCTGAAGTCTAATCTGACATGCACGAAAGTGGAAAATACCTCAGTGCCTAGAGCAGAAAATTATACACTTTTATAAAGTGCAAAACAGTTCTAATTTCAGACATAATTTTACTGCTTCAAACCCAAAATTAAAAAGAAACAACCTATTTTTATTTTTCTTTAAAAATACAACGATGTGCGTGAGAAAAGACCACAAAACACACATAAAACTCAAAGAGGCAATCTCAACAATAATTTTATTAGATAATACTTCACAATTGGGCCAAATGCGTTCAATCCAATAAAACAGCGGTTACATCATACGCTTGTTAAACGCGACAATAAAATGCTGCAGTCCAGCGCTTTACAATGCTTCTGATTGAGATTTATGCATTACGCTATCAAGTTACGACGCTTGAAGCTTGCTTGCGACACAGGCCACTATTAGAGGAGATTGGACAGCGAACCATGGGTATCAGCCCAATAAACAAAAGACAACCATCAGCATAGCTATTCACAACGTTTCGATTCGATTTTCGATTCGGAAAGTCGTATGTCTATCTCGCTCGTAATGTCAAAAAAAGATAGACATACGACTTTCCGAATCGAAAATCGAAACGAAGCGTTATGAATAAAAAATGAAAACGTTTGCTACTAACACTACTTTTGCCAATTCGTAGTTCATTCAGAGTTATTGAAAATCAAAATAGGTGGCTAACTGTACACCAAACTAAAATATAATGTTTAATTGACGGAATAACAAAGTTTTCAATACTTAATTACTTAAGTTGCCATAATAAGAAATATCCGTCCATTGGTGTATGTCTAAACGCAATTTCACTTTGAGCCAAATTAGCCCATTCTCCTTTGCCTTCAAATAAACTTTATAATTATTAGTTATGTCAGTAAACATGACCCTTGATTGAATGATTTATTGTTTTATTATTAGATTTGTGACGCAACATAATTTGGTCATTGTTGGCTTAACGAGTTAACCTTGCTTGACCTGGCTTCGGTTGTTAAAGTGGACGTTAATAATGGTAAATGTGATTGCTTGGCTATTTATAATGTAACTGTCACAGTTGGGATTGTCAAAAGGATTAGAGTTTTTGAACTGTTTAATGTCAACCGATTAAGTTTGGGTTCAGATAAAAGTGGTATTACTGTCAATTCATAACTGTACCGAAGAAAGAAAATACCGTATTTTCTTAAGATCTGACCGAAGAACTATTTCCAGCTGTTTCAATGATACATAAATCGATAATAGACTAGAATAACACTTCTATCAACACTATTATTGACAGTTTCCCGTTCAAGCTGTCCACTTTTACTACAAATTAACACCTGAATAAGGGCTTAACAATGTAAAACTTATGAATGAGAAAGAGAAAGCAAATATAAATCAATGAAATCTATCAATGGAGTATGAATGAACGCAAACTGGATAGGGCAACACCGCCATACCTCCGCAGCTCCATAAGTGTTCTAAGGGCCACATTCCTGCAATCGTAGTTCAAAGGAAATATTGTTTTCTCCACTTATATGGCTAGGTCAAGTGGTCTACTTGAAAACGATAACTGGACTGCCTATCTGTCAGATGTCGTGTTCCGGGATAATTTGCTGCGGTTTACTTTCGTTGGGCTGTGTTCAAATGAGGTGGGTAGCATTGTGGCAAAAAATATTAGAAATTCCATGAAAGCTTTTAACAAGGTAACAATAATAATGAAATGATAATAATAATTTAGCCAATAGTTCGTCTGTAAAGAGACAAATAAGCAATACCTACCATGAAACTGACTGCCGAGAACGAAAATATTAATCTAGAAAACATTTCTTAAAAAAAAAAAACTAAGTGCCGGTACGGAATCCTCTCCACGAGAGGAAATACAAATATTGAAGTAGCTAATACTGATTGAACTGGTCCGGAATGTCAACAACTAGACGTAGCCGAATTGCAACTCTCAAACACAAACTTTAGATCTCTGGGCAGCAATTCAGTAGATGCAGTGGCTGACATCTATGTAAGTAATACTACGAGTATGTTTATCAACATTTTAATCTTTACTGAGAAAAGTGAGCTCGCACATCAAACACTGAATCATACTGTACAATTTTAGAATGATTGAGCCAGACAATTCTATTCAAACGTCATTCACTGGCAACGAACAGAAGCGAAATGATTTTTTGTAGCAGGGCGAGTCTAATGATTTCAAACTGTTATAACTATTAAATGTAGTATTCAAACCTTATACCATAATTCAATTATTTTCAGAACAAAAACATGAAAATGATTTTGTAAATCAGCCTTGAGAATTGATTGCTTGATCTGCAACAATATTATTGCTATAAGACATCGTATTAACACTGATTTTGATTTTATCATTTTTGACTTTAAACGCTAAACGTTCATGGTCAACACTTTCGATCTGATTTAATACTGAAATTGCAAAGTTGAGTTGTTGTAAATTTTTATATATTATATATTTTTATATCTTGTTTTGTTTTTTTTTATCTTGTTTAATATACGATCGTTTATCAAATAAACTGTTTTGGGCAACTGCTTTAAGGTTTAAAAATGTTAAATATTTGTTTACAAAACCGTAGAAGATTAGAACTAATAAATAATACATTTTGTCACTTATGAACCGAAATTGTTACAGAACAAAACTGGAAGACGTCTGGGAAGAAACAAGAAGTCAACTAAGTATTTTATGGATAGGTAATCATTTTCCCAATTGACTTTTCACCCGATATAAACATAATGCCATAAAAGGTATCAAGATGGATTTACAAAACGCAAATCGCGAAATCTTTTTGCTTGAACTGGCTAAAGTAATAATGGATTTGTCTGAAAAGTTTGATATCTTTGTAACAAAGGAACGCGTTCAGTTCCCACGAGACAACGGGGAATCTAACTTGAAAGAGGAATGAAAGAATGAAATTATAAGTTTTTATCATGATGTGAACAAAAAGATAATTTGAAGAAGTAATGGATATGAAGACCTTGTAGGTTTAACAAATGATGATAGAGCTGTCTTGAGACTTAAGACAGTTGCACATGCACATTTAAGATTAGGTCTCACTGATACTGACAATTGAGGACACAGCTTCGGAAACCGGACTGTGATAGATAATGTACGAAAGTCTTTGTCAATATCCGTGAACAATCCATATCGGTTTGACTGCAACTTTAGTATTGTTGGTTAAAAAGAACATAAGCCAACCACCAACCAACCGACCAAATACTTTCCCCAAACGGAAATAGAAGATACAAAAAATAATATCGATGACCACACATCAAGTGTAAAGACATTACACATAAAAGAACTGACCATATCATTATCTAAACATCTCTATACAACCACAAAACCGGGTCAAAAGCCACGAAAAAGAACAAACACCTACATTATCTACATATCGATCTAAAAATCGACGTAATAAGATCACAATGAAAGTGGGTACCGTTATAATTGATACCTGAAGTCCCAGACAGGTTCAGAGGTCGACTTATGTAAGCAAATTGATGTTATGTGGAGTATTCTTGATACACACAGCTCGTTAGAACAACGAACTTGCGAAAGTGATTGACCGGTCCAACAAATTATATCTTACCTCATTTTTTCGTCGTCTTTTGTTACGTCTTCAGGTGGTTTAGATCGAGGATGATGAATTGTTATTAGATTAGTTGGATTCAGGGCAGATATAATGAGGTTATGTTTGACTTTGGCTTCGTTGTGACTCAACGTAACACAAGTAATGGTTCAAATGTTAATGGTATAATCAATGTGATTATAATGATCATCTGTAACGTTAGGTTTTGATTCATTAGCCTAGTTTATTGTTTGTTTCATTTATGTTAGATTTATTGGAGATTGACTGACGACTTACACAATATGACATATTTGTAAAGCAGTGTTAATTATAATTGGGAGTTTAATAATAAAAATCGTTTCATCGTCCCAATTATGTTCACTATTCTCTTTGCTCATATGTATAGTGTTGTTAATGAACATACACTTCTGTTCAGACATTAAAACATAAGTGTGAACATTAATCGAAAACGATTTGATAACTCAATTTATATTATAGTGAGCAATATTGATCGTGTTCTCGGTAAGTTGCGTTACTCTTTATTTGTTTTATTGCTTCATTATTTTGTTATTAACGATTGTTAGATTCGTTCGAAGCTGCTTTTATTACATCTGAGGTTATTGCGTGTAATATACGATCATTTATTTAAGTTGGCAATAAATAGGAATTGCAGATAACTTCTATCGATGCTTGGTCTCGCTACACACTGTTACAATTGATAGAGATTTTAAGTAAAGTATTAGTAAATAATAATTAATTAATTCTGTGCTATTGGAGAAAGAATTTCTACTTTAAGGGGCTCCCCCATGCACACTAGCGCCACTTTAGTAAAACAATCAGAACTCGTTAAATACACAATTAATATAAAATCTGATTGACAAAATCAATGCTTTAGAGTTCTATTTAATTCATTAAAATATACTTCCTACCAATACTGACTAGTATTGGTTGAATGACATTAGTAGTGAATTCAGTGACGTAGATTGGAATTTGCAGATTTTTTATACATTTTTACTGTCATTTTGTCTATTTTAATCAAGACTGTATAAAAAACTATCTCTAATCTTTGGACAATGACAACAATCGTGTCAGTAAACACTTACTTGTGGTCAATAAAACTTGATTCTAAGAAGTGGGACACTGCACATAATGATTGTTATACGAGTTACATTCCACTGTATCATCAGCTTGTTATACACTATTGGTAGAAATTAGGGTTGCTAGATATTCTTTACAGATTAGACTAGACTAGGTTCCAACTAGGTATTTTAATAATTGTTTATTCTTCACTAGCTTACCCATTGGGCACATTATGTATCCGCTTTTTGGTAACAAGGGACGATAAGAACTAGAATTTCACGAAGAAGCAGGTTTATTTCTTTAGTTATAAGTTGCCAAACCTACATTGAACATGGTAGACAGTTGCAATTCGAGTCGGTTGCAATCCAGGGCGCTGATTGCGGGAACAAACGCTGCAAAATTGTTCTAAATTTTCTAGCACACGGTTCAGTTACAAGTGTACACAAAAATGATTTATTATATTCAAAGAAATCTTGCATCAAAATTACCATTGTGATCAATAGAATGAAGCATACATGGCTATAGATAATGATGGACTATCTAAATCTAAAACATTAATAAAGATAGAAACTGAAACAATAAAACCCCATGAAGCAAACAAGAATCCTTTGACACCAGCCAAAACTGCACACAATCCTCCTAAATTGATACGAGTCATGTAAACACCAGATAGTTCGGCCAATAAATCCTCCAATTCGGATCCAACTGTATCGGTGGGCGAAAAGGCAATTGGTTCGTCTATTGCCGATAAATAACTACGGAAAATCGAAGAAGTCAGTCTTTACGAGTTGGGAAATTGGTCTAATCTGGCGCAAAAATAAGTCTGCAGAAAGTTTGGGATCGAATGGGTTGGTGAGTAAGTTAGCGACAGATGCAATGAAATCTTTGGAACTGGGAATGTAGAGGCAGATTTTTATAGCACCAATAAAGTCAGCATGAATGGCCGTGTTCGGAGTCGATGTAAACATGATCATAGTTATTTCTTCGAAGATGATTATGAGGCCGTCTGACAATATTAGGGCTTTTTTACACTTTATATTGGTTCAAGGGTATGAACAGCAGCTATGAAAATACCTACATACTCGTATACTCATAGTATAACGTCTTTCAGGACGCTTTCCAAGCTTTTCAAGTTAGGGTGCAGTTTAACCGATCGGACCAGACTGTGGACTGGCTGTGGACTTTGACATTAATTTATATCACAATCTGTCGGAGTCCGGTCCTGTAGGTTTGTCTTTTACAAGTCTGTGCCTCTACACGGAAGGTCATATTTACATTTACACAATTATGCATTTTATACTTCTTTTCTAATCAAACTATTAAGTCAATTAACCTTCAACATGCAGCAGGAACTGCCCACAACAATGCTATCACCTTTCTTATCGTCACCGTCGAGTTGCAATAGTAGCGCCCGTCCAATCATCCGGAACGGCCAATGATTGCCTGATAACGTGTTATTGGTACACAAGCCAATGCACTTAGCTAGTTTTGATGCCTTTCGATTGGATTGTTTGTTTGATTTTTACCTAGGTGGTGTAGTGGTAGAAACTTCTGTGAACTTCTGTGTTCTTCTGTGTTGTCTTCTGCTCTTGAAAACAGGCCTTTTTATTATTATCAAGTCGAGAAGTTGCAGTTTTATGGATAACCATGGCATTGTAAAAAGTGCGTCATGTTCTGTAATTTTCAGTGCAGCACCGCACTAATATTGTGTATCTAAAATAGTTCGAGTTTCAGTAAAATCCTGAATATGATCCTCTGTTCCCACTAGTTCAGTTGAAAAGTTCAGTTAAATGAACTAGTGAGATTTCCTTTCTCGTTTGTTCAGTTGTAAATGAAACTACTTTTACATCTGGTTTCACCTTTTTTATTTATTATTTTTTTAAATTAATTAATTTACTGGAAGTTACAATGACATTAAATCGAACAGTGATTGTGATAACTTGAGTAAACATTCGGCCTACTAACTACCATAAACTGCTTCTTTTACTTATGGAATAGGGTGCATTTATAAGCCTCTACGTTAAGGGTGTAAAGAGACTCTTAACGAAACCGAAAAGCACTTGTTTTACCCGTCATTGCGATCATTTTTTTGTTGTAGACCATACCTGGGAACCATCTAGTTACTGAGATATTGGGAGTCAAAGTTCCTACTTTTTCACAAGTTTTTTTTTTATTATAAGTTTTTAATGGAAGAACTTTACTTTAAACACCCAACACTATTCAATCCATCCACCAGCACAATGTTTTGAGTGCGTTACATTGAATCCTTTCAAAAATGTGACCGTGATAGACCCCATTTTGTTTTTTGCTTAGTGTTACTTAGTTTGATGTACAGAATGATTGGTTGACAGCTTCGTGAAGAGTCTGTTTATACCCTTATACAAATAAGAGAAAGACTAAACAGTGAAAATTTAGACATCAGGTATGTACCTGTCTATAGCGACTGTTTTGGTACTAACGCGATTTTCACACGACACACGACACTGCTCGACCCCATGGACGAACGGGGGCATGTGAGAATCACCTTATCGTTAAGTTTAACATCAACCATTTGTTGCAATTCTCAAAACTCTTGCACTAGTTAGTAATGTGATTTTGTTGAACTTTCCTGTTTACGCTGTTACACCGCCTTGTAGACGTCGTTTACTTTTATAGCTGCAAGGACCTTAGAAGCGTGTGCTAGGCTTCAGGAATTTAAAGGAAACTAGCGAGGACCTAGACAGGTAAATTATGTTGACTGCTAATCGATTTATAGCAAGGATTTAAAACATTTTCTTTTTGTTTGTCAAGAAGTTTCAGTGAAATCTTTTTGGTTGCAGGTTTTCACTGTCACTTTTCAGGTAAAGTTTGTATGTACCTACATACGTATATGTATGTAACACAATATGTAAAATAATAATTTACGTATAATGGGGCTGCTGCAGTAAATCAGGACCTTTATAAAACTTTGAAGTGAGTTTAAACTCAACAGTTTAAGCGTAAACGAAACGTTAAACATTTTGTGTAAATAGATCATCAAGCAAATGCCTTTTGGACCCAGAAGTCAGCCTAACTATGTCTGCATCCATGTTAGCTTAGTTTAGACGAAAAAATCTATTCAATACCCTCAGGGATAATGTACTATCCCCGTCTTCACGAGTATTGATTGGATTGGCCAGCTAATAACATAAGTCAGGGCTGTCCACAGGAGCACCTAATTTTATTACCCTACCCTCGTCCGGGAAAGTGCAGCCCTAGACGTGAGGAGTTGTGTGGATGGGCCCTTTGATATAAACAGAGACATTCATCAGGAGATTATCCGATATGTATTAAACTCATGTTTCTAGGTTATGATTAAATACTATTCCAGAAAACATAAAAAAAATTGTAGGTTCTGTGTGAGCAAAAGAGATAATAGTTGATCGCTGGCTGTTCTCACCACCGCAGAACGAAGTCGCTTGAGTTTCCATGGCTGACCTGGAAATCTTTAAATAGAGTCCGGACCCAGGTTGGCCGCAGCAAGGAAAACCTGCTCGGGTAGAGATTCAATAATAAATCTGCCCTGGAGTGTTAACGTGGTGCTGTTCCATAAACGATGGGGCACTTAATATCGTGTCCTGCGTGGCCGGTCGCCAAACTAGTCGCTCAGTTCTGGGTCGACACAATTGAGATTGCCATCGACACGCTAAGAAGAAGAACGAAGTCAAACAAACTTGTCACTTGAAAGTATTATAGCTCCAGGCTAGCACTATTTGCTTGTCATCATGACATGTGACATCTACCAACCCGCACTGGGCCCGCGGGTGGATTACAGCCCACTCCCTCTCATAGAGAGGAGGCCTGTATCCCAGCAGTGGGAACGGTAGAGGCTGATTTGCTTATGCTATAAGTACTTATACTCACATCTCGCTTACCGCCGCGGTTCGGTTCGGTCCGACGGTCCGCGGTGCGACCCGTGTCTGAAATAGGTACTGCCCTGCACCACAAAAGAAAATTAAAAGGATTTTATCAACACGCGTTGCACGAAACAGCCCCTAAATTAAAAACTCCATTCAATCCAAAACATCAGCTTTTCATGAAGCACACTCAAATGAATTTCGATTACCCGAATAATTGATCAATATGAAAGCCAGTCTGCAGCCGCTATTCAAAATAAACGCCTCATCAAATATTTCTATCGTCACCTCGACTCAATCTCAGTTCCGCCACCAGCTTACTTGGACCTTCCAACCCTCGATCCCTTAAAGAAAAAATAGAACAAACGAGTGACGCTCCAGGAAGTTAAGGCGGTCTATCCTTTCTGGTTATGTCAATAAGGGGTGCACCCTATCTGTCAAACGCAGAAGTTCTAAGTGACTGATATATGGAACCCTCGAAACTGTCGGGTTTTTGTCTCTCGTATAGGTAATGCTTGAGATTGGTATCGATCGGGGCGTAAATTCGGGGCAGACAATGTTAAGTGTTTCCAAAAGTATTTAGTAGGTTCGAATGGGGTTTAACGGGTTGTGCCATATTTTGGCTTTCATCTTTCATTTTGGCAATCATGCCATTTGCATTTTGTTGGAAATATAATTGCTCTTCTGATTACAAGATTCTAACGACTTTAATCAATATGGATCATTTGAGATTTTGGTTTTACATAATGTAAAAGTATTTATGAAACGCAATGCAGATATATAACACAGTTTTAAAAGCTAAAAACTCTTGAATAAAATGATGCTTAAAACTTAACGTAATAATTAATTAAAACTATACTCTTTAGTAGCAAATTCGTGAATGTTACTAACATAGAGTGGTTGTCTATTAAAAAAAGTATTCTCTCTAAATAATTAAGTATTAATTAACAGCAATTACTAAAATCAACTTCTGACACACGCACGACCTGACGTACACTACCTTTCAAAAATATCAACCAAGCTTAGTAATTAATTTCGCGCACCAAATGCATTTTAAACAAATTGCAAACAAAGTTTTTCTGTTTTGATAATGCTTTGGCACTCTTATTTTCTATTAGAGAAGGTAGAAAATGTAAAGTTTAATTTTTGAACAACGGTAAAAATAATTTGGTAACAGTTCATTGAAAACGGCTGGCACCTGTCATTTACCGACGTGAGTCAGAACAAGTCAGAAGCGCTTGCTCTTGAGGACCGATTTATATAGCCACTCTATTTGTTTTTTGATTTATAAGTATTTTTTCTGTATAATTAATCTGAACGGTTTTATCAAGCAAGCTTGAAAGAGATTATTTTATTTAAGTAATATTTTCACTATTATCGCGTACTACTGTACGCAAGTTCCTTCTTGAATCGTCATTTTATGGTAACAATTTGATATTGACAGTGCAGCGCCATTATAACATTAATACAATATAAAAAAAATCCTAACAAACAATTTCTATTTATTCTCATACCATTACATAGCTACACAGAATGTACCTTGTTAATTACTGTTTATTTATAAATGATAGTTGCCGAGCATAAATACTTACCTATAAATAATTATTTTCTAATTACGCTTAGTCAATGTTAGAAACAAGCCGTTCAATATCGAATATTTATGTAATTAGAATCGTATGGTTGCTCGTATTAAATACTGTACCGACAACAATCACGAGAATACTTTAATGAGTCAAAAATTAACACACAAGGCAGTAGGAAGCCAAAAAGGAAGGGGTCCGAAAGGACCGATGCCTGCCGGGGTTGCGGGACTATTCGAAAGAGATACCGTGGCCCCGGAACACAAAGGGCGATGAAGGAACATGGATGGGTTTTAGTCAGTAAAAGTCTGACACTCCCTCCTGCTCCGCCCAGAGCGGGAGAAGTCATTTGATGATTTCCCATCCGAAAAAAAAAAAAAAAAAAAAAAAAAAAAAGGCAGTAGGAAGCGAGATAATTATCCTTTTGAAACAAATATTATTCTTATCATAAATATTAATAAATAAAATACAACCCTATAAACACTTAATACGAAGGTTGAACTTAATTTATTCAAACACGTTAATAAATATTATGACCTTATTTGTGTACTTTTACTTGGTCGCAAGTGTACAAGATTAAGTACAATGTCAGCTACTACGACCACGGTTGGGATGTGGTCTTATGCAAACACTTCGGGTTTTACTTTCTTTGTACAACTAGATATCATTACATTAGTCATAATAGTGTGTTTGTACTCGGGCTTTTCTACACATGAGGGCCTAAATAAAGTGATTTTATCAGTGATAACGGCGTTGGAAAAGTTAAAAATGTATCGGATTGATGAAATATCGATAAACTAAAATCACTCTTGTTGAATTTTTTTGTAGAAATAAGAAACGTTTTTAAAGAGAATGTCTTTGGGTGTTGTCTAGTTCTGGGCCAAGAAAAAAGTAAAATGTCTGTATTGACAATTAATATTGGTTAGGTCCTTTCAGCACAGACTACTATTTATTTCTGACCTAAAACGAAACCCACGAAATGTCATTTAAAAATCTCACACATGATTTTTATTCCTATAGAAAAAACTACAAAGAATGATGGGCAAAAGATTTTCTATATTTTTCTATTGATCCATACATGAGAAAATTAGAAATAACAAATCGAATCAACAACCCAATAGCCACATCATAACTAAATGAACGGTAAGCAAAACAAAGCTAGTGCAGAGATCACGTCAAACGTGCGACTAATCGCAATTGCGGTTATACGCAAGTACGATAATGTTTTTACGGGAAGCGAAGAAGGAAGCCCTTGTGATCGCGACATGATCCGAAGCTGCGGTTGTGTATTCAGGTCGATAGACACGGAATAGAGAAATAACTAAATAAAGCAGAACAGACCGACGGACAAGTATGTCAATTGTATGGCGTTTATTATGCACACAGCCATAGTGTGGAACTCTCTGTTCCCTCTATGTTCCCTCCCACATTTAGCCCATCTGCCTTCAAAGCAAGAGTGAACAGGCATATTCTGGGCACGCTCGCTCCATCATAGACCTCATCCATCGCTTTCCATCAGACGTGATCGAGGTCAATAGCAGGCCCATTAAAAAAAAATGGCCGCAAAGAGATGTCAACAAAGCTGTTTGTTTGTTAGCTGTGTGTTTCGCAATCCTATGATGTACTATCGAGGACACTCCAGCCTGACCACCACTAAGCTAATTTTTGCTTGCACTCGCAACATAGAAACGTTCTCTAGCCCCGACCCGTTGACTTTGTTTAGAAATAATGAATGAAAAGATACCGAATTGGCCAAGCGCACTGACGACGCACGCCAAACGAGAGTTATTGTTATTTTGCGCGCCAAAGTTGACGCTTTCCTAATAGGCCCAAACTTTAAGGGGGCGTGGCTTGGCGCCTCCGCATGATTTAAGCGAAAAAAACACGATAATACTATGGGTAAGAGCTATTAAAACTGCTTAAAGTTGTCATTTTGCCATAGTTAGCAATTAAAAATAAATATTTAAAGAACAACTGACCAATCGGGTACCCTTGCAATTTTAAGTTCAATGTCGTTTTTGTTGCATGATTTAATCGGCTCAAGTGAGGTGATGGCTGTGGAAAAACCAAATGAACGCTTCCCCACCTATTTTTATTATTGATTTTGACAAACTGCAGTATTTCAAGTTCTTATTTCTTTATCGTGTCTTCAGTGCCTAACCTGGTGTCAGAGTTTTTATGCCGCCCCCGGGCTACTGACTTGACTTTACCATGCCCTCGAGAAATATCTCTCAGGCATGCTGGTTTCCATATCTTCCTGAGATATAAGTCCACAAATAACTTCAGACTACACAGTTGTCTAGTTCGACAGAAGTTCTTGTTTATTGATAACACGCTTCCTTGAGCCAACATGTATTATGTAGAAAGTGATGTGTTTTCTATATGAACCACTGTGACGCAAGGCGGCAAGACTGCCTACTAACTTGCTAGCACATAACTTTGTCGGAGATAAATCTGTTTTATAGTATCGTCTGCAAATCCAGTAGTTACATGTTTCTGTCAATTTCGTAAACTTGTGTACTTAGTTATCTAACTGCTTGCTGAATTGTTTGTTTACCATAGTCCTAGTGACATCGTTTTAGGAGATTACTTGAAACGTGGACCGTACTCGATAGATTTGTGAAAGAATTGAAAGTCAAGACAGTGTGACATGAATATTGTCACAAACGAAGAGAATAAATAAATAAATAATATCGCTCGACATTACACACAGTGCCATCTAGTGCCACACTAAGCAACGAGGTTTGTGTCGTGGACACAGATAGTTGATATACTACATAGATACTTTTTTTTTATTTGTAAATACATACATATAAACGTCCATGACTTGGATACAAATGTCCATGCTCATCACACAAACATTTGCTCCTATCGGGATTCAAATCCGGGACCCTAAGAATGTAAGGCAGCCTCACTATCGCTGCGCCATTCGGGTCGTCAAGAGAAGTATAATAAGTTGGAGAAAAGTAACAATGGTTAATAATGGTAGGTTTCAGGATTATTTCTGATTCACACTCACAGTTTAGAGAGTTACAACTTTAACGTTCAGGAAAACTCGCTAAGATTTACAACATAAGGAGACAAATCTTTGATAGATTTGCCTCCTTATGTGTGTGATGAGCATGGACATTTCAAAAATATTAAAAAAAAATAAAAGATTAACACAAAAAACATAAACAGATCTAAAGAATATCAAAAGAAAAACCGTTTGACGTCAGAATCACCATTGAAAGTAACATAGAAGTGTTATAACAACATAAACAACCACAAAATAAGCAAACAGGGTATAATAAATTGTATTACAAGCGCAAGAAGCGACAAAACAGAAGCAATAACATTTTAAAACTTGAGACAAACATCCTTACTGCTTCTGTACAATGTTAAGATAAGGAAGCGACTAGTTCATAGCGGTGGCGGAAGCTGTGATGGGTTACAAAACAACTATATTACTAAACAAGCAGGTATTTATCTTCATTTTAATCAACATCATTTACTTGACCTGCTGTTTATTACAAATATTGTGTATACCACCCTTGCAAATCTTAATGATTTAAGGGCTATATATCCCTCAAATGGCTTAGCATGATTCTCCGTTACTCCTAAAATACTGCAGCATTAATTTTGAAATAAATATATCGTAAAGTTGAGGATTAATGCTAAGTCCTATGTGTGACGAAAACACGATTCCATAAGTTTTTATCGATAGAAAAAAAAACAAAAGTTACCTCCAAATCGAACAATAAACCGCTGGTATTCAAAAAGTACTTGAAATTAGATCATGAAACTTTGCATACTAACTGGACTAACTATAAAGCAGGTCTTATGTGTTTAATTTTTTTAGTCCAATCAATAGATTTTTTGTAAATCGCAAGAAACCACTCATTTCGCACTATTCGGCCGCAGTGACTGACGTAACAACCACGTTGTAGTGCACGCTGATTAGAACTTTATTCTAACAGTTTTCACGAAGTTTAGTTTTGTTTTTTTTTTTTTAACTTTATTCTAACAGTCTAAACGAAGTTTGAACCACCACAAATAGAGTTGCTAATTTTGGCCTTAAAGCTTAAAAATAAAAGATCAAGAAGATCAAGAAATCCCGTAAGTGACAGTATAAATTTCGTTTTAAACCTTGAAAGCTTAAAACCATCTTTAAACGATAGCAATGTCACACACTGGCTTATGAAAACTTTAGTATTCTTAGTCGAGGAAATTAGACCAATAAAACCATAGGAAAAGTCTGAATGGTAGTGTTACCTAGTTAAACATGGAAACTAACAATGTTTCCTACAATTTAATGAATTTATAGCTTAGTCGTAACTTGTAAGTAGCAAATTATAAATGTCCTGCTAGTAGCAATTTGCAGTGCGTAGCGCGGAGGTTAGAGGGTAAACGATTACACAAGAACTCAGGGGAAATAACATTTATTAACACAAACGACATTTTGTACAGTTTACGCACTTTGTATAGTTTAACGAGAAAACTGCTCTTTCAATAATCGTTTCATATTCAGTCATTGGATTTTTAATAACTACGAGACTTTCATTTAAGTCCATAACCAATGAAGTGTATTCATTCAAACGATACTCATTTGCTTTGATGCATCATTAATCCTGCCTGAAACTTTCACGACAGTTTCTTTGGTGACATGACACTACAAAAAAAAAAATATAACTTAGGTTTTTGCAGACCACACTTAATATTTAGTATAATTATATAGAGTATAATTTTTAGCTCTTTGACAGGTCTCAGATTCAAAAACAACTAAATCGTCTCTTGTAATGGTACAGTCACACCGATACAGGTAGTTTGCTGGCCGGCTGCGTTTATCGAACATTAACAGGTACTTGGTCACCGCAGTCCATTGCTCGACACAGGCCTCTCCAATAGCAAGCCACTTAGCTCGATTCTCGGCAACTCTCATCCAGGAGAACCTGCTCCTGCACCTGCACTGGTAGCAACCAGTCAACCTGCGAAGAACGTTGCCCAACTATCCTATGGGTGTCCAACCTTACGCTTCACCCACCCATGTAGTATATTCAATCATATTTTAAGTTGCTCCTGTATTTTTATGAAACCGTAGCCTTAGTGTTGACACTCTACGTCTCAGGGCGGTAGTTGGCAACGTTTCAATCGCATTTTTGTGAACAGAGGAGAAATAGTAATGTTTACAGCCGATGACAATGGAAGAAAAATGGTTTTGGTTGCTCTTTTTGCTGTGAACTGAAGCTTTTGAAGTGGGTTTTCTTTATTTTATTTTGAAAATAATTGGATTCTTTTAGTGACTTCAAAATATGTGAGTTCATTATTAAAGTTCAAGAATTAACGCTACCGACTAGTGACTATACATAAGTGTTCCTTTGGAATATAATTTTTGATATTTTTATTTAACTGTAAAAATATATTTTCTGAATCAATTAAGCGAAACTTTTCTTTCCCTGCAAAATATTTTTTTCACTCAACTAATCTTAACAAATGGGGGTATGTATACTGGTATTTTCTCACGTTTTTCCAAAAGAGTGGTTTCCAATAAATCCGTCGGTACCAGCCCCTGTTATGTAGTTGACCCTCGGTAACGACGCAGGGCATTACCCCTAGGGCTTGAGAGCAATTATTATAAAATTTGACAAGTCAGCCGGCCATTATGCATTTAACGGAGGGGTTCTTCCGATTTTAGTGTGGGAAAAGACAGAAGAGATTTAGTGTGGAAAACTTGCCAAAAATAAGATGAAAATACTGTAGAATTTGATTTGAATCTATTGTGTTTCACTTGTGAAATGTGGGTGTACCATCGGGGATTAAAGGCTCGATATATAGCTCGATATACATATAATTAGCCGTGTGGTATCTGGCAGAGTAGAATAGAACCAACCCATTACACTCACGGGTGTCGTATAAGGCGACTAATGTCTGAGGCAGAACACCTTGCGCCTCCGTAGACCAGAGAATGGGCAGCAGCGTTTTCTGTTAGTCTTTCATCACTGCGATCTCCAATCCGCCTGCCAAGCGTGGAGATTACGGCAAATTCCTCCCATCATGGGAGAGGCTTATGTCCAGCAGTGGACGTTATGGGCTGTTGTAGTTGTAGTTACATATATTTACTGACCTATTAGTCAGATTTATGTGAGTGTAAATATCGTCTTCATGAAAACGTGTCATTTTTAATGATTTACAATATATCTGCGATTTCTAATTGCTTAAAACCCAAAAAAAAAAACAATTGATAAACCATGAGTTGTTAGCTCATAATATACCTACTTAAATGAATACCTTGGTAGTTACTAATTAGTTATATACAGTTAGTGTGGCGGTGGGTGTGGTGTGGTGTTGTGTGGTGTTGGTGTGGCGTGTGGTGTGTGGTGTGTGTGTGTGGTGTGTGTGTGTCAGTTAGTGTGTTGTGTCAGTTGTTATTAGTTATACTTTGGCTAGGGAATTAATATAACAATAGGGTTCAATAATTAGCAAATGACCTCCTCTATAAGCGAATTTGCTATAGCAGGTCCAGACTCATTCACCTGTATGTTATGTAAGTCTATGAAATAATCGTGATGTTACCAGTTGACATGAGAAACGTAGTATGTACAAGTAGGTACACACTACACATTAACTAGCAGCACAATTTATCAACTGCTGCACTAACTACAGGTCAGTTTGAGCCGTTACCGAGGATAATGAGCCTGATTAATAATACTGGCGATAAACGTAAATACTGGAAAATATTCATGAATTATTTTTAGTGTGACATTTTTGGCAAAAACCCAAGGTACGGCTGGATTCAGACTGACAAATGAACGATCGTGATTCGGAACCCGATGCACTTTTAGATATAATTTAGATTGCAAGAACAATAATAATTAGTAAAACGTTAAATCTACCTAATTATAATTAAATAACTTTTTTTTTTTTTGGAAAAGCTCGTCACTTACACTCAATTTTCCCAGACCACTGCAACTCCTGAAAGCCAGAATAAACAGTGGCGACCACCAGAAAAGCGCCGAGACAATGAAACTCGACGAAGTTCCGGGAAAACAATTAAACTGTCCTGGGATCCCGCAACAAAAAAGATAGATTTTAATTAGTTTTCACAAAAGAGAAAAACTTGTGAACCCTCTATGACTTTATCGTAACCTCATTACTGAGTTAATATACATTTGACTGATCACCACGAAATGATAATCTTAACCGCAGACCATTAGTACCCATAGTCTAAGCTATACAACCTTATTGGTTTACTTCTAAAACAATAAACTATTAGTTATCGCTTTATCGCTCTCCGTTTATGACTCGCGGCGCACAACAAAGAGCGTTAATTTGACAGACACTTGAGCGACGTCGTTAATTACTTAACGCGTGAATGTCGCTCCGCTTGACACGAAACGCTCCGGTTTAGTTTCATTGCGGTCACCTCTAGTTTACGTAAAGTTTACTCGTTGAAATTGAAAATTTGTGCATTAAAAAACAGCTTCCCTACTGTATATACCAATAAGAATAAGGATTTAAAAGGAAATTGGTTGCTTCATATGTTTGAAAAATTCACCTGCTCAACAGCGTAAATAAAATACTTTCTTGACAAGTGATTGCTCAAACATCAGGGCTCTGGAGATCCTGTATTGCTAGAGCCAGACTTCTCAATTTACAGAGAATATATAAAAACGATAGATAAAAAATGAGATACACAATATGATATGGCATGCATTAAAAATGTTTGCAAACCTGGAAGGCAGTAAAAAAAAAGTATAGTGTAGGTATGTGTGTGTGTGTGTGTGCTACGCAAATACGCCTACTTTATCATTAAGAATACACAAAGCTCCCCATTGCCTTAAATTAGTAACTTTTGTGTTCATTGCTTTCTAATTTGTGTCAATAAGTCAAGGTTTGTGAGTAATTTCCATGGTGCTTTGATAACCCTACATACAATGCGTGGCCCGCTACTAAGCGACGGTTGTATCTCTTGTAACTTCTATTTCGTTGAGGGTAACGTTCGAGAGCAGGCAAACAAAAAATAAAGAAAAGTATTTCGCTATGGGAAGCTTAATTCAGCATAAATATCATCAGTATTCGGTTTCAGATTAGTGAGAATTTGAAGTTGAGAACTCGTTTCCTTGAACATAGCCTGGTAAAATCAAGGTAACCTTTAACTTCCATTGAATTTCACTTGCCTAAGTAAATTTTGAACCATTCACAACTTACAAAGTTCGCAATTCAGAAAACCAGACCAGTGTCTCGTATCTGTTATTGTTTTGTTTTTTTTTAAAAAAAAACGTTGCCTCACACTAGGTAATTCACCTGTATCGTGGGTGCGTTTACAAACATTTATACTCACATACGCAAACAGCCAGACCCGGAATAACTACCTGTAGTCCATACAACACTCGCAGTGTCATCCTGAATAGTTCCGTGCGGGAATCGAACCTACGACACTCAGCGCGGCAGGCAATCGCTGAGCCACTGCGCCAACCGCACCGTGTCCTTTTTGTCACACTGTTATCAAAACCTACGTTTTCAACCAGTCCCAGCAAATCACTATCACTAGATAGCGGTACGCTTCAGGCATCATCAGAACGATTAAATTGTAAACGCTTCTCATGTTCCGCAAATTTTATTCAACACGTTAATTCGAAACAATTATTACATAATGCCATAATCACCAGAAAATACTGTTACCACTGTTACTTTTTCATTTCACTAAGATAAAGTTACGTCTAATTTCTTTAAACGGTACCACAAAGTGACCAGTTTAAATTGGTAGCTCACTTTGACGTTTGGAGTAGCTCGTGGCTTAACGTTAAACCGTTGGTCCCGGCTGTCATTTATGGATCTTTGACAGTCCGTACCGGTAGTCAGTAGCCCGAAAGTCTAACAATCGGTCTTACCAAGGGGTATCGTATTACCCAGTACTAACTGGTATCCAGCTTCATCCGGTTAGACTGGAAGCCGACCCCAACATACTCGGAAAACACTAGGCAGAATGATGATAATTCTGACTTTGGCGCTGCGTATGAAGCAAATTGTCAAATGTAGCCACCTGGTCTCCGTAGGGCTTTACTTCCCAAGAAAGTTTTGTACATGGCAAAACTAGCCAGTCAGAGGTAACATATCGGGGGCTGGCTACCCACGTTCTTGTTGTTAGGAACATTCATTGTTAAGCAAATTACGACTCTAAGCGGGTAACGATAATTTGCCGTGCTTAGTCGTTGCATTCAACTGTCAACAAATCATTTGTGATTTAAATATGAGCGATGATTAAGTTAGATGGTCAATCAGTAACCATAATTAATCATTTCGAATATTCAGTAAGTAACAGTTGAGAGTTATTTTGCGGTAAATGCAGAAATGATACTATATTTTTACGGATTATGCAATTTCGTAACTTTTCTTTACTTTACTTTGTTAGTAAAAATCTAGTTCCTCATCTCACCACGTCCCAAGTTACACTGGTGCCTATCTAAGCTAGTGTTGCGTGCGCCATATCATTACGACTTCGCCCAGAGGCCAGCAGAGTAAAGGTCAACGATGAAAGTTCCGTTCTGTCACACGTGTTAGGTATATCACAGTTCCGGGCAAGTTCTGATGATGGATCGTCGTATCTTTGGAACCGTTTCTAGTTGCACTGTGTTTGTTGATTGGTATTATAATATTAACAATATAACATTACATCATATCTGTGATCCCCGAGGGTTAGTCAGAGCACACCTCTGCCTTTCTGACAGCTGAGCATGAGGTCCTAGGTTCGATTCCCGAGTCGGGCAAATAGGCATGACGACAGTTTCAAAAAATTGCAAATCTATTTAGTCTGTCAGCTAAAGTATTGGAATTGAATGGACACGTATTTTTTGTTTTCGTAAATCAATGAAAATTGACAAAGATAAAACGCATCAAAACTCGGGAGTGGGGGCTCGTGACGTCATAACTAGCTAAAAATTGTACCAAGGCGTGACGTATTGAGAATTTTAAAAGCGTCATATCTTCGTCAATTTTGGTTTACGTAAAACAAAAAGAAAAAACACGGGTCAAACATTTTTTGACAATCTAATTAAAAAAAAAAAAAATTAAAACTTTTAATTGACGGACTAATTAGATTTTTTTTGTCGTCTCGTCTATTAGTATTGGGTTTTTGCATCAGCGGATTCTGGATTCGTACCCGGTTGATGGCAATAGGCTCGCCCCAATTAAATGGGACTTAAACATAACTGGAAAAATATGGGTGTACTACGGAATTACAGACGTGATAAAAATTGTACCTAACGTCATAAGAAATCCATCAACGCCAATTTACTACATCTATAAACTTCCAAACAATTTTCTTATCAATAATTAATCTCCACATAAACCACAACCACAACACGGTATCCTTTATACAACATTTTATGGAAATTCCCACCATTGCCCATTACCAGTAAAACAAAATGGTTTTCGCAGCGACTTCGCGTTTGCAGATATAAAACTGTATGACTATGGACACAGTGCAAAAATAACCAGTGAACCAACTGAGTAGGCCATTTTATGAAATCAAACCGCGGTGTCAACTAAACTTTTTTGTTATGTTGCATTTTTTTTCTTTTTTTCGTTTCGTTTGAGCGTAACCTGGTGTCAGAGTTTTTATGCCACCTATTGGCCTCTGCCTTGGCTTTACATGTTGTCGAGAAATATCTCTCAGGCATGCTGGTTACCTCACGATGTTTTCCTTCACCGAAGCAAGTGATAATTATACAACACGCACATAAATCCAAAACATCAGAGGTGCCTGGGTTTGAACTCGATACCTATGACTTGGATAACGGTGAAGGAAAACATCGTCAGGAAACCAAACCAGCATGCCTGGAAGATATTTCCTAGAACCAAAAAAAACGAAGACATGTGACATCTACCAATCCGCACTGGGCCTGCCTGGTGCATAGGCCTGGCCTCCTCAATGGGCCCATTAGACCTCATATTATTATGAGAGGGAATGGGCCCATTGCTGGGACACAGGCCTCCTCTCTATAAAGAGAGGAGGCCTGTGTCCTAGCAGTGGGAAAATTAATTGGCTGATGATGATGATGATGATGACCTATGATTTGGCAGTTCGACATGGTTACACTACTAAGCTTTAGGTGGTTAGTGCAACGTTGCAAAGCAGTGACTGCTTTGCAACATTGCACTAACCACAAAAGGTAGGCTATCGCATGGAGACAAGTATTCTGTTATCTCTTGTCTTGTTGTAATCTGTTACCAGAAGCATACTTAGAATACTCGTGAACGCCTAAGCCGATTCCGAATCGACTTACACAGACTGCAAGCCGTTCACGCGTTATCATTAAAATTTGTTCCTAGTTGAAATACTGTAATACCGTTGTCTACTACTATGGAGCCATCAGACCATTAATGGTGCAATATATCGTTATACTCCGCCCACTAGTCTGTGGGGTAGCCAGCAGGGACCAAAGCCGCATTATTCGCCATATTATTTATGTTATAATTAAATTGTTGAGGTTTTACTACTGAATTAATTGAGTTGACGCAAAACATGTAGATTCGGTCTGGGTGATTTGATTTTTCTAAAGTATCTTTTATTTTATCCATAGTAACATAACATCACACCTGTAATCCCCGAAGGGATAGGCAGAGGTGTACATACCTAATAGTACACACACATTTCGGTAGTTATGTTAAGTCCCATGTAGGTAATAGGGGGGGTCCCATTGCCATCAACCGGATTCAAATCTAGACTCCTTGGCTGCTATTAAGTAATTCCTGATGGTAAAACCCAATAACACTTAGCCCGACCTGAGAATCGAACCCAGAACGTCATGCTCAGCGATGAAGCTTCCCATAGTGAATAGGTTAAATGAACATTACTTTGAAAAACAAATCAAAACGATGAAAAAAAGGGGGCATTATTTAAAAAAGAAAAGGTGATCGGTAGATAGAAAAAAAATGGTTGTCTGTAAAGTCGGTTTACGGACGATAATTTTTCGTGATAACGTAATTTTTCATGATATTAGTGATTTGAACTTAAAAAACAAAATTTCATCCCCCTTTTTACTATTATTGGATTGCAATTCTAACACCGTTGCGTTAGTTTCCAATAAAATTTGTGACTTTTACTTCGAAAATTAAGGACTTATTCCATACACAACTTCATCCCCTTTTTTAACCCTTTGGGGGTGGAATTATCAAAAACGCTGAGACACGTGTAAATTAATATTCTATTATATATACGGGTTGAATTTCGAAAAATCCTTCCTTTTTCCTTGTCTACACTATAAAGTGAACCTCTGTGCAAAATTTCAGTTTTCTAGGTCCAAGGGTTTGGGCTGTGATGTGCGTTGATCGACTGGCGCGCGGAACGGTGTGACACTTTTTCGTGCGTGCAGTCGATGTTCATCGATTTATAAGACGTTATCACGTCAAAAAACATTGCAGCTAGTTTCACTTCATATCTTAAGTAGTTGTTTAGTTAGCAGATCTATACAGGATATAACTAAACATTTAACAGCGCTAAGCGTCATCCCTTTATCTAAAAGATATTCCCCGACGCGTATTACCGTCACTTTCTTATTAAACGTCTGCTTAAGAAAGTAAACTAACCCCCGAATATTGAAACGTCACTCAAAATTTAAGGGCTGCTTAACATTTGAGCAGCTCCTAAACTTTAAATTTCGAATGGCCAAACGTCACTTTTAAGTATCTGTTAAATATAAGTGCTACTTAAATTTTGAGTGACGTTTCAGTATTCGGGGGTAAGTATCAAAACATTATCAAACTGCCAGTCGGTCTACATAGTAATGTTCTATTTAATGTTCCAGCGGGAGATAATGTTCATTATTATGATTGTTTTAGAACCCGATTGGCACCTCGAAAGTGGGTGTATTGCGTTAATAAAACGCTTAGGTATATTATTATACTCACCTGTTTTCTTACTGACCGATTTTTTTTTTCAACAGCAAATAATAAAAGTTTTCTAGATTAGGTATTAGTATAAACAAATAATTACAGTAGTCTCTTACGTGCGACACTATATGTAACTTGTCTGTCACAACAGTGTCGCACATAAGGACAGTCCAACCTGTTCGCTATCATACTCAGAACGGTATTGGAGCTGGCTCGCACTCTGCGTACAAGAGACGCGCAGCGCTTCCGCATGGTCGCATAGAAGTAATCCGTGCGCGCCCAAGCGAACATACCTGAAGCGCTACAGTAGTGAGGCAGACCCAAAACCGCTCTGAAAGCGTTGTTAAACTGGACGCGGAGGGTGCTGTAGCTTTTTTGCGTGTAATCAGCCCACAGGCTGCAAGTATACATGGACGTGCAATATGCTCTGAAAAGAGTTATTTTCACGCCATCCGAGCAACGCGCCAACCTGCGGGCCAGCATATTAGCTCTTTTGGATAAAGCCCTCCGCTCCCGTTCCAAGTCAGCATGGTCCCTTGATGTATACCTAATCTAGAAAACTTTTTTTATACCTTTCTCAAATATTTTAGAAATGTGACATTTGTAATCCTTTTTATCAGTAAACTTAACGCTTGTACAATGAACATAAGTAGGTACATGTGAGTAAGTTGTAAGCATAAATCAAACTTAAAGCATTTATTTCAATTAGACCATTACGGCACTTTTGAATGTCAAAAGTACAAAAAAAAAACTTTTTTGCAATATAAAAATAATATATAAATATAAAACCGATTTAAAAAAACACAAAAAAGATAAAAATAACTTTAGCTTCAGAAGTCGGTGACTTATTTGTTTGATTCTGTTTTTTTTGCCACCGACTTCTGAAGCTATTTTCAGCCATTTTTAGTTGTTCCCAATCAAATATTTACCATGAATTTATTTTACATTGTTAACAATACATGTCATGGTAATAGGCTTATCCCCAATAAATGGAACTAAACATACCTAAGAGAAGTAACAAACAAAAAAATACAGTCGAATTATATATATTAATATAATATATAATTTTAATCGTATAATAATTAATATAATATAATAATTTAATCGGTAATTAAGACTAATCGAAAAAAACCCCTTAAATCATTGGTGGGGATCACGCAAGAAAAAACAAAACCCTTCCATGTTTTAAGGTACCTAAAAAAAATGTAAGTACACCGTTCAAAAACATGTATTCATGTATTTGACTCCAGTCCTTAAAACAACTACAGTACGTGTTAATCCACCAAACACCTCATTAGACCATTTACATAAACCACTAAGTTCTCCCTTAATTACATAGGGACCCACGGGTGAAGCAAAGTGTTTTATAAGCATGTAATCACGGCGCGGTCTCAGGAATCGCGTGCTTACCCGCAGTCAATCATTACGAGCTGGTTATCAACCATCTAACTATCGACATTCACACATTTAAATGAGGATTGGACATAGTTTTTAAAAGGAAGTTAAGAAAGCTGGGCTTGAATTGCTATCTTCATCTGAAGGGAAATTTAATTAGAGTAAATATTTTAAAA
Organism: Xestia sexstrigata; assembly: GCA_941918905.2. Taxonomy (NCBI): domain Eukaryota; kingdom Metazoa; phylum Arthropoda; class Insecta; order Lepidoptera; family Noctuidae; genus Xestia; species Xestia sexstrigata. Next base: position 4,301,965 of record OW799206.2, read on the forward strand.
TTATATTTATTTATGTCTGTATTAGAGGAGCTTCGTGGCTAGTTTAAAAGACACTCGAATCGAGCTTTAGGTTAATCCGCGCTTTCCTAGGTTGGTCCATGGATGGGTGACCACACATTACATGAGATTCCTCCGCGCCTCGGAAAGCGTGTTAAGCCGCTACCATACGGGTACAAATAGAGACTCCGTGGCTGTCTACTGAGAAATTCCTTACGAAAAATCCCAAATAACACTTTTATCGATCCGGAAATCGATTCCAGAACCTTAGACTGCTTAGCAGTCACATTTGCAACCAACGAAGCATTGATTAACCACCAGACCAGATCAGAATTAATTGTTAATGTATAACTAAGTCTCTACCTATAATTTTAATGTAAAATTGTTATTGCCACAGCGTTTAAGTTTATACAGACCACTTGCAATGATTCTCTCAAGCAAATTAATGCAAATGCACTCCAAAGATTGTATGCATAACAGGTGTCACCTACATTTTAAATTATATCAGTCAGTTTAAAATGATGCAACAATTACACACTACTTTACGCAATGTTGCTTACGTCCAAATGACTATTCGGATGGCGTCTTTGTAACAGATACATCATTTTAGACACTCTTAAGAGGGGACAGGTCCTGCGAAGAACTTGAAAAATGGGTATTTGAAGAAACTATTTTTAGTTACTAGTTGCGCTGCGGCAAGCCTGCCTCCGTAGAGTTCTATAGGGACAGCTGCAGCTCAGACCTATTAAAATTATCACAAAAAAATAAAAAAAAATTGAAATCTACGTTTTGTATTACCCTTTTTTCTCTTCGAAAACTGAGCCGATTTAATTAATTTTGACATTAAAATTTTAAGAAAGAGCATGTCTAGGTTCCTATCAATTTCTTTTATGTCAAAAACTTTTCAAAGTCTGCTAGTCCTACAATCATGGCCGTGAAAATGGGTCATTTTTTGTCAATTTTGGAGGGTCATTATTTTCTTTACTGATTAGTTGCTGACAAAAAGGAAATGACAGGGACGTGTTTACAGTAGACCTGATTTTATAAAAAACGTGATTAGTCTTGAGGCAGGCAGCCCCTGTCCCCTCTTAAAGAATTAATTTAGTCTTCGCATGGCTCAAGATACAGCATTTTACTCTGTATTCCGATCTTACCTATAATTAAATTTGTTCGCGTAAAATTACGGTGATTTAAGTAGTGGACAGATGTCTGATTAATATGCAAGATTAGTTCTCTTGTCTTCTGTAATAGGTTACATGGTTTTCTTGTTTTGCGAAAATGTACGTGATTACTTGAGAGGCTGATGTAAGTAAAGGAAGATGATTGTATAAAAGGCCTTTGCGGTTGTAAATGCTAAACATGTTTTCCAGTCTGTCTAGAATGTATTGCCTACCCTAACTCTTAGAATTTAAATTACAATAAATAAATTCGGTATTGAGTCCCCATTAATGTTTGCTAACTAGATCTGTCCGAGTCCAGGGGCAACAGCTTCCCTGCCGATGCTTCTTTGGATTTAGTGATTCTTTTAATGGTTAAGCAAATTGCCCGTCAGTCATATATTTTAATATAAATAATGTTGTGTTGTCATGTTAATTTATAAAAGAGTATTCAACAAGACTTTTCCTCTGATTTTTCGGTTTGTAAAATTATTACAAGCTTTCGGTGAAGGAAAACGTCGTGAGGAAACCAGCATGCCTGAGAGATATTTCAATCAGAGGCCCACGGGTGGTATAAAAACTATGACACCTGGTTAGGCACTAACCAAACGATAAAGAATAAGACTTGAGTAACCTAAATAAGCAGGTACACTATTGCTTATTTCCTTACAATACAATTTTAATTTTAATTTTTTTTATTTTTTTATTTTCCAACACAATACAATTACTAACACCGCCTTAATTCAGAATAATGATCCATAAACCTGTCCATTAGTGCGTAGAAACACACAACTAATGAATAATTAGTCGAGGAGATAAAACAAAGCATCCAGATACGTCTTTTATGACGGAAAATGACGTCGCAAGGTAATGGGTCATTACGACCCTCTGACCTCGTAGGGTAACAGTGTCAAAGCCTGAACTGACCCCTATTAACTATCTTTTATGAAAGCGCTAGGAAAGTAGGTCCACCTAGTTTTTTCGTAATAAAGTTCAAGTAATGGTTTCTAAAATACTGAACTATGAAATATTCTGCAGTGAAACTTTAGTTGCCGTTCTGAATTGTAGTCACATCCATTAGAATTAGAGATTATTTTTTCCTTTATTTAACTTTAATACACATTTTTAAATATTAAAAAAAAAAAAAAGTGGTCCGCCGCCGGTGTTAGGCGCAGGCTCCAAACTACCGGTGGCTAAGGCTCCAGAGACAGGAACCTCCTCACAATGCGAGCCGTATCGAGGAGTACTGCCTTTTGAATCAGGCCCTTGATCCAACCGCTTAAGGAGAGCCTCGAAAGATATTCGTCGAGGCTCTTGGCCATCAGATTATTACATAACGATTATTTTATTATTGAAGTCCTGGAATGCAATGCCCGGTGCATTCGTTGCATTTCAGACAGTAATTTAAAATGATCGATAAATTACAATAATTTTAAGTTTTAAGTGCAAGCGATAATGATGGTATGAATACTTTAAAACAAATTTATTGGAATTGATTAGACCTAGTTTTTAGTTATCTGTCTGTTAGTTAATAAATAACTAAGCCAGAATTTATTTATCTATGAGGATTGATGTGAAAAGCAGAATACCTCTCATTATCATCACGCTAACATGGAATGAACAGACATAACACGGAAATACTGTTTGAACTTTTTGCTGTCAAAAATATATCCGGAAACATGTCAAAATTATAGATTTTATTTCATTTTTCCGGCCGTAACAGAGCTTCCTTACGACTGAAATAATTATCTTGTGCTGAGGTCGCTCTTAATGAGTTCTTTCGTCTTACCTACATTAACAATGACAAGAACATTACTATATGTAATGCTATAGAAACCACAGACAAATACATACAGGTACAACTTACAAGAAGCTAACTCAAACACAAAAAAATCAGATACAGGGGGCAGAAAATGTATCAGTAATTAGTAACGGTACTGAAAAGCCTACTGCCTCGTTGGTCGAGTGGTCACAAGTGCGACTGCTGTGTTTAAGGTCCTGGGTTCAATCATCATCATAATCATACTCCTGTCGTTATCCCAATTCATTTGTGGTCGGCGCAGCATGTCTTGTACTTCTCTAGTTTCCGTCATCTCATCAGACACTTCTTTTATTGCCATATCATTCTTAACACAGTCCATCCATCGTTTCTTTGGTCTTCCTCTACTCATATACCCACCCAGATTCATACTCAAAACTTTCCTGTCGACATTTTCGATTCCATCAGGAATTTCTCATTAACAGTGATAATCTGACGAGATCAAGAACAATGTAAATATTTCCTTTTCTTTCTTTTCCGTGTGGTTATAACCTGGTGTTAGATGTTATTCCACCCAAGGCCTCTGACTTGGCTTTACATGCCGTTGAAAAATATCTCTCAGGCATGCTGGTTTCCTCACGATGTTTTCCTTCACCGTGTCCATGTCAAATCACAACGCGCAAACACATACACATCAACAGACGTCAGCGACGCACACACACTACGTTGCGCGCCAGCCACAGCAAGCAAGCGCGCGATTCGCCGCTCGCGCAGCCGCACCAGTCGTCTACGTGTGGCCACACGCAGAGCTCAACCCAACCAACGTTGATCTGTTAAATCTAACCTTCGAAAGTACTGTATTCACATTTCTGTACAAATATTATACGACTTAGCAGCAAGTACAAGTTTTATTGAAAATCCACACTATCTGAAACTCACCGAAGCAAGTGATAATTATTATACAATACGCACATGAATCCGAAAAATTTAGAGGCGTTTCTTGGGTTCGAACTCGACTTAACGGTTACACCACTAGACTATCACTGCTTAATGTGAACACTAAAAACATTTGTATGACAGTTTACAACTGAAAGTGCGGATACAAGTTCAATATCGGTTCTTTTCCGCGCATTGTAAAATCTGTAACGTCTTTCATATTTATTTTGTGCCCGAACATGCGTGATTACATTTCCGCACATTGTATGTTACGTGATACGTCCCGTCAAGTAAAACTTCTGTTTACTTTATTTTATAAAAAATCGCATTGCAATAAAAACTTGTAACGTCCACAATTTTTCTCCGACACGCAACCGAGATAAGATCTACCAAATATTCCACCGTACTGAAGTTTTATATTTATTGCTGCAGTTTACAAAGTAGCTTCATTACTGAACAATCCGAAATAAAATAAAACATCTTTTGATACTTATATTGAATGAATTATTTAAAGGAATGTAAGTTATTTCTCTGTCAATGTATCGTATTTCATTTGGGATATAAAAAGAGCCGTTGTTCAGAGGTATTTATTTTCATTCAGTCATTCATTCATCCGTTTTAAAATAACCGGCGAAAAATTAAATTGACCTACATAGTCATTGACCCTGTTTTCATTAAACTTTGAGTAAATAAGCGTGTTATAAGATAATTTGTCGAACTTAATATTTTAATAATTGTTTCAAGGGCAAGTCAGGATTTCATAGTATGGATTAAAAATGGTTGTACAAAAAAAAAAAGAAAACGTTTCACCTTTGACCAGTAACTTCAAAACATCTATTGTGGGACAAAAGGGCTAATATGAACAAGCCAATTCCTGAACTTTTGAACTCCAAACGCATTTAGATACCCCTAACTACACGCATTACAAATTTGACCACTAAAATTATACCACCGCGCACACAGTTAATGATGTCACAGTAGTGCTCGATTGTGTGCAATTATGCAAACCGTGCAATTTATACACAGTGCGCATTATTTCGTGCGATTTTCCTGTGGTGCATCGTGACTCGGGCTTTCTACCATAGGGCGCATTATGGTTTAAAGTTTAACATTATGGAAGTAATTTTAAGGTTTCAATTTCGTTACGTAAAAATTGTGTCAGCGTGTCCAACGTAATATGTTTTTAGATTAAGATTTTCACTGTTAATTGGGATAGGTTTTCTCAGGGAAGTGTTACGTAGAAAATGTTAGGTTTGAATTACGTTTTGTGCTTAACAACATGATACGCATACGTAATGCGAGCGGTGCTTGTAGAGAATTTAATTTAAAGTCCGCGGTAAAGTCACACAGTAAAACGAATGTGGGTCGTTTTGTTAGTTTAGATAATGTTGGGAAAACCAAAGCAGTACAAAAATAAATGAATGGATACAATTCACTTCCAACAAGGAGAATATAGAACTATTAGGTAGCCATGCGTGACATTACTAAAATGCATCCTGGGTAAGATGTCTTTAAAAAAAAAAATTGTTGTGTTTTATTTCAGGCAAAATACCCATAATTATAAAACTTTTTCATCATTTTTTTCCCCGCTTATGTGAAAAGAAATCCAGAGTACAAATATAAGAATTGCTAACTTGCAAGAGACTACCCTCAAAATGCTGTTACTGAAGCTTCTCAAACTGTATCCAGGAAAGGCTGGAAAGAAAAAAAAGAAAACGAGTACAAGAATAGTTACAAGAAAATCACATAATGCGTCATTTTACCATTGAAACTGGTACCATCACCAAACTGTCATCTGTGAAATTCGCACTAAAACTTTAATTTCCAAACGGCCCCTACATCAATGCAAGTCCAAGTCTGATGTGAAACCTAACAAATCTACGAATTACACCGTCTACACACATTAAGACACTATAAAGACACCATAAATTTTCGTTCAACTGAACTCGGTCGGTAATTTTCCAATCACGACTTCTATAGCAGTAACCTACAGTTCTAAAACAGATAATAAACCCAATTATATTGATCATTTCATTCAGTAAGGCTTGTTCATGAATAGCTGATGTCATTCATCAACTTCAGTCCGATCGACTGACAGGCATCGACAGGTGAGGTAACTAGTTTAATGTCTCTTTTAAAGCGTGTGTCATGGCTAAGGTGCTTTTAGATCCTGTCCTGTACCAGCATGTATGTAATGTATCTATGGTCTAGATGTAGAATATTCTTTTTATTATAGACTTCATATGCGGTCTTAGTATTTTGCCGCTTTGGTTAGGTTAGTTAACTAACTGTTAATAGTATAAGTATCATTTCATTACTCGTTTTGAACTTAGGAGAAAGCGTGGTCCTTGCTTCTTCCTCATCATCTGCCTAGCCTTTTCCCAAATAATTTGAGGCCGGCTTCCAATCTTACCCGATTTAGCTGAATACCCGTTTGCCAAACAAAGTGCTTGGCAAACTTACTTCATTCTTCACTATTTTATGACACCTACCAAAGATAAAGTGCTTGATAGTTCAGTTATACAGTAGATAAGATAGAATCTTCTTTTTATTTTAGTTACCTATACGTTAAAATTTACGTTTAGCATAAAATCTCCGCCGTGTGTGACCTCTCAAAGTTGGACACTAACCTAGCCTAACAGTATTCACAGATATACAGGCTGTTAACAACCTCATCACGAAGCCGTCAACCAAGCATTCGGTACATCAAACTAAGTAACTTTACGCAAAAAATATTGCTGAAAGACTTTTTTTTTTTGGGTTAAAATTTTTGTTTTGTGGTAGAACTCAATGTAACGCACTCAAAACATTGTGCTGATGGATGGATTGAATAGTACGGGTCGCGGAGGTGTTTAAAGTAAAAATCTTATATTTAAAAATAGTATTAAAAAAAAACTTGTCAAAAAGTTGGAACTTTGTCCCCCAATATCTCAGTAACTAGAAGGTTCCCAGGTATGGTGTGGAACAAAAAAATTATCGCAATGACGTGGAAAACAAGTGCCTTTCGGCTTCGTTAAGAGGTTTTTTACATCCTTTAGAATTAAACACCTAAAGAATTCTTGATAATATATTATACAAAATGTATTACTCTAACCGGATTCACGGCCCATAGCGGGCATACGTTTAGCTGTTTTTGTTATTTATTGGTTTAACTTTTAAATCTAGGCTGCAAGAACAACACCTTTGCTTTTTTGTTCTTTTTATAAAATTTTGCATTCACAATGAATGTATTGTATTGAAGTCGTTGATGCATGAAACACAGCTAACGAAGGCACTATCTGTAAGTGCTGTTGTTTCGTAATTTTAGAAGTAAGTCGTCTTCCACTCGACACAGCTTGCTTCTTCAAGCTTTGCCATTTACTGTCTATCCAGAAGATCCTGAGTTTCATCGGCAGTCTATCGTTTATGGCAGGCTATGATTACCTACATGTCAGGTGGATTAATAGGGTTTATGTCATGTAAGTATGCATGCACCATCAGCCCATAATATTCCTTTGCTGAGACATAGTCCTCTTGTCTATGAGAGGGACTCACACTTTTGCTAGGCATCGAATAACTATGTATATCATCATCTGCCTAGCCTTTTCGCAACTATGTTGGGGTCGGCTTCCAGTCTCACCGGATGCAGCTGTACAGGTACCAGTATTTTACATGGAGCGATTGCCCATCTGACCTCCACAACCCAGATAGCACTGGGTAATACGATGTGCCCTTGGTACAGTACTAACAGTAAGACTGGTTGTCAGACTTTCGGGCCACTGACTACCGATAACAATACTTCAAACAAATACATATAGCGTAAGCTTTAAGGCTCCGTGTCGACAAGTCCTCACTTATCTCGAGCAGCGAGTGCAAATGACGGTTGGTTCTTGGTTTTATTCTAAATCCTAACTAGTGTTTCTAGTGAACACCACGACACGTGAATCATCCCGGGCTATACCTACATCAAAATAAGCCTTAACTTTGTTGAGGACTACTTAACATTTAAATTTAAAATCTCCGTTTTAAACATTCTCCACCTGCATAAACGACTTCACACTTAACCGCCCACAACACATACTTTTACCGAAAACTTCTGCGAAATTTTAATCGAAAATACCGCAAGACTGGTATTAAGGTGCTCTTCCACTGTTTCATATACCGTAACGATATGTAGAAAGGCTCGTCCTTGAATACCTGCAGCGGTAGGTCAGTGACCGTGTGCCGGACCAAAATGGCGAACATTATCAATTTCTGCCAAATCTTCACGGGCTAATTTCTCTGTGTTCGGTGAGTTAAGGGTTCTGTGGTGGTGTTTGCTGTGTAGCTATGAATGTGACGTATCAGATAATAGGCACGTGTTATATATAGGATAAAAGAAAAGTCAGTCGGGGGTCGATTAGGCACTTACGACTTCGGCGTTTCACACCACATTGAGTGAATGAGCGTATAAGATTTCATTATCCGAAACCGAATCAAATTATTAACCACGTATAAATAACTAATATGAACTGTTTACTACGTTAAATTAGCCGGAATTTCTGCCAGTAGGTAACCAAAAACAGCGCAAGAATTAGTACAAACTTCCGCGTTACACAACTAACTTAACATCGGCAAGTATCAACCACTCAATTGTCTTCTAACAACACAATAAACCAACACTTTATAAACTTAACAATCTATTACATACATACACGTAATATAATTACTAATAAATAAAATACGTAATGGAAACTAAACGCTACTAATAAATGTTACGCCGCAGTGATTGACAGTTCTAATGCAATTATTATAATAGGTTATATTGTAAAGTGCGGACTCATTACGACGAATAGCTAAAGATTGTTTGGATAAGGGCTAAGTAGGTGGCTTGGATTGATTGTATTTCGTTTTTAATTGACTTTACATTGTTTAATTTGAAACAACTAGACTATTTAGTCTTTAATGCATTTTTATGTTGTTTTTATAATCTACAAGGGACCTGCCCCGGCTTCCGAGGGTGCAATTTGATAATGAAGAAAATAAGATTGGCAAAAAAACCTACAATTTTTCTCATATAAATTTTGTCCGCATAAAAAATAGCGACATCGGTCGAGCCGCCTCAAGTGATGCTCCGTCATAGCAATCATTTATTGTTGAAATGCTAGAATGGCCGAAATAATACAAAGACATTGAAGCATTCAGACGTTCAAGCATGGGCACGGCAGACAACGAAAGAGGTGGCAAATAGCTTGGTAGATTGTGAGAAAAGGAAATATTGGAGGAATGCCTTTGCGCAGTGGAGAGCTGTCTCTCTTCAAAAAAAATAGACCCTAGGCCCTTTTCTGTGAGGCTAACTAAAAGATTATTCAAGACATGAACGTGACCAAATTAGCCTAAACAAAATCAATGCCAACAGTCTGCATGGTATCCATATAAAGCCATCCCAACAGATCAACGACACATCGACAGCTAGACAAAAATAAATGTCCATGATTTCAATAAATAATGCATATCAAATACTGAATAGTTCGTCTAGACCAGCCTTTCCCAAAGTCGGCGATAACGCCCCCTTGTGGGCGCTGCAGGCCTAAATAGGGGCAGTAAGAGACCCAGAAAAAAAATGGGGGCGTTGTGTAGAGGCTTAGGGGGCGATTTGTAATTTCATCTAGGAGGACTCTAGACAACGACTGAGCTCTCGACTCTCGACTACAACTTGTGAACGTCAACTAATATAAATTCAGAGGTCGATCGAGATCGAGAGAAGAATCGATTACGTTTGTTTTATTTTGAATAAAAGATACTCTGAATACTATAAAGTTGCGTTTCAATAATCATTCTCATTGGTAGGTGTAGCCCGTAACCCGTAAGAGTTAACTTGAGACCTGAACGCCGTTGTGTACTACCTACTGCGCTCAGCTACTAATCTCCGCTAATATAGATCACAATTATTAATTTAATTTGAAGTTATAGTGGTTTTAAGTAGGTGAAAAAATAAGCGGCGCTAAAAAATATTTTTTTCTCAAAGGGAGCAGTAGACAAAAATAAGTTTGGGAACCCCTGGTCTAGACGTATTCACTTGGAAAGCTTATTAAGCATGCTACTAGCTTCTCCTATGCACGAGACATGTTTGTGTAACACATACTTTGATTGAGACCCTACAGTTGTTGCATTTTAGTGCAACGATTGTAACTGAATTGCTGATTGATAAAATGATAATGTAGTGACATATTCATTAGAAAATAATGTACTAGAGAGTGCATGAGTAAGCTTGAGCATGCATGGAATTGTTATAATAAATAAAGCTTAAATCCTTGAAGAAGATTAGTGATACGTCTCAAATATGGTGAGCAATTTAAGTATTTCGTAACAGTGACAGGATTTTCTCAGATCATCATCATCATCATCATCATCAGCCTATTAATGTTCCCACTGCTGGGATACAGGCCTCCTCTCAATGAGAGGGAATGGGCTATAATCCACCACGCGGGCCCAGTGCGGGTTGGTAGATGTCACATGTCTTCGAATTTTTTGGTTCTAGGACATGCCGGTTTCCTCACGATGTTTCCCTTCACCGTTTTGAGACCAGTGGTGATGGAATAAATTACACAAAGTAATGCGCCTGTCTGGGTTCGAACCCACGACTTAATGTTCGTAAGTTGGGGCCGCCACCACTGGGCCACCGCTGTTCTTAATTAGATCGATTTTCTCAGATAGAAGAAATTTTTCCACGACAGTTTTAACGTTTTGGGTGTTGAAAGACGAAAGTGTCGTAAAAGAATTAATGTCCATGGAGATAGAGTCGTTGCTGTTTCCGCTATCATCGTAAAACAATGAATAAATACCAGTAAATGGCAAAGATACGACTGTAAATCAAACTAGACAAGTGGACTATTGGTTTTGTAAAATTAAATTATTTAAAGCAAAAACAATCGTCTGTCTATGATTTATCGATGCTGTTTCCGTTCGGTTATTGTGACTCGATTTTAAACGTTCGGTATCTTTTGAAAATGTCGAGCGAATTCCGGACTTGTTTACAGGTTAGGTTTATCTTTCCACTGCTGGACTAATTGGCGATAACATAAACATCACACCTGTAATCCCCTAAGGGTAAGGCAGAGCTATAGTCTAGTTATATTAAAATCCAAACCCAAAGTAATAGGAGCCAAGTCAATTTTTTTAGGGTTCCGTATCCAATGGGTAAAAACGGAACCATAATACTAAGACTCCACTATCCGTCTGTCTGTCACTAGGCTGTATCTCATGAACCGTGATAACTAGACTAGAACTAGTTGAAATTTTCACAGATGGTGTATTTCTGTTGCCACTATAACACACATACTAACAATAAAATGAAATAAACATTAAAGTGGGGCTCCCATACAACAAACGTGATTTTTTTGCCGTTTTGTCTAATGTTTTATAGATAATGGGAAGGAACCTTCGTGCGCGAGTCCGATTCGAACTTGGCTGGTTTTTATTTAAATCTGTCTAAAGATTCTGGAATAGTTGGTGGCTTATAATGACGAAATTATTTGTGGAATTTTCGACCACAGAGTGCAGCGGTTTTACCGTGATTCAGACCTATATGTTAGTACTAGCGGACGTCACGCGGTTTCACCCGCGTAGTTCCCGTTCCCGTGGGAGTACGGGGATAAAATATAGCCTATGTTACTCAGGGTGAATGTAGCTTTCTAATGGTAAAAGGAATTTTGAAATCGGCGCAGTAGTTTTTGAGTTTATTCATGACAAACATACGTATGTATGTTTGTAATGAAAAAACTCAAAAATACAAATCTTTCCACTTTATAATATTACTATATAGTGTAGTTAAGGAAAGTGCAATAGTAACCGAGATCAGCGGTGATGTTTTGTAAGACATTCAGGCCAATTTGTGATGATGCGGTAAATAGGTTAGGAAAATTGGGTAATCTATTTTTCAGGGTTCATCAATCACCTATTTTGATTTGGAGATGAAATTGTTTTAGGTACTATCTCATATACATCAGGTAACAATATGGCGTGACTAATGATTGTCATGACCAGGCAAACGTAATAGGTACAGGGGCCCTACTCTCTAACGTTTCGTCCGTATATTCGGATCTATCCGTCTCTCTCGGGCACGTCTGCAGATGAGTGCGAGTGAGAGAAACGGATAGATCCGAATATACGGACGAAACGTTAGAGAGTAGGGCCTCTGTTTCAAGTACAGTGTTCAAGGAAGTAAGAAACATGTGGATAATACCTGCATGGATTTTAAAGGGGGTATTATCCACTTGTTACTCTTTTTTCTGATAGCTGGACATAACTAATGACTATCAGTTACCTTAAAGGCTTTGCATTCTAAAAGTTAGCAATTTCACAAACAGTTTCGAGATAGATTTGCTTATCTTTATCAATTAAACGTAAACTTATATTGCCAATTACGGGATATCTTTCCTGACTGATCATTATTTTGAGCTTCTGTTGCTTTGAGTTTTTGTTTTGGGACCTCAAAATAATTAACAAGGTATCCCGTAAGTATAAGTTTAAAACAGAGTTTCAATTAAACAAAATTATGAAATATCGCTTTGTGTTGCACTAAAAAATTGATAAAAAATAATTCAGTGAACATTTTCTTTAAAAGCTCCTACACAAACAAGAAAACATGAAAATCTAGTTGTTATAAATACATTATGATGACTTATGAGTGACGGTGCAAAGACCGCTAATTAATATTAGTAAGTACTAACTTACTAAGCTACATCTATTGGTCCAACAGGATGTAGAAAGCAACGAAGATTAATGGCCGTGAAATAATTATTTCTTTGGTTAATAAGAAGTAATAAGTTAATTAGTTCGTTCAATTAACAAATGAGTTGGTGGAAGATTAATTTGTTAGTTTATGAGTAGTTTGTCAACTTTTTAGTTATTACTAAAACTTCGGCAATTAAGGTCCACTCAAAGAGATACTTACCGTGGCCCCGGAACACAAAGGGCGATGAAGGAACATGGATGGGTTTTAGTCAGTAAAAGTCTGACACACCCTTCTGCTCCGCCCAGAGCGGGAGGGAGAGTCATTCGATGATGCCCCAACCGAAAAAAAAAAGGTCCACTCAGTGAAAACTCAAAGGAATATGATATGATACATAAATAAAGTTGAAGTACTTATCTGTTTGTAATTCAAAATAAAAGCTTTTTGCTCAATGTATAATTATGAAAGCATAACTAAAATCTCTAAATTTTTGCCTGTGTTTCTATCTGTTTGTTCCGGTTAACCTCCGAAACGGCTGTGCAGGCAGCTGATCTTATAAGGAGTAACTTGGGCTTCTTTTATTTTACAAAAAAGATCGGGGTTCCGTGCAAGAAGTAAAACTTTGAAATTGCTCATAAAATTCGGTTTTTTTTAAATAATTTCACGCGGATATAATTATCTTCAAATAGATAATTCGGTAGATGGCTGAGTGACCATCACTCACATAAAAACTAAATTGGCTTTCTTTTAAAAATAATTAGGCATAAGCACACCACAGACTGCCGTGATTAATTAAATATTAATTTAAAGTTAGAAGTATTCATTATATAGCCCATTTAAAAACTTGATATCTAATTTTTTACTAACACGATAATAGATATTTAATTAACTGACGGATATATATCAAAGAAATTCATTTTATTTGGCTATTAAGCCGTTATAGACTTGAGTCGTAGCTAAACAATTTTGAAAATTAGACAAATTGATAAAACTGTCTGATCATGTGTCTTACACGACACAAAATAATTTAAATTACTTAACATAGCAACAAAAACCTTAATTGTTCTAGATCTAAAATGTAAAAATCCTGATTAAAAATGTCTGTCCTTAACATTCAAACCAATTACTGGATAAAAAACGAAATTCATTCGAATCGTTTCGTAAACGCATTTTCTACCTTGCTATGCCTCAGTTTAAAGCCATAAATATGAAACAAAACACATATATTGTATAATCAAAGAAAAAGTTGTCAAAAAAATAATTATAACTATTAAAAAAAAAACAACAAGAACAATAAGGAAACTGCATAACGCTACATTGCAGATAAGGATCGCGGCAGACGTGTAAAAACATTTGCATTGTTTTCGCTGGGAATCACTTGCCGTTTGCAGACTGCCTAACCCCGTGGGAACTATTGTGTGTGTAACAGGACTATAGGACTTGCGCTTGCGTCATGTATGGAGAGCTTTGTTATGTGGATAACGGTGGTTTGAAGTTGAAATAATAATGGAGCTTTGAATCGAAATTTGCGTAGGCAGTTCAGTGTTCTTCTTCTTCGCGTCGATGAATCCCATAGTTATTTTAATTCAATTTGTTTCGATTAGAACTCAGCCACATCGATGGCGTTGGTATTAGCTTCGGACAGGACCCTTAAAGTGAAGGTGGAGTAGCACAAAGAGCAGGTCAGGAGGTGGGCCATGGTTTGGGATGAACTCCTTAGACAAGTTGTACCTGCAGCGGCCCAGCTGACTTAGAAGTCGGTTTAGAGTCTTCCAGGTGGGCCATGGTAGTTGGTGGCTAGTTGGAAGATTTTCTGATGGCTCACTATGCAGAGCCTAGAAATACTCCGAATATATAATTAAAAATAAAAATAAACATTTAATTCAGACTAATAAAATGTCCATAATCTGTTAGTACTTAATATTATCTTAAAACTATGTTAGTCAGAAAAATAGCTTAGACAACATGTGGCCTGATAAGCCTTCCTACAACTGCAAATTCAGGTCAATATCCTTAGGATTCCGTTGCCACTTCCTCGAATTCGGCGAATTAGTGAGGCTGACTTTTTGCTCTTTATAGCGTAAATGTCATCCACCCTCGCGTCGGCAAACATGACCGAGGCGCTACAAAACCGAGGCAGTCGCACTAGAATCTTAAAGGCGTTGTTGTACTGCGCTCTAAGAGCATTGTAGACCCGCTGCGTATAGTTGGTCCATAGGGCGCTGGTGTAAAAGCTTTGACAGTAAAAATATGACTAAACTACTAAGTTTAGTCATATTATATGATATCGACTAGTAAAGTCGACCTAGCCTTTCCCCAACTATGTCTCGGTAAGTTTCCAATTTAACTGGCAGCTAAAGCAGTAAAAAGCCAGTATTTTATATGAAGCGACCACCTGCTTCACCTAAGGTTGAAATAATGATGTCACTTGCACTTCGAAAATCTACTATTGCTTTTAAAATAAATGACAGATACTTTCAACTTTAGTGCATTTTCAATTTATTGTGAGTTCTTATCAAGAATGGCATAGCCATAACGTTGACTGCACCATATAGTTTGATTGAGTAAGTTGACGGCTGCATCTGATTTGCACTCAGCAAACACGCAAGTTGCGCTTTCAAACTTGCCACTGGCCACACTATCGTGAACGGGATAATATAAAATGTCTTGCTCCTGGTGTAAAGAGACAAAGAAAAGAAACATGGACATGACATCTGTACACAGCCTTATTTTTAAACAGGTAATAGAAAAACTCATCTTTAAATTAAGTTAGTAAAAACCTAGGTCAACCTAGTCCTGTCTTAATCACAAGAAAGTCTAAAAATGTCCATCAAGCTTTTTGCTTCTAAAGTAAAAGTTTAAATGATTAGTTTATTTAGAAGTTGCCTTACTGGCCACATGGCTATTTCCTTCACGTAATACTGCAATCTACTGCTCGTAGGCTCATCAATCAGACTTTCTGAATTTGCGTGCTAACTCGGCACAATCGGGTCGGTTGTGTCTTTTAGTTACCAAAAAGCTTATAACATTCTTCACTACGAAGAATTTTAAACTTTGAGAATGTTTGGAACAGAGTTTGTGTTTGAGTGTCGTGGTTCTGTTATGTGACTTATGGTTAGGTGAAATGGTGTGTAAAAATATTGTACAAGCACGTACTTCGTCCATGTTTTGAATATGTATCCAATTTGTTACCTTTGTCGTGCAATCGTAAATGCAATTATTGTGTTGTTCAGTTTTTGTACTTACGATTTACATTTTTAACTCTCGATAAATGTGCAAATTAGTAGATACCTGTAACAAACAAGAAAAGTAAATTAAAATGTCGTGTAATTTAATTTTTTCACACGATTAACAACTGTCACTTTTCGAAATTGACATTGCTGTTTCAATTTTACACTCTGAAGGTTTAATTACATAAGTTTGTGCCATTAATATAACAATAAACGTATGTTCTTACGTACATACTGATCTTCGAGTGCTCCAGTTCACATAGGTACGATATCGACACCGCTTATGTAACGACCTACATAAATATTTTCGAGACAATCATGTGGATCGATATTACAAGTGTGAAACCGTTCCAAGAATAAATAGGTTATGAAGTACTAATAAATCTCGATTGAATGAGCAAAATGATGATCAAGTTTTCTTAATAATTATAAACGTGAGAACTAAAGAGTCTTGATTAAGACATGTCTCGATTTTAATTAAGAAAGGTAAATATATAATATTTAAGCAAAAAAAAATTCTGTGAAATGTCCTTTTGATAGCAAAAGTGTCTGATAGATTAAACCTCATAATAGGCATGACGACAGTATCAAAAAGTTGCAAATCTATTTAGTCCGTCAGTTAGAGTATTGGAAATTAATGGACACGTATTTTTTTGTTTTTGTCATCAATGAATATTGACAAAGATAAAACGCATCAAAACTCGGGAGTGGGGGCTCGTGACGTCAGAACTAGCTAAAAGTTATACCTAGGCGTGACGTATTGAGAATTTTAAAAGCGTCATATCTTCGTCAATTTTGGTTTACGAAACAAAAGAAAAAACACGGGTCAAATATTTTTTGATAATCTAACTGACGGACTAATTAGACTGTTTTTGTCGTCTCGCCTATTGTATGAGCATGGGACTGCAAAACTTTCAAATGCATTTATGGGAAGCCAGGTTTTCTAACTTAACACATTATGTCGTAAATGCGATATGTTATACACAGACCTATAATAAATTAAGTATATTTAGGTAAGTACTGTAGTCACTGCTAAAATAAATTCTAAACTTTCCTGATAGGGATGTAAAAAGACTTGCCGTTTGACCCGTAACTAAATTACAATGTGGGCAGGAACGTCTTCCTGTTTACGTCGTAATTCACTTACAGAGACTGATGAAAATGTCGACATAATGGGTGTTAAAATACTATTAACGAAGCCGAAAGATCCTCGATTTTTTTTTGTTCTGGACCATACCTGGGAACCTTCTAGTAGTTACGGAGATATTGGGGGTCAACTTCCAACTTTTTCACAAGTCTTGTTTTATACATAATTATAAGTTTTTAATTTCAAAACTTTACTTTTAATAGCTCCCCCCCTTATAATACCGAGCCCCGTACTATTCAACGCATCTATCAGCACAGTATTGTGAGTGCGTTATATTGTTTCACCCCAAAAAAAGTTAATAATTTATCCGTAGAGTTACTTAGTTTGATGTACAGAATGCTTGCTTGACGGTTTCGTGAACGGCCCGTTTACACTTTGTATAGTCTTGTGAATTTCCTAATACACTTGACTACTTGAAATTGCTTGTGAACAAACAGCCCTATTTCTTAACAAATTGAAAAATCCAAAAGTGCGTTTCGCAAAGATAGACCTTTTCCTGACAAGCGCTCTCTTAACTACACCAAACGAGTTAGAAACATACATACATATTAGCGAACAGGTCGAATACCACATAATCAGTATGTCCGTACATATTGCTATCTTAATGTCCAATATGCGAGTCTGTAAGTGATTTTAATTACTATTGACGCAACTCGGGTTGGGATTCAAGTTTCTTGCAATGTAGTGTGAACGTTATTGAGGTGTCGCTAAGGTTGTATTAAATGTTAATTAAAAGATAAGCTAGCTTAGCTTGCTTCCCAGTCATTTCTGCTAATTTTAGTCTGATCTCTCACGATAGTGATAATTCTAATGTCTAGGACATTTGTCTGAACTTTAGGATATTATGTGTGGAATGGTGATTGCTATTATCAAAGATTATGTGTCGGGTTTGGGCTCTAAATTGTCAAAAAAGTGGTTTCTGTCTGTGTGTGAAATGAGTTGGGGGTCTAAAATGGCCACTTTAGGAGAATCATAATACGATAATAATATGAATCACGTTAAAATTCTTAAAATTTTGTTAAAATAATGTATTGTAACTTTTGTTTTAAATGACGTGTATGGGTGTTCAGCCAAACGTTGGCCCCAGACGTTCCTTCCTACAAAGTTATTCCTATAGGTAAATATTAATTTTTGTAAAGCAACTGTAACGTATTACCACTTATTAACACAAGTGTACATCAGTAAAACAAACAAAAATCAACTCTATTTTTAGATGCAAGCCAACTTGATAAGGTACAATTTAAAGTCAAGGTCCACTATATCAGTATATCAGTATCTACTTCAAATGTTAATAGACTATAATACTATGTGTTTCTTAAAGAAATTAATAGAAACACGCGCTGGCTACTGCGATCATGAGGCATTGCCTTCGACAATATATATAAAGCAGAGGAGCTCGTGGCTAAATAATAACAGGCGCTCGGGTCGATCTTTAGGTTAAGCCGTGCTTGTCTAGGTTGGTCTGTGGATGCATTACATACCGAGTTTCCTACGTGCCTCGGAAAGCACGTTAAGCCGTTGGTCCCGGCTGTCATTTGTAGATCTTTGACAGTCGTTAGGTAGTCACAGGCCTAAGTCGCGACCCCAACATAGTTGGGAAAAGGCTAGGCAGATGATGTTGATGTTGATGATGATGGGTGAAGTAGTAGCCCGGAGTCTGGATTTGTATCCGGTTGATGGCAATAGGCTTGCCCCCTATTACATGGGACTTAAACATAACTGACGAAATGTGGGTGTACTGTACTTCTGCCTAACAATGGGGTAGATGACACACCAATCAATTGAGATACTTTTTAAGATCTGTCAAAACGCGGTTCTCTCATAGATTTTGTACGGCAATAGCCAACTGTGACGTCACTGTTTATTCAACTGAATGACTCAACTATTTATTGATTTCACAGCAACTAAAAATCGAATTTGGCAATTAATTGAAAATGAATCGGATTTTCAGGCCCAAAATAAAGCGTTTTTTTAGAGATCATCATCTGCCTATTAATGTTCCCACTGCTGGGACACAGGCCTCCTATCTATGAGAGGGAATAGGCTATAATCCACCACGCGGGCCCAGTGCAGATTGGTAGATGTCACATGTTTTCGAATTTTGTTGCTCTAGGACATGCCGGTTTCCTCACGATGTTTTCCTTCACCGTTTTGAGAGCAGTTTTGATGAATTAAATTACACAAAGTAATGCGCCTGTCTGGGTTTTTTAGAGATAGATGTCTGGGAATTATTGTTTTATGGTGTCATCTACCCTAATCCATGATTACAGGCGTGATGTTATATTCATGTGTAGTAATTTAATATAGTATGTAGTAACTGAGTTACCTTCAAAGTAATGTAATCATGATTTGTGCAGTTTATTAGATGTCAAATAAGTAGGTTAAAGCCTAATTAATATTTGCATATTACTACATACACACTTGATTCACATAGTAAATTAAATGAGCGTTTAAAATATTTAAGCACGTGGTTAAATATTCAAAGATGTTTCCGACTAATATTATTAATGAGAAAGTTTTAAAAAATATTCATACAACCTTAGTTGTATGAATGGAAACAGCTGTTTATTTACGATGAAAATATGTGGTGGGGTTTAGAATGATGTACTGAAGACGCGTGAATCGTTTGTGCGTCGATATAAACTTTAGAATGTCTAAAACATTTAGCGAATTTGGTTAAGGGGAATGCTTCAATCAGCCCGCGAAATTCAAATTTTCTTAAGTTTTTTGCAATTTGCAGGCCAGTGCTAGGTTTTATGTTGATTAAAATATTATTCGCGGCTGTAAGACGTATGTGGTTACAGAATTTTAATCATCAAAATAATCAATACAACGCTCCAATTTCATAAAGGTGCAGGAATGACTTTGACCTTGAAAAAGTAATTTTTCCACCTTTATGAACTTTGAGGGCTGTAATGATGATTATGATAAATATAATTCGGTAACTACATACGTTTTACAGCCACGAATAATATTTTACCTTAATATAGAAAAAAATAGTTAATATAGAATTAATGTTTGGTTAGTAACAATATCTGTAAGGTTTGTTTTTGTTTCTCTCATGTTTCGTACTAATGAATAAATTTACTTTTCATCCGACTGTACTTCTGTCTTTAAGCGAATCTGTTCTAACGCGAATCTGGCGTAAAGCGAATCTGTCCTGGCTAACAAATGGTCCGTTCCACTCTGTATTTATCCACGGCATAAGTTGATGCTCTCTGTACGAGCTACGCTGTACATTGACCATTTGCTAGTTTGTACGTCATACTCATTTTATGCATATCGATATTGTTTAGGTGTGCATTTCTGTAACTTAGTATATAATCGTATCAATATAATTCAGTAGCAATAAATCCATCAAGGGAATCACTTGTCTACTCATTTACATAACATAACATACCTTACAAGTCTACATAACAAGAATAACAAGTACATAACATTTTCACTGTTGGGAGTTACGCCCCAACATTTGGTCCTTCGAGCCGGATGTTAGTATGTTTTTCCGCTTATTCATTACGTTTTTAAAGCAACAATCCCGTTTAGTTCATGTTTTGTTCATTCGTTACATGAAAAAGGACGGAAACACACACTCTTTAACCAAGATTTATTAATAATTTGCACGGAGCCGGTTTTACAGCTTTTGAGTAATCATAAAACTTTCAGGTCTTACGTTTTACAGCTAAATTGTACACACTTTTCTTATCTCCTACAGAATCTTTAGTAGGTATTATAACATTTATAACTATTAGTGGCCACAGTACATTGAACTTTTGTTTTTATTACCAACTACCTAAGTTATGCCGGTGGCTTTGTAAGTTACAATGAAATCGCACTTTTAATCCGATGTATTTTAAGTGCAAAGATTTAAAGTGTAAAGTTTTCGTTGAAAAATACAAAGCTGGCAAAATATAACACCGTTTTAATTCCGGTTCTTCTTAATCCTGTCGTTAGTGGTGTCAGAGTTTTTTTTTGCTGCCCATGTGCCTCTGACTTGGCTTTATATGCAGCCGAGAAATATCTCTTAGACATTCTTTCACCGAAGCAAGTGATTATTATACAATAGGTACGGTACGCACATGAATCCGAAAAATCAGAGATGCGTGTCTTGGGACAAATGACATGGCAGTCCGACGATCACACCACTAGTCTATCACTGATTCCGGTTCTTAAAAACCAAATCATCAAAAACCAATTGCTCTAAAACAATCGCAACACATTTTTTATAAAAGAAAAAGCAACAGCATTTCACAAACAACATATGGGATGTTACTTCCTTACAACACGTTTAAAAGCGACAACAACAATCATTATCTCTATGACGTAAACACTATAACAATTTAACATTCTCCAAACCATATCAATACAGTTCCGCTTCACTCTAAACTGCTCCAAAACTACTCTAAATTAAGTCATTATATCTCGAACATCTCACTACGAACGTTATTGAGTGATGACCTTTCCGTCGTATGAAAGGCACAATTATGCCGTAATGTGGGTAACACGAGAATTATCGTAATTATCTCAAAGTCAAGTAGTTGTTAAGGTGGTTACAGACGGGACGGGTTGCGGGAGGTGTTGTGTGATTTACTGGTGGTTAAATTATTTGTATAAAGTTGTGATTGAACACACCCTTGTTGAGGGTGTAATGTAAAGTTAGTAAGTCTTCTTTATCGTGTGGTCAGAGTTTTTCTGGGTCTCTGATTTAGCTTTACATACCGTCATGAAATATCTCTCAGGCATGATGGTTTCCTCACGATGTTTTACTTCGTAAGTTAGTTAGTTAAGTGATATTATTTTGTTATTATACTAAGAATGTGTATTGGAGATTTAGCTAAGAATAGGTGCTTACATAATTTAGTTTAATATAAGGCACACTGAAAGAAAAAAAGAAAAAACATTTATTTGCGCCCAAATAACAATTTATTTGATTTACTTTTAAATAAAAGTACTCAGACCGTTTCGACAAAAATAATTTTCAAAACTACGTATTCTGGTTGTTGCCATCGTGAGACGAACCTGAGTGAGGTTGTGAGTCCAGGAACGTGGAGATTGGCACAAGCAAAGAAGCCTATACCCACCCAGCAGTGCGTAAAGTCAAACTGTGGATGATGATAATTTACTAGAGATCTAATTTATTTATAAAAATGGATAATGTAGTGAGGAAAATGTTGAGTATGAATGTAGATGGCTATAAGAGTAGGGGAAGGTCAAAGAAACGATGGATGGACTGTGTGAAGGATGATATGGCAAGCAAGGAGGTGATTGCTGAGATGACGAGCAATAATGAAGTGAGGTTCTGTATGGTGTCGCACGTAAAGAATAGCACCATCCCATATCTTCCCGTGGGTGCCGTAAGAGGCGACTAAGGGACTTACCAGAGAACGGGCAGCAGCGTTCTCTGTGCTTTTGTAACAACCGTACTGCGATAGCCAACCCGCCTGCCAAGCGTGGCGATTATGGCAAAACCCCCCTTTGGGGGAGGCCTATGTCCAGCAGTGGACGTATTTCGGCTGAAATGATGATGATGAATGAAGTGAAGAAGAAGAAGACATGCTGTGCCGACCACAAATCCCCCTCCCTTATCCCTCTTGCCCTTATCCCTTATCCCTAACGAAATCCCAGATACAAATACAAAGTGTAACAAGGCACCCATTGCGATTCGTTTCAACTAACAAGAACTAAAATACTCGTACACCACCCACAATTAAAGTATCGACCTAATTCATATTCAAATAACATAATGGAACATGATTTAAGACTAAATATTTGCCTCGAAGACTACTAAAAAATAAGCACAAAACTAAATAATAGGCTATACTAAACATGTTTCATGCTAATAATAGGCTAAACATGACTCGTTTTAGTTCAATGGAAATCATATCACGATCTCAATAATGTTTAAATAGGTACTTATATTAATATGTAATGTTAATGTACTTTAATATGCATTGTTAGTCGGAACATGTATTGGAGTACATGTCTTGGATGCAAAAGTATGTTTTCATCAGGCGGTAGACGTCAAGACGTTGACTGAAGATGGGTCTTCCCATACTTTGACTTGGTAAGGCGTCAATCCTTTTTAGGTGCGATACGGAGGAACACTTCCCAAAATTATTTTCAGGGTGAGGGTTTTACACATTTTTATGATGTAATAAATTGAATTAATGCAAACCCTAGCCTAATATCTTCCTCAATATTTAAAAACTGTAATCAAAATTATACTTGCTTAATGAATAAGCCTCTCCAAATGACTTATACAAATTGTGACGATTGCCAATTGGCGAATTGGTGACCTTATAGTATGTTGCTCTATAAAATCGGGCATCAACGCAGCACAGTCTGACACCCCTTTTTTTCGGATGGGAAATCATCAAATGACCAATCCCGCTCTGGGCGAAGCGGATGGGAGTGTCAGACTTGTACTGACTAAAACCCATCCATGTTTCTTCTTAGACTTTAGTGTTTCAGAGCCGCGGTATCTATTTCGAACAGTCCCGCAGCCCAGGCATGCATCGGCCCTTGCGGACCCCTTCCGGTATGCTGACATCTCTTTGAGGCGCGCGTGAAACACGAACGCGCCGTCGACACGGCACTGTCTGACACCCCTTAACACAAACTCATGAATTGTAGACTCAAAAGTTAACGGTGCCTGCACATTGGAGCCGCTTCTCGCAATATTTTCGCTAACTAACTTTACTTACGTATAAAACCGTTATTTTTACTTTTGTGTATATTACAAGAAACTATTGTCTTGAAGAAATAGCAATTTTGGCCAGTATTTATGTATTATTATCGGTATTGCATGATAAACCGTAATTATTATTGCCATAGGTGATGGGTTCAAAACGCTATAGGTACCTAGATAACTGAGAAAAGTAACCAGTTTTTACCAGAGTTTAATTATAACCTTTGGTCAGTTAACTTTGCAGTTATATAGCCGAGTTGTATGATTTTGGCGATTGTTAACCATGATAAAGAAGACTACAGCCTCATCTATGTAGCTTTTAAACACACAACCTCACGCCCTTAATCCTCGCGGGGTTAAACAGAGGTGTTAAATGCAGTTATTAGCTATACCTAATTGAAGACTTGTAGCAGCTAATGATGTGACCTTAAACGCTACCTTTTCACATGGGAACGCTTACGTCACGATTTCGCACAGTTTTGGTAATATTCAATTAGCACATTCGGTGACCTAGAAAGGTGTTATTTTTCACGATTTTTCTTACATCAGGACGTGTGAATTGGCCGCAAATGTTTGTAAACAAACGTTTGATTTACTGTGTTCCTCTTTGTACAGTCACCAGCACATTAAATTACTACAAACTGTCGAATTTCTCCAAATGATTTTAAATCATAGCATATTGAAGGTTGAGTTCGAAATCGAATGAAAAAATTTGGCAGTTTATAGTCACTTAATGCGCTGGCGACTGTACTGCTACAGAAAATAGTATTCCTTCACGTTTTCTTGTTTATTAGGATATTTCAAAAGTCTCATTCGGTAAAATCTCTGAACGATGTATATGTATTTCGTGTGTGTGTGTGTGCGATCCGTTAAGCCGTTGGTCCCGGCTGTCATTTATAGATCTTTGACAGTCGTTACAGGTAGTCAGTGGCCCGAAAGTCTGATAACCATAACATTCTAACCAAGGGGTATTGTATTATCCAGTACTAACTGGGTTGTGGAGGACAGATGGGCAGTCACCATGTACTCTCTCCATGTAAAATACTGGTAATTCATCTGCATTCAGTTAGAATGGAAGCCAACCCCAAGGTAGTTGGGAAAATACTAGGTAGCTGATGATGGGTGTGTCCGATCTACGAGAAAGTTTAATTATACAATTGATACCACTAATTTGCGCTGTTTTTTTCCTCTAACGTATCAGACTGTAACAAACACAGCTATAAAGGAAAAACAATAAACACAGGCGGTATCATAACAAAGAAGATTATCAAAAAGGAAAAAAAAATATTACGTCATCTTCAACTACTGTTTTGACTCTATTTTATAATGATTTCTAAATGAATGTTCATGATGCGATGCAGTTTCATAATCATCATCAAATCGTATTATCAGTTTTTAAAGCTAGTTTATTTAAGATAATCTGTTAACCAGTGGTGTGACCGTCGCGGTCAGACTGTCAAGTCGTAGGTCTCGAGTTCGAACCCAAGGCACGCACCTCTGTTTTTTCAGATTCATGTGCGTATTGTATAATTATCACTTGCTTCGGTGAAGGAAAACATCGTGAGGACACCAGCATGCCTGAGAGATATTTCTTGACGGCATGTAAAGTCAAGTCAGAGGCCCATGGGCGGCATAAAAACTCTGACACCAGGTTAGGCACTAACCACACGATGAAGAAGAAAGAAAGTTTAATAAAACCACTGTAGCTCCAATCAACTCTTGAGTATATTCAAACCCAAGTATTTTATTTCACATAGGCCTGGATGGGCACTTACAAACGTCGACAAGGGTGCACGGTTCGGGTTGGTCGCTTCCATGGAGAATAACCGGCAAAAAAATGGAGAAAAACTGGAAACTCCATGGTTACTCTTTTCAAATTAATTGGTATTACAAAATTCTATATTACTTCACGTTTTATACAAAATGCAATAATTACAACACTTATCAGTTATCGGACATAGATTCGACTATTAGTCTTAACACCACAATTTCTTCCAACGAACAGCCCTCTCTCGGCCGAGTGCCATGCTTTATAAACTACCCCTTCCCGCTACAACATTGACGGTTAGGCAGTGTTGTCATTTCTCAAAAATAAAACGAACGATTAAAATCTTTAAAACCCTACATAATATTAGTTTAGCTAGATCACAGCAGATCTTATTAATCAATACATATTTGAAAATCATGACAAAAGAGATCTCAAGTTTAAGTCCCATGTAACAGTGGGGAGGTTATTCCCATCATAATATCAGCCTAGAATCACCCAGTGCAGCCTCCCCTTTCATCTGCCATTTTTCCCGGTTCTATGCGTCCCTGAGGCCCTACTCCCTAACGCTTCGTCCGTATATTCGGATCTATCCGTCTCTCTCACTCGCACTCATCTGCAGACGTGCGCGAGAGAGACGAATAGATCCGAATATACAGACGAAACGTTAGGGAGTAGGGCCTCTGATCCGAGTGTGTTCTGCGATTTTGACGATCGGTCATCACCACGTCTAGCTATCATCTGGCGTATTGCCATCGACCTAGCAGAAATTGTTTAATTCCAAATGGACCACTGCATTAATGCTTTCCTTGTCCCATAAATCCAACCTAATCCAACCATGCTAAAACAGTAGCACAGTACCAATAGTCACAAGACCAATATTTTAACTAAATAATTAAACATATCAATGCTATTGAACTGCGCAAACAGTTAAAATTAAGTTGTTAATTAAAATTAACAACTTAATTACCGTTAAACCAAACGAAGGAAGCATCACAGACGCTTAAATACGTATGTTTTAATTGGGCTTATGACTAATATTAGATTAAAGTGATTTTATAATTAAAATTACGGTAAAAAAATATACTTCTTACTGGTTATTTTATGGAAGCAGTAAGTTCAGTGCTAATTTAAAAAAAAAACTTCTACCTCGTCTTTTTTCCAAGTGTGCTGAGGTCAGCTTCCAGTCTTATCAGATTCAGTTGAATTTTACATGGAGCGACTGTTTACTGACCTCAATAATCCAGTAACTGGGGTCACCCATCATTTTTCAAGGCACAAAGGGGTCCCATCGACGAAATGAACTCGGCAAGCGAAGCTTAATTTTAATAATCCACTATGCGACTGGCCCGAAGCCCCTCAGTCTGATAACAAATCAATTGATAATTACCACTGGTTGTTATTGATAATTATCACACAGTACTAACTGGGTTGTGGAGGTCAGATAAACAGTCTCTCTTTGTAAAATTCTGATAACCAGCTGCATCCGGTTAGACTTAAAGCCAACCCCAACATAGTTTAGAAAAGGCTAGGCAGATGTTGATGAGATTAGAACGATGAATGAATTGCAACCATACTACACTACTACAACAGCCCATAACGTCCACTGCTGGACATAAGCCTCTCCCATGATGGGAGGAATTTGCCGTAATCTCCACGCTTGGCAGGCGGATTGAAGACCGCAGTGATGAAAGACTAACAGAAAACGCTGCTGCCCATTCTCTGGTCTACGGAGGCGCAAGGTGTTCTGCCTCAGACATTAGTCGCCTTATACGACACCCGTGAGTGTAATGGGTTGGTTCTATTCTACTGGTGATACCACACGGCTAATGTGCCACCATGCAACCATGAAGGCCGTCCAATGTTCTTTGAATTACAAATTATGCAAAATAAAACCGATATGGTATCGTTTCGTGCCAAATCTTAATGAATGGATAAGTGAGAGTTATGTGAATCGCATGTTAGGCATCATTTAGGTGACGAATTCGGCACGGTTAGCATGAATTTTTTGGTAATCTGTGGTCGATTTAATTCAAATCACGTCGGTGCTGTTTTAGTACGAATATTTATGTTAAGTTATCATCACGATTTTCATTGATAAGTAAAAATGGAGGTGTTATGAGTAGTCATGTAGGTACTTATTATTACTGAACACAACATCATACCTGCAATCCCTTAAGGGATCTGCAGAAGTGTAATTCCACCTACATTTCGCCAGTTATGTTTTAGTCCCATGTAATAGAGGCTGAGGCTATGCCATCAACCGAAACAAATCCAGACCCCAGAATACTTCTAAAAAAAAACGGTAGGAAAAGAGAAAAACCCGATAACACTTTGCCCGACCCAGGAATTGAACCTAGGGCCAGGCTTGGCCTAAGCTTAGCAAAAGCACTTGCGATCACTGCGCAAGCTCATGAATCATTATGTACAGAGCATTTTTCACCGTCTAATCTAATCTGTTGCTAGCTAACTGACTTTGCCTTGACTTTGCTTTGCCAGACGAAATTGGCACCTATATCATTAGTACCAAAACAATAGCTAAATAATCGACGCTCCATTCAAACGTCCCAGTAGACTAGCTCGGCTACTGTCGGGTGAGTCAGCACTACCTGACCTCAGTACAGTGCTCTGTGATTAATACTTATGGTAATGAATCTATTCTGTTATGTTATGACCTTCTGCGTATAACGGAAGGAACTGGTGTGTTATTGCGTTTATATGGCGTTATGTAATTACCTATGTATTGTTAATTATGTAGTGCGTTGGTTATGTACAGAAGAGACAAATAATTAGGTGCTATTATGGTGAGTAAAATCTTTTGTTGAGTTTAAAATTGCAGAAGTTTATAATAGTATTTATTATACTTTACTTACGTTTTATACACCATTACTTTTAGGTCGTTCTGGAACCGAAAGCCATAAATAAACTCGATCATCGAACTCGGAAGGAATGGGAATGTTTTTTTCTTTAATAACAATAAAAAAAAAATATAAATTTTTATTGTTATTTTTTGAAAAAAAAAATCACATAAAATTAAATTTCTAACCTAATTTTATTTCATAACTACAAGGTGTAATTGAATTAACTAAAAAAACTTACGGAGACATAATGGTGTTGATTCTGTTGTGCACAAACTAAACTTAATTTAGGCTATTGCTATCTTTTTCTCTCTAATAAAACGAGAAAGAGACAGATGTAATTTAGAGCTGTCAAATTTAATTGGAACTAATATTTCCATACAAATGAAGGGTGCACGTAAAACCATGTCGACTAAAAACACGGTGAAGCGCAAGGCATAAACTAGTTTGACATCTCTAACTTAGTTCTTAGCTATAGCCGTCCTTTTCTCGCACTGCCTTTTAGTAAAAGATAGCAAAAGCCTAAATTAAGTTTAGTTTGTGTACAACAGAATCGAAACCATTGTCTCCGTAAGTTTTTTTTAACTCATCATTTAAAAAAAGATATTATGGGGGTCAACCCCACTATCTACCTAGCCTTTTCCCAAATATGTTAGGGTCGGCTTCCAGTCTAACCGGATGCAGCTGAGTACCCCATGTTATATTATGAAATTTCGAAAAAACTCAAGTACCTACTGCTTCCTGATTTAAGGACCAATGTGTTGTTTGATAAAATGCCGTATGGAACTTATCAAACTTACAAATAACCCCTTTTTTACAGTTAAAAAGTCTTCTTCCGTATCAGCACCAAATTAATAAGAATACGCTATTAGCCATTCAGCGAGGTGTGCTGGATGGTAAATCTGTTAACACCAAGCACTAACGCAAGAGCAGCGCATTTACAAAATTGCATAAATCGTCAGGTGCCAGTAATTCTAATTAGCATACTAACCCTTTTCAACATACCTTATTATGCATTGAAATTAAACTAGTTTCACTTACATCTTGAGCCATAGGAGTAGGGTTACCATTTCGAAATTTGAAAAGTTCCGACAAGAAAATCGAAAATTTAAAAAAAAAGCGGACTTTTACCGTTTTATTTTATTTTTGCAATGTTATCCGGCTCGAAGGACAAAAATTAGAGAAGAGTGGTGCGGTAGTTTAAACATTAAAGGATTATAAATGCGGGGTGTACCTTTTTTTAATTTGTTTTTCAAACATCCTTCTAGTCGAAAACTCTGGACAGATGACAAAGTCTGGAGTGAGGGTCAAATCCGGATATTTCAGACAAATATGATCGGATGGTTACTCTACAGAAGAGCCAGACATCGTTCTTAACGGATTTAGCGATAGTTTAGTTACTAGCCAATTAGTATGTGGATTGTGGATATTATATGGGAGTGGAAACGTTTATTTACTTCAAGTAGAAGTAGATGGGAAAGCGGTATGAATTCAAGTGCAGATTCTAAGGTATAGAAAATGGACGACACTTAACCTTAAGCCTTTCTACTGACATCTGCGGTAGACGGAGAATGTCTCTGCTTTATACCACAAAGCAAAGACATAGAGTCTATGTATAAAAACAGATTGTTTATGAAAGCGCTAGCTACAAAAAGGAAATCGAATTGAAAGAAACAATGGTTACCCCGCGGCATCTACATTCATGTCGTGTGTTGATCTTGAACCGAAAATTCGAAGACATAACACCAACACTAGTGTAAAACGCGGATAAGGATGATCTATGTAAGACTATCATATCTCTGTTAGAAAGATAAAGTAACAGTGTGCCTCATTATTGACTACCAGTAAGACACTAGCATGACACTAGGTCAGGCACTAACCACAAGATAAAGAAAGAAAGACCAATAAGACGGAGCATAACAGAAAGAAATCGAATTCATCTTCGATCTCAAATTGACGAAAACTTCACCAACTTGTAATACATGATGACTGTACAATCTACGAGTACGACACAATTATTATATGAAAGTATAATTACAAGAATACCATTCAATATCTTTTTCTTATTTATTGCAGTCAGTGAGGTTACATACACATCCTATTTATAAGTGAGTAGTGAAATGGTGATTTAAATTGTCCATGTTGTAATCGAATTAATTCTAAACGCAATCCAAGTAATTGGTAGTGTGTAGATCGAACATTTAGATAGAAATGATATTATGATTATGATTTTATTATTCCTGTTATGTAGTTTCTAAGTAGGTGTTAAAGTTAACAACTTTATTAAGTATTCTTAAGAGTTATTGGCAAGTTATTATAATGTTGAAAATATACCCCAATGAAATGGGAAAAAACAGGAGAATATTTTAAACATTCATTATCATGATCATTGATAATGAATGTTTAAAATTTAAACCAATGAATAGAAATACGACATACAGGAGCAGACATAAGTCCGATGGAATAACATTTTCCTGTAAACGTTAGAAAACGTTAGAACATTTGCAATGAATCTTGGCAGTACTCGACGTAGATTGATAGAGCTTTCGTTAAAAATGCATTCGACAAAACCGTTCCTGAACCTAGACGGACGTGTAGACTGGGAAAATGTTCTTTACATTTTAAAACATTTCAGAACATCACGCCGTCAGGGAAAACCGCGAAAGATTATGTATGCAAAGGTGTGAAAAGTAGACCTAAACGCTATTTAAAACTCTATGTATGCACCTACTGTTTAGAGAGCCTCATCATACTTATTAAAATTTATTTGGGGTTGGCGCAGCATGTCTTCTTCTTCCATACTTCTCTATTACTCGTCATCTCAGCAGTCGCCTCCTTTCTAGCCATATTATCCTTTACACAGTCCATACATCCTCGTTCCTCGTTTCCTTGGTCTTCCTCTACTCTTATATCCTCTTATTCCTCCACATTACATGACCATACACATGCCCACTTTTTTGTGAGCCTATTGTCATAAATTGGGCCACCAAGACTAATTACTTGAACATTTAACGGCTGCTACTGAGTGTTCAAATGAATAAATTCGAATATTGTGATTATATTATTTGTCTATAGAAAACTGACTGTGCCATTTTTCAAAGGGAACCCGGTAGGAATCGAGTTGTATGGATCCTTCGCCTCTGATAATAGGCATGACGACAGTATCAAAAAATTACAAATCTATTTAGTCCGTCAATTAGAGTGTTGGAAATTAATGGACACGTATTTTTTGTTTTTGTGAATCAATGAAAATTAACACAGATAAAACGCATCAAAACTCGGGAGTGGGGGCTCGTGACGTCAAAACTAGCTAAAAATTATACCTAGGCGTGACGTTTTGAGAATTTCAAAAGCGTCATATCTTCGTCAATTTTGGTTTACGTAACAAAAGAAAAAACACGGGTCAAATATTTTTTGATAATCTAACTGACGGACTAATTAGTTTTTTTTTAAAAAGCTAAAAAAGTTAAAAGCTATAGGTCTTATTGTTTACATAGCTTTAACAATACACGAACTTAGATTACATGGTAAAAATAAAAATTAAGGAGTTTATTATTTTACATAATTAGCCCATGAAAGTTAATTCAATTTGGGTCACGGGGCGGTTTACGATAGGGTAAGTCATTAATCAAGATTAATGTGTGGGAAAAATGTGCCTACACGAACAATAAATATAAAAGGAAATACCGATTGAGAATATATTTTTTTAACTTTGGTTTTGTAACAGGAAAATGAGTTAAAAACAAATTAAGTATTTTACAGATTGTTCTTTTATTTGTTTTAATCAAAGTATTAGCAATTTAAGCTAAGTTTACTTCGTCATGAAAAGAAGGTTTTTTTTTGTGATATAAATAAAGACTAGGATTTTTCCTGTATCCAAAAAAGATTCATTCGACGTTCGGCTGCCGTAGCGTGCACACGTACGCTCCGCTCTGTCGTCTGCCCCCGCGCGCCCCGCGCCCCCGACTCGGTCCCGCCGCCGTGCTACTACGTAGCGCCGCCGTCTCGCCGAGCTCCGCCCGCCAAGCCGTAGTACTACTACAGTCTTTGCCTTGCGCTCGGACTTAGTGGTACTGCGCCGTAGAGAATCAACTACTCGTAGTTGGTTCGATACGAAAACTGTCTTTTTCAAGACAACTCTCTCCTTAACGGTCATCACGTCAACGTGTTTTGCCCCCTCAGGGAAAATCCACGGTTTTGTGGTTCTGGACGGAAACCTTACGGTGATAACGAAGTCCAGAGGGTGTTGACCCGACACACCCGCCGAGCCCCTTCAGGGTTAGGCACACAGTCGGACGGGCTCTGACTGCGGCCTTGGGGGCTTCCCTAGTCGCAGTCTGGTAGCACATAACCCCGTTTGTTTACAGCTGCACCCGGGACGTCTGGGTGTCTCTACCCCAGCGGCCCGGATCGGTCGCAAGACCCATAGGGCCCTGCCGCACATTAAGATTGGCGGCAGGTTTACAAGCTTAGGGCACACCTTAGCACACACCTCCCTGTGACACCGACAGGGAGTGAACTCATCCCCGGGTTATCCCACCTGGGGAGCTAGGTTTAGGCTTTAGTTAGGTCTACAGGCCCCTCTGGCCAATCAGACAGCAGTGTAGCTGGCGAGTTTGTTTGTGTTTTTCTTCTCGCCCAGCATAACACTAGGAAAAACTCAAGGGTGGGTTCGTTTTTAAGGGAGCTGTCTGCCCGGGGGGTTTACGTTTCTACGTATCTCCTCGGGATTAGGATAGGTAATGAACCCTAGGTCCCCCTAGTAGGTCATTTCGCCAATAATGGCCCCCCCCATAAAAAAGGTCCTTGAGGCCAAATTGAGGATACTCTTAAATGAGTTAATGTCCGATGAGAATCCCCACGTTAGGGGTAAATACGAGGAGCTCTTAGAGCCCTTCAGAGACGACTGGCAATACAAGGCCCAGAACAGCGCTTGCGACACAGAGGTTGCACCTCAGTCCGCGCTTAATGATTTCAGCGATGCGCTGGAATCACCCATCATCCCCTCCTCACAGGCTCCAGTCCCTATGGAAGCCTCCCCAATACATCCCGAAATAGGTTCCTCTCCGTCCCAGGACGAAACCGAGATGGATATTCCCAACTCGGAAGACCGCTCCAATTTGACCTCCGCCTCAGAGTCGGACTCCTCTCCCACCTCCTCCTCCGAAGACGATTATCAAATCGTCGGGAAAGGGAAGAGGAAGAAGGGTAAATCCCCCTCCAATTCGACTTCAAAGAAAGCAGCTGTCCAAAGCTCGCTAACTCCCTTACCCCAGTCCCAGACGGCTGCTGGCCCTTCACAGAGCCGCTCTCCAAGCCCCATGGCCATAGCCACTCCGGCTGACGCCACATCCCAATCCGCCACCTCGGCCACTCTCCCTAAAAAACTCCGTCCCCCACCCTTATTCATCCACGATAAGGGAAAATGGACGGAGGTCTCCAAGACGTGTAACGAGCGTCACATCATTTATACCAATGCCCGTGCTGTTGAGCAGGGCATCAAAGTCATGACGTCGACACCGAACGACTACCGCGAGCTCACCAAGCTCCTCAGAGTTAGAAATATCCGTTACCACACCCATACCCCCCAGGACGAAATCCCGACCAGGGTAGTGGTTAAAAACATCCCCGTAGAAATCTCCCCTCAGGAGATTAAAGAGGACCTTCTTTCCCAGAATGTCCCCGTAGCGGAAGTCCACCGCATGCACCGTAGGGTTGGAGGCCGCTCCAATTCCTCACCATACAACATGGTGCTCATAGTCTGTGACCGTGTCGAAGGTCACCACCCCATCCATCAGATATCAAAGATCTGTGGCCTCTCAGGCCTCCGCATAGAGAAGCCCTTAAAAACTGGCGTTTTAACGCAATGCCATCGTTGCCAGCTTTATGGCCACGCACAAAGGAATTGTTTCGGACAACCCAGATGCGTTAAGTGTCTGGGGGACCACGGCACCGCCGAGTGCTCTCGCCCCAAGGACCGCACATTGTGCACAGAGCCTCCGAGCTGTGTACTGTGCGGCGAGTCTGGTCACCCCGCCAACTACCGTGGATGCCCCAAGGCTCCAAAATCTTCAGCCCCCAAGCTAGCCCAACGTGCCATTAATAGGCAACAGAGAGAATGTCCCTCTCTTAATAATAAACTCCCCGACTCCCTAAGACCCCAGCGCCCCAGCCCGTGGAATACTCTAAACCACCAGGCGCACTTCCCGGCTCTGAGGCCCACCCAAGCACCCGCCCCTCAGGCTATCCCTCCCCTAATGACACTGCCAGTCATGTCGCCCCCAAAACCCGCTGCACAAAAGGCCGCTCCTCTAGCGTCCACCCCTCCAGCGCCATCAGCGCCTCGCCCTCCAGCGCCCTCAGCGCCTCGCCCTCCTGCGCCCTCAGCGCCTCTTCCCCCGGCTCCCGTAGCGCCTCGTCCCCTTGCACCCGCAGATCCTCGCCGCCCACCGCCTTCAGCAAGGTTGCCTTCAGCACCCTCTACCTTCACGGCCCCCCCTCCCCCTCCCGCGGCATACGAATTAGACCCGTTTGACCCCGTAAGAGTCTTAGGTAGCACATTCGCGATCTTTTACACCCCGCGAGCTCTACAAATGACGCGTGACACCATCGCCTGCAACGGTGACTGGCTCGCGCTCATCCAAGTTTATAACGCGTATCCCGACATTACGCAAGCCCTTAGGACCCTTCCCCATAACTTTGTTCGTAATGGATAGAAACCCCCCCAGCAGATTAAAACCGAAATCCCTAAAGATAGGGACCTTTAACGCCGAAGGCATGAATGGCCAACGTGATGAGTTCGCCACTTTCCTCCGCGATCATCACTTAGATATCTTATTAGTCCAAGAGACCTTCTTAAAACCCCATCAGCGAAACCCGAACATTGCCAACTACCGGCTAGTTCGCAATGACAGGACTCGCTGCCACAGAGGAGGTACTCTCATTTACTACAAGTCCAGTCTGTACTGCATCCCTATGGACCCTCCCCCTCTCTCCAAAATTGAAGTCTCTGTCTGTCGACTGGGCATGACAGGTCATCAACCAATCACTATTATCTCGGCATACCTTCCGCCCGCTGACTCCAACCCAGATTTCGTCACCCCTTTCAAAGATGACCTCACAGTCCTCCTTAATCTAAGTGACTCCGTCCTTCTGGCGGGGGATCTTAACGCAAAACACCCCGCGTGGAATAGTCGTCTTTCAAATAGGAGAGGTAGAGACTTATTCAACCTCTGCTCTCCCCTCAACTTCGATGTCATTGGCCCAATGCATCACACTCATTTCCCTAATAACCCCAATCATAGCCCTGATGTGCTAGACGTCGCGCTTCTGAAGAATGTAAACTTGCGATTGCATTCTGTAGAAACGATCGACGAACTCAACTCTGACCATAGACCGGTAATCTTTGAATTCGCCCCTAGAATAGGACCCTTTGATCCCACTCAAACTCCCTCCACTAAAGTGATCACGGACTGGGGGAAAGTAAGCGATATGCTGAAATCCACCGAATCCCCGCACTTAGACAGGATCCCCGACAACATCGAGACTGTAGCCGACACGGAGGCCGCGATCAGCTCGTTCACAGAACACGTACAATCAATCCTGAACGATTGTTCAAGGGAAGTTCCGGCGGATGATCACCGCTGGAAACTCCCGGATGATGTGCGTGATCTTGTGACCGAGAAGAACGCGGCCGTCCGTGCCTACAGTTCTTTTCCCTGCTCCAGCAACAAAGTTTTTATGCGTCGCTTACAACGCAAAGTAAGCAGATGCATCCAAAAACTGCGTGAAGAGAGCTGGGACAAGATGCTCGGTGAATTAGAACCAACCCATCAGGCTTTCTGGGACCTACAGAGGAAACTACGCTCCTCTGAGGTCGCCTCTGTACCCCCTCTCATCCGTCCCGATCAGACCGTCGCTTTTGACGATGACGACAAAGCCGAATGCCTGGCCGACAGCCTAGAGACTCAATGCTCCCCCAGTACCCAACCAGTAGACCCAGCTCACCTTGCGATGGTGGATGCTGAAGTTGAACGTCGGACCTCCCTTCCCCCAGTAGAAGACCCAGACGATCCTCTACCCTCAGTCACCCCTGAGGAAGTTGAGGATATCATAAAAGGCCTTAAGCACAGAAAAGCCCCTGGCTCAGACGGAATCACCAATAGGGTGTTCAAACTCTTTTCTCCCGCCCTCATAGTGCTAATGACCGCTATCTTCAATAGCGCCATGGCAAACAACATGTTCCCTCAGTCGTGGAAACAAGCCACAGTAATAGGAATCCCCAAACCGGGTAAACCCGCCTCTTCCCCGAGTAGTTACCGTCCCATTAGTCTCCTCAATGTCCTAGGCAAAATCTACGAGAGGCTTATTTATAAGCGTCTCAAAGACTACGCCGAAGCAAAGAGCTTAATTCCCAAAGAACAGTTTGGATTTAGATCCCAACACTCTTGTGTTCAACAAGTGCACCGCATAGTCGAGCACATCAGCGCCCGCCTTCAGCGAGGCATGGTGACCGGTGCCTTGTTCTTCGATATCGCGAAAGCATTCGACAAGGTCTGGCACAACGGGCTGATATACAAACTATACCAGCTCGGTGTGCCTGATCGTCTCGTGCTCATCCTTCGTGACTTTCTGTCAAACCGCACATTCCGATACCGCATCGATGGTGCGCTATCAACCCCACATCCGATTCGCGCAGGAGTCCCTCAGGGATCCGTGATATCCCCATTAGCCTTCACGCTATATACCAGCGATATCCCCAGAAACAATTCAACCCAACTAGCCCTCTTTGCCGACGATACGGCCATCTATTATTCTGGTAGAAGCTATCCCTGCATTACGCGCATTCTCCAAAAATCCGCAAACGCCTTAGGCGATTGGTTCCGGAAATGGAGAATCGAGGTCAATCCCGACAAGAGCCAGGCGGTACTTTTCTCTAAACCCCGCCAACTCCCCCCCACCCCTCAACCGATCTCCATGTTTGGCAAGCCGATCCCTTGGGAAAAGCAAGCCAAGTACCTAGGAGTTATCTTAGACCAGCGCCTAAACTTCAGTGAGCACATTAAGACGGTGCGTTCGCGCGCCGCCTTCGCTCTCG
Source organism: Xestia sexstrigata (assembly GCA_941918905.2). NCBI lineage: Eukaryota > Metazoa > Arthropoda > Insecta > Lepidoptera > Noctuidae > Xestia > Xestia sexstrigata. The sequence goes on from OW799206.2 coordinate 4,339,288, forward strand.
GTAGGCTTCACTCTGTCCTGAACGCACGTAGCAAATTGTCACTTAGGTGCAAATTGCGTATTTACACCGCGTGCATTAGGCCTATCATGACTTACGCATGTCCCGTTTTCGCGCATACCAAACCCTATCACCTCCATAAGATGCAGACCCTCCAAAACCGATTCCTACGAAAGGCCACGGGAGCCCCATGGTACGTTAGGAATGAGCAACTCCATGTTGACCTCAAGATCCCCACCATAGCCCAATTCATGAAACGCCTAACAAAGGGTTTTTTCGATAAGGCCGAAAAACACCCAAACCCCCTGATTTCCTCAGCAGCCAATTACGCCCTCTCCAAAATATCTAGAATTCGCCGTCCTAGGCTCACTCTTGCCACACCCGATGATCCCATCACCCTTCTCCAAGAAAGTTGTAGGGAAACCAGCATATTACACAAAAACAGACACAAGAACCGTTACAAACCGCGAATCCGGCCCCGCCGCCGAGGCCCTCCGCGACCCCCCAGTAACATCACTGCCCGACCCTTGCTCGACGAGCCAGCCCGCGACGCTGAGCATGTAACGACCGATTCCCCAATTCATGATCCGACCCAGCCTGTTGTCCCTTGCTGCCCTCTCATCAATGACGCACTAAGCCGAGGCCCGAACCCCACAGGGGGTGCCCTTAGTGACCGTTCATTTAATTTAAATCCTTAGTTTGTAAGCCCTGGCTGGGGGCCTTAAAGTAATTTTTGGCCACCACAGGATTGTCCGGTTAAGCAGTTAAGCAACCTTAGCGCGTTGCAACTGCGAGTGGCCCCACCTAAAAAAAAAAAAAAAAAAAAAAAAAATTTTCCTGTATCGTGGGTGCGTTTACAAACATTTTAACTCACATACACAAACAGCCAGACCGCTACTACGCTAACCGTGTCGTCTTTTTAGGGTTCCGTACCTCAAAGGAAAAAACGGAACCCTTATAAGATCACTTTCTTGTCCGTCTGTCCGTTTGTCTGTCCGTCTGTCACCACCGATTTTCTCAGGAACGGGTGGACCTAGCAAGTTGAAATTTATACCGTATACTAAAGTCTATAAGTCCCTATTAGGTGTATAAAAATTAAGATCCTAAATATATATAGATATGGGTAAATTTAGTAAATTTTAAAATAAATATTTTATTTTTGTAAGTACCAAAATTAACCTTAATTTCTTTTTTTTTTCTTTTTCGGACTGTTCTCTTTACTTGTGCTGTAAGACCTTGCTTTTAACCAAAATTGTCAATTCTAGGTCAACCGGAAGTACCCTATAGGTTTTGGGTCGAAAACCTTTATGGTAGTTCCCGTTGACCTAGAATCACGAAATTTGGCAAAAAGCAAGGTCTTACAGCACAAGTAAAGCGAAAAGTCTGGAAACCGTAAATATGTAGTTTAATAACAAAAAAAAGCGATTTTTCTATTACAAACTTATTATTTGCGGTTGGAGCAATAGCCGTTTCTAGGGATCGAACAGCAAAGTTAAGTTTGTCCTTTAAAATGTTTGTACTAAAAGTTTGTACGGCCGGTTTTTGTTATTTCTCTCTTTGCAGAAATACTAGACACAGTCTATGAGTAACATACAATTATGGGCAGTGAAATAGTTATATTTATACAGAAAACATAGGGTCTGTCTTCTCCAATTGTTTTACTAAGTGTGGCATTTCGTACCATATTCATTCCTATGTTCTCTTGGTTAATATTCTTCATTGGCGAGACGACAATCAACGTCATTCTCTTGCCTTATATCCCAGTTCATTTGTGGTCGGCACAGCATCTCTTCTTCTTCCATACTTCTCTATTACTCGTCATCTCAACAGTCACTTCCTTTCAAGCCACATCATTGACGAGACGACAATAACGACACTAAAATATCCCATCATTCAGTTCCTCATACAATAACATTTCTGCCGGAAACAAAACGTTATTTTTTGCGTTTAAGTGTCAAGATTAACATGAGAATCATCAATAAGGAAGCTGTAAATGTGGGAAACAATATCGTTTATAATGCACTTTGATAATGCACAATCAAATAATCTTTCTCAAGGAATAATTAATAAATAAAGTAATTAATAGTAGAAGAGGAGTGGCAAAGATTGGTCGATAAGACAATGCATTGTTAATGCATAACTTTTGATAATGTTGCACAAATAATTATGGTTGCAACGTTGATTGCGATTATAGTTTAATTAAAAGTTGGGAGCTAACAAAATTGAGATTGACGAGGATAAAAAAAGTTTTCAGCCATTATTTGGTTTCCATTTGAAACCAAGTCAGAGGCATAAAAACTCTGACACCAGGTTAGGCATTAATCATATTTTGTGGTTTGAAGCATCAATAGTTGATACTTCAAACCATTTGTGGTTTGAAGTATCAACTCAACTTAATGTATCAACTTTCTGAAAGGAATGGTTCCTTTCAGAAAAGTAAAGTTTTGTGGTTTGAAGTTCAGCTTCAGCACTCAGCTCTTCATAGATTTTTTTTCGTACCATGGTTAGGTACTATGGTCAGACACTATTCAATTCCAAAGGAATCAAGTATTTCGGTTAGTTTAACAATATTGATTCTACTTAGGAAATCAATTTCCCACCTCAATAATTATCTTTTACAGCCAAACTTAGCTTACAGGAACAGGCCGAAACTCAGACAACACTTAGCCCAAACTCGCAAACCGCTCACTCCATTAAAGTTAACTTGGAACTCTCTCAACTACACAATATCTAGTTGGTAACGAAGTAAGTTACTGTCGGTTCAACTTGTCGGTAGTGCTGTTTGGGTGTAAGTAGAAAGAGTAGCGTGTTTGGGTATTCTGGGAGGAGGGAAATTGTTCAGCCTACTTCTATTTTAGATTAGATTGGAAAGCAATCGTGAGAGGAAAAGTGTAAAAAGTCGTGTATGCCAGATAAAGAAAGAAAGAAAATGTATTTATTTGTCTCGCACAGAAAAAAACAAAATGATTAAAAGCACTACATATTTTAAAACAAAGTCGCCCTCCGCGTCTGTCCCTATGTATGTTTAGATCTTTAAAACTACGCAACGGATTTTGATGCGAGTTTTTTTGAATAGATAGAGTGATTTAAATGGAAGGTTTTAGTACATAATTTGCCGGCGGACGAAACCGCTGGCATCAGCTAGTTAACAATAAAACAAAAAATATAAAAGTAAACATAAGGAAAGCTTAAAAAAAAGACATTGTACATTAAACTAAAATTAGTCGTTGGTTATATTGGTAAACCTTAATTAAACGAAAGCTCACATTTAAAGGGGTATATTATTTTATTTTTTATTTTAACTTTTTATGATCCGTTTAATTAAATAAAGGTAATTATTACCTTATAAACCTCCTCGGCATCGCTGGTGAATGATATATATGGCCAAAACACTGGCAAAGCATTTAAAGTTTGATAAGGAAAATATTTCAATCAGAATTGTTTTTTTTTTCAACAAAACAAACGCTCATACATCATTCTATCCATAGATCCTGTCCAAATCAATAATAGAAAACTATTCTTGCTTCCTAAACGATCTCCAATGGACATGACGAGCAGATTTTTGCAAAATGACCAATGACCGGGGCGTGGCTCTATAGTTCATACATCAACAGGCCATCAATCATTCATTCTTTACATTCATTCATTCACAAAAAACCGACCATTCCTTCCACAGTTAGATATTCAATTCAAAATCAGAATCACAAAAAATCCTTGATTAGCAAGATGTATCTGCCGATTAAAATAACCAGAGCTTTCTACAAATCAATATTTTTTTAGTAACGTAATCCTTTTTAGGTAATTATCTAAATATCAATCCGTCGCCCTTGGCAAGAAAGGTATTGTAGTTTTTAGTTTTTTAATAACTTTCCCTTTCACATATGAAATCACTGTCAATAGAATGTCATTCATTTTTGTGGGAATTCGATCCGAGTTATTTCTACGACGTAGGTTATTAAAATTATACAACTGACTATGTCCGTTTTAAAAAGTTACTAATACATTGCAATACTAAAATTCCATTAAGAATTTATCAGTAGCATGGTGTCTAGATTTGTACCCTTTTGCTGGCAATAGGGTTCTCCCCGATGATTACATTGCACTTAAACGTCTATTTTCAGGTTTTTGTTGTAGATAACTAAGTACAGTAAGCTACAACAAAAACCTAGTATAAATAAATAGAAAAAAAAAGTAGATGGAATAGTCCAATTCTATATTTAATTTTAAACATACTATTTCTCATTCCTTTTACGAATGAAAACAAAATTCCGCTATTGTTTCTAAAATTTAAAAATAAAAAATCTCTAAAAATGTCTCGAGAAACTTCTTGACTCTCGACTGACAAGCCTTAGGTCAGCATTAAATAGTTAACGTTTAAACTATTACATTATTATTTTTTGTACCGAGAAGTGCAAAGGTTACTTTGGTTGCAGCTTGACTAACCGACGCGGTTGTCAATTATGAGGAGTTTCTTTTTAAATAAATAATAATATAATCTTAATAAATAGTAGGACTTTTTTTTTTTTTTTTTTTTTTTTTTTCGGATTGGAAGTCATCAAATTACTTCTCCCGCTCTGGGCGGAGCAGGAGGGAGTGTCAGACTTTTACTGACTAAAACCCATCCATGTTCCTTCATCGCCCTTTGTGTTCCGGGGCCACGGTATCTCTTTCGAACAGTCCCGCAACCCCGGCAGGAAATAGTAGGCCCTTAGAGATATTATTAGATTTCTAATGTACATGTATATATGTATATTTCTCGACGGCAAGTAAAGCCAACTCAGAAACCCATGGGCGGCATAAAACTCTGACACCCGATTTGGCACTAACCACACGATAAACAAGAAGAATGTAAATAACAATAGTAAGGTAGATGACAAAAAAATAAAATTAGTCCGGCAGATCGATTTCCAAAAAATATTAGACAGATGTTTTTTGATGAAGACGATACAGTGCGTCGAAAACTCGTGTGAGTGATCACATTTGAGTACATTTTTTACTCGAATGTGACGTCACAAACCCCCGCTCATTATCTTTGACACGTTTTATCTTCGTCAATTTGTATTAATTTGATAAAACTAAAAACACGTATCCAATATTTTTCGATAATCTAACTGACGGACTAAACAGAATCATATTTTTTTAGTCAGTCATCATCCTTATTTAATGCAATTCTGAGTCTTCTAGTCGTTCACTCGCTCGATACGTTTGTTCTGAAAAAACTGTCAATCACTTTTGTCAACACTTGAACTTACACAAAATAAAATATAAACTTGACCTAAATAAAATATTAGCCAAAATTATAACCGGGCTATCAGTATGTCCAGTCTATATAGGGTGAAAGATTTTTGTTGCCTGAGGCTCTTCAAATTTATTTGGAAGACTCAGAGCGAGCTGGACAAGGACTTGTGTCAGTAGTTTTAAATGAGTCCTATTGTCACATTCGTTACTTATTTCTACAACCAATTTAAATTAAATAATACCACACCAACACTTAATTAAACCACACTTAAAACATTGCAAACATTAGCTTAAACCGAGATTATCTGTGATTGCCGTGGACAGTCCGTTTCGTAGTTAAAGTTACATACAAAACTGAATGTAACTTGTTATGCCTAGTTCACACAGTAACAATGTGTTTCATTGTCCAGCGGGTAAGTATGAGGTTGCATGCGTTGCAAATTGCAGCAATACTTTAAAATATATCTACTTAGATTAATGACTTAGTTAAGTTTTATAATTAAAGACGTAGATGAAGTAAAGCCCGCTTGCACTGCAAATCACTACATGTTTTAAGTACTAAATGAATTTAAAACACCTTTCTGATTCACAATTCTGATTGTATCGTTAACATAACATAACATCACGCCTGTAATTAATTCCCGAAGGGTTAGTGAGAGGTATACCTAGTTTACCCATATTTCAGCAGTTATGTTTAAGTTCCATGTAATAGGGAGCCTATTGCCATCAACCGGGCACAAATCCAGACTCCGTGACTGCTAATGAGAAATTCCTGATGGAAAAACCCACATAACACTTTGCCCGACCCGGGAATCGAACCCAGGAACTCATGCTCAACAGTCGCGCTAAAGACCACTAAACCAACGAGGCAGTACTATCATAATAGTATGTTGTAGTAGTGTATGGTATTATTATATCGTTAAATAATAAATACAGAATGCTATCTCATTATTATGTTTCGCGCTAAATTAATTAATTTACATTCCGACAAACAACCAAACCACAACTCACTGGACCACACATATCTATAACTCAAACTACAAAAAAGAAACAAGTAACTGACCTATGACCACAAAATTGAAATTCTCGCTATAATTACTTACAAACAAATAGTGTTGCATAACACCTTTCACGAGAAAGTGATCGCCTGCTAAACGATGATGATTAATATCTTTAAATCTTGGTTCTTTTTTACTTGACTCGTGCCGGTGTGTGGTGGGGAGCAATGACAGAATGGATGGTGACATGAATTGATGAGGCAGTCAGGCAGTGAAATGTATGCGTGCATGTATGTATTTCGGTGTAGATTTGGAGTTAGGATGTTGAAGATAGAGGGTTTTTTGAATTCGTAGTGAGGTATTGTGAATATTTTTCTTTGACGATTTTTTATTGATCTCTATAAAAATAATTTCGAGATAGAATAATAGACATGATTATCATCCAATCTCCTGCCCTTATTCCAAATTATTTGTGGTCGGCGCAGCATATCTTCTTCTTCCATACTTCTCTATTACTCGTCATCTCAACAGACACTTCCTTTCTTGCCGTATCATCCTGCACACAGCCATAATTTCTTTGGTCTTCCTCCACTCTTAGAAAAATAAAGTTTTGAGTATGAATGTGGATGGGATGGGCCACAATCATACTCAAAACTTTTCTTATAGATACACAGACAGAAGTCACAAATGTTTACGTTTGTAAAGACTATGTCTTTTAGCTATATATACTAACTAACTAATTAGTTAGGTAAATCTCACTTGATCAAAATACAAAAAAAAGATAGAAATATGTTTAAAATCAAGCTCAAAACCTCACGTTTGAAGATTCAGTCTTTAAGTATTTAATTATACATTTCTGAAACCATCCCAAATTGTCTATATTTTGATGTCTTGTGAGAAACTGACACAGATTTGACAGTTCCCTTTGACATTTGCCCTCAGGCGCCATATTGTAAATCGTTATTCAAACACGCTAAGTAGCAAGTGACATTAATCCTCTCGAATCGAAATTAATTGATTAAATACACCTTGTATTACGCTACCACGTAATTCTTAAGTCCATACATTTACGGAATAACTACCTTTTTCCATAACATAACTACGTAAGTGGTGGTAATTCGGATTCGTCTCGGTTGACGTTTCGGCAAGTGAGTCAAATGTCAGATGACGCCGATAGCAATGGTTCTATGGAGTTATGTAATTTGAGGTGGCTTGGGAATTTGACAGTAAAAGGAATTAGGTTGCTGAAGAGCTGGTGTTGACAAAAACAATTGGAAGCTGCAAGTTTTGCTTTTTGCGTAGCGCGTTATTATAATCGCTAAATAGTTTAAAGATTAAGGTGCATCTTTGTTGTTTATAATAGTGGCCTTGTTAGTTTCATAAATAGAAAACTGAATAAGTAGTTATATAGCTTCTTGATTTTTGATTGACATGTTTTCTCAAATGAATGAAATATGTACCAACAAACCGTTGCAGCTATAAGTATTATAACTTGATAAGTATTTTATTGAAATAGAAAAATATAGACGGAAGGCAATGTTTATTGCCAAAGTGTTGCAAAACAGCTACCAACAAAACGTGAGAAAAATATGATAGGACCCATAAAAAGCCATAAACGAGATCAAAGCACACACTCGCTAACTACACTATAACTACACGATTACTATTAGTTAATACGTTCATTTCGTGACCGGCGGGTGCTTTCTATTCAATCCACAGTAATTGTCCATAACTACGGTTCAGTTATGCATTTGTTATTTAACTTTGTTAATTACAATAGTAAACGTTTGTAATTGTCTTTGGGAGATAAATAAGAAGACATTAGTGTAGGGCTGCTGCACCATGCATCTGATCTAAGTAGCATCTTTTTAGAAATCTGATCAGATTAGAGGAAGCAGCACTCACTGTAAGTGTTTTGTTATTTCATATTTTGCATTATGTATTATATTTGTAAGGTCACATACACCTCTCTTCAGCTAAAAGAGAAAATACAACAAAAAAATAAATACTTAACCCAAAAAAGAAAGGATATTATTTAAATGGCCGCATTATAAAGCACAGCGCAAATATAATGAGGCTTCATTTTACAGGGTACGTTTAATTAAAAACAGCCAGTCAGTCTGGCAGGCCAGTTAAACTAGAAAATGTTTGAAAAATGTAAACCAAATAGCTTGTTCGACCGTACGTCGCGCCACAGACTAATCACACAAGCAAAGTTTCATATTTCCGAAGATATACGATCATCCCCGAAGTTAATAATTTTCTTTGGAGATCTGTAAAATCTATTTTAAAGTCTTTCCCACTTGCACCTAAAACTATTTACATTCCAAAGGGGAAAGTTTCGTACTTATTTCCTAAAATAAACGATAATTCCTGATTGAAGATATAAACATAGTAGGTATGTATGTTTATATATATATAGGATTTTATAGGTATGTATGTATATTCTGTATGTATGACGTATATTATATTGTATGTTTGTAGTTTAGTTTTATAAAATTAATTAATTTAAGTTTTAAGCTTGTAATGTTATTGCACATTCATAAGTGTATCCTCTTCTGCAAATCTCGCTATGATAATTAGGTTTGCTGTAAGAAAACCCAATTCTGGGTTAATCTCGCCTTTGTACATAAGCTATATAATTGCAATTTATATGTATATTTGTTTTTTTTTTGTGCAACAGAGAATAAGAATAAGAAACATAGAACAAGAGGCAACCCTATCCCCCTAATTATTTTCCGACTGTCGGCGCACATTTTAATTTTAAGGTTTAACAAGTCGATTATTATTAATGTTTTAGTGTTAAAAGTTTTTATGTTGAGAAATTTTACGAGAAGTTGCTGTGAAAAGTAGAAAGAGATTTCTAAATATTTGCCTGAATATTAAAAAAAAACATGCTGTTAAGGATCATCATCAAATCAAATCAAATCGTTTATTTGTGTTCATTACATAATTATATACTAATAACACATGTCACACCCACTCCTCTCAAGATCGGAGACTCTACACTCGAAGTTGTAGACGATTATGTGTACCTGGGCAAACGGTCCAGTTAGGTAGTTTTAACTTCGAGAAAGAGGTCAATTGTCGAATCCGACTCGGCTGGGCAGCGTTCGGGAAGTTGCGCGGTATCTTCTCATCCAACTTACCGCAGTGTCTCAAGACGAAAGTCTATGACCAGTGTGTGTTGACAGTGATTACATATGGGACCGCAACGTGGTCGCTCACAATGGGCCTCATCAGAAGGCTTAAAGTCACCCAAAGGGCAATGGAGAGGGCAATGGAGAGGGCTATGCTCGGAGTTTCCTTGCGCGATCGAATCAGAAATGAAGACATCCGCAAGAGAACCAAGGTTACCGAGGTAGCCCGAATAATTGTCAAACTTAAGTGGCAATGGGCAGGGCACATTGCTCGCAGAATGGATGGCCGATGGGGCCGAAAAGTTCTGGAGTGGCGACCGCGAACCGGAAGACGTTGCGTTGGAAGGCCTCCCACTAGGTGGACCGATGATCTGGTGAAGGTTGCGGGAATCCGGTGGATGCGCGTCGCACGGGACCGGTCAATGTGGCGACACTTGGGGGAGGCCTATGTCCAGCAGTGGACGTCTTTCAGCTGAAATGATGATGATGATGATGATACTAATAATGTTCATTCCATGATCAGCCACTTGGGCATAAATAGTTGTTGTTGTTGTGGGCATACAACAACAACAACAGCCCATAACGTCCACTGCTGGACATAAGCCTCCCCCAAGTGTCGCCACATTGACCGGTCCCGTGCGACGCGCATCCACCGGATTCCCGCAACCTTCACCAGATCATCGGTCCACCTAGTGGGAGGCCTTCCAACGCAACGTCTTCCGGTTCGCGGTCGCCACTCCAGAACTTTTCGGCCCCATCGGCCATGATGGGAGGAATTTGCCGTTATCTCCACGCTTGGCAGGCGGATTGGAGATCGCAGTGATGAAAGACTAACAGAAAACGCTGCTGCCCATTCTCTGGTCTACGGAGGCGCAAGGTGTTCTGCCTCAGACATTAGTCGCCTTATACGACACCCGTGAGTGTAATGGGTTGGTTCTATTCTACTCTGTTTCTACTATGTTGTGGGCATAATGTTGCTTAAATAGCAAAATAAAAATATGAGTCTAAAATTCTAATTCCATTTCAGATTAAATGTAAATTATATTATTACTATTAGTCATGGATGAACTGACACGAGACAATCAAAAAGAATATCTTCCTGTAAGGTTACATGTCCCTTGTTAAGTCTTGGTCCCATAGTATTATGGAAATAGACTTAACAGTACGGTCGAACAAGCTATTTGGTATACATTTTACAATGTAATTTGTTGGTTAAACTGTAAACCAAATAGCTTGTTCGACCGTACATCTGCCTACCTTTACGTTTAAACGTAAGTAGAGTTATGGTAAGACATATAATATTTGTACTAACTTTCTGTAGTTTGTAATGATTTGATTGTTTGTAATTTTTGATAAGTCCTAACCAAAGTTGGAATCGAATACATAACCGGATATGTAAGTACGGTCGAACAAGCTATTTGGTTTACATTTTACAATGTAATTTGTGGGTTAACCTGTAAACCAAATAGCTTGTTCGACCGTACGTGCACAAAGGCATTTCCCACCCGATTTTTTTAATTAAGAAAATAGTTTATTTTCATACCCCTCTCATTAATATACTCTCATTAACCTAGTTTTCATCACATTTTAAACAACTACGTAGCATAGGGGTGTAAGTAGGTCATTAAGGCCGAGTACACACTGTTAATCTCACGCCATACGTTATCGCTCACTGTTTTGCATCGAGCATGCCTAATGAAAAACATAACATCACGCCTATAATTCGTAAAGGGTGAGGCAGCGGTGTACCTAATACTACGCCCACATTTCGCCAGTTATGTTTAACTTCCATGTAATAGGGGGCGATGCTATCGCCGTCAACCAGGTACAAATCCAGATTCTTTATTTCAGATGGAAAATACCAATAAAACTTTGCCCGACCTGGAGATTGAATACACGACCTCCATGCTTGACAGTCGTGCTTGCAACCACTAGACCAACGAGGTATATTACGTGACGACCCAAATGGCGCAGCGGTAGTGAAGCTGCCTTACGTTTTTCGGGTCCCGGGTTCGAATCCCGTTAGGAGCAAATGGTTGTGTGATGAGCATGGACATTTGTTTCCGAGTCGATATGTTTATTTGTATAATAAGTATGTATTTACAAACAAAAAAAGTATCTATGTAGTATATGAACCACCTGGTGTCCACGACACAAGTCTTTTTGCTTAGTGTGGCACTAGATGGCTCTGTGTGTAATGTCCAGCGATATTTATTTATTATATTTATTAAAAAAGATTAAGACATTGTTTTTCTATGGCGCAGTAAAGACTGAAAAGGCACGTTAGGTTGTCCACGTGGTCACCATAATACATAACCAAATCGGGATAGGATGTAAATAGTTCCGCTTCTAAAGTTGGCGTGGTAATGACAACCATATTAAGTTAGAATGTGTGAGATTGTAGCATGATTGTAACTTAAGAGTCTATACTACCTCAAATTAGCAACTCTATATTTGGTGGTTCAAACTTCGTTTGAAATACTGTTAGAATAAAGTTCTAATCAGCTTGCACTACAAAGTGGTTGTTACGTCAGTCACTGCGGGCCGAATAGTGCCAAATTAGTGTTATTTTTGCGACTCACAAAAAATCTATTGATTAGACTAAAAAAATAAATAATATAAGACCTGCTTTATAGTTAGTTCAGTTAGTATAAAAAGTTTCATGATCTAATTTGAAGTATTTTATGATTGCCAGCGGTTTATTGTTCAGTTTAGAGGTAACTTTGGGATTTTTTTCTATCGAGAAAATGTTATGGTATCGTGTTTTCGCCAAATATAGGACTTAACATTAATCCTCAACTTTACCATATATTTATTTTAAAATTAATGCTGCAGTATTTTAGGCGTAACGGAGGATCATGCTAAGCCATTTGAGGTAGTATAGGCCCTTAAGTCCGTGATTCAGAAACTTATACAGTTATGTTAGGTCGTTGGAGATTCTATGGGGTACGATAATCTATTGGAATATTAGCTATTGCTAAATCTTGGTAACATTACTTACATTGATAGAACTTACCTATGTAGTAAGTTTTTTTTTTTTCTTCTTATTTACCAAAATCTCCTCATGGTTAGGTATGTATGCTAAACGACACACGACGCCGCCACTTCGTGTGTCAGTTTAGTAGTTTATAAGTTATATTTAGTATGTATTAGTGTATATTTTTATGTAGTAATGTAATTTTGTGTATTTTATCTATGGGCCTTAAGATGCCTGATAATAAAATGATTGATTGATTGATTATAACTTATTTTCATTACTTTTAAAAGGATTTCAAAGAGTAATATTCAGAGCGGACATATTTTTAGGTGAAGCCACTGAGACATAAGGTCCGGAAAGGAGAGCTAAAGCTTTTTTGCCACAAGTAAATAAATTACAAAATCACTCACACAGCTTCCATTCCGAGCAATAATAAAACAAGTTTAGACCAATCAACAGTCGAAGAGAAGTGAAAAGTCGTATTTTCTTTAATTTACTAGAAAAGGAAGGAAAGCGCACGCGCAATCGTAGATACCAAACATACGCGTAACTACCGACATTTTAATTGGAAATTACACATTATATCTTCTTCGATAGACGCTGCTACAATTCTGAGATATAGGTACCTATCCAAAGACTAGCAAACGTGTTATTTCATTAGAAAGGGCTGCTTATATAATTTCTATTTATGTCTATTGTACAATACACGAAATTATATTAAAAGTTAAATACGTAATTGAAAACAAATTGATTGCGTTGAAAGGTTTTCACGGAAGGTGCTAAAACAGAAAAAAATATGATGATAATATACTTACTCCTTTATCTTTAAAAAATAAGGTCCAAATTCAAATAGCAAAAACGTTTAGTAGTAGCAAAGAAAGTTTGTAATAACTAGCGAACATCGCCGGAAGATGGGTGTAGGTAATAAATAAAATAATCGATAACATTTTGTAACGAGTAATCAAATGCCCTTAACAACCCCGGTACGAGTGCTTAAGGCGAGAAATAATCGATTTTAATAGACCCGATTAAATCTGTAACGATATTATCGAAGTTGCGTAATTATAAGTACTGGCACTTAAAGATTTTATTAACATCAATAACGAAAGTAAAATATATGGAAATGAAAGTAAAACCGTCAGTGTTGCCGACGTAGTTTTAATCAATTACAGTGTGACCAACCGCAGAGTATTTGCTAAGGCTGTATGTGGCTTATCTTTGCCTACATACTTGCCGTTTACGGCGTACAGTAAAAGCGGGCACCTCTTTAAATTGTCGATGATATGGACATTAAAATTATTTAAAAATATGTTGGATTACTGCTACGTGTTGGTTGGAATTCTGATCTGGTATTAGTGGAGGTTTCTCATAGTTCACACTTCTGTCACCACGGACGTAGTAATTACTAGTTGACAGTTGTACCTACAAGCGGCTTTTCTTTTGTAGAAAGTCTTTCATTTTTACTTTTTACACGACTGCCCAAAAAGAGAGTGTCATGTTTTCAGGGTTAATAAATAAATAAATAAATATTGCTGGACATTACACACAGCGCCATCTAGTGCCACACTAAGCAACGAGGCTTGTGTCGTGGACACCAGATAGTTGATATACTACATAATATAGTTTTTGTTTGTAAATACATACTTATTATACATATAAACATCCATGACTCGGAAACAAATGTCCATGATCATCACACGAAGATTTGCTCCTACCGGGACCCCAAGAACGTAAGGCAGCCTAACTACCGCTTCGCTATTTGGGTCGTCATTTTGAGTTATATGTAAAATTGTTAATATTATGAGTGTGTCTTTAGTCTGTCTCGTATGTACTCGTATTAGTGTCTTTAATCCGCTAAAACTTCTAATTGCCATAACAGTATTCAATATTACTTGCTATTGTTGGAACCTTTGCATTATCCCAAAAGTACATTCTTTATATAACATCATTACTATGTAAATTTGATGCTATTTACTGTTTATGTGATGTCCCCGTTTGATGCATCATAAAGTTGATCAAAAGCGGTATGCTAAACTCTAGTTAACAACTAACAAGCTACTAACGAGTTTATAAAACCGAACCTTTATAAAAACCGGTAATAATATCAGAAATCGAAATCTGACACATCACTTAACGCATTATAACGCTGTCAAACAGCACTAATAGAGTTGTCAACCTCTTCACAAATACGCAGTTTATTCTCACGCATTAAAACATTGGAAAGTGCCAGTTACTATACCTACAGACATACGTTCACACAATACATCATTAACTGCGGTTAATTTAACTGAAACTATGACAAATCGACGCAAACTCTTTAACAATAACTTTACTTTTAACCTTTGGTCGAGATCGTAATCGTAGTTTTATAAATCCTCTGTTTATAAAAGAATATAAACGATTCAATACACTGAATTATGGAAGTGTCGTTATCGATTTAATCATAGGCTGTATAAGATTATATCTTTGCCTTTGCTTAAATAAAAGTGAAAGAGGTTATGGTTTATTCGTAACCGATGACATAATTTTCTAAACCTACTACTTTAATCGGTACTTTTAAACACAAGTGCAATTATTTAGTTATTTCAGGGATGAGTTCTATACAAAAGGAAGCAAAACGAAGTGTTTTGAGTGTAGGACCTTTTACATGGTATTTCATAGTCTGACCTGACTGATTTGCAATAGCATATTCCCACATCTAACACATACAAGCCTCTTCTTTGTTGAAGGGAGTGGGCCATAATCCACCACGTCTTCTTTCTTTTGGGCCCACCCAAGAAAAAGAAGACCAAAGTCCATTACTAAATAAAATAATAGAAAATCTCTTTCATTGACAAATATGGTAGTGTCGTAAAGTATTTTTCCACAATCATCCTCCACCATTATTTTAGAAGAGAAGATGTTTTTTATATGTCTTTAATAAATTAAAATTGTAAACTATTATTTCTGTTTATCGTTTTTTTGTGCCCAAGCTCAATTAATTGCCTACACAGTTCTATTAAATTAAATCGATTAACAAGTAATTAATTACAATTTTCACTTCGTTTCACCAATGTCAATGCCGATTGGATATCTCACGAATAATGACGAAATATCATTAAATTAGCGTAAACAATGAACTCATTAACGTACAAAGATTGAATTACTAATTGAAAAATTTAAAATATTCATTGAAAACGTAGTCCTTGGTAGCGGAAAACGTCAGTTGAATTTGGTAAAATTACGTGTGCTCTTGGACAACATGTTACACAAAGGGAAAAATTGCCAAGGTACGATTTCAAAAGGTGGGCGACTAAAAGAATTCTGGCAATTTTAAAAGGTCGCATTTGGCAACTTAAGAAAGATTAATTAATACTTGAAAATAAAGATTGGTTTGCATAACCTTGCTTTAGCGTAGGGAGCAAAGGGCGCTAACCACCTTGTTTTCTTTTCTTATCTCTCGCAATTCCTCTAGTTACCTTGCTCCCCACTTTCAATACATTTGTGCCAACCATAGTGAGAGTCTGCGTTTTTCGCACGTGTTCTTCACTGTCCCTCTCACCGCACTGACTACATTCATCGATCATTCTACGTCCAGTCTATTTCTCTGTAGAATGCGCTCCCCCAGGAAATCATGATGGCAACTAATCGTTTATCTTTTAAAATTAAAGTTAGCGAGTACATTCGGAAGAAGCTGGCAGCTTCGTCACAACGGTAATGTTTTCCTCATTGTTTGTGTTTTTATTTTAGTGTATCCGTGTAAATGTTTTTTTTTTTTTTTTTTTTTTTCCTTTTAGAAAAAAAAATTGAAATAGACATTTACACATATAGTTTATATATATAGTGTTTAATATATATCTATATTATTTATATATCCTTGTAGTATATCGTAATATTAAATCAAATTATTCTCTCATTTTCAAAAGCGACACCTTCCACTGCTTGTCTCTGCATTACATAAAGGTTGACTGGTAGAAAATGCTTATGGCATTAAGTCCGCCTCTGTACTTTGTGCTTGAAGTGTTAAATAAATAAATAAATAACCTTAATATCAATGTTATAATCGATAAGCTTTTTCCTACCGTGTTGAGGTGGGCTTTCCATCCAACAGGATGCAGCTAGCTGAACCATGATCTACCTAGCCATTTCCCAACTGTGAATTCCAGTATTGTTCATGAAGCGACTGCCTATCTGATCTTCACAACCCATTTAGCACTGGGTAATACGGTACCACTTCGTGAGACTGGTTGGCAGACTTTTGGGTCACTGACTACCTGTAACGACTGTCAAAGATCTACAAATGACCGCCAGGATCAACAGTTTAACGTGCTTTCCGAGACACGGAGGAAACTCTGTATGTAATGGGTGGTCACCTATCCACGGACCAACCTAGGCAAGTGCGGCTGAACCTGAAGATCGACCTGAGTTTCCCTTTTACCCTGTATTCGTCCGAGTCATCAGCTAGTGTTTAGTCGGTGACTTAAACTGACCCCACAAACCTTTTTAAAACAGACTAACATAAAAAACAATTCCCACACTAAGCCATCAATCTCCAGTCTCCATCGGATCATATGAAACGACTAGAACATTTTATTTGCTCCTCCCCAAGCCGTCTGCTGCGGAAATTACCACCCCAGGCGGCGATGGGATTGTCCACAACAAAGGGGAAGGTGCTAGATTTATTTCTATTGTATTACTCGTTAGGACAAGTTTTGTAGGAGAATTTTCTAGCTTTTTTCTAGGTGTAAAGTAATATAGTTTGATTGGCAATTGAATGTAGCAGTATTCTCATATTATTACACAGGGGTGTTAAGTAAATAGTAAAAATTATTTATTATAACAAATATACACCATATTTGTTATATTAGAGAAATTTTACTATTTATATTTCATTGTAATAAAATATACATAGTAAACTACTCAGAATGTCCCTTAAGTAGATTGAATATTTCCCTATCAATTTTTAGGGTTCCGTAACCGAAGGGTAACCCTATTATTATGCGACCGCTGTCCGAGCGGGCCATATCTCATGATTCGTAATAGGCAGACAGTTGAAAATTTTACAAATTGTCTATTTCTGATGCCGCTATAACAACAAAAAAAAATTAAAGGGTATCGAGGGTACGGAACCCTTCGTGCGCGAGCCCAACTCGCACTTGGCCGGTTTTTTTATTTTGTTAAGTCCAGTAATTAGAAACCAACTACTTATGCTATTTATCTGATATGTGGCAGATTCCACCTTCAACTTCAATCATTAGAAAAATTCAATCCTTTCCAAGAAAAGTTTGTATTGATCCAATCCTCGCTATCCTTTAAAGATGCCATTAACGACTCTAATTGATGCTTACAAATTCACAGCTTCATTTATCAAGCACAATACTCCAAACGATATCCATCATAGTATATTAGTATGTGCGTTGAAATGTAAGATAGTGTAAGTATCCGTTTTCCGTGACCATATCTTACGTAAGTACACAGCACAGCTTCTTAGACATGGAAAAATCTACGTAATAAATCATAATAAACAACATTGTAATAATACAAGAGATTGCTGCAGAAGTATTACTTGCAAAATGAAATATATCCATACCTTTATAACAATAAATGTGAAAGTATCTCGAAGTTTGTACAGTCGCCAGTACATCAAATTACCGCAAACTGTCAAATTTCTCCAAATGAATTTAAACCTTAAAATATTGATGGAGGAAATTTGACAATATGCGGTAATTTGATGCACTAGCGACTATTACGAGTACAATGCCTTTCTGCCGGTCTGTCTGTTACCTTATAACGTCTAAACGGCTCAACTTATTCTTTCTTTATCGTGTGGTTAGTGCTCAACCATGGTGTCAGAATTTTTATGCCGCCCGAGGGCCTCTGACTTGGCTTTACATGCCGTCAAGAAATATCTCTCAGGCATGCTGGTTTTCTCACAATGTTTTCCTTCACCGAAGCAAGTGATAATTAACTTTCTCGAGAGCTATGACTTGGCAGTCCGAAGGTCGCCACCACAAAGCTATCACTGCTCGCATCGCTGCTAGGCTCAACAGATTGAATGGATTCAATGAAATTTGGCATATAGGTAGACCATGACCTCTGTTACGGCATAGCATAGTTTTAATTCCGACGGTATTAGTTTTTCATGTGAAAATTTCCGACACCCACGTGGTTGAAGCCACCGGAAAATGCTAGTATGAAATTTAAAGGAGAATTCTAGTAATATTTTATTGCGTAACGAAAAAGAGTTGGCTCAATATTGAGGCTTATGTCGGATAACGAATTGGATTTTGGAGTTCTGGAATAAATCCAATATATATCTTCCATCTAACTGGAAGTATTAACCTATTAGGAAAACTTTTCATGCTTACCAAGGACGTTGTTAATACATATAGGAATAGAAATGTACTGAAATCTCTCTCTCAATTTGAATGTAAACAGCTGTTGTTGCCTGAAAGTCTGGCAACCAGTCAAAAGAACCCTTTTGACTGGTTGCCTTAAATAACAAAAAAAAACTAATTAGAAAGTCAGATAGATTTCCAAAAAATATTGGACACATATTTTCTCTTTTTTCACGTAAACAAAAAATGAAGACGATACAGTGCGTCGTAAGCTCGTGTGACGTTACATTTGAGTACATTTTTTACTCAAATGTGACGTCACAAGCCCCCACTTATGATCTTTGACACGTTTTATCTTCGTCAATTTTTATTAATTTGGTAAAACAAGAAACACGTGTCCAATATTTTTTTGATAATCTAAATGACGGACTAAACATGCAGAATCAAAATTTTTTTTTAGTCAGTCACCCAATAGATGCTACAAAATACACATGACATGGGGATGCTATTGGGTTGTGGAGATCAGATAGGCAGTCACTCCATATAAAATACTATGCGGTTAGACTGAAAGCCGAACCTTATATAAAAGGCAAGGCAGATAAGTTGAAGGTATACGTACCAGATTCGTTTAAGTGCTCTTATTTATTTATTTAACACTTTAAGCACAAAGTACAGAGGCGGACTTAATGCCATAGGCATTTTCTACCAGTCAACCAAGGTGATGCAGAGACAAGCAGTGGTAGGTGTCACTTCTGAACTCACTTACTACTTCTTAAAGTGAATACTCAAGAGAATAAGCGATGGATTAATGTCATGCGAATCTAACAAGACAAACAAACTTGACACTTCGCGCACTGCAGAACATCGGCCTTCTTACTGACCGCTTGACTGAACGGGACAATCGTGAGAAAAATGGCCTAATCACTAGGCTTGACTAACTTTACCGGATTGATGATCCGGGTAACATAAGTGCAAAGGAGATGCTACCGATCCTTTGGATATGATGTCATATCACATGTGTTGCTTAGAAGTTTGTTATGTCGCTCATTCTTCAACTAAAAGTTTTCGAAACTGGAGACAGGGGATTGTTTTGAGGTTACTGTAACGGACTATCGAGCGCTGTGACATTTTTGTTGTAAATGTTACAGCACCATGCTGAGATTTGGGCAATTTGGCCTCGTTCAGGACCGATTTTAGTTTAATATGTCTTCTATTTTTGTCTTCTGTGTTTTCTATTCTTGTTTTTCATTATTTATTATTAGTACGTTTCGAATTGCAAAATTGCCGCTTGCTTTTTCATCCAGCTATCTGGCGAAGATCGCAGTTCTACCCAGCCCTAGAATATCCCGACAGCGTCCTCACACCGTTTGTCCCTGAAACCCTTTAATACAGAATTTTACAAACAGCCATGGTTCAAACTCACACAATATTTTGAAAATCATCTTCCTAATAAACAACAACGATTCTAACTAAAGTCACATACTCAAAAACAAAGCTTGACTTCTTATCTTCCGCGGCATGAGTTACAAAGACACCGCCTGACCCGCGCCGTAGGTTGAACTTTCTATGAGGCAGCTACCGACGTGAGGTCATGTGTATTTGCCCATAATTTATGGTTCAAATTAAAAACTACTGGCGTATGATGCTTATCGGTATCAGATTTATGTACCAGTGGGTGTACGTGAAACTGTTTGTACGCTACCTACGCGTGTTACATACTTTCTTTGTGGTATCTTCATGTCATATTTTTGCCAAATCTGACTCTCTACAAATAGTTGCAGATTTCTTAATTTATACCAAAATTGAAGGGTTTCATTTGTGATAAAATTATGGGTAAATAACGTGTGGCCTTCGAAAAAAAACAATTATCTTAAGCGAAAAGGAACTTTTTTTTTCTCCTTTCTATCTTCTTCCTAAACTGCTCTGTTCCACTCCTGGACAAAGGTCTTCCTCCACTCCATCCATTATATCAATAATACTAACAATGAAATATTCGTCATCTTAACCTTTCAAAGGCTTACGTAAAAGATTCACAACAATGTGATATATTTTTTAAAATACTGCCAAGAAAAAAGGATCACAAAGAAATAAAACTTGAACACAGGGTCAGTAAACTATCACTGAATGTAGGCTATAGTAATTCTACCACTTGATATCACAGTCTACCTGCCGTTACACACTGGAAACTGGACCTAATTGACATAGTTCTATGACATAAATTAGCACGATAAGTGTGACTGTGTGAACTTTGTCGCAGCTGACCGGTCAGTATCACATTACAGCTTTGCATTCGATTACATGAGTTTTAAGGCATAAGCGTTAGCGAGCGCGATGACTGATGAGCATTCAAGGCTCTCCATGTCACATTAAATCATCATAAAATGAGATACCTGTACCCAAACCGCTCATGCCACATCTGTATCTTACTATGCTTTGTTAAATAATCTGTAGTAGCAAAACCCGAAAACAAGGATAGTGACTTCAAGGAAAAATTAAAAACCTAATTTCCCGGAAATGTCAGTCGATGCGTTCCAATGTTTTAATAATAAAGTGTTACAATAATTTTCAGTTCCTATTTGTACCCGACTAATTCAATTCCTTTTACCACACATAAACAAAGTTTTAACTCCAATATCCAAATAAGGATTAGTAATAAGACGAATCGGGCAGCGGCCATTGACCCGCATCCGCCGGCGGCCATTTTAAAATGGCGCCATAAATTGCTCATTGTTCAAGGCCCCGCCACCGCTCGTAACTTGACATCAAAGTAGAGTAGCTGAATTAGTTATTTAGTTCACTCGATCTGAATTAATGTCTATGGTCTGGCTACTCTGCCCTAATATGGTCTGGTATTTTAGTCTATGCTTTGATCACCATAGATAAGGAAGCGATCTAACCAATGTTTTGCAATTAACCGTTATTTATTAGTCCTTAAACTTGCCTCTGTGAGTTTATGTGTGAGATTATAATTTTATAGTATTTTTGTTAGTTTGTGTGTGGTTTAATGGTAATTTTATTGGTGCAAGTTTCAGACTACTAGTAAAGTTGCAGTCGTCAAGTTCTGTGTTTTATGATACCACATATTTCAGTGAAAAATCGGAGATGCATTACCGTGCTATTCAAGGTCTCGCCCAAATATTTTGGTAAAATGTTGTAGAATAAAAATACCCGTTTTGTAAAAGGTACAGGAATAATTTCGAAATCAATTTATGACCCAAAATCACGGGTTAGTGAGAAATGAACATAAACTATGAAACGCGTGCTTAATTTTTCCATTCATACCAAAACCCTCCATGCTCTAGGACCAAAACAAAAGACACAGCCCCATAGGCATGTACCACAGATTAAATCCGGTTGGTAAACCATGGTAGCCATTTGTAAGCCATCGATGGCGGACCGAGCATGAGTTATGGCGGCTTGCGTCCCATCAGCTGGGAAATGATCGGAACGTAAACACGGACGTTTTGTTGCTGTAAGGGTGCTATAAGGATGTGGTGCTACTATTAGCGGGCGGTCAGTTGACAATGGATCATAGTCACCATAAAAATATTGTAAGAACCAACTGAATATTGAAGGAAAATAAGAATCCCATTTCGTGTACATAATTTTTTTCCGATAAAAAAAAAATCAAAAACGGTTACAGTTCCGACTTTTAAAGTTACCTTTGTTGCATGTGTAGGATAAGAATCAGTCCCTTTCTTAAGCAGGATATTAAACAAAATGGATGCCCTTTAATACTAATTTTGCGTTAACTTGTTCCTTAAGTTATTTAAAAGATTGACAAGCTGACGAAAATCCTTTCAAAAAACGTCGTAAACTAAATAGTACATACCTGAAAGAGCAGATATCCAGACTCATACATCCAGAAGTCATCGGGCGCGTTGCCGGGCTTGGTGAGTTGAATCGCGAGGCAACGCTGCAGAATGAGCTGGCAGCGCTGCCCCCCCGCTCCGCGACCGCTCATGCCTTACACGGGCGGCGGCATGCTCTGTGGACCAAAGAGAAAAGAGGTTATAGCTTTTGTCTATGGTTAAGGAGGAATTGGATCGACTGGCTTGGGCCTAAAGACTTTTCAGTAAAGACAGTTCAATCACAGTATAGTGCTGTAAGCATTATTTTCTAATGACGTTCAAAAGGGGTAAACATTTGAACCCGTTAGTTCCGATTTTTACCACACTCCTAAATAATTTCGTAGCAACAGCTATACGTAAGAATATGTGAGTAAATGATCGATTTACTATTTTAATCATTTACACTTTGTAAGAAGTTATAGTACTTATAATATGGCTTCTAAATCTATGAATCTATGTGGAAAAAAGCGTGAGTTGGAAATAGGAAATTTTTATTAAAAAAAAAAACAACTTTTAATAAAGTTTTTGATTACCTAACTTATTTAAATTTTCATGTACCTAACACTCTACTTTGTTTTATCTAGAAAGGTTAGAAGCTTCTACTGTTTATTCATATTCATATTTTATTCATAATGTTTATTTGCATACCATGATGTGTGAGGATCTTACACATTATCTTCTTTATACTTACCCAAAGGTACACTGGATTGTGAAATAATATTAAACCTTTATAAATGAAAGGAGGAAAATACGTAACAAAGGTAACACAAAGATGTCGCGATGTCGCTATTATAAAATTTTAAATTAGGGTTAAAGATCAATACTTTTTTGTATTGTTGTTTTTCGCCAGCACACAGAAATTGTTACATCATTGTAAAACAGTTAAACTATAAAATCTTCATTCAATCGCTGACCATAAAAACCTGCAATATTTTTTTTATAAGGAAGCTCATAGCGTAATATCAACAATTATTTTACACGATCATTATATTGCCATTATGGAGGTATTTTATACTCTTTCTAATAAAATACGCATTTCCGCTCACATACCCACCACAGCTTTACGTCCTAAACATGTTTGTTTGTTTTAAGTTCGGCCCAATCGTTTTACTAATTTGGACATCTAAAGAGACTGTCTCATCCATTGTCTTGACATACCAAACAAAAACTTCTAAGAAACGAATGTGTACCAAACTTCTTTGATATCCCAACACAGAACAAGTTAAAAAAAACATCGTCTATTATTCAAGACGTTAAATATGTCAAAAAAATAGTTTTCTACGCAGTAGATACTGTAATTGATATGTTATTGACATTGAAAATCCCGGTAGTCGATCAAACTTTCGATAAATTGACATAGGATTATCTGAGGCCTTAAAATAGATCCAAAAGATTACATCTAATTCCAAACGGATATTGACAAGACAGATCAATGACAAAAATAAGACCGACATATTAAGCCACCAAAATGAATAAAGCCACAAATAATTTAACCTCAACCTAAAATGTCCTCTAAATCTTCTGTATTTGTCTATACAACCGGCCGTATCTAAACGTTTAAATAAAACAATACTTACTGAAAAGGATACACTACATAATAGAACACTGATCTCCAGTGTAAGACCCTTGACATGACAGTATGAGAACAAGGTGACATTAGGTATTGTTTACAATGTCCTTTAAGCGTCTGCGGTTGCCTTAATACCGGATACGTAATAGGGTATCAGATAAATGTAGCCAATGAGTTTTGGCGCGAAAGATCAGTGAATAAAATTAGAATAAAACTGTTATGTAATTTGAGATGAAGATGTTGCTGTTGAAAATAAAGTTTGTATAATATTCAACGTATGTTTGTTATTTGCAAAATTAAACCTAAAAAGAAAGTAATTTTACGCATAATTCAACTTTACTTTTATTTATTTCGCGAACGAGCTAAGTTTATTTTTTTAATGAGTTTTGTTTTATTTAAATTCTGATGATTTTTTATTTACATCGCACTGGCCAATTTACCTATTCAAACGTTGTATATTTATCTTCACTCACTATTTATTTGATTTTGTCTTACTTGTTTGGATTTTGTAAAAGTCAAGGTTAATATTTAATTATGTTTATTTTTCAATTTAGCCGTAACGATTAAATCAATTTCGATTAGCTATTTTTTTTTTATAAATACGTATTTATCAAAAAAAAAAACAAAAAGGAGAATACCCATTTTTCTATGCGATTTGGGCTGTTCTTGCGTCTCCACTGAATCATATATCATCATCTAAAAATAACTGATAATGTTGATGAACTCCTTACTTGTTTGTAGCCACATTTCCAGCACATGAAACAAGCTACTTAGGAGTTCAGCCACCGATTCCTTGACCTTTTGACCATTCAGACGCCTAGTTGTGCTAACGTGCTATTGTTCGTACAGAAACTGTTGCATTGCTAACTTTGTGTTCACGTACTTTCTAGTTTCTCTTGATTTATGAAGAAGCCTGTGAAGTGATGTGATGTGATTTGATATGAGGTGATGTGACGTGATGAAATGTGATAGGATTATAATACACGGTAGATATATAAAGGCAGTTTTAATTTTGATAGTGTAGCAGTTTAAATGCACGTTATGATTGAAAAATAAATAATTGTTCTTATTAGTGAAGATATCGGTGACGATGTAAATTATAGATTTCCATTTTATTCAACCAGTTTATAAATGGTACAGGCGTAAACCCAACAAGAGGGCATATTATATTTCTTATTAATTAATAGAAAATATGTATATTAATAAGAAATATAATATGCCCTGAGTTTGTCACTTAACAAGAACTGGAGTAATTATATAAGCGAAGCAATTCTCAACTTCTAAACAAACAGCTTTTAGCCAGAGCATTACCATATCCATCCAGTTGCTGCCACACAATTGCAACTCTACAGAACCTTATTTGTTGGAGTTACAGGTTATTTTTGAGTGTTTCAGTGTTCTGTTTATATTGGTATAAAGTTAAGTGTATGATAAACTCAGAGGCAAGTACAATACGTTTACATCATATTGTGTAAATGATTTAGCAAGTCGGGAACAGATATAATTTAAGTGTTTTTAGTTGATTCGCTGTAAATAACGTAGAATTATATGTTGGGACATAAATAATGGAAAAGTTGTATTTCCTGAAAATAGGAGCTGTTTATAAGTTCCTGTGTAGTACTTGTGTTTGATAGAAACACTTCAATCTGTTTTGTTTTATAGTTTAAGTGGTAATTCGAGAAACAGGCTTATCTAGTTATAAAACTATGTATCGATATTTATTTATTAAAACTTTATGCACATAATGTACAAAGGCGGACTTAATGCCTTGGGCATTTTCTACCAGTCTACCTTAGGGTGATGCAGAGACAAAACAGTAGGTGCAACAGAACAGAAAATTTTGAAGAATAAAATATAATAATGACGACCCGAATGGCGCAGCGGTAGTGAGGCTGCCTTACGTTCTTAGGGTCCCGGGTTCGAATCCCGGTCCGAGCAAATGTTTGTGTGATGAGCATGGGCATTTGTTTCCGAGTCATGGATGTTTATATGTATAATAAGTATGTATTTACAAACAAAAAGTATCTATGTAGTATATCAACTATCTGGTGTCCACGACACAAGCCGCGTTGCTTAGTGTGGCACTAGATGGCGCTGTGTGTAATGTCCAGCGATATTTATTTATTATATTTATTAAAAAAGATTAGGACATTGTTATTCCATCGATATTTATTTATTTATTTATTTAATCATAAAAATAAAAGAAAAATATTATTATTATTATTTTATATATAATATAATAATATTGTTGCAGGAAAATCATTTTGATTCTTACGCACACTTTTTACATCATTAAATTTTACTGAAATTGTCACAATAGACTTTGACGAAGGTAGAGCAAAGAAGTTGCTTCCTAGATATCATAAAACATGTAAAGCCCGCTTGCACATTCTGACCCAATCATCCATCAAACGATTGTTAAAAATAGATAATCATCATCAGTCTAACCGGATGCAGCTGAATACCAGTATTTTACATGGGGCGACTGCCTATCTGACCTCCACAACCCAGCTTAGTAATGGGTAATACGATACCCCTTGGTAAGATTGGTTGTCACACTTTTTGAGCTTCTGACAACCGGGACCAACTGCTTAACGTGCTTTCCGAGGCACGGAAGAAACGGTATGTAATGGGTGGTCACCCATCCACAGAACATCCTAGGCAAGCACGGCTTAACCTAAACATCAACAGTGGCTGTTATTATTCAGCCACGAGCTCCTAGATTGTTAAAAATAGATCAATGTTGATTATATTAATATAGCAATTTGTGGTTCAAACCGCCTTTCATTGCTTTTTCTTGCTAAGCTTTGGATCTGATAGCAGAGAAAAACTGAGATTTGGGAAATGAATTTTCTCTCCTATATTACTATCCTAGCTTTAAGCCCACAAGCTAGTGGGTTCCCCAGTAACTGTTTTCAGTTTGGGTAGAAGTTAGAGAAGCTCCATGTAAAATATCATTCAGACTTCGGTTGGACTGTAAGCTGACCCCAACAAAGTTGTAAAAGGGTAGTAGAACCACTAAAATCTGTATATATATATCTTTCGCTGTCATTCTGCCTCTAATCCCGCATCATATTCACCTCAAAAAACATTTAACACAAAATATCCATTTCCTTCCATGATCGCGTGTCGGCATCGCACTGAACGAATCGCGCTCACTCCATTTTGAATATTAAGGCCGTGCCACACTGCCGATTGGAGCCATTATAACGGCATCAGCGCCAATTTCGGTGTTGTGTAACTTACTTTTGTTACGAATGTAATTTTACGTCACAAGTGTTAGAATCGTCTTCGTAGTTTTTTGTGGAGTGTTAAAGTGAAGTAGTTTGTGAATTGTGTTTGTATTAATATTTTTTTTTTGTGTGATACTGTTTTGGACTTCAACGTTTTGTGCTATAATTGATTGCAAATTTTTGGACAGTGGGACATTTAACACACATAACAGTAGTTTTTTAATTACATATTATTCCTATTTGATTGTTGACTATATGGTTGAAGTTTGCTGATACAATTATACCAAATGTTCTTTTTTATTAGCATTTTTTTTATATATATATTTTTTTTCTTTCTTAAATATTCGGATATCCAAAAGGGAACCGGTTATGGAAAAACAAGAAATATAAGACTCATGAGCACTTTCCATTAACGAACCAACACCGTCTATTTTGCAACACCAAATACAGGAAGTATAGAAGACGCGAGAGGACTATGAAAAATAGCGCGATTTTCCTCACAGCTGGCGGTTAAATTACTTTTATCTATAAAAGGTAATGCGGTATTAAGTCCCTCTACATTCGGTTTTCCTGCATTAACTCGATCGATCAATAATATTTATAAAAAGTGAACTTACATTTAATCGCCTCTCTCCGGAACTATAAAGACATGGTACTTTTTTTCCATGTTTTATAATCCAACATAAAGGGTGTAAAAAGACTCTTAACGAAGCCGAAAGGCATATGTTGTCCCTGCCGTTCTGGACCGTACTTGGGAACCTTCTAGTTACGGAGATATTGGGGGTCTAAGTTCTAACTTTTTAAAAAGTTTCTTTTTTAATATTTTTACTTTGAACACTTCCACGACCCCCGTATTATTCAATCCATCCTTACGCACAATGTTTTGAGTGCGTTACATTGAGTTCTACCACAAAAAATAATTTTTCACCCCAAAAAAAAGTCGTTTCCCAGCAATAATATTTGCGTAAAGTTACTTTTGATGTACAGAATGCTTGGTTGATGGTTTCGTAAAGAATCTGTTCACACCTTCTATGTCATAAACCACCAAGAATTTTATAAGATGACCCTGGGTAGGTTTTTATTTAGGGCTGGTTGGAAGAGGCACGGGAAAAGAACACATGGAAAGAGTTGGAGGAGGCCTTTGCCCAGCAGTGGGACAGTACAGGCTGTTAAAAAAAAAGAAGGATTTTGTTGATTAATTAGGGGATTAAAGTATCATGCAAAAGTCGTTGTGTCTGGGTCACCAAGATACAGGCTCTGCCTAGTTTGGGACCCGTTGTTAAACCTATCTCAAATACTCATGTAAATAATTAAATAAATAAATTAAAAAAAGATGTTGTGGGTAAAGACTAGGATCCATAGCTGCGTTATAATTTATTTTTTAATTGACACTATTCAATAGTGACATATACATACGTTCCTTCGCAAGCACATGACACATTACATACATTTCGTTGGCACATCAAAGATAAGCTTCCAAGAAAAGAAATAGAATGTAATTTCTCTGAATTCAATAAGTGTCACAATGTCAGTGTGTCTGTCAAGTTGAATTGATGTGTTATTTGTAATTTATTTGATTTTTTCATACTTGACATGATGACACTCATAAATATGACATGATTTGGTGATTAAATGACTGTAAGTAGTATTTGTATGTTAGTAGCACAGTTTGGTAGACGTCTACTTTATTACGTATGGAGCTCATGGGACTGTGATGCGGTGTGTTGTTTGTTGATTTCAGAATTAATAGAAAAATGTATAAACATACAGGATGAATTTTTTATCACTTTCAAATCAAACGCGTATTGCATATGATTTGAAATTCGTTTTTTTTTTTCAAAATTTATTTTTCTTTGTTCTAATATAAAAAGTTTACTTGAAATTTGTAGCGTTTTTTGATGATGGATCAATTTTTATCTAAGCTGTGGAAAAAAGAAAAAGAAAGCTAGGTATGCCATAAGCTTCTACTCCGTTCACCTAATATACCCATTTTTTTGGACAGTGTTAAAAAAGTCATCTGGTATAATTTATTATCATTTAATTTAATTTATCACGCCTGTAATCCCCGAAGGGTTAGGCAGAGTTGTATCTAATAGTACACCCACATTTCGCCAGTTAAGTTTAAAGTCCCATGTAATAGGGGCAAGCCTATTGCCATCAACCCGGCGCAAATAATAATAGAAATATTAAAGACTTTATTCTAATACAAATTCTAAACTTTATTCTAGATAAATCGTTAAAGTTACGAGTTACTAACTTTTTTAGTACTTTAGTACTAACATTTTTTTGTTACAAACAAACGTTTAGTTTTAGTTTCATATAATTATTCAGTATCAAGACAGAATGCCATATTTGGTTTCTCAAATGTAATAAAGCATTGAAAATATACTCAATAGACGATTATTTCTTATTAGAAGCAAATCAGAAGCATTTGCAAATGAATAAACTTGAACCAAAAGTCTCCAAATGCATTTGCCATAACATGTTTTGACGGCACAAGTTAGACCCACTTCTCCAACAACCCATCTATCCCACACGATCCCAATACGTCACTCCAGTTCCATACGCCATCAAACATAGCCATCAGCCCATAAATCTTCTGCTTTCGTTCAGATAACTTTCTCCATGAATATATTGAATGTTATTACTCTTATACCATAAAATATAATGCTATATGAACTTTCATCTCCATATGAGAAGAGTATTTTGTTTGATTTTGTGTTGAGTTCTGCCGTAAAGAGTAAGTGCGTTTGTATTTTTGTTTGTGATTGTGTTCGTAAACTTTTAACGCCATTTATATGCGTTCAGGAGTGGAGAAAAAACAGTAACGTTCAAAAATCTTCCAATTGCATGCTTTTCTGTGTTATTTGTGCGTTGTCTATCGCAGTCACACCTCTAATTATGACAGTCTTGGATTCTGTAAATTATGTAAGTATTTATTATGTAGTACATAAATGCATGAGAGCAGCGGTGGCCCAGTGGTAGCGGCCCCGACTTACGAACAGTAAGTCGTGGGTACAGGCGCATTACTTTGTGTAATTTATTTCATCACCGCTGCTCTCAAAACGGTGAAGGAAAACATCGTAAGGAAACCGGCATGTCCTAGAACCAAAAAATTCGAAGACATGTGACATCTACCAATCCGCACTGGGCCCGCGTGGTGGATTATAGCCCATTCCCTCCCATAGAGAGGCGGCTTGTGTCCCAGCAGTGGGAACATTAATAGGCTGATGATGACATAAAAACTCGCCCTTCCAGTGTAAATGTGATGGTGTTGCCCCACAAACGATGGAGCCCTTGATATCGTGTTCTGCCTGTTTTGTTGTTTGCACATCACAGGAGCTGATGGACGCTACTGAAATTGCAAACTGGTCGCTGAGTTTTGGGATGACTCAATTTGAATTGTCATCGACACGCTAAGAAGAAGTACATAAGAATCATGCTCGTAGCTTGTGTCCTGAAGTGTTTGACAGAATTGACAGTTCAACTGCCTATTTCATGATTGTATCGTCACTGAAACATTTTAAACGATTTCATTCATTGTTTTTCACCTAATCAATCAAGCAATCTTAAAATAGATAAAGTGACTGTTTATTTGAAATCGGTCATATTTATCAAACTATTCTGTTAGACTGTAATAAGTGTAGAGTCAAGTCAATGACCTACCCGTATATTTAATTAGCTATATTTCAAATAACATAAGTGTTTAAAGTTTACCTACTTCAGCACATTATGTGTGGAAATTATTCGCTATTTTTACTGATTCGCAAGTAACGGTGTTGTTTACTTTGTTTGTAAAAACCACACGTTAATCTTAACAGTAAAATAATTATACTATTCGAGCACCTTAAATGAAGGGCGGTTTTTTTTACGCGACTACACGACGCAAAGAATCGTAATGTGTTTAACAGCCAAATTATGTATGTTTGTTCCTTTGTGGCGCTCAAACCCGTGGGCCGATTTTGATGATTCTCACGTGAATCGTTTTGTCTTAATCTTACGAGTGTCACTAAAATACATGACAACAATTAAAATTTAATATGACGACAACCAGACGCTATATTGTGAAAAAAATAAATGAAAGTCTACGAACTATGATAAGTGGGGTACCTATCATTGATTAGGTATTTTAAATTGTTTAGGTTTCTCAAATCATTTTTCAATTCAAATGATCGTGTGGTTGATCGTACCTACGTGGGAATGGCACTAGAATGTTGTGTTGTCAGCTGGTTGTCAACCCACACGGGTTGCTGGTGTCAAATGATGGAATCGGGTTACTTGATAACCATCATAGGCGCCAGTAAATTGCTTCTACGTGTGCAAACAAAAGGTTCGCATTAAAAAATGTCGTAGTGGATTGATGCGGTTTCAAAACCTAGAATGTTCTAAATTTCTAATGCCACAAAATTCCGGTGGCAAACATTTGGCTCTGATGATATTTGATCTTCTCTTAGGAGTTCCTGTGTCACAACACAGGAACTCCTAAGAGAAGATCAATGAGCAAGAGCCAGGGTACAATGATGTTTGTGCGTAATTACTTGTCAATAAAGTTTTATTTTTATTTACAAGTAGAGACCGTATAATTTAATATGATGAATTATTTTTATCAATGTTCGTTCCTCGTGAGAAGAATTTATGCCCTGAAGTGGAACTGTTACAGACACCTGTATGTTATTGTTTCACTGCAAGACCTAAACTTTTTTAATTCTTAAATAATGTCTAGAACGATTTTGGCGCTGGAATGTCACGGCTTATAGTCCAGGAGTTACCATAATAGTTTAATATCAACGAGATCAGTTTTGAATCACGCTTGCCAGTTTAATATCAACAAAAAACAATGACAACTAAAACTGGGTACCGTTTTAAACAAACCTTGTTTACTGACAAATAGCAGTCTTATCTAAACGTTTGTCTAAAATCTAAATCTTCATACATTAGATGTCGTTGACCAAAAAACATTTTCTCACCGAAATACTTTGACCTTTACTTGAAAGTGGTACAACATCTCAAGTTGCGAGATGTAAATGATACGCGCTAGGATTCCGCGAAGACGTGTACAATCACATAGTACTTGTGTGGCTGGATACAATTCATTCTTAACTAGATCTACTGTGTCAGTATGTCTGTCACAGGGTTATCGTCAGAGATTGGCTAGTGCTGGAAATAGGTAGGTCTTTGATGTCTATCAGATCCACAATGAAGACAAATTCTAAAGTGTATGTTTTCTAGACTAGACGCTCAGTAACAGATGTCAGTCAGGACAGGTTTGGCCTGAAAATAAGTTGCGGACTAAAAAGAATATTGCAAGAAAATTTTCCGAGGGAGGCCTTAGAAAACATTGGCGTGACGACCTTTGTGAGAGATTTTACAGAGAAAACCGCACGGAGAGAAGAGTGAAAGGCTATGGGAGAGGTCTATGCCCAGCAGTGGGACAATAGAGGCTAAGCAAAAAAATTCCACAGACATTTTGATCGACTCTTTCAGTTAAACTGGACATGCTGTCAGGGGAAGAAAAACTTAATTAAGAGTTCAAAAGAATTCTTCGAAGTGATGGCACTACCCACATAGATACAAATTAAAAACAAAATACATACAACTTTAACTGGTGTGACCGGTATAGTAGAATAGTTTTCAACTAGATCAGAGTTAGCGGTAAATCAGCCGTGTGTGGGCGACAGATATCGTTTCGATTATTAAGTACCAGCTGATGTTGGTTTCCAGTATACCAGTACCAGTTTTAAGTAAAATGCGATAAATTTTTTCTGAAGATTGACTTGTTAAGATCGCTTTTAGCGATAAGACCGCCCACTGTGTCACCCTATGTACTATTACTTGTATGGTGTGCCTACATAATAAAGAAAATTCTATTTTATTTTATTCTTTTAAAGGTGAATGTTGAATTCTGATCTCAATGAATGAGAAATTATTTACCCTTTCACACAAACAATATTCCTATTCTGGAAAACCGGGTAGTTTTTCTATCTAGGTACATTTGTACAAATTCCGTTATGTACACCTAGTTACCCATCTCATCAGCATCATGATACCTACCTGTATTTTACATGGAGCGACTGCCTATCTGACCTCCACAAGCCAGTTAGTACTGGGTAATTTTACCCCTTGGTAAGACTGGTTGTCAGACTTTTTGGGCCACTGACTACCTGTAACGACTGTCAAAGATCTGCAAATGACAGCCGCGACCAACGGCTTAGCGTGCTTTCCGAGGCACGGAGGAAACCCGGTATGTAATGGGTGGTCACCCATCCACAGACCAACCTAGGCAAGCACGGCTTAACCTAAAGATCGACCCGAGCGGCTGTTATTATTTAGCCTCGAGCTCCTCTTTATCTTCTTCTCCTTCATCTGTGTAGTGTAATGTAATAAGGGCCTTTGATTACATTATTACATCAGATTAACTAGAATCAGCATTCATTAACATAACGGAGCTATCTGTATTCCTCATCAAAAATTGGCTGATCCGAGATTAAGTGAAAGTGTAAAACCGTGTCGTACCCAACCATGTGCACACACCTTAATAGCTTGCAAGTCCATCACACTATGTGAATGAACTTCGTAGGTGTTGCCATTCATAAGGAATGAATATGTATAATCGTGTCAATTTACTGTATTCGCAATTATTCATTTGTCTACCAAGCTTTTTCTTTTGCACACCTTACATTTTAAATATCCAGGTTCTGAAGACCCCTGTTTAAGTAGTGATTGTATGTAAGGGACGTTCAAATTATACTGGAATTTATGAGCACATACGATTTATGCTACACACACCGGCAAAACAATGAGAACAAAATTAAAGTGACTATTTTTTAAACTTATGGATATAGTCAGTCGAACGTTGGGTGTATCAGTAGCCATGATCCACCGTAATGTGCAACGATACAGACATACAGGATGTTACGTGCGCAGGCGAGAGCAAGGCAAAAATCGTGCAAACAGTGCCGTAGACGACTTTTTATAAGTGCGCAAACTTTAAGAAATCGTCGTCAAACGTTCTGAACTGAACTGTTCAGACCCGAAATGTTTTGTAAGAAATGCGTAATGAACGTGTTATTGAACGAACAGTGAGGCATTTTAATATTTTTCGGTTACAACCATTTTTATTATTTCTCTATCAATAAATTCTAACAACCTCACAACATTTTGTTGTTTTCTTTCATAAAATAAACAAACACACTCAAATAAAGCAAAAACAATAAATAAAATAAATACATTCAATCTCAAAAAATCATTCACTTTTTTGTGTTCTCCTAATTTTGCCGGCGTGTGTAGTATTTGAAGAACTCTAGCAACATACGATTTTGTATGTTTGTAAGTGTCAAGTGATTTCGGGAGTGATGAGTAAGATTTTGCTTTTATTGTAAAAAAAAAAATGCTTTGTAATAATGAAAGTCATCGTTTATTAAATATTTACGTAAAATATGTTCATGTTTTGTGTGAAAATAACGGTTGTCATAATTGTTATACTTGAGTTGATACTAAGGTCATGTTCTTGATAATAATTACATTGATTGTGAAAAGTAACGGTACTGAGTATGAGTAGAAAGTTAAATTGCGAGACGGGGCATTGGTTAAGGGGCTCCCCGAATTTTCGGCGTGCACACTAACGCCACTTTAGTAAAAAAATCAGAACTCGTTAAATACACAATTAATATAAAATCTGATTGACAAAATCAATGCTTTAGAGTTCTACATTATTGACGTCTATTTAATTCATTAAAATATACTTCACTGTAGACCTTAAAAGAAAACTAATGGGATATCAAGACTATAATTTAATAATTTTTGAAACTTTCTTCTCATAACTTAAAACTTTAAATACCAAAAAAAAATTTCGGATGATGTTGATTTCGGAAAAGGATGAACAGCGCCACCGAGGTCTAGACAGAGGTGGCGAGATGATTTAGACGTGCATACATATTAATATAATTTATTTTAAAAATACAAGTCGAAGTTTGTTTTAAATTGGGATAGGGGTTCCTTCAGCAGGTTAAATTATCCACATTCACTGTTTAATATATTTTTTCCTCGAGTGTACCTAAGTGACGAATCGACGAAACTGGCAAATTATTGAAACTGTCGAGTTGACGCAACTGTCAAATTCACACAACTGTCCAATCAGGGAAAGTGACGAATCAACGAAACTGTCGTATTAAATAAACTGACGAGTGAGGGAAACTGACCAGTGGACTCAAATGGACAAGGATATTATGGAGCGTGGATAAAATCGAACCTAAAGTTGACATCTTGTGTTTTCAATAACAACGACGTCCACCTGTCAACGTCAAATGAGTGTCAAAAGATCCATACAGCACTGTAGTTTAAAACCGCTTAACGGGGATTGGTTAGACCTCAACATTACAACATTCACATTGTAACAAATTCATACGTTTTTTAATTAACCATTCACGTCACGACTCAATAAATAAATCTTACATCCATATTAAGTTTTAAACCTAACCTTACGTATTCACCTGAGTTACTCATAAACGGATATTAAACGAGTGCTAACCTAAGTCTAGAATACTAATCTGTGCCTAATACCGTTAGGCAATTATCATTAACATCCTAACGTAGTAAAATATATTGAGTGTGTCCTGACTGTGAGAGACTTTATGTGCGTAAATTATCATAAAATAATTGCAAAATTAACTTTTACAAAACTTTATTATGGAGATAAGTGGAAGGCTATAGGTGAGGCCTCTGCGTAGCAGTGGGACAATAAATGAATACGAACACCTAAAAAATATAGTCTTACGTGGATCTTGTCTCGATCAAGAGCCTGAAATTCAATACTACGCAGAACTCAGGATATTTGAAAAGCTGGAAATCTTATCTAAGAAGACAAAACATGTGAATAATTTGACCCATCACAGATCAAAACCATTAAACCATCTAAAGTTCCCTTCCTGTCGAGACCTGTGTAGCTGAAACTTTCATTATAATTCGTCAAAATCATTCAACATGTTTCTTAAGTACACATAATGACATCATTAGCAAACTCAACATTAGAAACACAACCAATCAGAACATAGACCTCTTCCTGTCCCATCACCCGCTTCTCCTTCCTCACATGACCCAAATAAGGCAAAAGAACATTAAATGCAAACCTCCTCTATGTGTGTCTGTGTTTGTTTGTCGCAACTGCGTCTGCGCAACCGGACACAAGACCGCTATACATCCGACCGCGGTAGCATGGCGCTCTGAATGTCAATGCCAAACGCAAGGACTTGATCTACTACTGCTCAACGGCACAACTAGCGTGAATATTTTAATTAATTATTAGAAAAAGTTCGCAATACCTGTTTTGTAGACGAGTTTTGTGTCGAGTTGAAAGTGAGGTTGTGTAAACAGTGTGGTTTGATTTCTTTCCATGATAAGCTTTGCTTCGTATTGCAAGAGTATTTGGTGATAAACGATTGTATTTCTATCGACCGGGGCTGATTTTTTTATAAAGATTCTACAAAAGCATTATTCCTTCGTTTTGGTTAGAGCAAAGACAAGTGCTCTTCACGGCTATCCTTGAACTTATCCCAATTGATATAGAGTCAGCGCAGCATGTCTGCTTCTTCCATACTTCTCTATTACTCGTCACTCGAGCACGAACATAATATTGAATTGAATTAAATAAATGCATACTTATTACTTCATAATACACGCGTGCTTTGCATGAATCATATAATGGCAATCACTATATTTCACAAAACCCATTTATTTCCACTTATTAACTTATTTCAAAGACAGAAAGAAACCATTTTTTTTTATTTAAAAGAATGTGTTAAGAAAGTAGAGACTTAAAAAAACATAACTTATCACAGTAGCTATCTGACATTATCAATGTTATCATTTCACCTAATACGACAGTGAAAGTCGATGATATTGATAATAGAATTTTAGTCGACAAAAACAAGCGCGTGCGCTCTCTTTTGATAACCGGTGACATTGGCATCCTTTTGAAATCAATTGAGCCATTTATTTAGGTACCTGGTAAAAAATAATTATAAATAATTATCGCTGGACATTACACACAGCGCCATCTGTTCACACTAAGCAACGAGGCTTGTGTCGTGCAGGGCACGCCACGATAGTGGCGATAAGTCCCCTCTTTGAGGAGTGGCTGCGAGAGACGCCACGGCGTCCTCACCTTCCGCCTGACGCAGGTCCTCACCGGACACGGTGTTTTCGGGAGGTTCCTGCACCGAATCGGGCGGGAGGAAACGCCCGGGTGTTTCCACTGCGAGGATCGACCGGAGGACACGGTGGAGCACACGGTGGAGGTGTGCCCCGCGTGGGCGGAGCACCGCCGTGTCCTCGAAGCGGCGATTGGCGGCGGCGACCTCTCGCGTCCGGCCCTGGTGCAAGCCATGGTCCGGAGCGAGACGGAATGGGACGCCGTCACCTCCTTCTGCGAAGCAGTAATGCTAGAGAAGGAGGTGGCGGAACGTGAGAGGGAGAGAACCTCACAGCGTCCCGGCCGCCGCGGGAGACGCCCCGGGCGTCGGGGGCCACCACGTGGCCCCCGGCCACCGTAGGCGCGGGCCTGTGGACGGTGGGCTATGGGCTAGCTCGCCGTCCGTCCGTCTCATGACGACAGGCCGTGTCGACGGCGCGTTCGTGTTCCACACGCGCCTCAAAGAGAGTCAGCAAAAAGGAAGGGGTCCGCAAGGACCGATGCCTGCCGGGGTTGCGGGACTGTTCGAAAGAGATACCGTGGCCCCGGAACACAAAGGGCGATGAAGGAACATGGATGGGTAAGTAAGTAAAAGTCTGACAGTCTGAGCGGGAGAAGTCATTTGATGATTTCCCATCGGAAAAAAAAATACATATTATAGATTTTATTGGATTGTATAATCTTTATTTAAATATTTATTCAAACTTCATGTACAGTAGTTGTGCATAGACTCTATCAATCAACATAACTCAAAGATCACGCTTAGAAATTCCAATAACACTTTGCCCGGCTTGGGAATCGAACTCCGGACCTCATGCTCAGAAGTCCCGCCAGCGGCCACTAGACGAACGAGGCAGTCAATAAAATTCATACTCGTAGTTTTTAATAATCATGTTTGTAATAATTCTGTTCTATTGCGATGTAAAATGAAGTTTTGAGTAAATTGATAAATAATTATATTAGTGGCTGTTATGGATTTCAAAATAACTTTATTCAAGTTGCATCAAGTACTATGTTATATAATGAAGTTCACTCCGTATCATTATTTATTAGTATCCAATGCTAAACTGTTAATCAGTAAATTCAGTGGCGTAAGTCGGTATTAACCTGTAAAATTCCAAGATAAACATCGATTTTATATTTAAAAAGCAAATTAATTTTATCATAATGTGGTTTAATCGCGAGATAAGGCTCACCATCTCACGATTAAGATTAATATTTTCTACTCACACATTCATATTCATAATATTAACATCTTATTAACTTACTGGAAGTGAACGGCAATAATTGCAATAAATAAAGATGAGGCTTTAAAGTGTTAATGGTGTCGATTCTGTTGTACACAAACTAAACTTAATTTAGGCTATTGCTATCTTTTACTAAAAGTCAGTGCGAGAAAAGGACGGCTATAGCTATGAACTAAGTTAGAGATGTCAAACTAGTTTATGCCTTGCGCTTCACCGTGTTTTTAGTCGACATGTTTTTACGTGCAACCTTCATTTGTATGTAAATATTAGTTCCAACTAAATTTGACAGCTCTAAATTACGTCCGTCTCTTTCTCGTTTTATTAGAGAGAAAAAGATAACAATAGCCTAAATTAAGTTTAGTTTGTGCCCAACAGAATCGATATTGATTGCCTACTTTTACTTACTTATTTAAAACTTGCAATAAATACTACAAGCTAATCGTCATTGATGGGCTTTTTTGGGTTAGCACTCATCTCTGTCCTCTAGACAAGATTGAGGACAAGAGTAGGCCCATTTAAAATACAAAAAAAAACATGAATCATCAGCATCATCTACCTAGCCTTTTCCCAACAATGTTGGGGTCGGCTTCCGGTCTAACCGGATGCAGCTGAATATCTGTATTTTACATGGAGCGACTGCTTATCTATTATGACTGCTTGTCTATTTATGGACTTCAGTCTGAAATAAAGTTTAATTATTTTATTTATTTTATTTATCTGACATCCACAACAAAAAAAAATCGGTGGTGACAGACGGACAAGAAAGTGATCTTATAAGGGTTCCTTTTTAACTTTTTGAGGTACGGAACCCTAAAAACATGAATATCCGAACGATTTAAACGATTGATGTCAGATCATCATTTCAGCTAAAAGACGTCCACTGCTGGACAGAGGCTAACGCCCAAATACTGAAACGTCACTCAAAATGTAAGGGCTGCTTAACATTTGAGCTGCTCCTAAACTGTAAATTTCGTTTGGCCAAACGTCACTTTTGAGTATCTGTTAAATATAAGTGCTACTTAAATTTTGAGTGACTTTTCAGTATTCGGGGGTAAGTGTCGCCACATTAACCGGTCCCTTGCGACTCCCATCCAGCGGATTCCCGCAACCTTCAGCAGGTCGTCGGTCCACCTATTCCTCCACCTATCGGTCCATTGATGCCAAATACCTATATAGAATCGTTTTTCTTTGTGTTCGCCTATTTAATACATCGACAGTGATCTTCCTTTCATAAACACAACATCAAACAAGATTTTCAATAACAACACTTTTAGCAATCTAGTTTCCTAGACTACTGAAAATTTCATGTATTCTCTAGCGAACTTTAATCATAAAAGTTTCATAACATACATAACTCTCAACTCATTTTATTGCGAGATTTATTGAACGTTTCGGACGCCAAGATTTTAAGTAGAATAAATATGATCTATGCATTTGTTTGTGCAACATTGTATATGCACTTATTTACCCGAAATGTAATTCGTATTCTGTATGCCAAAACGTGTTTTACACTTGCATTAACAAAACTTAAAAATCCCTTAAGCCGTAAAAAACCTTAATAATAGGCTAGTTTCCACCATGAATACATTTCAAATCTATTTAGTCTGTCAGTTAGAGTATTGGAAAATAATGGACGTTTTGTTTTTGTAAATTAATGAATATTGACAAAGTTAGAACGCATCAAAACTTGGGAGTAGGGGCTCGTGAAAATTATAGCACGGCGTGACGTATTGAGAATTTTAAAAG